>CM060947.1:164059468-164675079 GCA_030765055.1 Mantis religiosa | reverse complement strand
AAGAAGAAGAAGAAGAAGAAGAAGAAGAAGAAGAAGAAGAAGAAGAAGAAGAACAAGAAGAAGAAGAAGAAGAAGAAGAAGAAGAAGAACAAGAACAAGAACAAGAACAAGAACAAGAACAAGAAGAAGAAGAAGAAGAAGAAGAAGAAGAAGAAGAAGAAGAAGAAGAAGAAGAAGAAGAAGAAGAAGAAGAAGAAGAAGAAGAAGAAGAAGAAGAAGAAGAAGAAGAAGAAGAAGAAGAAGAAGAAGAAGAAGAAGAAGAAGAAGAAGAAGAAGAAGAAGAAGAAGAAGAAGAAGAAGAAGAAGAAGAAGAAGAAGAAGAAGAAGAAGAAGAAGAAGAAGAAGAAGAAGAAGAAGAAGAAGAAGAAGAAGAAGAAGAAGAAGAAGAAGAAGAAGAAGAAGAAGAAGAAGAAGAAGAAGAAGAAGAAGAAGAAGAAGAAGAAGAAGAAGAAGAAGAAGAAGAAGAAGAAGAAGAAGAAGAAGAAGAAGAAGAAGAAGAAGAAGAAGAAGAAGAAGAAGAAGAAGAAGAAGAAGAAGAAGAAGAAGAAGAAGAAGAAGAAGAAGAAGAAGAAGAAGAAGAAGAAGAAGAAGAAGAAGAAGAAGAAGAAGAAGAAGAAGAAGAAGAAGAAGAAGAAGAAGAAGAAGAAGAAGAAGAAGAAGAAGAAGAAGAAGAAGAAGAAGAAGAAGAAGAAGAAGAAGAAGAAGAAGAAGAAGAAGAAGAAGAAGAAGAAGAAGAAGAAGAAGAAGAAGAAGAAGAAGAAGAAGAAGAAGAAGAAGAAGAAGAAGAAGAAGAAGAAGAAGAAGAAGAAGAAGAAGAAGAAGAAGAAGAAGAATATACTGCAATAGGTTTGCTGGAGCTGCCTAGAGAGAGCCAAAAACGATCCGACAAGAGGCCCTCTAGTTTCTATGGGGAGAATCTATAAGTGTCTACGGGTAAAATTACGCCTAACCCAAAGGTTACCAAATGAGAATTGAATTTTAAAGCGTATGTCCCAATTACACTGGAAACACTATGGATCAGGAAGCGTTCAAGTTCACAAAAGAGTCCGCAAAACCGTATATTGATAGATTTTGGACCGATATCCTGCAGAAAGGCCCAAGACATATGGAAAGTTTACGAAGAATTTTTAAAATAATCTATTATGGCAACAGAAACTGAAATACATTTAAGGAAATATCGAGAAACTAACGAGAGATTGGTAATGTTTTAGAAGGAACTAGTCAAAATCGTCGAAGAATTTTGTCGGGAATAAACTACATACATTACAAATATAATCAAAATGGGCAAAATGAAGATTCCTGAATGAATGGAAATGTTAAATAGAGAAGACGCTAATACGACCACACAAAGGATGGAGTCAGCAGACGTTATATTAGAGAAATTAATTCCAGATGATAATATACTCGATACATAAAAATAGCCTTAAATTCTCCAAATTAATATCCAAGAATGATACACCCCCTTGATATAACAGAAGTTATCTACGTGGACTATTTAACACATACGTCACTATTCTCGTATAGACTAATCAAGTACTAGGATTTGTCAAATACCGATCAATTATGGATCTCTAAATCGATAATTGTACACCTGCACAATTATCGCTAAGCAATTATCACATTTTCCTTTTTTGGGGGGAGGGTATAACGATCACATGATTTTGTGAGGTTAAGTTTCTTTCCTGTGCTAACGTAGGCCTATGTGATTTAGGAATTAAATAACTTGGTTTACTGCCTTTTACAATTTGTTTTGTTCGTGAAATAGCCTCTGAAATTGAAACTCGTGGTTTTTAACATCCCTAGATAAATTCTAAACCACTAGTGACGGTACAATTTAAACCCGTGGCACTACAGTCCATATCGGACCAGGGTCTACCAACCCCACTGCAGGCCTCACGTCCACATACGCAAGGTAGAGGTCGGCGATCATCCAAACGATACGGGGCGGAGATGTGGTCAACCTCTCTGCACCCCGAGCCGGAAAGTTAGCTTTCATGACCAGGGCCCCTTACTATTGCAAGCACCTCAATTTCCTTACGATGCTCAGTTGGCACCGGTCCTATATCTGGGACTTTAAATCCGCAACCCCTTGGGTGGGATCGAACCTGGGCCGCATTCCGTGGCAGGGAACCAAAGCATGAAGCCTTAGCCCAGTGCGCCGCGGCGCAGGACACTCGTGATATTACCTATGATGATAATTCGAGAGGGAAAAAAGCTGTGGGACGTGACAGATTTCACAATTCTATCATTAAAGTTCTGGTTAATTTAGAAGATAATTACACATTTCTGTATCAATCTGAACCTATACAGAACACTCACTTTCCAAATCGAAGAAAAGCAAAAGTAATTATTTTTAAAAACAAACCTGTTTCTAAAAAGATACTATTGTTCTAAATCATATTAGGGACTGTTTATTAATATTTATGGAGGATGTGTGATTTATATTTGTTAGAATTGTGAACATTTTGAGTTGTTTATAAACAAATGAAACAAAAGGCGGAGCGTCGTTAAAGGAATCCTCAAAATTGATCGATCGAGATAAATCAAGTTATTATACCGAGAAAAAAAAACGAAGAAACAGGATGCACATAATTATCTATTTCCGAAAATATAGTTATTGCACGTGGTGAGTGCCGTGTCTAATAATTGTTAGTCGAATACTAAGTGTTTTAAAATAAAGGATTACGAACCGTACTTTAAGATAGTGTGATTTTTAATCAATCATTATGATACGATTGGATAGAATTTTACTGTATGTGGATCAGACTTGATCTGTTATACCTATGCCCAAAGCGGGGTTTCCCCGGGAAGAAGGATGAGGCGAGAGAAGACCGAGGAAGCCAGACCGAAAAAGTCACGACAGTCAGAGGATAGGATCCCTCTATTAGCCAGTTGAAAAATCCCGGGCAGGCCAGTTCAATCGGCATCCCAACCACCGTTGTCCTGAAACGGCTCACTAGGCTGGCCAGGAAACCGTCCTACTGAGATATTTACCAGAGGCTACTCATCTTGCCATGCAGCGCCTAGGCTCCCGCCGACACATCTACCTTGAAAGAGACCACCAGATGATAGGTGATGTGAAATGATAATGGAGATGAAATGGAGGGACAGGAAATTTGGGGGATGTAATTAACCTACCCAGCAGTTTTCCTGTCGACCCAGGAAAACTCCTGGCAAATCCCATGGTTTAGGTAGACCGATCATGGGAATCGAGCCTGGAACTCCCGAATGCGGGTCATGTACGAAATTGCTATCTCTCTGGTTAATCAGTCATTAGATAACTACAACCATCAATCGATACCGCGACCTGAGGAAACAATCGGAAAAATAGTTACCGAGGAAGAAAAGCTACCCTTTAAGTATCAGCAGTTCAGAGAAGCTCCAAAAAATAATAAACTGAACACAAGCCTCTGTTAAATATATGCTAACAAAGTCCAGAAATCATGAAACCTCATTTGCTCACTGCTTGTTAAGTACGCATGGAAAAGTTGTCGCGTTGCAAAGTGGTAAAGTAATCTGGTATAATAATTGGATCTACAGTCCTTCAATCGAAGACACAAAAAATGCCACTTTAAAACCGTAAAATTTACATGCTAAAATATTATAGGAATTTTAAAGTACTTCCGGTGCGTTTGACAATCTGTGGTGGTCATAGTTCTTTGAGAGATAAGTCCAAATAGCTTAAAATATGTATCCTCCAGGTTAGCAAATACACTACATCTTGAACCACAGAGGCGGTAATTTCATCATCATCATCATCATTATCATCACCACTAGCACACATGTGCCCGCCCCGATAGCGTAGATGGTAGCGTATCTGCTTCGCGTTCAAGAGGTCCCGAGTTCGAATCTCGGTAAGGGTGAGTTATCTGGATAAGGTTTTCTCCGGAGATTTCCCTTATCCTTAAAGACAAACTCTAAGCTCGGGTAACTCTAGGCTCTATGGACCCCGGACTCATTTGAGCATCATTTCATCCATATCACCGTCCGATATGACTTGATATTGGAGGACGTAAAATTATAAAAAACACCATTATTATTATTATTATTATTATTATTATTATTATTATTATTATTATTATTATTATTATTATTATTATTATTATTATTATTATTATTATTATTATTATTATTATTATTATTATTATTATTATTATTATTATTATTATTATTATTATTATTATTATTATTATTATTATTATTATTATTATTATTATTATTATTATTATTATTATTATTATTATTATTATTATTATTATTATTATTATTATTATTATTATTATTATTATTATTATTATTATTATTATTATTATTATTATTATTATTATTATTATTATTATTATTATTATTATTATTATTATTATTACTATTATTATTATTATTATTATTATTATTATTATTATTATTATTATTATTATTATTATTATTATTATTATTATTATTATTATTATTATTATTATTATTATTATTATTATTATTATTATTATTATTATTATTATCATCATCATCATCACCATCATCATCCTCAAGTATCCAAAATAGTTTCAAGAGCTATGTTTACTTTATGCATAACGTTAGATACAATCACTGTTTCGTATCATGTTCATTCATTTATTTACAGCTTCCCTTCGTTTTAATTCAAATGTTTTCAGTATCGATGTGTGCAAAGAGGTGTGTTTCAAACATCATGACCCCTAATGTACAGCTTATTGGGACATTACAACCGCAGTCATCCGTTCATGAATTTTGTTCATTGAAGATTTGGCAGTAGTGGCGTATATTCAGATGGGCACGCGAAAAACGTCCTTAGGTGTGATTCATTTTATGCCTGTTTGCAGTTATGGGCGTAACAGTTTAAAGCAGAAAATTACCGACAAAGTCGTGAAATACATTTAATTGGTTTTAGAAAACATTACACCAACGGTTTAGTCATGTAGTGCAAATGTCCTTTTTATTCCCTCTGCTTCGCCAGTAGAATAAAAATTCAAGCAAATCCGTTTTATGGAAGACCATATACGTATAGCTGGAACTGTCAATATCCAAGGCGGGAGGAGACCTGCCATGTGATCTAACAGTAGCGCGATTGCGCACTGAGGTGCTGCAGTGTCCATGTAGTGCACCACGTCTCCGCGCGTGGCGCTGTGTCGACGCTTCTCGACTCTATTTTGTTCCCGCGGCAGCCGGGCGACGGCGACTTCGAGTCACCGTGCACGATGATGGTGCAGTTCGGATGCGGTAATAGTATCATGCGGTGTTTCTACAATTCAAATTGGTGACCATGGAAACGATGGTGGACTGGTTCCTTGAAGGTCCCATAGTCTTCCCGGAGTTTGGGATCTTTTACGCCACCACCACGACCACTACGATGGTATGTAGAGCGATTATAACCTAGAAACATTTCTGGATCAGGCACATGGTTCCCTACAGAAGATTGTTCACACCTATACAGTGCATGCTCCACCAAAACAAAGTAACCGAAGTGACAAAACAAGTGTTGTTAGTGCGATAATGGGGTAACAATCGTCTATTTGTTCAAGGTATCTCTCTATTTAGGTTTCCTTAATTCAGCATTTTAAGTAATATGTAATTAATTCGATGCTTATCGCCGATATTACATTGTAGTGTTGCCCAAATTTCATTTCGGTAAGAGATGCATATTCCAACGTCATCAACAAATTGCGTCATCGGTACGCAATATTTTTCTTGCGTCTTCCAAAATAAATTCCACTAATAAAAATTGCATAGCAGGTGGAAGAAATACACAGAGGATAACAGTGAAGAGTTATAAACTTTTAAAATAGTGAAAAAGACAAATGACTGATAATCAATAGTCATCTTTTACATGACACATGCTCACTGCTAATTCTACCGTGTAGAGTAGTAAAATATGTGGCTAACAGTGTTCTTTCAGGATTACGAAAAGTGTGAAAGCAATTTTGTTTTTCTTATTTTGAAATTTGCTCATACCATGGCGAAATCACTGAGCGCATGCGCAGTAACCGGGGGGTAACGTTGGCATTCCCTTGTGTAATGTAGATACTTGTCAAATGCGCCAAATTTCTGTAAAGTTATCACACTTGAAGTGATTCATTATTAATATAATGTCTTATTCTATAAAAATTCATTATCCATAATCACTTATATGAAATAATTGAATTATAAGAAATAATTTCGGATATTAAATAGGTGACGATTTACAGAGAATTGTACTATAAGTAGCTAGAAGTACATAATCATATTTTAATAATTTCCCTACATTAATGAATATTTTTCACCTTTCGTGTTACACAGCTGTTTGAATACAGATTTTATCAGTGTAAGCTAATTACATTCAGGTTTCCTTCCAATTATGGAAATGGGAATCATTCGGATATTTATGAAAGATTCATTGGCAAACGACGCAATCAGTTGAACTATCTAGGAAAAGTATACCTAACAAAATCCAATAAAAAGAACTAATAACCTAACGTGTTTCAAGGTTATGGTAAATAGCTTATGCTCTACAGTAAACTCAAACTAAATGGAAATAAATGTATCAAAATAGGTTTCTTTTTAAAATGTACCTATATTAATCGTTTTACGGGAGTTAATGCTCATTGATGTGTCGTATTTTTGTAAACTATCCAAAAACGAAGAAACTAAATGCACCATTAGAATATATTTGACTAGTTTCTAAAAAATTTAAATGTGTTATGATATAAATATTCACCATAATTTTCAATACATTTTTTATTTTAAATGTATGTCCAGAAAAGTTCACAAGAAATAAACTGGAACTTCATAATGTGTAATACGTAATACAAGTTCTGAGAAAAGGAATTTCCAAATTTTAGGATGAAATGATTCGAATTTTATTATTTTTATATTCATTCAAAATTCATAAAACAAAGCTGAAAATTGGGTTTTAAGTTATTTCATTTGAGCGTTGTTGATTGGGTAGTCCATATATTATTTTAGATTTTTCCCAAATTTCTATGGAAACACATAAACAAAGAAATCTACTACTGGAATAGGTTAATGAACAGTACGTTAAATCTGTTGCCGACTTCTGACTCGTTTGCCTAGAAAATTAATTTTCGTATTGTACTGCACATATTTAGTTATATTATGACAATTTATTACTTTAAAAATTGCAGTTCACGTTCTTCCGAAAATGTGTGCTGAAGAGACATCTCCTAGCAACGTATTGTGCTCTTGACCATTTGAATGACACGCAGGTGCCCACACACTTTGTTTTATTTATATGTACGCTTCTCTATTAGCCTAAGCAGCAGTGTGTTTCATTTAAATCTTAGTGAAGATATTAAAATAATTTTATTTTATTTTCACGGAATTCTACAATAGCTATAATTTTAATGAGTTTCGTTTAACGTAATGGTTACAGTAGCTACTTTGATTTGAGAAAGAACTATTTCAATACTAGGTTATTCTATGGATTTAAACATCTATTGATAGGAAAATAGCACCCTAGTAACATAAAACATTAGCGAAGTGCAGGAAATATGGCGATACTCTCATTTTATGTGCTACACAAAATAGTTTATCATTCTATTTGACTTTATTTATGGTAACGTGTAGACATAATAGGCCATTCTTTATTACAGGTGATGAAATTCACGAACAAATTTAGCCATCTTGTTTGTTACAATAACAAACATTTCTTTGCCCATTTCTGCTTTTCTCTATTACTTAGAAGTATTATATTTTATCCAAAAATTCCCTATCAATATTTCGCTACAAATACACATTTTCACTGCTTCATGAAGAGAAGTATCAGAAAATACTCCCGCGCAGGTGTGTGCCTGAGAGCAATTAACTCTAAACGAAACGTCATTAAATACCACACTTAATACTTAAGCAAGGCATCTTAGAAGAATATGACGCGAAAATTTTTTAATGTCAATCAACCCAAACTTCCTTGCATGACTAATGTTCATTATGCTTAATTTCTCTAAAGATTTTGATTAAAATTCCATAAGTTTTAAGATATTTTAATCACAAAATTATGCATATTGAAATTTCTGCCACTATCCTCTGAAGTAAAGCTTATTTTAAATGAATTTTATATTTAGATAAATCGTAAGGGATACATAAAATGCAGCTTTTGTTAAAACGCAATTTGTCAAATCCATTTTTGTGGGATTAACAATTTCAGAAATATATCTTGTCATTAGTTTACTTTTCCAGATATCTACGACTTTTCTCAAATAAAAGTATTTATCTATTTTCGCTTTCCTTATTTATTTCTAATCTTTCTTTCCGTATTTTCTGTCTTTCTCTTCTTTTTGCTTTCTTTCTCTTTGTCTTTCTCTTTTCTTTTTCTTTCTGTTTCCTTCTGTTTCTTTTTTCTGTATGTCGTTTTCTTCCTTTCTCTTCTGCTTGTTGTTTTTCCTTTCTTTCATTCTCTCTCTCTCTCTCACACACACTCTCTCTCTCTCTCTCTCTCTCTCTCTCTCTCTCTCTCTCTCTCTCTCTCTCTCTCTCTCTTTCTCTTGTAATTATGCAAAGGGAATGGCATTTCGAAGACTTCATATAGCAACATTATCTTTAAAAGTCTTTACTATAGCTTCAGCTACCGATTGTTTAAACAAAATGCATAAATATGAATTTAAAGTTCATTTACATAAACAAACTATGTATAGAATAATACGCTTTTGTAGAGGAGAGAATAAAGATCTTGTAAACGAACTACATCAATTTTTATATGTATTCTACAAATGATTCTAAAACACTTGTTTCTCTATTTACTTTCTATTAATACACTTTGTAATTCACTCTAAGAGGATAATATATGAAAAAGGATTTCGTTTGAATAATGGAATAACAAATTAAATAAAATGCCGATTTGTTAACACATAAATTATTTGAATACACATTTTTTTCAGCGAGTAAGGCAAGTCAGCTGTTGTAGAAACTTGTTAATGGATTCTTCATAAGAGCTCGTTTGAAACAAAATAATTGCACTGTGATATTGAAAATAGGTAATATCTCGCGGAAATACCTAATGCTTGTCTAACACGGATCTTAACGAGTTACACATTAAGGCAAGGATGCATTTTCCCATATATAAAATTCAAAGGGAATAATATCATATGCGTTTTATACAGCCATTGGTGGAAAAATATATCATTTAAGCTTGAACATTTTATATGGTCTTTTATTTTAAATTACAAAATATTTAAAATTAAAAATATGTATGAGGTAGGTGGTGTGACGGGGGAATTAGCAGCTTGGCCTATGGAAGATCTTTTGCACATGACGGGGTGCCTTTTAGGAGAGACAGGTGAAGCAAGAGGAGACAGTGAGTGTACCAAGAGACACGACAGAAGGGTACAGGTTTCCTACAGTTTTCAGACTGAGACATCCTGGTAGCAGCCCGTACGGCTGGTACCTCTTTACTCTGAGGGGTCAGACCACCTCTCGTCCGGAGGATGGACGCATGTTACTTGCCATGCAACGCTGAAACTCCCGTCGACTTAACTGCCCATAATCAGCCAATCAGGTTAGAAGGGAAGTGGAAATGAAATGAGAATTAAAGGGACAGACAGTTGGGCAATATAATAAACCTTCTCAACATTCACCTAGCGACTCGGGAGAACCCCCCAAAAGACCAGGAAGCTTGGCCGTGGGGGATCGAACACACCATCTCCCAAATGTGCGTCGCACTCCTTACCGTGCTGCCACTTCGCTCAGTAAATTAAAAGTAGCTTTCCTAAATGGAAACTTCTTAATAGTTGTGTAAGAAGACTGTACCCTCCAAAGCACACAGTACTACAATAGACGGCATTGGCTTTACTAAAGGGAATTTTTACCCCAGAGGGCAACGATTTTACTTACTATGAATGTGGGAAGAATAATTTTTGTGTAGAAATGCAATATATTTTTATATTATTGTTAAAAATCATCTATTCATTCTAATTTATACGTATAACGTATTTGATAAATGTTCTAGCCCTGATCATTAGAAAATAGTTACAACCAAGCTGCATAAGGATTTATCTTCTTAGATATTTGCTCTACTGCTCTTTCATGGTATAAATATTATGACGCACCATTCACTACTGTAGATTCATATTTGGATAAATACTGAATTGGCACTGTTACGAGTTTCATTGATAATGTCACGAATGGTTTTGAAAATGCCGATAAATTCACGAGCGACAAAGTGGCGAGGGAATTAATCTAGGGAAGTTCAACAACACGTGTTGCACTTGTAGGGACAATTTCTGGAATAAAAATTGAAGTTTAATGAAAATAATTTAAATATATTGTGCTCAAGTAAAGCATAACGACACGGACAGGTGAAAAAATCTGTTAAAGATCAATGATCCAATATTCACCACAGCTATTATTAAGCTATTAATTATAATGGTGCAGTAAATAAACTTAGACACTTTTAAAACTGATATCACTTTGGTCTTGCAGGAGACTTTAGTCTTTGAATATTTGAGGCAACTTAATGTACTTCAATAACAATTATTGTTTTAAGGTACTAAAAGTCCCAACTTAATTCAATACTTTACACCTAAATCATTAATTAACGTAATAATTGAATCAGCGATTTGAAATTTTCCCTTTCTGAGTTTAACATTCAGTTTTCATAAATAAATTTGACGTATTGTCGTTTATAAGCGAAAGTTGGTGGAAGGCAATGAAATCAGTAGCGACACACACTACACAGATCTGAAGTATTGAACTGTGTTACTCCCACTAGGATCTGCTTATTAAACCTCGAAGTTATAGGTGCTGAAAACTTAAAATCGGTGGCAAACGAGGAGAAAATCAAAATATCCATAATATAAGTACTATTAGCACTAATGAATAGTATTATTATTCAATTTAATGTTCATTTAGATTTTACAAAGATACTTTGAAAATATTTAATACAGATATATCCATCGTTCGATATGACAACGTTGGAGGACGTAAATAAAAAAACATATCCTGTTTGAATATACTAAATGCCCTTTATTTTCGTAATGAAATTAATCAGAAACACAATTTCTATAAATGTACATTTTTCAATAACTTGTTTTTATGGTAAGCCCGCTAACTTTAGCTTATCTAGAATAGTTCCTGTTTCCAAATGCTTTTTTAAATAACATTTCGGAGCTTTAAAAAGGAATATTTGCTTTAAGAGCCATTTGCACATCCTTGTAAAATTTTGAGTCGACCACATGAAGAAATAACTGAATCATACCTTGTTACTTCTCATTTTTACCAGTTTTTTGTGCATGTGTGTCTTCCAATGCTTATTCCAAATGATATTTTACTTTCATATACAAATATGAGTTAATACAAAAGTTTTAAACGTTTTTATTTAAATATAATGCATTAAAAGGCTGTCTACCATACTCAACTTGCCACAAATTACCTATAATAACATTTACAAACTAACGAGAAGATTTTATTCTTCTAGTAAACATTAAGTACATAGTTGTTACATATTAAGAAATCAGTCTTTCACCTAAATAACACTCTTCCTATTCTTCTGTAAGCTATTCCTACAAAGTCCTATGTTTAAGTCTAATTCACATTAATCGAGATAAATAAGAGTATAATAGAAATAGTTTAATTATCTATTTGCTTTTACATGCATTAAAACTAGGCAAATGCAATACACTAAAGCGATAAACAAACGCTTTAACAGCTGGTCAATAAGTAAAAATCTTCAAATTCCATTGTTATAGCATAGCCAGGTCCAAGAAGAAGAATAAAAAAAATATTTAATTTCCAGTAAAGGTGTGTATGACTGACGTGGTGCCCTTTAACCCTTCTTATATTTTTGTAGTAATCACTTTGTTTGTCTTGAGGCTAACCAATCGAAAGAAAAACATTTTAATAGAATAATTATGTAACTATTTTTAAAAGAAAAATCAAGGGGTACTTTGTGGGGAGGAGATTTTCTTGAACCTCTTTCGCGTTGTAATTGTGGAAGATTAAGGGCCTAAGTTCGGAATTTATAGTAAATTTTTCTCTCTCACTATCTCTGTGTCAGCATACGCACGCTCTCTCTCTCTCTCTCTCTCTCTCTCTCTCTCTCTCTCTCTCCTCTCTCTCTCTCTCTCTCTCTCATCTCTCTCTCTCTCTCTCTCTCTCTCTCTCTCTCTCTCTCTCTCTCTCTCTCACACACACACACACACACACACACACACACACACAGGCGCGCGTGCTTACACAACTAAAGCTTTTTCTAAAAAATTCTTTTATTCAGTCAGAGAGTCGTAAAACTTGTATTTCAAAGGTATCTCGCTGTAAATTTTTGGGTAGAGTTTTAGATAAATAGTAGAGAAGGTAAAAGTTTAACTTATTTTTCCTTCTGTTTTTGCATTATTGCTAACTCTTAATCCACTGTTTGTGCACTGAAGTCAGGGAGTTTGATTTTAGCACGAATAATAAGGAAATAAAGACAAAGTCTAATCTTAATGTTATTAATAAAAGCTTTCCCTTGGAATAAAAATCTATGAATCCATTCAATTAAAATTAGTTTAGGATAAAGAGAGTATTTAATGCAGAAAATCTACATTTATACTCCCTTTTATGCTGTACTTAACACTCCAGCAGCAAGAAAGAAACTGAACTAATCACAATAATTAAAAGTACTTCCAAAGCTTGAAAGAAAGCGATATTAAAAAAAACTTGCTCAGGCAAATTGTCGACAATGGGGCATTGTTTGAGAGTGCGAGATATTAAAAGCAATATTATGGTAAATGGTACGTTAAATAGTATGTGTCAATAACAAATGTATGGTTGGAAATGACTGGCTTCTAAATATAAATATTCAAATGGAACGTATTTCTTACCGCATGTACTTTCTTCACAAATTTCATCAAACTGTCCACTTCCTGCTTGAATACAGGCCTTCATGGGCGGACGATCACGTACAAATTCCAAGACTATTGCGTATTTTCTCACAAGCTAGTCAATTATGTTCTGAAGGGATTCCATGTGAGGCACCGGAGACGCATATACTAACGCTTCTAAGTGGCCCCAGAATAGAAACGGTAGAATTCATACCTGGTAAGCGTGGCGACCAAGCAGTTGGTCAATCTCTACTATGCATTGATGAGGAAGCCACATCGATCCAAGTAGTGGCGAGCGGTACGACTGATGTGTGCAGGAGCATCATTGTGCAAGAGGTACCGCCTGCGGTGCCGTATGTAGTAAAAGCGGGTGTTAACACTACACGCGCGCGCTGCGCGCGCACACACACACACACACACACACACACACACAAAACACCTTGTGCAAGAAGTGAGCTGGTGACGTATTCTCAATGTAGTAGTGCCTTAGTACAATGAGTGATGGTGTTTTGCAGGATTTTGTGTACCTTTGCGCCCTAAGTCGTTTTGCAAGTACATGGGATCCACCAACCGATCACCAATGATACCACCCTACATTCTTGGTGACGAGATAGAACAATTGAGTTTTCAAATGCCAACACATGCTAATGTGTGAATTTGCAGGGCCATTTCGTGTGAATCGTGCCTAATCTGGATTAGTACGCGTTGTTGTACAACCCACTGGCAGAATATCAATCGAGCCGGGTAATCTAGTGGCGATAGGTTCTGTACATGTTAAAAATGATAGATGCAGTTTTCATAAACTCCAGTTATATGAGGAGTATTCATTTGCAATACTGGTCTTCGTGTACTGATAGGAGTTTTGTACACAGAATCCGGAATCTCCTCCTGTACATCTGAAGTTGCAGATCAGGGTTGTCCGCTTCCCAAACCAGATATAAACTTGCGCACACAGACGGCAGTGCAGACGCTCAAATCACTTGCATTTTAACATCTTCGCTCTTGGTAAATCTCTTGCTACAAACAAGCCTGCGCAGCCATACAAGAAGGGCATTTCTACCAGCTCCTGATTTGAGTAATGTCGTTCAATCGAACGCCAAACATAAGAAGCTGACCGTACTATATCTAACCGTGCTATATCGGTTAAGCCATAATTCCTCACTGCAGTATAAGAAGCTAACCGTGCATTGTCAGATAGGCCATAATTCCTCACTGGGGTATAAGAAGCTAACCTTGCAACGTCGAGTAAGCCATTTAGTCTCCAATATTTAAGATCATCTACAAGGTTTAGCGAAATGTTTCAATAAAATGTGAAAGTATAATACACTCTTGACATCTCCGCTATGGTAACTCAGCATTAGAGCATCGTACCTACCGAAAAAGAAGGTTTTAATTTCGGCCGTGGCTTTGCATTTGTTTCATCACTTAACTTTTACTTATCAGCTACTTATAATATTATAAATAAATTCCACCCAAAAATTCGTTATTATTTATGATGCAATAATCCTTAAAGGTGAAGTTCAATTTTGTGAACTGAAATTTTTGTGGCGTGAGCTGAAAGCCAAGTGTAGTAATCCTATAAACAAAATAAATTAACTTTAAACATATGTTTATATACCACTTCTTAGGCCCTTAAATTACCAAGTTTTCACCCAAAAATGGAGTGGAAATAGCCGTATACATTTGGATATGTATAATTAAGAGCTATATTGGCCTTCGCTTTTATTTGAATCACTTAAAACTGGTACTACTCGTAATAACATCGCTTACCCAACATTTTGCAATATTTAGAAGGTTGTGAAAAGAATAAAATATTAGAATAAATATAAAAGTTTTGCGTAATTGTGAGTTGATTGTGCCTTTTTTATAGTCTGTAATGTTCATTTCTTATGCACATAAATTAGCACGGGATTTGACGCATAACTCCGGCCTTGCAGCGACTCCAACTAACAATGTGATCGGCGACACTATCAGTGATTACATAATTGAATTGGACGCGGTATTTTCCTTTTCTTTTTTAAAAGCATTTTGAGAGCTTGGAATTAAAATAATCGATACCCGGTCTCCGTATAATACATGCATAATTTCCATTAAAATAAAAAGAAATTTACATATCTAATAGCCCGGTTGCTGGAATCTATAACAGGCCTTATTACACAAACTTTATTTTTATCTTTATTCATTTTTAAAACAAATTACGCAAAATCTTTTGCAAATTTTGCAGTTATAATCTACTTATTACCTTAACTTTAACTGAGCCTACAGATTACCGGATCCCAGTAACCTTACAAATCCACTCATCTAATCTATCTAAATGGTATTTCTTCTACTTTTTTTCTACTCCAACAATGTAATTCAAATCTAAATTTCTGCTACTTTAATTACTGTAACAGATTACGAAAGATTATTTCCTACAATTTTAAATTTCCTCTTCTGCAACTGGTGTCCAAAGCTTTCCACTGGTATCCATCTCCTGAAGAGACTGACATCAGTACATGGAGCTGGTTCGTCAGTTCCAGATATACGGGTTATCATCTTTCCTCTTCTACATAATCATGTATGTGTCCTCTCTGATTCTCTCCATTGGCTCATCTGGCTCTTCTGGGATTCTCTTTCTTTCGATATCCATAGCTGGCGTCCTCTATTCATCGGTCGTGTGTCTTAAACTAGGTCTGCTCAAGTCTGGTGAGCTGTGCCTTCAGTTTCTCTTGGTCCTAATATTTCCTTCCGACGATCTCTTAAATAATATTGTTTTCTCGTAGGTGCAAGTGTTGCTATATTTATTTCTTAAACTCTTTTGTCGTGGGTCATAATTATAAATCTCTAACGCGATATTATCTGAGACATATTTTCTAAATCTGCATAATGTTCTGTTTCCCTTAAGATGTTCCATAAGCATTTTCCTTGAAGTTACCTTCGACCCTCTTGTACTAGTTCACTATATTTATTGCACTCAAAAATAACATGTTCGGGCGAATATAAACAGTTACATTGCTCACATAAATGTGAGTTTTCTTTCCTATTCTTTTAAAATATATATTAATATAAATATATATAATACATATAATTTCCTGCAGCAAAATGAAAAATAAATCCTTTTCGTGGTTTCATATGTTTCAATTTTAGCCTTTCTTTAATGTCTGGAAATAAATCATGTACTCTTCTTCCTACGTGTCCATTATCCCACTCTTCTTGCCATTCCTGTATTAAATAACTTTGCACGTCTTTCTCAGTACTCCATCTTTATCCCATAATTTTAAAAATATTCCATATTCTTCCTTCTTTAGCCAGTAAGTTGAGCCCCTGAATCTACTTGTATAGTCAATAGGCCAAATTCCCACTACTGTTATTAGGGCCATAGTAGATGTCGTTTTTGTAGCACATCTGCTTCGAAGTAATATTTGCCTCTGAGCTCTTCGGATTAAATTTTCCCAGAATTTGACCCTTAACCTATGTGCTCATGTACTTGCAGCATATCCTACTATGCCAATTACAAAACTCATATGGTATACTCTTGAGGCTGTGAAAGGAATCCTATAGCTCTTTTATACAATGGACGCTAATTTCATAACTACATTTACTGCCTTTTCTTTCACATACTTCATATGGCTGTTTAAAAGTAATTTTCCATTTAATTCTATGCTTAAATACTTATATGTTTTGTATTTTTATATTTTTATTATAGATTTTAGTAGTGGGATCTAGTTTTGACATCTCCCTTAAACATTACATATGCCGATTTATGTGGGGCTAATTTTAATTTGGTTCTGGTACACCATTGTTCAGGAACGTCAATCATCTGCTTAGATTTCTGCTTCTTGCTTCTACCATAATCATTCAATCGTCGGCGTAAACAATGATCTCTCAGATACCTCTTCCATATTCCCAATTTCCTCTAACATCGGTTCTGTTATTATATCCCAAAATAAGGACCCTGAAATAGAACCCTATGAGTATCTTTTATTAATTTCTCTATTTTTGCTGAAGTGGTTTGGACATAAATTCTTCTATTCGCACAACAGTTTTTATGCTGTTATGTAGACACCTTGGGCAATCTTTATATCTCATAGCATTAAAAAGTTCTGGCCACCATAAATCATAGGAAGCTTCATGAATATCAAAGAAAACTCCTATCAAATATTTACGTTCACTTGCATTTAGTTTTCCTAGTGCATACTTCATTGCATATTCCGTGGATTTTTTCATTCTAAAACCAATGGCTTATCACTCATACCTATCATGATTCTATATTTCAGGGTGCGTTTATATAAACATTGTTCCTGTACTCATCCAAAGTGTTAAGCAAGCAAAGTGGCATAGATATACGATGTTACCTGTGATAGATCCTTATCTTTTCCTTTCTTAAGAATTACAAGTTTAACTTCTTTCCAACAATAGGGGATTTTTCCTAAAAATAGGCACTCATTTAATGGCTCAGTTAATATTGGCGATAATCTATCTTCCTGATTTTGAATTATCTCTGATACTTATTCCATCTGGTCCTAGAAAATGTTTCTTTCCTTGCCAAATGGCAATTTTTACTTCACTGAAGACATGGATATACTAGGCCTTCTCCCAAGTATTCTTCATAGAGACGTCTTCTGTGTTCTTCCTTATCTTCTACCCTATCTCATAGTAGTTACTTTTTTAATTAAAACTTAATTGATTCTTTCCATGTTTTCGTTCTTTATCCATCTTCTTTTTCCAGGATTGAACTAATTTCCAGTTCTCGTGTTTTCTCCATTATCTTATACGGAATACCCCATACATATTTACACGCGTTTTATAAATCTTTGACTGATTTTCCTTCTTACACCTAATAAGAAAGTGTGTAATCTGTAGTGAACGTTAGCCTGGGATAGGCATTGGTAGAATAGTTTATAAAGAGTGAACAAATTAATGTGGTGCAATATATTTTTGTGTTACTTTTGGGCACACTTCACTCATGTGACCAATAATTGTTCCTAACGTTCGGTGGATACTCAATACCAAGGTTGTAACACAAAATTAATTTCTGGTACGAGACGAACTACTGTTCTACTTGTAACTATGACATCCCTAATACTCTGGTAAGCCGTTGTGATTGTAATTCTGTTGTTGGCCGTTTTATGGTTTTTCGGGTAAATCTGATGTCGGTCATTCCCATAGATCGATCTTCCTATTATTGGCGGTAACAAAGTTTTGATTTTGCTTAACTTTAAGGTACCTAATATTTTAAAATGGTAAAAAAATTAAAATGGCCGTCCTTATAAAATAATTTTTGCAAAAGCATAATACGAGTAAATAAGTGGTGTAGATGACCGTATATACAGTTCCAAGGTTTGTTAACTGATTACTCCTATGGTCGCACTAATAAGTCAGAAACCGACGTTTTGGGTACAAATCCTGCCCCAATCGACGATTTGTGTATTTAAAAGTGACAGCCCATAACGGTAGATTTATTGGTAAGTATAAGAATTATTTTGATAAGAAATTCCGGCACAACTGGCGGCGCTGATATGATTCTGGCAATTGACAGGGTCATTAATACACAAAATACGTATTTACAAATATTAATCGATACATTGATGAAAAAGGTTGCTCTAATTCGATGAATATCTATGGAGATGACATGTATCCTATTTTATTGGCTTGGGGTGTATTTTATAACAGTGACGTTTGAAAAGAAGACGCAAAAGCTTTATGGTCTTGGTTTCCAGAATACCAACTTGTATGTTTAAGAGCACAATATCTTTCTCTGTATATTTATTGCGATATTTAATCACCCCGCAATAGTTTACCATTTCCAACGATCCTGAACAATAAATAAAGGAACTGCGTATCGTTTTTGTTTTCGAGTGTCATTTATATGCAAGTATCGACTAGAGGAACGAGCTTGATTGTTTTTACAAGGGCTGCCTCTTCGCTGTACTAATGACTTTTTATGCTTTACTTACAATAGACAACAAAATGTATTATTACACTTATTTGCAAAACTGGTGCAGCAACTTTGAATAACGACAGAGATTTGAGCGAGATTCATGGTTTAAAATACAGGTTAGGTGGAATATCATAGTTCAAAACATTCCGGGAACTTCATAATCATATTACAGTTCTCATAAAATAGTTAATCTGTTGACTTTTTAGCGGTAATTGATAACCTGTTTTAATCAGAAATCACACACCTAATTGTTCAGGCTCTCTTAAATGAGTGCTGTGTTTTTATTAAATTTGCAAGAACGTAAGCTCTGCTATACTGGTATATCTAGCACATTGACACCTTAAGCATCAAAAAACCTACAAAACTAATCTAATAAGTAAAATTTGCAGACGAACAAAAACCATAATAGCACTCGGTTTTCGTTTGTTTATATTCATAACATTTTCAAAGGTTCTCCATTAGAACGTAGTTTTCTATAGTACCAATGTGAAAGAAGTTAGCTTATATGAATAAAAGATTTCAATTATGTCCCTTCACTGACTTTTACTTCAGATGATCAATATACACTCCTACCCCACCCCCACAAATAAAACGTAAGTTATAATTTAATGGACCATAAACTTTCCCGCTGCATCGGCTTGAACGATCTTGTAATTTTTTATATTTATGGGTAGCATCTTAAATATTTGTACATTCCTTTTCGTCTCTTTAACATAAGAACTATGCAATTCTCACATAGTGCGGAAATCCTCAACATATCCAAAAAAATGCCATAATCTCAGCAAAGTTCGGCTCTGGGAAGAGATACATTGAAAGGGAACAACATCCTCTCACTTAATCTAAAATATCGGTTTTCTGATTTCTAATGTTCGAAGTTTCCTCCTTTTATACAGTTATGTGGCATACTCTACTAACAACCCGATTACAACATAAATGCAAAGGAATTAAATAAACTATTTCTCACATGAGGATATTAGATTTTGCCATCAAAAAACTTTAGTGCACACATTTACAGAATTAGAATTAACATTAATCAGAGTTTGACACTTTCATCAGTCATCACATACACATCTGCAGTATTTGGCAAATTTCAATTGAAGAAACTAATATAAATACTGTTATAATGCCACTTTTATCTTATGTTTGCTGAAATGTTACATCATCGCTATGCATATTCCTTGCAACAAAAGTAAGCGAGTTTCATCTCCATACACTTTGAGTGTCGCAACTGTTAATATTCTAAGGCCTTCGAAACATGTCCTTTTGTTGTTATTCAATTACAAAGGCTTTATAAATCTTTTTAATATTTTAATAAGTTATAAAATTAAACTAAAAGGTGTTTTACAGTTCCATGCTCATCGGAGTTATACTGCTTTGTTCTAATGCAGATAAATAACATTTTATATGTATACTTGTACTGTGGTTCGATGTGACTTCATCTTATTTTGTTCTTTATCATTTAATCTGCACAATGAAGAGAAAAAGTCGAAGGTTTCAAACCCCTTAAGATAGGGAGTTCCAGGTAAATAGATTTGCTATGGTGAAGTGTGATAATGCAATTGCGTGGCGCGAGATCAATTACCTGATAGATAAAGAAGGTGGATATTATTCGAAACCAGCTATCAATAGAAATACATGCTTTAAGCCCTTCTATTACCAGGTCGTCAGATCCGTTGGTTTGACGGAACTTCCTCTCTGTTCTTTTACATACCAGTAAATCTTCTCACACAGGGCTGTCACTTTAAGCACTTAAAAGCATTGGTCTGGGTGGCTTTGAACCTGGATCTGTGGGCCAGCGCATAACCAACTGAGTCACTGAAACATCGCGCGTGTTTAACAACATAGATGAAAAGTTAAATGTCCTTTGTGGTAGGTGTCGTCCAAAGATACGACACAAAAATTTTCAGGAGCATTCTCTCTTCCGAACTACATAGAACGTTTTTCGAAATTTATAATATTTTTTTTTAAATCTCTCTATGCTTTTTATTGACATATTCTTTATAAGATATTTCCAATAATTAATAAGTATTTGTATTATAATTTTTGGGGACAGCCAGAAGTCCTCTTCATTCAGAAGGAAATGAGTGTATAAACCGTAAGAGCTTATACACAAAAGTATAGATATCTTTAAAACACACAATTAATTAAAAATAATTTTTTGTATCAAAAACTTTGGAGATATGATTGTTATTGATTTCAATTTTAATTCTGCGTTACTGCGTTACTTATGAAATGCTTCACATTCTGCTTCTCATGATGTCACGGAAAGAAGAGCAACTACCAAACTAGTATATAACAACCTACTTTTAAGCGTTTGACTATAGATTTGATTTCTGATCCCGTTTGTTCCTACAAGAAAATCCGTAACTTTTCAAAGTTTGTGGGTTAATATGATTTGTAGGAAGGATATAAAATACATATTAGTGGACAATGTATTATGAATATAACAGGTCTCTTTAAACGTAGAGACTGGACATTTGACTTTTTTTATCTTTGGTCCCTAATAGGTAGATAAGGAGAACCTAATCAATTCTGAATTGTTCCTATAATATTCCCGCTCCTCTCGGTGACATTTGTGCTCAAAGATAGTGCCAAAATTCGATCTTAATCCATCAGTTTTGCTTTGAAGGTTAGTAACAAAAACCTCTGTTAGACCACAAAGCAACTGAAGCAAATACAAGACACATGAGAGGTAGAGTGAAGCAGTAGACTGTCTTTTATCAGTTGATTCCAACCAACTTATTTGTTCGCGAAAGGAGGTCCATTGTGTTGCAGAAGCCTAATAAAGGAGTGCTGTCTGAAGCTAAAAGCATAGGAGACCCGTTGTCGCTCAAAATATCATGTCAGTAATACTCGTGTATGGTCCCTGTTTCAAACGTTATCCACAGCTTCTTGGATCTCTGCGAATTGTGGACAAACCTGTTAAAGAAATACATTTCAACGTGCAGCTAACTAGGAGCAAGCGGTGTCTAAACAAATATATGCATTTATTTTAAAATATTTCAACTTCATACTACACATGGTTAAGCGGGGTAAAAACCATAATCAGATAATTGAATTGTAACCTTTATTTCACGAAATAATAAACGCACAAAGTAATATGTAGTTTACTGCCTCAAATTTCCGATGAATATATATATATATAATTACCATAATGTATATTAATATCCACAGACGAACTTCTTTCTTTAAATTATTTTAACAGACACATTATTTTCTATTATTTTCTTATAAAATGTATGCAATCAATCAGGCTATCCTACAGATAAAATTGAATGAGTCATCTTTTCCTACTCTCTGACTCGAGTTCTTTAAAGACAATTATTGATCTCTGAAGATCATCATATATACAATACGGATTAGAAAGTATTTGTCTATTCCAAGACCAAGCAATTAAGAGCTAATGATTTAACCTCTTTCTAGGTCGTCCAATATTTCTTGCCCCTTGAGATTTGTATTTATAAATTTCCTTGCGATATAGCCTTTCTTCATGTGTCATATGCTCATTCTATTTATTCCTATACTGATCTATCTTCTGAAGAATTCCTTCAATATCGAATTTTTGTCGGATTTCATGGTTTCTTTAGTGATCTTGCAGTCGGAAACATGCCTATGGTCTTAACAGCCTTATTTCCGCTGCTTCTTTCAATCCTTTCTGCCAAAATGGTTGTTAATATATAGGTTTCTGCGCAATAAAGTAACTAGACACGGCCAACACTTATAAAATTTAAGGATCGTCTCTTGCCTTACTTTATTAAACAGTGTTCTTTTTATTATGACCACCATTTGTTGGAACTTGCATAATTTTTTCTCGGAATCCTTAGAGTACAAATAAGAAATGTCACAACCAAGAACATTAGAATGAGGGACTTCATCTAAAATTTCCTTCCCAATTACAATTTTAGCTCTAAGCTGTTCTTGTCCACAAAATGCCATGAATTTAGTTTTCTTTACTGAGAACTTTAAATAGTATGATTTTGTCACTTCATGTAACATTCAACAGCTCTTTGTAAGTTGTCCTCAGTTTCTGCAAACACAACCTGGTCATCCGCAAAAAGGAGTGTATTTAAAACAACTTTGTTAAGTCTAAAATTATAAAACAGCTGTTCTTATCATATTTTAGCTACATTTATGTAAATATTAAACAACGCAGGTGACAAAGGACGCTCTTGTCTAACTCTTGTGAAATGTACCTTACTGTTGAGCTAGTTATTGAATTGCACCTTATTTTTACGAGGACTGTTCAATAAAGAATGATCACAATTTCTTTTTATTTTGTTTGACAAAGTTCTTTTACTCATCCTCATAATTTCTATGGTCGTTCTCAAAATAGTCTCCGCTGAATGCGATGCACTTGTCCCAGGGTATCTGCCGGTCTTCAAAAACATGCTGGGAACCATTTTTTGAGAGATCCTTTAAAATCGCCTCTGCAGCCTTCACCACTGCTTCTGATGATGAATAATGCCTCCCACGGAGGCGTTTCTTCAAGTTAAGGAAGTAGAAAAAAAGTCACATGGGGTAAATCCGGACTATAGAGAGGGTAAGGAATGCACCTTACGTTGATTTTTGCAAGATATTCAGCAATATGCGGCCACGCATTAATCGTGGTGCAGCATTCACCCTGCTTCATGGAAATATGGCCTTTTGCGCCTGATATGGACCTAAAATGTTTTCAGGACATCCCTGTAGTATTGTCCAGTTACTGATCTATATGCAGGTACAACATGCTGATAAACCATTCCATGAATATCAAAGAATGAGATGACCATAACTTTCCTAGCAGAAGCAACCACTTTTGCTTTTGGGGGAGTTGGAGATGGAGATTTCCATACTGAGCTTTGCTGTTTGCTCTCAGGATCAAAATGATGTAGCCAAGTTTCATCAGCAGTGATTACATTTGAAAGAAACTCCGGATCTTCCTCTAACAACAACTTTAACTGCATGTTACCTCCATTGCAGCGGTAGGCGATACTGAACATGTCTGAACTTGTCTGGTTCTCACAGGTAGGAACCAAGAGTACCAACAATGAAACTACTATGGCGTGTTTGTTTCACATTAAGCTAACAGAATATAATAAGATTGAATATTAGTGCGAAAATTTATGTCCGTAAAACATAATGATCAATCTTTATTGAGCAGCCCTCGTGTATTATTGCTGATATGTAAACTTTGTACTGCTCTTATTAGTAAATGCTGAGGCACACCATATCTCTCCATTATGTCCAATAATTTTGATGAATGACTCTGTCAAACGTATTCTCATAGACTATAAAAGCCATTAATGTAGGCAAATTGTATTCGCGATGTTTTTCAATAATCTGGCTCAGTGAAAAAATGTTATCTAATGCAGGGTCTGCCTGGTCTAAAGCCATTCTGTTTTTCTGCAATAAATATTTATGATATTGGCCCTAATTGTTTGGCTATTATTTTAGCATATATTTTATATCCGCAATTTTAATAATCATTGCAGTCATTACGGTTTCCTTTTTTAAATACTGAAATTACTACTGCACTTTGCTAACATTCTGGGACATATTCTATTCTCCACAGAGATTAATAAAATTACAAAGACGGAGTTTCAAGTTGTGAGATGCGTATTTGACAAGTTCTATATTAATATTGTCTTAATCAGGGGCTTTTCTATTGAATTTCAATGCTTTTTTGCAATTTACGTCCTCCAACGTTAAATCATATCGGACGATGAATGGAATGGGTGAAATGATGATCAAATGAGTCCGGGGTCCATGGAGTTTAGAGCTACCCGACATTCGTCTATCAGGATAAGGGAAAACTCTGGAAAAAGCCTTATCCAGATAACTCGCCCTGACCGAGATTCGAACTCGGGACCTCTTGAATTTCAATGCTTCTTCCAATTCTTCATATTATATAGGATCTACATTTCCATCTGTTATAGCTGTCACTGTATTTTCTTTTATCCCGCGCCGTACATCCTCAAAATAATCTAACCATAGCTCTTCAAAGGTATTATTTAACTGCAGTGTATCTTTTCCCACTTATTCAATTCCTTTAGCACTTTATATGCCCTTTATTGACTTCCATGAATATTATACTCAGAATCATTACCCAACTATTTCTTATTCTTCTAAATTCCCTCTTGACCAGGGCAGTATGCCTTTTGTACTCAATGTGATCCTCCAATATCCTTCTACTGAGATATTTAAACTATGATTCTTTCTATGAATCATATGTGCTATTTCTTCATTCCAAATAAGAAGTCTTCTTTTATTCCTATAGTTTTCCTTTTTCCTAGACCTGTTTCTGTTGATTTTCGAATAATGTTTATTATCCCTTCCTATTCCTCATTTATGTTCTGCTTTATCTCAGAAAGAGTGCATACATTGCACTCTTATTAACAACTTCTAGTGATATTTGACTCTTTTGCTTCTTCGAAAAATGAGTTTGTATATTTTTTTGGAGACAACAAGGAAATGATCTGAATGGACATCATACTCTTTGTATACTCTAGTATTTTATACTAAAGGCGTAGTTTTATTATTTTTAATACATAATCAGTAATGGACTGAAGAATATAATAAAGGAATTATCTTATTGTGGAATTTCAAGTTTGGTCAACACAGTGAAGGTGGGCGGTAATTTCTCTTACAATAGTAAAATTTAGTACTTCGTCGGGTATCCTTTCCGCTTGATTTCTTCTAGTAGATGTTGCCCTTCTATTGAAGCCTTACTGTCTACTAATCCTGTTTCGGTGTCTCATCTTTATCAGTTGTCACAATTTGCTCACCAGTTTTGGGGCACTTATTTTAAGATTAATAATTAAATGTTTCATCAGCAGTCCCTTTTCTCTCTTCTCTTCCACTTCTTTCTCTACCTCTCTACCTCGTATTCTCCTTTACTCAACTTTTATGTACATCCGTTTGTGGCAAAGATATCTCTGTTTCTTCCGTTGACTTCTCCAATAATGCTGCGCAGCAATTTCTCTATGCGTAAGACCATTAGCATTAAGTAAGTTTTAAAGTTGGCGCTGTTCAAATATTGCGTTGGCTCTTCTGCGACTCCTATGACATTACGGCACAACATGAAAGCTAATGATGAAGTTCCCTTTGTATTTACGCATATATCCGATCTAAACGGGTGAATACAAGCATGATTATGCATGGTCAAATATTAAGTGGTGTGCATATAGCTTTGGAGTCCTAAATTAATTACCTCAATTACCTGGTATATTAATATACAGATCCTTGCTTCATGCATGAGTAATTGTTTTAAGTACCTTAATCGAAGGACAGTATACGAGTAGACTTTTCTTTGATCTTCTGGGTTTTATAAGTTATTTTTGTATATCATTACGCCTATGATCTTTACCTCTGCAGCTATTGGACTGTCGAAAAACTTGTATTTTCTGGGGAAGATGGAAACGTATACACTTCATTCCTAATGAGGTTTTGTCATATTAGTATATAATAGGGGTACTGATCCATTAATCTCAACTGCTTTTATCAGGAACTTGTCTTATCCCTTTCTATTCAATTTTTGGTACAGGAACAATTAGAATTATTAAATAGCTCATACACATAAATGCAAGATACCTGCAACAAATGAATGTGTACATTCATGTTAACGAGGTTTGTTTACAATTACATCTGTTAAATGCCCTTCTTTACAACTCAGAATAAATCCATAATCACCCTCAAGTTATCCATTGGAGTATCATCATATTAAAAAAAATTGCAATCTCTGTACAGGAAAATTGGTCATTCTGCATTTAGATATTATGGTAATAGAAACGCCACGGAACTTAAAGGGCCATGGACAAAATGAACCAGTCGGAAAGTCCTTGTAATCATATATAGTCAGGATTCCTATTTTTCTTAACTCTAGTACCAGGGAGGTTTGATCAGTACCATTGTGCAATAGCTAACATATGGCTCCATAGGATGCTCTAAGATGTGTGCTCCATTAGTTCAAAGTGTACCTCTGTTGCGCTACATTATTTTGTAAGAGCTATAAAAATGGATTTCAGAAAGCAACAAAAGGTTTGGTAACTGGCCAATATAGGAATGTCTTCTTCAAGGTTACAGTTAAATGGAAATTTTCTTCTATCTATGCAAGTAGCTACATTACGTCACATACCATTGGCAATATCACCAACAAGGAATGCCCCACCCGTTCATAATAAGCATTTCGTTTGATACCGATTAGCTAGTTGGGATGATATAAAGGATAGAAATAGACAGTTTTAGCCTTTAGTTGTTTTGAGGTCTATTTTCAGCAGAGCACGACTTTTCACTTTCTGTGGTGTCTCCAACTTTTCGAATTCTTATATTCCTTCCAAACACTGATCGTCATAAATCCATACATTCGAAAGCCAGCAATTGAGGCCGCTTTGTCTTTTTAGGGTAAACAATTACGAAAATAGTGAATATAATCCAGAGCAAAAATTCTTTATTCCATACTACAGGAACTGATTGGGATGTTACTGATTGGGATTTTTATGCGAACTGCTTATAGTTCTTTACATTTCCCATTGACAAAATTATGAGATAGGGGTTTTCATACTTTTTTTGCAACCTGCAACTTGCAACCAGTTTCACTTGAATTATAAGTCGTTTTTGTTAAGCATTTCCTTGGCAATCATTGTTTGCTTTACTATTGCTCAGAACCGCCAATAAGACTGAATAGCTGACTGAAATTGGAATGTCAGACTTTGCCACCACATAATAGATGTTGCCATATAGAAATTTCATTTGCTTGAAATAAGTGTATGACTCCATTATAATATAAATAATATAGGTTGAATGATCCATACTTAGTATTCATGACTAGCATTTTTCTTTATGCATGTCAATAGCATTTTTCTGAAATATTTATTAATATACATCTGACTGTTCATATTCTGAGGTCACAACGCTGGCGATTCTTCCATCTTTGATAAGCCTACCAGATCCTCTTTTGTGGTGATTCTGGTTTCGGGTTTACCGTAGATTCAATATAATTTTAGAACAGAAATATTAACTGGAATTACATTCTGAGGAATCGCATTTGAATTGTCTCGTTCATAAGAAGAAATCTCTACAGATTGTCTATGCAATTTTCTACAGTTCTTATTGACCTCATCCATACTATGTCCATTCTTGATATGGTTTAACCTTTTACTGAGAGAATATGACCATTGTTTTCTTGTTACTAATCACTGAGGCTTTTTAGAGTCTGTCTTAAAGCAGCCTAAATATGGAAGCTCTTGACCCCTTGAAAACTAGTACCATCTTACGGCTACATTTTGTAGGCTGCAGTCCCGAACTTTTATTGTTCTCATATCTAGAAAAAGTTTGATAGTTCGATTAACTCTCGCACACAAATACCTTGTTCTCTGAAGTACCATAACGTGGATGCATGGTCAGGATGGTTACCCTGAAAAATGGAAAAGAAAGAAAAAGCTTTGTAATCTGAGTATTTTCGTTCTGAATTTCTATCGACATGGCTCCACGTGAAACATGATTATGCACTCAGGTACACCGTTTATAGAACTGTGTGATTGTGTCCTATCATGCTTACTTGTTCACTAAGACATATACGAGAAGAAAATAAGCCTAATTCAGCCCTTGCGTCGCTTAGGATCAAAACCGTTTTAATTTCTGAGAAATAAGCCACCTCGACCAGCTTACCTATGAAAATAGCTTAATCCAGTCTCGATAGAAATTGTTCGTATATTACAACTATCATGTAGTACTAATTGAATAGTGTGAAAATTTTATTATATTTGAATTTCAGAACGACTGTAGGTATGTCATTTTCGAAGGATGTCTAGTATCCAAAAATGCACAAAGTGGCTGAGACCTGTGGATTCTGCTCAATATCTTCTGAAACTGATTCGCAGTTTAATCGTTCTTGTGGTTCTCTGTAGACGATTTATTGTTAATTACTGATATTTTACTTCCAATGTTTAACTCGTCGCATAATACTCTTTATGTCACGAGTTCACGGATGTCCTTGGCGTAACAAAGTTGATCTGCGACAATAACGTTTAAAAAATATTCATTAACCATTCCAGTGATTTATATACCTTTACATTAATCTATTTCAAATTAAACGATAGGATCGTCAAAGTGAGGAAACGACTCAATGATTCCTCACTGTAGACCTACCTGGCCTACCCTCTTGGATGGGTAACCAATCAAACCTTAATCCTAAAGTTTTCGAGTTGGAGAGGCATGCTTGCCCAATTATCACTGCGAATGAACATGTCTTTTTTGCCTTGTCATTCGGATTATTGACTCAAGAACTCTCCAATTAGTGTACGGATTATTAAAACATTGTTATATTTGTATAACATCTATCAGCAGTTTCGAGTTTCTTCTAGTTGACACTTTCTGGCGCAAGGCCTCACAATTGTTGAAATACAGTCAAAATTTGGTTTGGTTATCGTGTATAAAAAGCCTTAATGGGGCTCAGTGTCTAATATTCCAAAATAGGTTTCAGCAAGATAACGTGATTAGAAAGGTTGTTTAAGATAACTAACATTTTATCCTTGAAGAGTGATATTTTGAATATCTTGCAACTGTTTCAAGTGGGTAGATGATAGTTATTATTGTGCTGCTCGCATGGTTACCATAGCTTTATTTTTGTTAGTGGAAACCTCTCAGAAAAAAACGGCTTTCTCCACGTGGACATAACATCTGTCATTTGTGATTTCTGCGCATCCCATTGGCTGAAGTGATGCGTTCATTGATGCTTAGCACAGATTGGAGAAGCGTGGCAGTTTCCCTCTCACTCTTACAAGAATAATCAGTGCGTTATCTGAGAAGTTTCTGTTAACAAAGATAACGCCATGGTAACCACTCAAACAGCAGGATTATACCACAGATTGTACAATGTTCACTTCCAGGTGTTGTGCACAAAGAGCAACTCTTTATCATTCTTGTCTCGGTTTATTATGGAGCATTTCATTTTTAAGATACGAGAATTTGTTTCGAATCCTAACATTCGCTGGACTGCCAGGACTAATGGTAGGACATTTTCTTCTTTCATACCGAAAATCATATAGAGTGTTCAAATTAGAGGATGAAAACGAAAAGTTTTCAGTCTTTGGCCAAAAGATAACCTATGTGATGCATTAATGCATAGATTTAACTTAGATTCACGATTCCTTCAACTATCTCTAATGTCACTTGTTCAGTCAAATGTTTTCAACTTTCATTGAGACGACAGTTAATCAAATATGTATGTAGAGCATCAAACTTGGGTCGTCAGCATTATGGGCCCGTTAGGTGCGCGATGTTTTGACTGCACATGTTTCACTTTCATTTAGCACAAAACGCGCATGCGTTAGGTACGTCAAAGGGTAGGAAGAGAAGCGGAGGGGTGCATGTAGGCCAAGAGCGGGAACAGCTGCAATCAGTGTTCCGCTGTCTACAATCCTGTACGGTAGGCTAGCGTGTGCGTCAGTCTATTTAACTGTGGTGCCTTAGTGAATGTGTGTGCAATGGGTTATCAGAGCATCGTGAGAATATATCATTTTTTTACAAGGGGTTTAGCGATGATGGAGAATAATCCTACAATTCAATCGGCTTATGTAAGAAAGTGGCTGTGTGATTCTCCTAATGAATATATCAGGGAGTTCAGGTATATAGAATACATATGTACCAGTTTCCACAATACAATGTACATAGTGTAAATATCACCGCATATTTGGATTGTGTGATTATCTGTTTATTTGAAAGACAGTAAATTGTAGTTTTCTTGATAATAACATAACTGCCTATTATAAGAACATGTATATGATGCAACAATAACGTTTTCATGACGTAGTGAAATATACTTGAGTATATTTTATATAGAATGTTATTTTTGTTTAACGGTAACATTTGGTAATAACCTAAATATATTTAGATCCCCCTTCCCCTTCGCCAAAATGTTCACTTAACCATTACATTAGGGTAATATATGATGCAGTACATACTGATTTAAATGACGTGTTCATATCGACTTCCGCCAGTTTCCGTACTGAAGACAAAGTTCATTCACTTACAAAACATTATGCTAACAAACATCGATTTAGATTTCTCTCCTTTCGCTAAATATTTGCTTACGTATACTTTCATTATAATTGTAACTGCGAATAATTGTTTACTATAAATTAGTCAAAAAGTAGTTTTATTACTAAAACTGTAGTCCCTGAGAGGAAGTAACCCCCATTCCTATTTTTATGTTCTACAGCTCTACATTATGTCCAGAGAACGATTTAATGTGCCTTTAAATTACGCTTTCTTTAAACATTTAGAGTGTTTGGAGTCCATATAGAACTTTAAAGTTCAAACACATCAGGAACTGTCATTAAGCAACTGTCATGATCCCTCATCTCTCCATTTAAAAGGCTCCGAACGATAATTAAAAGACAATTCTTTGAACTCAAAATCAATGCGTATTCACATATTAATCTATGGCAGATATTTATATTAAATTTAACTTCAAAATGTTTATCTCGGAAATTTTTAAGTTTAATTTAAGTTAGTAAAGCATATAATTTAACGACCTTAAGCGAAAAGTAAAATATAAACACATTTGTATAAAAATGGAATTTTCACAGCAAAGTGTTACATTAGATGTTCAGGATATTAAAATTTCGTAATTCTCAAACGCGAAACGTCAAGTTACTATGTGATGACTGTTAAAGAGAAAACTGAATTATATTTTATATAAGATGTTGGTACCATGTAAGAAGAGTGCGTAAAAATAATCTGGTACTCAATCCTATTCTCCCTTAGCACCAAAGGTAGCCTCTGATGTTTTAGTATGTTGATATAACGTATACGATATTTGTGAAAAAAGTGAAATTCTTGTAAGCGTCGAATAGTAAAAATATTTAAGACTTTCTATATCCAAAATTATTGTTGCATTTTTAAGTGAAATAGTAATTCATTTAAGCTGTTTTACTTTTCCATTTTATGTAATAGCTGCGTATTAGTGACAAACATAGTCGTTAAATGCACAATTTTAATATTAATAAACTAAAATAAATCCCTCTTTTGCCTTATTTTATCTAGTCCCGCCTTCTTTATTTTGTTACAATAGAGCCCATCACTGTTTTGTTGCACAGAACTTCAGTAATATACTTTGTACGATAGTAACGGATGAAATAAAGGAACCTATATTGTAAATGTGTATAGACTTACCAGTCGTCATATAATTTTAAACCATCATGTTTAGACTTGTAGCAAATACCTATTATTTGCGCTGGTTATATATGAACTGTCATATGCGTTCATTTAACGGGATTCCTAAAATACTAAGGGCGAATGGTAAATAAATAATAATAATAATAATAATAATAATAATAATAATAATAATAATAATAATAATAATAATAATAATAATTAATAAAAAAGCCATTCAGGCAAGCACACACCAAAAAACCTTTTATTTCCTACCAGGGAGTAGAACCCGTAATTTTTCGTACAACACGCACTCTTAACAACTTGAGCTACGGCCCAGTCATAACATACAACTATATGTTAGGCTGTTTTGTGTAAATTAAGTTTTAAAAGCTTGGAAAATTATGCATATGAAATCCTCTGCCGTAAACATAGTTTTTACTATTAAGACCTAAATCGGCTAAATGAGCTTACGCAACAGTTTCGTAATGTTGACAGTTTATTGCGAAAGATTTTCCTGCTGTAAATTGAACTATTCCACTGTCAGATTACCCCGCGTTAATTTAAAAAGGCGTATCTTGATAATGTGACTTTGGAATAGCGTTTTTAGTTTAAAGTTTCGTTTTCATACTGCACATATTTAAATTGCCATAGAATGGAACACAAATAGCATTTTAATGACTATAATATCTGATACAATTTTCCAATACTAGTATATGTAATTTGATCTGTATTCTTATCTCTGCCACCGGGTAGTACCCAATTGCAGTTAATAAATACATACATACATACATTATTGGCATTCACATTTCTGTCACATTCCGCGCCTACTAATTGTCACGTTGCTTTGTTTACAACAGCAGTGGTCCAGAACTATTTTGTCTGTTAACTGATATAATCTGTTCCTTCGAATATTTTCTGTACGTCTTGGTAATTGGAAATCCCTTATGGTTATCAGCAGTAGTTCACGCTTAGAATCAACGCATGTAGAACGTAGGCTTTTATGAACCGCTCGATAAAGGAAGTGTGGAGATGTGCGTATGTGAACAACGGGCAGACTCCATGTAGAATTTCGGGTTGGATTTATCTATATCTGCTGAAACAATGTTCTACGTTTAGCAAACAGGTAATATATTGTATTGCACCCAAAAATTCGATGTAGAAGTTTATCTGGAAATATGTTTTTATGCTCTCCGAGAGAAAAAGAAGGAAAAAGTCCTTGTGTGGTTTGGGGGGGGAGGGGGGGGTAATCTGTGTGCATTCGCGCAAGCATGATGTTGATATCCGGCTCGGGCTGATGGCTTTTAAGTATGCCTATAAGCGACAGAGGGTTCTCAGTAGATTTACTGACATATGGGAACTCCGGGAGGAAATTCCTAACACCGGCGGCGCTGATATGATCCTGACAAGTGACAGCGTATGTATGCGTGTAAGAGTGTCGATTTCAATTAAATTGCTATATGTTCAAGAGATTCTCATGTTAAATAAAATGTATACTTTGAATTTCTTTGAAATTGACCTCGGAGTTCTAAATTCTCAAGACGGTTGCATATTTGGTAAACAGATTTGGGCGAAGCTGTATGCACAAAAAATATAGATTTAGTTAAAACGCGCTTTTTTAAAGAAGCAGTTTCTAAATATTATTTTATCTGCTTCAATTTTAAATGCTTATACTTTTCTCAAATGGGAAGATATTCTTATCCCTCCCTCTCTCCCTATTTCGCTTCCTCTCTCCCGTGGATATGCAAAGAGGACGAAATTGCAAAGCTATCATATAGCCACCACTCTTTAATGGTTGACCATCTTCTAAGGCTACCGATTTTCATTGAGTCTACATAGAAATATTTAAAAAAAAAGCATTTGTACAAATGTTCATATAGATACACGTGAAGTAGGTAGAAGCTACTACACCCAAAATGTGTATCTGTTTTCATTATTTTGGTTTAATGTACAGCCTTAGACAAAAGAATGCAGCTGCCAGAAGCAAAGTTCGATTCGCTAAACATCGGAAGCATTCGATGACTGCGTTCACAATATACCTAGGCTTTGGAAGGGTAGAGTCAGACTGAACAGTTCAATGACTTGAATCCCGGCTATGGCATTCAGTTTTCAGTCTGACTCTACCTTTCCATAATTTGCCCTACACACTGCTAGTGTGAAAGAACAATTAATTTTTCCAATATACACTTTGATACCACTCTGGCTTCATTTCAAAACTATGCGGTAGATAAGAGATGCTTTGCGATTTGGTCGTATGTATGGCAGCCAAATGGTAAAACACATGTCTTATAAGTGGCTCAACATGAGTTCGAATCCTCGATCTGCATTTTTCCTTTTGCTACTGTAATAGCAATGCCTTATATTTTTCTTGCAGAAGAAGAACAGTATGTTTAAACACATTCATTTATAAAAATACAAATAATTCTTGTCATTTTCAAAATAAATGCAATGGTATTAGAAAATTGCCTTAATATAGGTTATGCAAACACTCCGACTCATTCATCTGTTATGGATGATGCTAGCATATAATGCGAAGTATCTTCTCGTGAAAATTTCTCTAGGCATTTGATCTCATCCATGCCCCGTACAATGAGGGCAGTAATAAAAGCAGAGGATTTATACACCTGTTGCTGAGTTAATTTCCATTTGTATTTGATTTGACATATTGAAATAAAACCTATTTCAGTTAGTTTAAAAACAGTAGCGTGGCCAACCTATCTGACCCCATGGATTTTCTCGAGGGTTTTCCCGGGTCGCTAGACGAATGTTGGGTAGGTTAATTGCATCCCCTAACCGCGACTATGGGCATCAGAGATAAGCATGAAACCCCAGACCAAAGAGAATGAATCCAAGACATACAGGTTGTACTCGCAAGCATCCTGGCTCGGCAAAACAAGAGACAGGAACTGTGCTCAATTACTTCAGCATTTTAACCAGTTATGTAGTTTCATTATTCCAACGAGCATAATATCACATAAAAGTTAATTACCTCGTAAAGTCTTAAACTCCATGAATACAACCCATTAATAGCATTCATATAAAACATTTCTTTTCATCAAAATATATCTCAATAGAAATTTAGATGACTTCACTAATTACTTAGAAAATTATTCCTATACCTTTTATGTATTCCATTGTTAAATATTTCCACCAAAATATGTATCATTCCTAAAAATTTCCCACTTAAACTTGATACAAAATTGAAATTTGAAAATTTGAAAAATTTGAAATTTTTGTTTTATATAAAATTGTCTTTCTAACTCTTTATGTCTAAAGATGTTTGTTGATAATCTTCATGTTTTATTATTAGCTGTCATTTCATACTGCTGCAATACCTCTTTCGATAAAATTGTGAATATTTTTTCAGTTTGTTTCACTTTCAGTTACAATTCAGTTAGTTTTTCTTGTTTTCAGGCGCAGCTTCACTTCAGGACCACATATTTCCAATCTAAAATTCTAGCGTATTTCGATATCCTTCTATTCATAAAACAAAAGTATTTGGGCTTATATCCGAAATGAGAGCTATCGTAACATTTTAGCATTTGCTGATCTGTATTTTCAGCACGGTTATCTCTCCTTCAGTGATAAGACTAAAGGCATATTAAAAACAACGCAAAGAAATTATCTTGGAATACGCTGTTGTCTGAAAATGAAATGCTTGGTAAATTTGATAATTTTCCAGAAATGTCTTTAAATGTCCTTAAAATGAAACCTCAATGTCACTGTTTGTCGATAATGTTTTAATTAGTAAGCAAACATTCACTCTTTATATCTCTTTAAACATTCCAATTGTTTTCCACTTTAACTTGAACAGTGCATTGAAAATAAGTATGTTTTACAAAATTATCTTATAGCATTTTAAAGTTTCAGCTCTTTCAAAGCACAAAACCTGTATTTTTAGCTGCGATATAATTTCTGCAGTAAACCATTATGGTGTGATATGAAATAATTAACAATGTATACCTATTGCGCTTACGACGAATGTTGCTAATAACGGCGATAATAGTTATTATAATTATAATAATTAGGATGATATAAATGTGGCTGATAACCTTTATCACATCCAAGTCATTAGAAAGTTACTCCTAAATGTGGCCAACTCGAATAGCTTTATTTGGTCACTTATTACCAAAATGTATCCACATATAATCTATAAGTTCTGTAAACGTCAGAGTTTCGTGTTTTTATAATTTGGGAAGTTCTTCTCTGATAGTATGTAGGATTAATGATTGATTATTTTATTTATAATTTAATATATTTATATTGTTCCACACTCCTTTTTAAAACAGTGAAAATTTACTAATTTCTTAAGTCTCTTTGAAACGTGTACATTTAAAAGAGGAATAAACCCACTTACTGACTCAAAGAAGAAAAAATGGAGTCCCTTGCTTTAGAAAGTTTCCACATTACACCTTATTTTATAATACATTGTCTATATAATTAACATAATTTCATTTTCTAAAACACATTTCATAAACCTTACAGACAGTTATACCTAAGGCATACCCACATAGATGATTTATTACCGTTGATAATAGCGTTCTATATTTCATTAATACAATAAAAAGTGGTCATCGTATTACTGGTTATGTATTACTTATTAATTGGACGTCATGGATTTATGCAGATCTAATTTATGTAAAAAGTTAAGTACGTCCTTATAGATGATTCCATGGACTCCAAGTAGGAGACCTTGCCTACATCATAAATAAATTTGAGTTGCTTATAACTTATTAATCATAAAATGAGAATGAAAACGTGCTTTTACATAAATAATATATTTAAAATCATATCCTTCTTCTACTTTCTTAATTTCTTTTTAACCTCATTAGTCATTTTATCTCATTAATGAAACTGAAACCGAGCTGATTTACTATTGTCTGAAATATAGGCGAATGCGTGAACAAAATTGCGACAAAGTATATTAGAATAACGCAACTAAATGCAGCATTTAAAAACAATAAAATTAATCAGGCTAAGGAACAAATCGTATATTCTTAGTGTTAATTTTGTTTTTATTTTCTTCGAATTTATGTTTTCAGTTTGCCAGTATCAAATTCCAATTATTGACGTTCTGCGAAGAGACTGTCATAGAGAAAAGCAATTCACATTGTTGTGATGAACTCGCATGAAAACTAAAGGTGGTTAACGAATTCCATTTAGTTAGAGACTAAGCAGCAATGACGTTTGGAAGGGTCACAGAGAAAGGTGGCGGCAAAGCAAAGCGGCTAAGATAAATGTCAGGACTAATAAATATGAACTGGAAATGTTCACAAAATATCTGGAGAGGATATACACGTCTATGGTGGAAGCAAGAATGTTGTACAGAATGGCGCTTTGTTATAATAAATAAACGTAAGAAATAAAGGTATAGTACTAGAGTGAATGTTAAAATTTTGGTATATACGTAAAATGCAGATTATTGCGAATTCGAATGTTGCAACAAAAGAGTATTAAAAATAAGAATAGTTGGTGAGCAGGTTTGAAGAGAGCAATGTAAGAAAGAAAATTTGGGCATCTATAAAAAATATTCGAAATGGTACGGAAAAATAAAAGGAGAATGGAACGCAAACATTAATAGAACAATCTAATAAGAGGAAAATTGAAGGTTTAGCCTGGTTCAGAACGGGAATGTAAATACGGGGAAGTGGAATAATATGGGGAGGCGATTTAGTTGCACCGAAAATTTTAACGAGCAAGAACTAAGGCAGAAATAAGATGGTAGGGAATTTTATTATAGAAGTAAAAGAAAAACTGAATGAAGAAAGTCTAGAAGGAGAGGGGAAAAGAGGATATGTGGCGGTAAACTGAAGTGTACGCATATTTAGCAAAGGAAAATGGATGTAGTACAACAATGACGTAGGTCAGGGAGGCACACTGGCTGTGCAGTACAGTGGAAAGTAAGTCATCTAAAGTGCCGAATAAACGTAATGGGAAAAAAGTAAATTTAAGACCAAACTGTACAATGAATTCATTCACAAAGAAGATATAAGAATTTTTTTCTTTTCGCTGGTGTAGCAAGCCTCGGTTTAGAGAGATCAGCGAAGGCGGGAATTAGTGACCATCGAAACATCAGTACAATTATGGAATGATTTGAGCTATATCAGTAATTGTTTTTTTAGGTTTCGTTGTTTGAGCTCATCATATATTCACAGTTGGAATAGATGATACACGAGCCTATTTCACAGGAGCAACAATAATTATATATTCGGCGTATTGCCCGCCTCGGTAGTGTAGATGGTAGTGTGTCTGCCTAACGTTCAAGAGGTCACGAGTTCGAATATCGGTTAGGTTTATCTGGATAACGTTTATTGCAGGATTCACCCTTATCCTCAAAGATGGATGTCTGGTACCTCTAAGCTCGATGGACCCTGGAATCACTTGACAATAATTTCATCCATTTCATTCATCGTTCGATATGACTTGACATTGAAGGATGTAAATTTGGGCAAAAAAAGCAACCAATTCTCCCCCTTAAGGGAATCGATATTCCATGACTTTAGTTACTCCCTAGAATGTTTCCTGCCTTCGAAAGGAATCTTTTTCTTTTAACAGCATTCTTGAGTTTACGTACTGCAGTGATTTCTCTTCTCTGATTGTATAACTCAAAAATAGTTCAGAACGAAATACATTTTTCAAACTCCTAGAGTTCAGACCGGTGTTGGAAGTTTTTCTCTAGATCGCTTTGAATTTTGAACTTCTCGCTCTATTATGCACAGTTCATTACTTTTTCCCACTGCTGCTAAATCATTATTTAATGGAATAATTAGACTCCACGTTTGTCGCCTGCCTCGGTAGCGTGGATGGTCTGCCTCACGTTCAAGAGGTCCCGAGTTTGAATTTCGGTCAGTGTGAGTTACCAAAATAAGGTTTTTCCGGGGTTTTCCCTTATCCTGAAAGACGAATTTCGTAACTCCAAGCTCTATGAGCCCTGGGCTCATTTGAGCATTTGAGCATCATTTCATCAAGTCCACTCATCGTCCGATATGACTTAACGTTGGAGGACGTAATTTTTTAAAAAAAAAGTATCTTACAAAACTGTAACATATTGAATATTAATTTGTGAAGGCATGACTTCGCAAGGCGGTGCTTGCATTCTGATTTGATTCGAACCCGTCTAGTGTAAGAGACTTAAGTGCTGCATTTCAGTATTGCCGAATGGTATTGGAATGTTGACATATGTTTCTTTTTATGCAAGTTTCCACTGTCGGCTTCCTGCGTTCATTCTTCAGACAGGTTGTACTGTTTCTCTGTGTAAGTCGCGCTTCGCTGAGTCAGACAAAGAAAAAGAATTCTTAATTATACTTTGAGCACATTCTTTTCTGCGAAAGAACAATCTTGTCAGTCATGATATTATAATAGTCATGTAAATGCTTTTCTTAAGAATAAAATAGTATACTTAATTGAAAATAAAAGCATTCACCTTCAGTTCTATTAATAATTCAAAATAAATAAATAAATTATAATAGTTTCAAACTGTAAAATTCTTTACAGCGAAATTGCCACTTTGCAACTACTGCAAAGAAACAGACTACTTAAACTTCAAAATAAAATTTAATAAGGAATCAAATTATGACACCGATTTCCCAACTATTATGGTCGAGGACTAGGTTAGTTTCACTTTCATTCTAAGCTGGATGACGAGTAGAGAAACACTACAGCTTTCTTAGCTCTGGAGGAAGCGTATCTTTCCATTGATAGTAATATAGCTTCTTGTGCATTATCCGCAAAAGCATCTTTATTCTTGCCAGCTGAGAAAAATATTTATTGCATAATTTTATAGTTGAAAGTGGTGACATTAGAATTTAACAGTAATACATTATGAAGAAATGTACTATGACATTTCATAAATGAGTTAAGTGATCATAATCCTAAGGTTGGGGGGGCGGGTGAAATGTGTTCGATATTAAGTTGAACTCTCGTCACCGAAATGCCTTACGCAAATAGCTCACACAATTTTAGAAATTAGACTTTCTTGTAATTTTTATAAATTTAAAATGTTCTTCGGTATGTAATTTTATTATATTTATTTCACACTTTCAATGTGATTTCTTTAAAGGAACTTAAGAAATTAGGAGCCTTTCTTTATATTCTTGCTTTCGGATTTTGGCAAAAAATATTTTAATAGCTACTTATTCAAGGAAAAGTTTCATTTCGCATTATAATGTGATTTTCATTTTTAGAATGTTATAATAAAAACTTAATTCAACTATACTCTAGCATAAGTTAATGACCTTTCTGGTTTCAAAGGAATACGCGGGTTTATGAGTGAAAGTACTATAAATGAAATGAGAATTGTACTCCTCTAGTGCAGATAATCCGTTATTTAAATTTGTCCATGACAATTTCTTCCTAAGTAATAGGAAGAGAGTCGGGAGGAAAAGGCCACTAGTATTCTGATTGTGCCTAGTTTCTAAAAGAACCTTTACCAAATTGGAAAATATTTGCAGATATCCACTTTGTATAGTTGGAATATTTTACGAGGTATACTGATTTATGGGAGTTGAAAACAGCTCATCAATACACCTTTAGCTTCAAAATAGTGATATGTGGTTATAAAAGCTTTACAGTAACTTGGAACTTGACATCTGAGGTATAAATTCTATTTATATTCCTGTATTGGGAGCTAGAGGAACAGCAGACCTAACTCCATTCTTCAAGGCGTGGTTCTAAAAGTAGATGGCGTAATTTCTTTTTTCGGTTAGGGTTAACGTCCCACGAACTGCCGGCTGCTTCCAGACAAGAATGATATAACAAGCCCGGAATAATATGAGGTGCCACCTACTGGTAAAGGTCCAACCAAAAGGAAAACTAGTTCACAAACTGAAAATAATAGGTATTATTACTGTAATATAATACGTACAAGGTTCCCTTAAAATTAGCAGCAATACATCAGGAGGAGTTGTTAGCTTTCAAGAAAGGCTGAGCTCAACAGTGGTTTAACCTTCTCCATGTCAAGTTTGAGTTGACCCTGCGATTTGTTGTCATTAAACTTGAACTACCTATTACGATCGATATACCAGGTGAGTCACCGGCCCCTATTTATTTTTGAATTTATGCGACGTGCTAAGTGACATGTGACTTACGCCTTTCTTGAATGCCTTCTAATAGATGATTTACAGAACAGTTTATAGAGAAAGGGTACATAACGCAGTGCATAAGTGTAGTGGGAAAGCAAACAGCCACTATGTATGTCGATTCCAAAAACATCACACCCAGACACAGAGTTCCATTAGCAATTCAAGACGAGTTTGCAAACTTCTGTTCATTAGCATGCATTCACATACACCTTTAAACACGCCCCTGATGGGACAATCTATCTCGTGCATCAGTTGACTATAACTTTGGATCACAAAATGGCAGATTCTACACAGTGGGATTAATTGGAATTCAATCTCCAGCCAACATGTGTATCCGTTGTACAGCCATGTCATGTCAAAATGCGCTAAGAATCAGACTGCTTTCGCTTCTGTCACAAATTACGGCAGTTTTTAGCTTATTCAGTAATTGTATTAGCGGATGCAGTTCTTTATTTAATTTAAAACTACCAAGAAGAGCTCAAAACACTGTGTGAAGCTGTGAAAAGCATGTTAAGATTCGAGGTGGGAGCCCGAGGTCTGCGGTCACATATTCGGATAGCTAGCGTTGGCTAAATGGTATTTCAGACATTACCTCGCCACTCTGCCTCTACAAGTTGGGTTCTATCCTTCGTGTTCAGCTCAAAACACTTTTTTACCCTTTGTTTTACCCCTTGTAGCCTATAATTTGAAATTATGACACAAATAACATTTTATGACATTAAACTTGTTTTTAAAATAAAATAATCGCCATTTTTCCACTAGCAGATAGATATAAATTTAAAGTGTTTAGTAGATATTTTATTATACTCAGTATTGTGCTTGACCCATTCAACCAAGTTTCAAACACTTCATAAATGCAAATTGACTTTAGCTACACTACGCTTGAATCAATGTTTGGCGTAAATGAACGCGTCATTATCTATATAGGTATTCAGTATTTGAAACCTCTCGGGGGTCGTCATTTTGAATATTTACTGAGTTGATGAAATCCTCACTTGGAAAATTTATTTTTCTGTTTAACCGAGTAGTTAACACGTTCCTTTGTCAGTAGGACTGAAACGTAAGATTTAAGCATGAAACATTTAATATTCCAAAAAGATGAAAGCTAGCTACGTAATATGGTTTACAAAATCAGATATTGTAAAGATTGCAAATGGTCACAAAGCTAAGCATGATCCCTAACTATCGGATTATCATTCATGTGTTTTGTCTCATAAGAGAACCAATAGCAACAATATATAATGTTATTGTTTATTTTGTTTATTGTTTGTATTTTAGTAACTAAAATGCAGACAATAAATACTAGGAAAAAGGGGAAAAAAAAACAATTTGACGTCCTTTCGAACCTAGCCCTTGTAGTACCATATGCCCACGGCTAACCATCTTGACCAGCTGCCACGTATTCTATATCGCTCGTTGGGAAAGCATTTGTTTATCACCTTGCATAATATTATATGAATGAAAAGTCGTTGTTTATTTAAGCTTTTCGTAGTTTCTTGTCCTCATTCAGGACTGTATTAATGCTAGATCATATATTACCGACTAGAAGGGCAGAGCTGCAATAACGACTTTTGGCTAAAAAGGTCTGTTTTCACATTAGACCATAAACTAGGGTTGCTGACTCACCTGGTATACTGAGAGAATTTATTTTTTTGCGCATTGACAGCAACTTTATTTCTTACTTTCAAACTGTGGTAACTGGTTGATGTGAACTTTGCGTACAATATCTCAACATATTTAAAAACGTGGGTTAGATCACTGTTGCACTCAGTCTTTCAATTATAAATGCTGTTTTGTTTGTTTGTTTTTCAAACATTTCTCTGATTGTGGGATGCTCTTTTGTAAATCTGTGATGGTTACATCTACGAGTGTTGCTTGCAGTATTCCTAAGACATACATCCAACCCGCCTTAATGCACCACATTGTATGGATACGTAGGTTTCCACAGCCTGTGTCTTGATGAGTATCCTCAGCTTCCGGTGAAGGCTGTGACATCTTGGTTAGACTTGCCGACGTTTCGCTCATGTCTGAGGTGCTTCTGGTTACAGAGTGGTTATAGATCATCATCTCAACATCTGTCACACCCTAACCTTGCTCAACCTAACAGACTAGTCACCCTTATTATCTATTCTATCCTGACACCGCAAAATAAGCTAATGAGCATGCCTATGGAATCATCATTCCAGTCTATTCTACATAGGTTTACGGTTTAACCTATATTAACTTAGACACTCCTCTTATCATTCAAATGGATCATAAGAATGTCTCTGGAACGCTCTCATCATCAACTAAATCCTTACATATGTAATTTTAAACACATTTCAGTCTTTTTTAATATAATTTTACAATCATTTGTCCATGCCTTAACTTTTTCTTCTCCGTTTTATAGCACTTGCCTTGTCATGAACATTGCATTTTGTGCTTTACACGCTGTTCTTTTACACGTTGACGTTATTTCTATGATTTTTTGTACCATCCGGTCTCTATACTCTTATCGCCTATAGTTATTTTGAAGCCTCGTAATCATTTCAATATCTGGTATTTTATGCAACTGAAGCATTTTGTCAACTACTAGTCTCTTGAGGTTTGACATCCATTCCGCTGTATTTTAACAACGGTGCCTCTAGTAGAGATTGACTTTCTTCATGGCATTTTGTGTATGTTAATTTTCAATTGTTTTCTTTATTTTACAGTTATTTTTATCTCGTTTTTATATTCTTAAGGGAAAATAAAACTATGATTTTAACATTGAAACGATTATGCTTCTTGGACTGTAAAATTTAAATGAATTTGTTTTGATTGTATTCCATTCATCCGAAGTTTGTTTCTAGGTTTTAACTTAGCCATAGGTAACAATAGGTAACATAGTTCATGCTAGGTAACAATTTCTAACAGGCTTGAATTTATCTTATTACCAGCCATACCTGCTTAACTCAAGTACACGTTGCCTATTAATATTATATTTCTTACATATTCTAACGTTGTAATATAGTACGTATACACTCGGGAACACCCAATGAGCTGCACTGCGATCAGAGTATCCCGCGAAACTACTATCAGCGCCATTGCCTCAGCCCTTATATAATAATACAACTACCAATACCAACTTCAATTACTGAAATTGGCAACTTTTACAATTTACAGCTAGATTTTTGCAATTATGCAGCAGTATTTTACGTTCTGCAACTTTTTCACATTTTTCGGTAATTGATGTGTTTTAGTAATTTGTCCTTTAAGTTTCGCATATATAAAATTATTTCATTTAGTCTGTAGTTCATTCAATTTTTTTGAGTTTCAAGACATTCTATTAAAATTATTGGTTTATTCGTGTTTGTGTGGGGTTATTTTGTGTACTGTTCAATTTCATTGTATGCTGTCTTTCCTCTTTCACCACACTCAAGACCACCTTTGAGAAATATTTTAACTTTCTTTTTCCAAATGTATTTTTCTGGATATCGCTACTGTACTCATTTTATATATTTTGAGGTACGGGAAGGTATTTATAATGTCCGATTTTATTTACCATAACCATACCTATTCTTTAACAATTTGTCACGTAATCGAAGAATCAAGCACTTGACAAACTATAGAACGTTTATAAACCGAATCATTATGCTCAACTGATTATGCGCCTATGTATGTATTAATCATCTTATATGACGTAAACGTGCCAGCATGCTAACAATCTGCCACCACCGTCACTTGTTATATTGACTTCTCCCTTTGAAAACATATGTTCTGTCCTAGTGTGATCCAGCATCGCCGCCGCTGCCCAAACACTGCCAAAGCTATAAAAATAATACAAATAACAAAATTTACATTAGACGGGAACATCAGTATCAGCAACACTATCACTTCCTTTATTACGATAACACCTTTCCAGCTCCTCATAACCAACATCTTCGCCTTATCCACGATAACCAGCGGCAACTAAAGCATTTGCCATCATAAAGAACTCCATATTATTTAAAAGCACCAATACAACATCTATCATTTCCATTAACACTACAACCACTATTAACACCTCAAATACTTTACAATACTACAAGAACTCCCATGACCACCTCTAACACGACCTTCGTTACAGCAGCTGTCGTTGCCATTAACATTATCACTTCCTCCATAAAAATGCATTAAATAAAATGTGAGTAATGCCACAACAAAGTAAGAAAGCAGCACTATCGCAATCTAATGCACTAATTATGGATAAAAATTAAACCAATAAAAATTAAGAAAAAGGATTTGTTCATGAAGTTATAAGACGTTATACACTTACATTCGAAAGCATTAACACACTGTTTAGCACGCTTAAAACGCATACAGTATCTCTAGTAATGACACAAATATACATTAACAAAAGTGTTCAAACACAATGAAAGGGCCAGTAATAACACCAAGAACAGCCAAAACACACAAAATGCTCAAAAGTATTCTGAAAATGATTAAAATCACTAGAAAATATTCCAATCACAAACAACTGTGTGTAAACCAATATAAAATTGTGATGAAAACAGCCTCAACTGCTAAAAAAAAAAAAGGAAACAAATTACTGAAAATCTTGAAGTACTACCCTTAAGAATATTCCAAGTACGTCTAGCATTGACAAACGTGCCGCTAATAGTGTTAAAACAACATGAATGAGCCAGTGTGTGTCAGTAAACGAAAAACACATAAAAGAGCTCAAATTCTCATAAAAGCGTTCAAAATTGCATCAAAGAGCTATGAAATGCTAGAAAGTCTTAAATATCTGACTGATATCGCAGTATGCCTTGAATGTAAAATAATATAACATGTAAAATACTTATTAAAGCACCCGAAAATTGCGTAAGAGCAGCCGAACTACACACATAACATTGAAAACCCACTAGACAGGTTAGTTTTGTTTTGGTTAGAATCGGTTAGAAGTGTGTTATCACTAATTGTCGCTCTAGTTGTCATTTTACTTTAATAAACGCACAAGTTCCATTTTTAAAAAAACGCAACTTTGTGTTGGACGTGTTATTTGTTTACCTTTATGGATTGTGCGTATCTTTTCTTGTTTCATCATTTCATTGTGTATCTTTTCATTGTATCTTTTCATTGTGCCCCTGGCAAAGGTACATTCCTGGCAAATTGGAGTTTTCCTATTTTATTTCGGAGATATTTGAGGTCGCAGAGTTAGATGGGACATTCTGTATAATAACATTTGCGTATACTTCTTAATATATGCAATGGAAAGAAGGAAACAGAATAAGTAGGCGTAAGTGACAGTCAAATCTTTCGAGAGATGCACGAAATTCTGGCTTTAGAATTCCCGTTGCTTTGCGTGAGACAAAATTTGAGAAGTGGTCAACTCTACAAAAAATATTTGACATAAATTGTGTAATTTATATTTTTATCATAATATTTTGTCTTTTATGATTTACTAATAATATAATTCATTCAATGTGAAGATGGCTTCAGAGGATTTTCTCAGAAAACACAAGATATACATTATATTTATCATAAAATATCTTGTACAGTAACTACGGCAATATTGCTTTCTTGGCCACACTGAATTCCTCAACATTTGCAGATTACTTCATTACATATGACTTCAGTTCATCACCTTGCATCACGCCTGGTATCACGCCTGGGTATTAAAAATATTGATAGCTATTTTAGTTCTGTGAACTCATTTGGTTATTATGAGTAGGTATAAATGGAGAGTAATTATGTCCCTCAACTAGAAAGGAGGAAAGCTAACAGTTACCTTTTAAAATGTTGAGGGAAGGGATGATAAAATGGGATGAATTTTATGTTTAGTTTGACGTTATTAAACAATATTTCTACTGAGCAAACATCTAGTCTCATATCTAACATTCATATTCTCCTCAAACAGGAGAATAATTAAAGGTTTACCTCTACAATTATTACTACACTATCAAAGGAGTTTAATTTTAAAATATTTCCATAAATATTTGCAGCACATGGAGCAATTTTCAAAGAAATAATAAATAATTAATAACGTCAATATTCTGAAAATAATTTTAAAATATATAAGAATTTTCTGTACATATAATATTGTCACAGTGGCAGTACATACCGCAGAGCGATTAAGTGGAGTCACTTATCTCGTCGTTTTTGTTTGCTGACCAGGAAATGTAGTAATGCCATTCAAGAACAGCCGCTACTGACGTCATGAGCCGAGAATTTCTCGATCTTTTAGTTCCGGCTCCACAGCCTAGAACTTTGGAATCAGGCAATCCCAGGAAATTCAAATTCCAGAAGTTTCTGGAAAAAGTATGTCTTGGGGATTTATGAGGGAGCACGAAAGAAAGTTGCCTAAAAATGCGGCGGGACCTGATATACTAACATCTCTCATGCTCAGTCATCTTCCCTTCAACGCCGTGCTCTTCTTGACCAGTGTTCAGCATGTGCATTGCCCTAGAACACTTTCCAGAATAGTGGGGAGGGCCCGAGTAAATTTGAATATTGAAGTGAGGGAAGAACCCGGTACACCTAACTACTGATCCATAAGCCTCCTTTCTGTTTCTTGAAAGCGCTCTGGGACACGTTCAAGCCACCCTCATTTTGATTTCATCCTGGTCACTCAGCAGCCACTATGGATATGGGGACGGCAGTCATAGAGTTCCAGGAGGAACCCTATGCTGTGGTGTCTATGGATGGATGTCTGGAAGTCCTTCTCAAGGAACTGCCACGCCGATCTCTTGTACAAATGTACCCAACTGGGACTATCCACACAACTTTGCACTTAGGGCCAAAAGAACCGGAGTCCCCGAAGGCTCTGTGCTACCTACAATGCTGTTCAGGACAAATATATCCTCAGAGCCTTCAACCCAATACAGAAACACCTCCACCTGGTCCAAGGCTGGTGCAGGCGTTGACACATGCCCGTTAACCTGGACAAGAGCCACGCCCTCGGAAACTGCTCCTCTTCCAGTTTCGAATCAGAAGAATTAAATGAAGACATTCCAGCCAGCATCTAGTTATAAAGCTGAACTGAGGTGTTAACTGTTCGCGAACACATTAAAGTCCTATCGGCTCGGAAACGGGGCAGTTGCTTCAGTGCCCTGTGCTGTGCTATGATGTGCTGTGCCTGAAGTTGCACCTCAGTGCTATACACATCTGAGATCTGAGGCAGATCACAGCTGACTACTATGCTACAATGGGCACAGAATAGAAGACTTTAGTCTAACTCTTATGCAGGGCGCTCTTTCCCCATGGATCTACCTCAGCAAGCCTCATGTCCTTCAGACGAGGAGGATGAAGTAGTCGTCGGCCTTCAAAATTCTACGCAAGATTATGTAACATCAAAGCGCTCTGGTTAGGTCTCTTAGGGATTATGACCTAGAAGACACTAGTTTAGGTAATGTCGGGCACCCTGCATGGTTTGTGGGCACCGGGCATCTACTGGCTCATAAATGCCATACCCTTTCCATGACATGGAGAGAAACAACTGAATAAGGGTAGTCTTAAAAATTCTGTAGTCTAGGAGTAGCATGGTTGATTCTGGTTTCCGGGGTTACTGGTTCAAACCTGGCGAACAGCGATAGAATTTTTTTGGGCATAAAATACTTAGTATGACTTCGTTAGGAACGAAAGTAAAGCCGATGGTTCCGTGTCGTAAATCTGCAGCACGTAGAAGAACTTCAGGCTTGATAAAGAGGTTTCTGAGTAAAATAATATGGTCTTTTAGGCGTAGTATAGAATTAAATGCTTACAACCAGAGCAGGCAAAGAGTCCATAAATAAAAGCTCTAATTAAAAAATTAGAAATTATTGATAAAGCCAAATCAATGAGCAATTCATATCTCGAAAACGGTTTATTACTAATTGCTTTGTTTTGTAAGTTTTATTTGAGTTTCATAAAATTAAATGCAGTTCTTTTCAGATTGAAGGCTTCATGGGTTATTTCCAAATCATTTAGTACATATGTTTTATTTAGACGTAAACATTATAAACTTGTGGTAGTTCAGGTAGGTAGGTCACCTAAATTGAAATTCGTGTGGATATGTCGATATTTCAACCTCACCTGGTTATTAACGATTTAAAAAATGAATAACTTTTAGCTCATGCTGCTGCATAAATTAAATAGTTTGATAAATATTAACAAATTAGATGAAGTTGAGTAAGTTTGAAATGATAAAGTTCAATTATCATATTATATCTGCAATAAATATATCAAAGGATACAACAAGATTAAAATTGATTTTTTATTTATTTATGGGCGCCCTCTGATTGCTGTGGTTCTCAGCGTACCAATCTATATTGGGCGTGAAAGATTTTTGCAGAGGTCTGTTTATCAGGCTTGAGATTTCTTTTGACGTACCTAAATATACGACATGGAACCACCGTATTTACTTCCCCTCCGAAGAAAGTAATGCCAAGAATAAGACCTGAAGCTTTCCTAGCGACTAATATGCTCACTTTCTTCTCGGACAGCAAGCCAGTAGAAAAGACGAATAGATTGGGATGGGGTGGACACGTCCACCTCTGCACAAGGTCAAACCATGCTTCTCCGGAGTACCAAGCAACAGATGAAGTTCGACTCACTGGTGCATTCCAAGGATGCCGTTCCGTCCCTACCTTCTAGCCGTATCATAGTCAACCTCACGAACCAAGAATTAGACGAAACCACTACTTCCGTTTTGTCAAAAGGGTTCAACTTCGCGCCAACACCGTTACCTTCCAGTTGCTGATATCATCAGCGGGGTGGAATCCGCTATTCAGAAACTTACGTTAGACAGTGCCGAAGAAATACACATTGCGGTGACCGCCGCTGTCACTCACACCACACTTCCTAGGCCCAATATCAACCGAGATGAAAGTTTAGCGGTTATGAAACTTCGGAATTATGAAAACTTGGTTGTCTTTCCGGCGGAAAAGGGCAATGCCACTGTAATCCTTTCCACAGACCAATACTTAGAGAAAATGAAGCAGCTGTTAGATGATCCGGCCGACAGAATTCTCGATAAGGATCATATCTCTTTCATCGAACGTCGGACTACACAACTTATTAAAAGATCCTGCCTTACTTCAGAAGTTAAGAAGGCGATATCACGGTCAGGTTCCAGGCCTCCTACTATGTATGGACTTCGGAAGATCCACAAACCGGACGTTCTTTTACGGCCCATTGTGGAGGCCAGGAGCAGCCCTACATATCGGCTGGCATGACCTGGCTGATCTGTTACAACCTCTGGTAGGGGATTGCCCACATCATGTGAGTAACTCCACACAGTTTGTACATACACTTAGGAACATTATCATTGACCCTTCTGATCTTCCCCCCAGGGGCCTACTACGGTAGGTACGGGCATTGGCGATCCCGGGGTCCCGAGCCAATCATCCCCATCGTCACCCTCTCACCCCATTTTGGTTGTGCCACGTTGGTCACCCTTAGTTTTAAGCTTCTTCCTCTTCTAGGCTTATTGTTCTATTTTAGCTTTAGCTGTTTAGGTTTATAAACTCCTGCCTCACCACCAGGGATCTTTCTTCTGTCTCCGTGGTTCCTGTCCCACGGTTCCAGCGCGGCTTCCGACTTGCGTGCTCTCCGGAGGTCTCAGGCGTGAAGGTTGTAGTGGACTCCCTACTGACCCTGTGTGTGACCTTAGGTGCGGAACCCGTCCACACCGTCATGTACACTCACGTAGTATCCATGAGGCCCAGCTGGTTTTAATGGTCCGAAGGCCGTGAGTCATTGGGCCAGTATTACCAGCCGGACGTGTTACCGCTGACGGGAGCCCCGGTGTAATCAACCACAAGCCCCCTGAATCCGTGCATGCGTCTGTTAACTGCTGCACGGCCTAAAGTGGGGGCCACAGGTGGTTATTCCTGTGGTAGGGGCCTAAAGCCGGGGTGTCACGTGGTGAACGTTTCTCACATTTGGGCAACAGTAGTTGGACGGTAGCTCTTCTGAAGTACAATTGAGATCGGTCGTGGGAGGGGTCTCCCATGACGGCGCAGACCGTGAAGGTTTGGTGTCTTTTTCTTTCACCGCCGGATGGCAGGCTGACGCCGACGGTTCAGGAAGGGAGTCCTCTAACCATGGCTCCTCCGCGCAAACCTTCCCCATTTGATTCCTTTTTGGTTGTGACCCTGACTTGTGAAAACAAGACAATGCGAGACATTAGTCCTTTCTATATCCAACGCGAGCTTGATCGGATATGTGGCGTTCTAAAATCTGCAACTCGGTTAAGAGACGGTACCCTTTTGGTAGAAACAAAGAACCAGGATCAGTCCAGTAAGCTCCTGAAGGCTTGTTTGTTGGGTTCCTACCCCATTCGGGTAGCCCCACATAAGACTTTGAATAGCTGTAGAGGGGTCGTGACAACCTCCAGTTTGGACGGCCTCTCTAACGAGGAAATAGCATCTAATTTGACTGGCCAGAATGTGTGCGAGGCGTACCGTCTCCTTGGTAAACGTGATGGACAGTCTCTTCCGTTGCGGACAGTCTTCCTCACTTTCAAAGGAACCACATTACCGGACGCTATCTATTGTGGGTACGAACGTGCTGCAGTGCGACCGTATGTCCCAAACCCTATGCGCTGTTTTCGGTGTCAGCGGTTTGGGCATACTCAGGCCCGTTGTACTTTTGATGCTGTATGTGACCGTTGCAGTTTACCTCCCCATGGCGACGCTATATGTACCCGCGACCCGGTCTGCGTCAATTGCGGTGATACGCATCCCTCCAGCTCCCGGCAATGCCCGCAGTTTCTTGATGAGAAGGCCATTCAGGAACTGCGCGTCAAAGAACGTATGTCCTTTCTAGAGGCAAAAAGACGGTTTGAGTAACTGAAACCCGCTGCCAGCTTAGGATACGCAACAGCAGTTCGCCGCTCTCCTGTGCATGCGACGCAGTCTGTTGCCACACGGACCCTCAATGTTTCGGATGCTTCAACCCAATGCGACTTCCTGGAGACTGCCAAACCTTTTACGGCGTTGGCACCAGCAGCCTCGTCTAGCTCCTCTACTGCCCCAGCTGCAGTTTCACGTTCTGTGTCGGTCAGCACTACTCGCGGTACTTCTACGGGTTGCCGCTCCCGTAGTCGCATTCGAGGAACCGGAAGGACTTCTGTTCAGTCGGTTTCCTGATCCCCTTCTCGAAGGGACTCTTCCGACTCCCGCACATCTGAGGAGTCGCCCATGGAGCGACCGTTTGTCGGTCGCAAGTCCGCCAAAGTGCGGAAAAAAGAGAAACGACGTCCGACTACCTGAACCCGCATTCCTCGCGCTCTGCAATATTTAATTTTCTCCCTAACACCGCCACTCCTCCCTAGCTCTTTTCCATGGCTCTCTTAACGTGGAACATTCGTGGTGTGCGCTCACATAGGGCAGAGCTCCAGCTCTTGTTGAGGACCTACAACCCCATAGCGGTTTGTTTACAAGAGACCAAACTTCGCCCTCAGGATGCTTTTGATTTGCCACATTATATTCCGGTACGCTTCGACCTTGTGCCGGAAGTGGGCTCTCCTGCTCATGGTAGTGTCATGATTCTCACACGTGCTGATGTTTTTGGTCAACCTCTGCCCCTTAACACTACTTTGCAAGCTGTTGCTCTTCGGCTCAGTCTTCCCGGTTTATCGTTTACCTTATGCACAGTTTACCTCCCCCTTCAGATTCCGTCCTTCTTGCCGACCTCTCTCAACTCGCGTCGCAGCTCCCCACACCCTTTCTTCTTTGGGGGATTTTAATGCCCATCATCCGTGTTGGGGCTCTCCTAGGGCGTGTGCAAGGGGAACCCTACTTGCTGACTTCTTTGACCAGTTTCCTCTCCTTGTTTTAAACACTGGTGAACCCACCTTTTTTTCCGATTCCACCGGTACTCCCTCCCACCTCGATCTTTCTCTCTGCTCCACACAGCTTGCTCATTGTTTCCAAAGGCATGTAGTATCTGACACTCATTCCAGTGATCACTGCCCATGTGTGCTAACGTTACTCTCCCACAACGTTCCCCGCTCGCGTGCATCCTTATGGCAACTCTCCAAGGCTAACTGGGCGCTCTTTTCCGAAGCTGCCACATTCAAGGATTCACAGTTTACTTCTATTGACCTTCTGGTCGATCATTTCACTTCAGTTGTTGTCTCCGCTGCCGAGCAATCTATTCCGAAATCCTCCACGGAGCCTCGGCGTTTGCCTGTGCCGTGGTGGACTCTTGAGTGCCGCGATGCCCTTCCTGCACGACGGAAAGCTCTTAGGGTATTTAAACATTACCCCACCGTTGAGACCTTGGTAGCTTATAAACAGCTGCGCGCACAAGCCCGACGTGTTTTTAGGGCTAGCAAAAGAGCGTCCTGGACTTCCTTTGTTGCCTCTTTCTCGCACACCACCCCTTCTTCTGTGGTTTGGGAGAAACTCCGTCGTGTTGCGGGTAAACGGCCACCCTCATTCATTCCTGGACTTCAGGATGGACCTCTCGCTGTTGTAGATGCGGTTGATGTTGCTAACTGCCTGGGTAGCACTTTTGCTGCAGCCTCCAGCTCTGCCAACTATGTTTCGACGTTTCGGGTCCTCAAGTCTCAGATTGAGGCCCAGGAATTATCTTTCCGCTCAGCTAACCTGGAGTGCTACAATGCAGAATTTTGCTTCCGGGAGCTGGAATCGGCGTTATGCTCCTCTCCCTTATCCGCTCCTGGGCCTGATGGTGTTCACGTGGCTATGCTTCAACACCTCTCCTTTGCTGGTAAAGACTTTCTGCTACGCATGTACAACCGCATCTGGCGTGACGGAGTTTTCCCTACAGCTTGGCGCGAGGCAACTATCATTCCGGTCCCAAAACCGGGTAAGGACCGCCGTTTGCCCTCCAGTTACCGCCCCATCTGCCTCACCAGTACAGTGTGTAAGGTGATGGAGCGCATGATTAATGGGCGCTTACGATGGTGGCTTGAGTCGGAGAACCTTCTGTGCAACATCCAATGCGGAATTCGCCGTTACCGTTCCAGCACTAATCACCTGATTTCCCTCTCGACTCATATCATGAACGCCTACCTGCGCCGCTGCCAAACTGTGGCCGTATTTTTTGACCTTACGAAAGCCTATGACACCTGTTGGCGGACTGGCATACTACGCATCATACATCAGTGGGGTCTTCGTGGTCGTCTTCCCATTTTCCTCCGGGAATTCATGATGGAGTGGTCCTTTCGTGTTAGGGTGGGGTGTAATTTATCCCGCGTTTTCCATCAGGAAAACGGGGTACCCCAGGTTCGGTCCTCAGCGTTACCCTCTTTGCCATCGCCATCAACCCTATCACTGAGTGTATTCCCGCTGGAATATCCTCTTCGTTATTTGTTGATGACTTCGCCGTATATTGTAGCTCTCGGCGGACGAGTATCTTGGAGCGTCGGCTCCAGGTATGTTTAGATCGCCTTTACACTTGGAGCCTCCACAACGGCTTCCATTTTTCCACCGAGAAGACCGTGTGCGTGAACTTTTGGCGCCATAAGGCGTTTGATTCACCCTCACTCCACCTCGGTCCCCATACGCTTCCTTTTGCAGAGGAAGCTAAATTTTTAGGATTGGTGTTCGATAGGAAGCTTAGCTGGGATTCTCATATCGCTTCCCTGAAAGGTCGCTGTGTCCGGTCCCTCAATATCTTACGTGTCTTATCAGGTACATCCTGGGGAGCTGATCGGACCGTGCTCTTACAGCTCTATCGGTCCCTGGTACGATCAAAGCTTGACTATGGGAGTGTAGTATGTTCGTCGGCACGGCCTTCCATTTTGAGCCGTTTGGATCCTGTGCACAATCGGGGTATACGTCTAGCTACTGGTGCTTTTCCAACCAGCCCCATCCCCAGTCTGTACGCTGAAGCAGCTGAACCTCCCCTGTGCTATAGGCGAGATATTCTTTTAGGCACCTATGAATGCCATCTATCCTCTCTACCCATGCACCCAACGTACAAGCCTTTCTTTGACTCGTCTCTTGATCGCCAGTACGCTGTCAGCCCCCTTGCATTACTTCCGCCCGGTGTTCGCTTTCGCCTGCTTCTTCGGGCCCTGGACGTCACACTACCGCCAGTATTACCTCAGAGGGAATCTATTTTTCCTCCTTGGTCGCGGTGTGACACCCTATTCCACCTTGGGTTGACGTCGATGCCCAAGTCTGCGTTTCCGACTACTGGCATCCAATCCGCTTTTTTAGAACTTCAGCAGCATTTTAAGAACTACAGTTTTATTTTTACGGACGGCTCTAAAACCGACCGAGGTGTTGGCTGTGCCTTCGTAGCTGCTGCGGAGAGTTTTACGTTTCGTCTTTCCGGACAGTGCTCGATTTTTACCGCTGAACTTTTTAGTATCTATCAAGCCCTACTTTTTATCAGCCAGCAGCACTCTAACCACTTTGCCATATGTAGCGATTCTCTGAGTGCTCTACAGAGCATTCGTTCGCTGTACCCCAGCCATCCCCTAGTACAGCGAATACACGATCGGCTGCATTCGCTCGCTGATTCAGGGTTCCACGTGTCGTTTGTTTGGGTTCCTGGACACGTAGGCATTCCGGGCAACGAGGCTGCTGATGCCGCCGCGAAGTCTGCTATTTTATCCCCCACTGTTTTTAGCAATTCCGTTCCTTTCGAGGATCTTAGTGCTTCCCTTCGCCGAGCCATCAACACTCGCTGGCATGATGACTGGTCCGCGCTCGTTGGGAACAAACTCCGGGAGGTTAAACCTCTTCCGCTTCCCTGGGCCACATCTTCACGTTCTTCTCGCAGGGAAGAGGTTATTTTAGCTAGACTTCGCATCGGGCACTGCCGTTTTAGCCATCAACACTTGTTACGCCAGGATTCAGCACCTCATTGTTCTCACTGCGGTGAGCCTTTGACGGTGCAGCACTTTTTAGTGGAGTGCCGATTTTACTCAACGTTGCGTTCCTCCTTGTTTTTGGCATCCAACCTCAGCGCAATGTTGAGGGATGATATTGCTGCTGTGGAGGGCCTCTTTGACTTTTTACAGCGCAGCGGAATGCTTCGTTCCATATGATTTCAACATCCCTCGCCGTGCCTCATTTTAGATTCATCTCGGCACTCCTATTTTAGCTATTTTAACAGTTTGAGCATCTTTTATGTTTTTTTGTGTTTTTGGACCTCTTAGTGGATTTTATTGTTTTTAGCGTTTACATTTCAGGTGGGCTTTACCTAGTCTGAGCTCGGGCGCTAATGACCTCAGCTGTTGTGCGCCCCTAAGCCCCACTACTACTACTACTACTACTACTTCTGATCATCTTGTCAGCTTCGACATGGTTTCTCTATTTACAAGAGTGCCACTTCAGGAAGCCATCCAACTTCTGAGGGAGCATTGTCCAGATGATATCATAGAGCTCTTCCGACATACCCTGACGTCCACTTTGTTCTTATTTGGTGGTACTTTCTCTGAACAAGTTGACGGAGTAGAAATGGCCTCCTCGTTGTCACCAGCTATAGCTAATTTCTATATGGAACACCTAGAACATCAAATACTTGCCACAGCTCCACTTAAACCATCTCATTTCTATGGATACGTGGACCTCACATTTGTAATTTGGCCACATGGATCAAACACTATGCCTGGCTTTCTTGCGCATCTCCACAGCCTTCGACCTCAAATACAGTTTGCCATGGAAGTGGAGAAGGATGGAACTCTTCCATTCTTGGTCATTCTTGTTTCAAAAAACAGCAACGGTATACTGGGACATGCTGTATATCGCAAGCCTACACACACCGATCTCTATCTGAACGCTCATAGTTTCCATAATAAGTTTCAACGACTGGAAATTATCAATACACTGGCCCACAGAGCTTTGTCTATCTCTGGTCCGAGCCACTTAAAATAAGAATTGCAGCAACTGAGACTCACGTTCCGTCCAAACGGCTACTCAGAATATGACGTTGAAGCCTTGATCACCAAAGCTAGGAAATGGAAATCTGTAATACAGCCAGCGTCATATAAGCCTACCGCTACAGCCTGCATCCCGTTTACCGGCAATCTATCCGGCAGAATCAGCAGAACTCTCGCCAAATAAAACATCAGGATCATCCACAAGCAACCTCCAAGATTAAACATCTGTTGAGACCGGTGAAAGAGTATCCGATATACTGTATACTATGTATACAATTTGACGCGTGCAACTAAAATGTTCTGTCTTGAACAACTAATTTCATCTAACTTATAATTTTAAAAGATTCATTCATTATGTTTTGTTTTTGTATAGAGAGTAGTTGCACTTTCAGAGTTCTCCATCGTGAAAATACACGTACTTCTAAAACTAATTTAAAAGCTGTAATGAAATATTTTATTTTATATTCAGAACAACAAAATCATGTTGATAAGGCATTCTACAATCCTATTAAACTACTATGAATGGGTTCTTAGTGGTGAACACATTTCCAATAAAAGAATCTTACCACGAGACCTCATTTCTACACGACGCCCATTTTCGCACCGTGTATGTTCCCAGATCAATACAAGCAGTGTACAGCTCATTGAGTGCCTTATTTTCAGACTTCTGTAAGATAAAATAAACTACCTCTACCCTCTTCAAATATAAGAGGACTCGGCTTTCAATTTTATGGGCAATGCTAATATTGTTCAGTATGCTAATAATGTTTATCTTCTTTCACTTTATTTCAACCTTGAACTTAGTCTACGTTAAGGAAACTCTAAAATAAAAAGTTTGCGAAGAGGAAATGTCCTCAAACTACGAGTAATTCGCGAAGAAATAGGGCAATTAATATAATCAGCAAACTCAAGGTAACCATCATCAATGTCTGATAACTCGTGGGCTCGTAGGGCTCATTAGTGTTCTCTTAATTACTTGGCTTCCTTGGAAGATTATAAACCCTGCGGCAAATAAAACGTGAGCTATTTCCAACGTTAAGTCATATCGGACGGTGAATGAATTGGGTGAAATGGTGGTTCAGGGTCCATGGAGCTTAGAGTTACCCGATATTCGTCTTGAAGGATAAGGGAAAACCCCAGAAAACCCTTATCCAGGTAACCTACCCTGACCGAGATTCGAACTCGGGACTGCTTGAACGTGACGCAGATACGTTACCATCTACGCTACCGAGGTGGGCACTACTAGCTCTGCACGCTAGTAACGGAGACCTAGACGCGCCTCACAACCCTGTCTGTTAGCGAACCAGACAAACGTTCCCTATACCCATGGGTTTCAGAAACTACTGCCCCGCCGAAGCCTATCCAACAGAACAACTCCCTTTCGGGAGGGGCTCGGAAAGTTCGATCCGACGAACTTCTAATAACGTCATAAGTATGACGAGGGCTACGGGTGCGCAGCGCAGGACATATTGGCATAGTTTCCCACAAGAAAAAACGAAAAAGCACTTCCTACTCGGTAAAATATATATTTATAATACTGTTTTAATTCATACAAACAAAACTGCAATTTTAACTTTCCCACAAGTAGAATGGATAAACAGAAGAAATGTAAACATGTGCATTTTGGAATGGTGAATGTGTGGTCTTGTTGGACTGTTGCTTTGTTAGATTTAAATATTTCACAACACAATAAGATTTCAGTAAGTGAAATTAAAAAAAAAAAAAAAATAGAAAAAGTGAATCAGCTGCTAAAATGGAGTTCTACAAACTAAAACGAATGTATGTACAATTCTACACTTCTAATAATAAACGTACACTTCCAAACGGTATATGGTGGAAGCTAGCTTAAAGACTTGACTCATATGTGTAACCTAACGATTATTATAACCAAGCACACCAACATGTTATTGAAGCTATTCGTTATGCCTTTGTTGCACCATTGTAAGAATACTATTGACAATGACAGTTTTATGGATGCACTATATACAAACAAACTGAAATTTGCTGTTTCAAAATTAGGAAAAGCAAAAGCTAATAATAATAAACTAAGGCCAATTTCTTTTCAGGGAGCATGATGCCAAATTGTAGGAAAATTATATATTTTAGCCTTGTTTTGTGGCTAGAATATCACAAAGAACTATCCGCACTAGTTTGGTTTCAGAACAGAACATAACATCTTGCTTTGATAATATTAAATTATTAAACGCTCCGGTAATCGATCTTCTAAAGAAAACAAAGTTTTGTTGACGTTAAAATGCATATGATGTACGAATTGAGAGACCTTAAGACCTTAAGGTGAAAAATTCCACCTTCAACTTAACATTTATGTTCAATTAAATTTCGGAGGGAGAGAAACAGAGAGTGCTAACAGTTAGGTATGATACTTCTTTCCATTTTACCCTTTTTGGGGTACGTTGAATCAATAATTTCCCTATGTGTTGTTCTTTTCTTAGTTCCCAGTATTTCTTCATTCTGTCTGATGTTCTTTTTCCTTTCTTCTGCCGAGATAATGGGTTTGGATTTTAATGTAGGTTTATCTTTGAACCTTATATTTTCGGTTTTAGTTTTTACTTTCGCTTTCCTGTCAAGTAATGAATTTTCTATGATTTTCAGTTTTGCTAAGTCTTTTTCAGTTTCTTTAAATCAGTTAGATTTTGTTTTACTTTTACGGAGGAAATCAAAGATTTGTTTAGTTAATATGCTAGAGTTCATTCTGAAAGATGGCCACAAAGTCTATGCTCCTTTTCCGCATAGTATCTGAGAGCTTTTCAGTTTTCTTGTAGAGATTCATTCTTGATGTACATTATCTTATTTATTAAACTTTTCTCGGGCTACCAGCCAGGTAAATGGTTTCCCGAGAAAAGTTTTATGACTGTTGTCGCCAGGAAAATTTTAAATCAAGCATTATCTTATCTTGAAATTTTGGCTCAATGATTTTTCTTAATATTTTCCGTCCTATTAATTTGAGCTTCTCTATTTGACCCTTGAAATTCAGGTTGTGTGTCTGATGCGTAGAGTTTAATCACTGTTGTATAATGTTTAATTTTGGAGCTCCATATATTGTTAGTTGGAAAGCTAGTTCGTTTAATTTTTCTGGATTCCTGTATAGAAAAGAGATATGATACTATTGACACAATTTGTACAGTCTACCTGAAGGAAATTTCCAAGGACATACTTCACTCTATCATGTGCTAGCATACAAGCAAACTCAAACATCCTGTTATTTGCAGATATTTAATTATATTGGAGAAGTAATACAGCTTTAAAAGCGCTAGTAAATTTAAAGAGTTTACTCCAAATAACACATTCTTATAAACAAATGGATTTCTTAACTCCATAAAAACCCTAACTTTGTGTTTCTAGCTATAACAGAAGCGTATCGAATAAATCGTGATCAGTTGCCTTCAGAGATAGAATTATCTAATCAGCAAGTCATATATTTGAAATAAGTATTAAAACTGAGTGCATATGAGAAAATGTCCAATTAAAATTGTTAGCCATCTGCGACTTAACTGTTAGGAGCAGATCCAAATGTTCTTTTCTATATAATGCCGGGAGAAGGGTGCAACATCCTTTAGGACTATGTACATTGAAACATGAGCATAATATGTGGATATTCTGCGGTTATGTAATTTGTGACTGAAGAGTCGCGGTTAGCAGACAATAGATGGTACTGTTCAGCTGTGTGTCTTTGATCTCTGTACCCACTTTGCAGGCAGTCACTGGTACTATCACAGTTGAATAGCAGTGTCAAAAGACAGTGTAAGTTGAAACCATTCCATAACGAAGCGACCGTGCTCCTTGTGCACAGTTACAGATATCTGAATGAGGTCGAGGAGTTGACCTGTATGAAGCTGGATGGACCTATCGACAAACTGATGAACATGTTGGGCACAATATATCGCTGGTGCATCGGTGTTTACAACAATGATATTTGGAACATTCTCACTCCCGTGTACCAGATTCTGAGCGGCCACGTTGTACAAACGCACATCTGGATCGATGCATTGTACGGTCTTCATTGTGTGCCCAAACAGCAACCAGAGAAGCGATTTGGGCACAAGTAGTACCTGGTGTCAGCACGGACTATTAGAAACCATCTTCTTGCTGGACACAAATCACGTGTGCCTCTGGCTAAGGCACCACTTACATCACAACATTGTCTGTACGTCTACTGTCTCGAGAAAGGGTTAACTGTACTATTTTATTTAGTGATGAGAGTAGGTTATGGCTCTAGAGTAGTGATGGTCGGTAAGCGTACGATGTACAGCTAGTGAGCAAACTCGTTCAGGATGCATTCGCTCACGACACAAAAGCACAACTCCTGGCATCATGATGTGATGCTCTAAATGCTTAGAGCTAACCGACATTTGTCTTTTTTTTGGATAAGAAAAAAAACCGGAAAAAAACCTTATCCAGGTAACTCACCCTGACCGAGATTCGAACTCGGGACCTCTTGAACGTGAGGCAGACACGCTACCATCTACGCTACCGAGGCGGGCGGCAGGATGCTTGGGACACTGTAACGCAGGATGCCATTCGCTACCTGTACTAAATGTTTTATGGATTTACCAAATATAAAATATTTTCTAATTATCAGAGATATGCCAAAAATTTTGGCATCCAAATAATGTGAAATTAAATAAATCGGATATTCTTAAGAAGAAAAAGAAAACACTTGCGTAGGTGTATCTAAAGCAGCTTATGAATGGAAAAAATGAATCTGTGTATATTTGCTGACGGATGAAAAATCAACAAGGATTTCGTTGGTTTTGCCACACTAAATGTTCCTGAACTACGAATCAATATTTATAGCTGAAGCAATGAGGATCTTAACACCTTTGTAGAGGTAGAGGGAAGATATGTATAAAATTTCGATGTATTTACAAACCGCAACCGTGTTTTATACGCTCTTTATTCCATATTTTTATTAATAAGCACCATATTATTGGATTAAGAAATCACATGGACTGAAACAATAAAATACCCAGATTAAATTTATATCGATTCCCTCATTTTGGAATAATTGTGGTGTAGTAAAACCAGAGTTCAGTTATAGAAGGCACAGATGTCCAATTAGATTTACCGTTAACTGCTTTTAAGGTTCTTCGGAGAAATTAAGGGGAGTTTAGTCAAAGACTATTTACCATATTTAAATTTACCTTGAATAATATTACAAATTAAAAACGGTTCCCCTTAGTTAAAAAAATTTAATTATCAAGAAAATCAATTCTTCAATGACTAGACTTCCCAGTTGACACACGTGCTTGAAATACTTCCCTATTTAAACTCAATTGTAGGAGAGATGGAAATGTAGAATTGAGGACTTCGGTCCATCTATTATTTCCGGTGAAACTGTTCCACAAAGCCTTATCTCTTCTATACGTGGAGGATTAATTTAAGGAGACCGCCATAATTGTAATATAATAGGTGGCTGCTTATCTGTAATGCGTTTGCTCCAATAACTCAAGAGTTAATATGTATATTTTCGTTTTAAGTTGGCACCACTAAGATTGTACGACCATTTTCAGTCTCTTAGACTGCAGACTGATATGTGAGTATGCTCTTGGTAAGAGCAAACTGCAATAAAAATTAAAATAATGAATTGAATAAAATTGTGTTTGCATTTTTGTATTAAAATTGCGCTTGTTCTTCTCAATGGTAAGTCATCAAAATTTTATATTTTCAAATAAGGGTTATAATGCGCTAGGTATATTCAAGTGGAAAATGTATTTTAGAAAGCACTACACGTAATTTTCATCTTTCCTTTGTTTTCTACTTCTTTTATTGGCCTGCAGGTGCGTGCAATTATTTTTTAAATAGCTTTCCATTTGAATGTTACTTTTTACAACTAAAATTTATTTGAAAATATCAGGATATGAACTGTAAAAGAAAGCATTCAATTTGAAACAGTTATATTACGTTTAAGGTTAGTTTAACTTATTTGTGTTTGTAGTGGATAGGAAAGGACGCTAAGGATAATAATTGATAGTGTGAGTGATCAAATGTAAGAAAATAAAATTTAATATCAGTCATAATTTTAATAAAATTAATATAATTTTTTTACAGAAATATTATTTAGTGTTAAGTAGTATGAAAATTGGTTTAAAATAAAATGGTAAAAAGGTATTAAATAGTACAACGAACATAGTTATAATTCGATGTGACGTGCACCAATAGAAAGATGTTGAGTTGCCATAGCAACGACAGGACCATTAACTCGAAATTAACTGAAGCTAGCATTCTTCTGCATTTAGTAGAGAACTGGCGTGTGTGTTAGTCTCCGTAAGTCTGTAGAAAGCACGTGGTGCATAACATTGTGAAAGTAACATAATTGTTTTTAAAACTATATAATATCGATGTTCACAAAAGCTTTTGTTAAGTGTTTAAGAGGTGTTTCATAAGGTTTAATGAAATTAAAATGCAATTTAGGAGCAGAAAGATTTAAACATTATTTAATATTCCCCCAAATCCATCTTCGTTTCTCAACCGTGACCACACCCGGAAAATTAGAACACGTGCTAACACAAGAGCAGCTGTGGTAAGTTCCAGAATCCATCTCAACTGAGAACATTGGGTCCAGCTTCAAGATAATCAACATGGTGCATCGTTGCATCAAATCATGATAATCCCCTCCCTACATAAGGAACAATTGCTCCTCATATGGCTTCCCAAACTGGTGATTCGAGATACTCAATGACCATCATTTGTTCAGCTATACTATGTAAGTACCGTTACATACGACTTATCAACGTGGTGCTTCGACATCATCATCTCTACATCCACACATATGCAACCACCGTTACAAGTATCCTTAAAATGCCTCACATACGTTAGTTGCGTAAATGGCTTCAGAGGACAGCTCGCCTATACTGTAGGAACATGACTTCTTCAGATATACACTAATCAACAAGATTGTCGCTAAACTCTTCAATATTTCAGCACATTTATGCTTATTCTGTCATATCAAACACAAAGCAATCACTTTGGATATAAATAAGGTAAACCAAAACAATGTTTAACCCACTTAGCGTCAGACGAATTTCCCTTAAGTAAATTTCTACACCACCTGGCAGAGAGGAAACCTACAACCCAATAGTTGATCTACATTACTCCATGCATTAGATTAAATAGCTTCATATATAGCAAGCTTGAAATTTTTCAACCCTGAACACTCGCACTTTTCAATTATGAGACAAAAACCAATGAATATTCCTCAATTTTTTATTTCATAGTAGACATACGACTGCTGGGAGCTGTTTCTGCTCTGTTGTTGAGGAAAATACACTGTAAGTAACTGTGTAAAGTACGTTGAACTGTATAGCAAGATTCCAACTACGTAAAGCGCTGTTTCACATAAATATTGCTAACTGTCCTCATATTGAAAATAATCGCAATGTTCTCGCAATCATTCAGTGGAATAAAATCATTGTTAGTAGAGGACAGTTGGATTATATCATGAATGAAATCAAGTTTCTCTAGAATGAGCTTCATAAACTACTTTGTTTGCATTTTAGTTACAGCTAAATGAACTTCAAGTAAGGTTATTAAGGCAAGTCGTTCTCTGTAGATTGCTGCTCGAATTAGTTTAACGTAAGAAAATTGTAAGACACTAGCAAACGTCTCCGGATTCTCATTTATTATGGTCTGGTTTTTCACTTAAAGCAGTCACTTCCTGTTTCACAGTTCGCCTAATTTGCTTTCATTACTATGGTGATTATGACCGCCTACGTGTTTAAGATTATTATTTTGGTAGGACAATTCTTTACTGAACAACGTCAACGTATACGTCCATCTGTGTATATGTATGCCTAATGAATTTCGAAGCCATCTCGTACAAATTAATCCGGTACTCTGTTGCGCCTTTGGATTACATCCACGACAGCCTTCACAATTCACTAGCTACCTCTGGTTCTCGGACTCAATGTGTCACTTGGCCACTATTAGATTTCATGCGCTACTAACCTAATGACAAGTCTTAGCCAAACATGTCGTTGGCTCAAACGCATTATCATTGTAGATGACCGCATTCCTCAACTGGAGATTCATTAAATCTGGCGCAAATACACTGTACCCGAAATTAGGCGCCGGGCTGAAAAATTCTACGCCAATTGACAACTTTGAATTGCCCTGGGGATTACGATCGGTTTAGACTATGTCGGGTACCTGTATGGCTTGCGAGCCCCCAAGGTAATATCCAAGCAACTCCTTGCAACACAAAAGCTGAGCTCCGCAACTAATCCAACCAAGAGTTGCTTGGTCTCAAAATTCTATCCCCAACCAATTACATCTCTTGAAAGATTTAACCAATCACACCCATCAGGGTTTTGAATTCTGCAGTACACCCAGGGAAGTACAATTTCTATCTCATAAACCATTTCCCACATAAACTTCATAATTCTACCTACAAAATCCTGTACTAACAGCCCCTATCTTAGGTTAAACCCTATTAAATGTGGGCACGCAGCAAACTATACTCGGGCTGTACATAGCCTGCTGACCAGAACTGTGGTCGGTCGGAGATGAAAAGGGTATGGAACTTCAAAGTCATCACATTGTGATACTTTCTAGTATCCTATAACAATTAAAACCAAAAGTGTAACAAAAGTTTATCTAGGTTAACGTGAAATAAAGATTTATACGAGAGAGTAGATGAGGTCATGAGAATGCAATACGCAGGAATTTAGGTCAAAATTTCTCTCGGAATATTACATGTTTATGTAACCGAGTTATTTTTTTTTAATTTGGATTAATTTTAGATTTTATGCGTTTCTTATGAAACACTCTGGATATATTTTGAATTTTGGAGCTTATTCATCAAAATGAAATAACAGGCTGCGCACGCAGAAAGAGACTGCACCTTCGTTGTCGCATCTTAGGCATCGATTGATTTCTGGAGGAACTACTTGCCTCATGTACTGTTGTGCACATTGAACCCAACATTTCATAAATTTTTCACTAAAGAAATATAAAACCCAATAATTTACAAGGAACTGACACTAAAGCAATGGATTTTGCACTTTGAATTTAAATTGTTGCTACGATAATTCATTATCAGCTCTAATAACATAATCACATAAGTAGTACTTATTCTCCTAAGTTTTCAGAAACCATATTTACTCGTCTAAACAAAGCAAAGCTGTAAATACGTATTAACTTAACAATGACGATAAACCAAACGAAATCGCTACATATGCTGAATAATAAATCAGGAACTTCCTATGTTACCAGAAAAGATTTAGAAGCCTTAAAAAACTAAACAAGGAAAACAAAGCAGTAGATAGCATTTGTGGTTAACAAAACAATCTGGGTTGAGCATATGTTTATACTCGATTAATTGGTGTATATGAACTGTGCAGTTTCACACAAATTTGTTTCCATATTTCATTATTTCTGTAAAAATCAGCTGTAATGATTTTGATAAAAACGTAATAAATAATAGATAGTATCATAATAAAATGCATATGTGCAAAATTTGTCACTTAATCTCTAAAGTTGTGCTTATTTTTGTCCAATTTTGTATTACAGAAAAAAAAACAAGAGTACAAGTGGCTCAGAACTCGTACAAATATGCAAATGGTATCAAAATGCTTTGTGGTACTGGTCATTTCTTAAACCGTGGTACTGTATTTGCATATTTTAGAAATATAATCTCCTCTTCAGATCATAATGAAAATATTCCTACGATATTAAACTTATATAATTTTTTTTCTTGTTCCATTTATACCCCGTCTTTAACTTCAGTGGTCATATCGGCGGACGTTCTCCTTTGAAACATATCGAAGGTGTTCACTCGTATTCTTTGGGTTTTAATAATTATATCACCTACACATTCGCACTTTCATTCATACTTCCAGACTCTGGAGAAGATGAGGAATTATCTTGATCGGAGAAAAATCCCCACCCCAAACCCGGAAAAACCAGTACGGCAGGCGCTCTACCGACCGAGCTACGGGGCCAGCCTCCATTATATTTTCTTCTTGCATACCTTCAAGAATATTACGAAACTGTTTCTACGTATAAATAGGGAAGGAAATCCGTAGAAAACTCGATTTTATAGTACCTGTTCAAAAACCTTGAGGTAAACTACTGTGACTGCTATACATAAAATTATCGAAAATGTCATCGCTGGGGTGAAATTATAAAATTTAGAAATAAATTTCTCTAGCCATCTTCATAGTTTGCCAACTAAGCTAATATTAAGAGTGTCTAACCGAAATGTATTTTTGTATGAAATTTACGTATCAATGAAGAATGGAACAATAGGCACATAGGGAAACCTGTGAATATGTTATTTACATTTTCCCCTATACATTTGGAGTAGTAGTTTGAACTGTATGCACTTGACCATCATGTATGGCGATGTCTCAAGACGTCATAGAATAAGCTTTCATGGATGGGACTAGTGTTCAGCTGTTTTCAGATATTAAGTTCTCATTAGGCGTTTCATGAAAGCATTTTGTGATACTCGCAAGAAGTTGAATGGAAGAACGCTATATATGGAATCGCCCAAAAACCCCATTTCAGTAATCCCTAACTTGCCTCCGTAAATTGATCTCCCCGCCCAGAGCGCGAATTTTTATAATTTTCTTCCGCTCAATATTTCTCTGAGATACGAGTAGTTAATAGTGTCCAAACATTACCACTGATTTGTAGTATAGACGTATTTTTCCAGAGACACCTGCCCCTGATTGTGCTCTATGGGTCTGTTAATATACCGACAGCATATACAGAAATGTATCAATATGTATATAGTTATTTATTTAAATGAACGTTTGCATGCATTTCGCATATAAATGGAGAATCACATGTGATTTTGTAATATATAGAATAATACGCAAAAACAAACAGTGGAAGGAAAAGGAAATAAGTACGTACAGAGAACACGAAATAAATTAGTGTAAATTTGTGAGTATCTACATACAGCATCTTAAAAGTGAAAACATTACATTACATAAAATGAAAATAGAGCATCAAAAGCCAGTCGGTTTAATTCTTTCACACTCCTCTCAACATTTTCGTGTCTCGGCTATCTCCCCTTAAGCAGAGACCTGCCCGCAATCTCCAATACGCATTATATCAATCAGCATTCGAAATGGTAAAGGATTATTATAAATATTTTCGCTCCATTCTTACGTACCCTGCCCCCTTGACTCTTCGCAAACGAGGAAGATTTTCATACAATTTTCTTCATTAATTTTTTTCATCTGCCTGCTTCTGGTCTAAGCCACGCAAGTAGAGCAATTTGCTATGGTTTATTATGAGCTTTAACTTGGTGCTAACTCTTGGTGATACATTGACAATCACTAAAATACTTATGTATGTGGGGAACAAATAATATAAATCATATAGCACTTCATAGGATTTCTTTTACGTGCTTTAGGAAATGAGAGTAGAGGGTTTTAGAAGCAGGTGACAGCTGTTACTCAAGTCCAGCTATAAAACTATTGCCACAACTCATTATTACAGTCCCCTTTTATGAATTTGTTTTAATCTAAAATAGTCTAGTTATTATAACTATTTACTGAACCCTAGTCAGTAGAAGATACACTACAATTATCAAATTCTTAAGATAGCTATTTCTTTAATGAGTGCAGGTGACTCCCACTCTGGGAACTGCTGTTTTGAATCCCGACGCAGACGTGTTCGAGGCCAAGCAGCAACTAGAGGGGGATGTGCCCTGGGACACCCAAGTGCACACGCCCGAGTTTACCCCTCTGGACGGTGAGTAAAAATCTCTTATTTTACTTTTGGCTTGTGCATTATTTTAATTCTGCTGCATTGTTTCGTTCTACAATCTACAAACGTGTAAACACTTATGTTTAGTGCTACTAAAGAATGTTGGAGATTAAAGATCTAAACAGCAGTTTCCATTAATTAAAAACTAATTTTAAAAGAATGTTTAAGTTAAAAACAGGTATATAGTGCCTTCTATCTATGCTAAATCTGAGAATAGAACTATGAGAAAGCGTATGAAAGTATCCGAGGATACTATAATTTTTCATGATCACGATTTTGTATTTTGTGACTCGTAACGAATGTAATTTCTTATTGCAGTTCAGAGTTTCAAATACACCTATTTTTTTCGTAGTTGCAATACTGTTCCACTAGAATGGAGTTTAACGTACACCGCACAAAATTCAAAATCATGTCTAAAATGGAACACCATAAAATTACAGAGCAAATCTGAGCTAAATTCCACACCTTCCATTGAGGTGCGTTTGAAATATAAGTACGTATTTTGTGTTTTCTATGCTCCTAATGTCTAACAACTCTCCGGTAGAAGAATCGGACTTCAACAGTGAGGCAATGCTTACTTATTTGAACATGCGCAGTAATTATAATATAAAGCATTTTCAAGATATTCGTATTATAGGACTGAATATTAAACAATTTCTAACATGATGATAAGTATTATGAAATTAATTCTCTTCTGCTGTACTTTTTTCTACTTATGCTTTAATGACTCTCCGGAAACTAAGCAATGAACATTTTACGCTTGACAAGCCATGTCAGGCTTTGTAGGAAAGATCGTTTCGTATGTACAAAATCTCAACTTTAGCCAAACATAGCAAGATTAGAGGCGCACGTTTCTGCGGTTCGTACTATACTCTCTCACGCTATTTTAATCCTCCTGTAAACAACAAGCCGGAGCTGACTCAACTCGCCACGTGTTAGACGCTACATGCACGCACATAAGTTTTGCAACATTAGCAATATATATAGCAGCGCTAACTTCTATACAATAGAGTTGGGTTACACATTAACTTATTAAATCTATGAGTTGATCCATTTCTGAAAAAATAATAATGAACCTTACTGCGTACAGCGCTTTTCGTAAAATCGTCGTATTTCTCATTTTCCCAATGTTCTTAGAGTTCCGGACGCTTGCTGTTCCATTCTAACACTATGTGCACTACATATTTGCGGAAACACCAAGATCACCAGTTTCTTTCTCGATGTTTTTATAGACGATTTCGGGTTTCTTTCTATAAGCACCACGAAACAATACGCGATCATTCGCCCCTCAGTACTTTTTAAAGGTTTGCCTCGATTGTGTTTAATTTCGGCTGAAGTATCGGCCTGCTCCATTATGAAAAGCTTACTGATTTTAAAGTGCATATACACAAGTTTTCGTGGGCTTGTGAGGTATTATATACGAGAAGTACAAGAAATAGTGTTAAATGCCTTAATGAGCATTCAACTCGATGCAGACCTCGTTACGAGAGAACTGTTTTGTAATGTAATACAAAAATATTATATAGTAAGTGTCCTTTAGTAATTGTTAAATAAAATGCAGTTTAATTTAACATAATAAGTTAATGGTATAGTTTCGCCTGTCTTCTGTCTAATCTGTGTATAGTATACAGAACACATCTATGTGGTATGTGAAGAAGAAATAAAAATGTTTGGCTATTATATTTATAAGAATCGAAATATTTGCATACGTTTCTCTCTTCGAAATTAGCTCGCGCAGAGCAAGGATCAGAAAACTACTTACAGTACTGTACTTCAAGGAGGGATTTATCGTACGCATACAAATAAAAGAAAACGCCCATTAACTTCGCTAAACGAATTTTAAAGCTTAACCTTTTCTGTCCCAATATCTCTGTCTCTCTTCCTAAATAGATGTTTACAACAGCATTAAACTAGGTTGAGATAGATTATAAGTACCTGCATTTGCCTGCTCCTATATAGTTTCCAGCAAACCACACTACGCAAACAGGCAGTTTTCCTCAATACTAATCAGGTGAAGAAAAACCTGACTTACAGCTACAGCTGGCAAAAGAGATGGTTTAGAGAACATGGTAGAATTGCAAAAGCTGATTCTCATGTTCTTTGAATTTACTAGAAGTAAGAGGGGCCAAGTGTTATGATGTGTGGTATTATGATACAAGATTATTTTTAGATTCCAACTATTCTCTGTAATTATATACTCCAAAGTGCTAATTAGTTAACATAACGTCACGATCCTGGAAGCATTTGGAAATTTTTCATTGGAGTTACTTAGACCATGACGTTTAACAATTTCGTCGTTTATTTGCAAACGTTTTCAACTCGGTAATTTTATAATAATGTTGTTATATTTTTTGCTATTATTATTAAAATTTACCTCCTGTTCAAAGTGTATTTTTTCACAAATCTCAGAAATGGCAAGTATTTATAACTCATTATTCACCATTTATTTTTGCCTTTAACTGTCGTGTTGAAAACGTGCTGTATTGTAATGTGCAGTAGCATACAAGGGGATCTGTGTTTTCATCTCCTTTGCCATAAATATTTATTTTTAAACTGGATGAACTACGAAGGCGGTCCAGAAAGTAACCGCCATTTGTGTATAGCCGGAGATGTTGTGGAGTAAGCGCCGCCATCTACACATCAGCGTGCGCAGAGCTTAATGTTTCTTTTAGCTATCCAAGAAGAGCATCGTACTGTCGCGCGTTTGCTAGATATAGCTTCAAAACATGAGCGCCACAATAGACAATACCGTCAAGCTTGAGGTGCACAGTGTTATAAGATTTTTTTGACAAAACATCACACAGCAGCCGAAATTCGTCGTGAATTGTGTGCCGTATATGATCCTAACATTATGAAAAAAAGCTGTTGTCCGTCAATGGGTAGGACTTTTTAAATTTGAAGACTCTTGTCAAAGATGTCCTGGTGAACAAAGTGGCTGGAGAAACTCCTGAGAAATTTCGGATCGTGATAAAGGAACTTTCCGATCATTTTCCAAAAAATGTTCGGAGTCATTTTCACGAGATAGTGACAAAATACTTACGCTATGTTAGTTTTATGCTCGTTGGTTACCAAAACTGCAGACTGATGCCCACAAAACCAAAAGAACGAGTTCTCAACATATTTTCTTTCTCGGTATGACACTGAAGGAGAAGCATTTTTGGGTGGCCTAAGCGAATGTTGAGACAATATGATAGTCAGTGCAATGGTGACGTACCGTTTCTCCAAGTAAGCCAAAGAAAGGCCGTCAAACTTTGTCTGAAAAGAAACTCATGGCTACGGTTTTTGGGGATGCCAAGGACACCTTACTCGTGGATTTTATGAAACGTGGCACGACGTCAAATCTCAAGCCTACTGTGAAACTTCGAAAAGATTAAGAAGGGAAATCCAAAACAATCGTTCGTGGTCTTCAGACATCTGATGTGTTTCTCTATGAGAATTTAAACAACTTTTGAATCTAGATTCATTGATAGCTGTTCTGCTGGTCTTTCAGTATCATTGATCTTCGGATTGGTTCATGGCTTTTGTGAACTCTGCGTTCTGTGAAACACTGCATAAGCTATCCGTTAACCGTGTGACGTGAAACAGTTTCACTCGAAGTTCAAGTTAAATAATGGAAGCAATAAGAAACTACATGGGCTAATTTCGTACAGCATATGCAAACGGATTTATATTCTATACTTTTGTATTATCTTTATTTCAAATTAGACTGATATCGCAACTAAGATGTTCAGAACAGTATAGCAAAACCAGGTCCTATCGCGTGATTTACCCCACATGGGGAAGATATTCTAATGACTGATGGTCTTAAGATACATGAATCGATTTAGACTTCATGAAGCGAGGTAGCAACGAACTCTTCTCTAGCCAATGAGGATGCGGTAGCCAAAACGCCAAGAAGCCTGAAGTAGCAAAACGTCGAACGTTTATGCCCACTCTCTATACATTTTTATCTTATATTTTTGTTACGCTTCATTAACGTGAATGCTATCATTGCGTTTGTAATTGTCATGTATATCCTTTCCCCAGTGCTTCAATTAAATCTCATGTTCAACGCAGTTCAGCTCACCCATTCTCTGCTACTATGTAATATTGGTATAAATATTACGGTTGTTTTCAGTTACAGCAGAAATTAGTTATATAGTTTGTTCATTCGTGAAGTAGTAGGATAACATACAATTAATGATTAAGGTGCAATTTCACAATTATCCATAGTGAAAGTGTAATCATATTCTAACGTTTATTTCATGAAACAGCTGATTAAAATAATTTCTGTGTTGCATAAAAACCGGTTCCATTCAATTAGGACATGTATTTAAGTATTAATTTATGAATTACTAAAATCCTAATAAGCTCTTCAAGGAATCATACTAGATAAAATAAAACCGTCATGAAATAGACGAGCCTGGACTGTGCCATTGATAAGCTAGGTATATTTCTTTTTTAAAAGAGATGTGACTCTCCTATTGTAAGACCGAAGGTATGTCGATTTCGTCTGTGCCCCACGTTTGGGTGATCGGGGTTCGATGGTTCGATTACCGTTGTCGACCTACCTGAGCCATGGCAGTTTTCGGGAGGTAGGTGGCAGCTGGGTAGAAAAATTACATCCCCCGAATTTCCTGTTCCTCCAGTTCATCTCCAATGCCATTTCACATCATCTCTCATCTGGTGGTCTTATTAGGGTAAAGCATCGGCGGGTATCTCGGCGTTGCATGGTGGGATGATAAACTCTTGGTAAAGCTTCCTCCTCCGGTAGGACGGTCTCCGAATCCGGTCTCATGGGGCCGTTTCCAGACTACAGTAGGGTAGGATGTCGGTTGTTCTGGATGGCCTGGGAGTTCCCAACAGTTAAGAGCAGGGACTCTGCCCTCTGCACTCTCGTGGTTCTTTAAGATGGCCACTCTCTTGTCTCCTCTCATCTCATCTTTCCTCCCGGAGGTTATCCACTTGGGGTCATAGGTACACACAACGTCGAAGAAAATCTTCGGCCGATTTTGTGTCGTTTTCCGGGATGTTCTGAGGCGTGTCTTTTACGCTACCTAACGTAGTGGGTTCATAACACGGCAATTAGGTGCAAAAGAGGGGAGGTGATGTATTTTCCTTTTCTGGTGTCAATTGAAACCAAAACATGTTTGTCTCTGAATCAACCACTCCGTATACTAGCAAAATTACTCGTGGGCGTATCGTGGGTATGTGGGAGGCTGGTTGCATTGTTACAGTAAATGCAGTGGTTCTGCATAAGTGTTTCTATAGTAAAATACTGGATAAAAAGATTTCATTTAAGGGAGAAATTACTGTTTATATTTTTCATTATAAAGTGCTACCTTACTATGCATTTAATCATCATGTACTGTGCATGATCATTAGAACGTATCTCTTGCGTTCCACCGCGTAGAGGGTCGCGGGTTCGTAAAACAAACGGAACAAATAAAAAATCGGTTAAATAAGAAAAAGAAATATAAATATATATGCATAGTGCTTAAAATTCCTAAATTTTTCAGAGATTGCGATTTCTCACCTTTACTGATTCCAACCGGACTTTCAAACATAAGTGATAGAATGTCCGTTTAATGGGCTATTTCATGTGTTTAAAGTTGCACATACCAATATGGGCAGAGCCTCCTCTATTGAGAAACTTCTAAAGATCATCGACCATTCTAGAAAATGTTTAGATCATGCCATAATATTCTTCCGGAAAAAGACTAACAGTGCAAAATGGTTGAACTAAGGCTATATGTATATGAAAAGGTGGATTCTTCCTTTGGGATCACTCCCAGAGAAAATTCAATTCTGGCAAAGAGCTTTTATGGAAACTGTCCTGACACACATTCCCCTGAGGTTTGACCTACACCTCCTGTAAATACCAAACAGGGAGATCCCTCTATGAAACCGTGTAATGCTGGATTGCCAGAGAATCGGTAAACAAAACAACCATTATTTAACCAATATTTTAAAAATTGTTTAAAAGAGAGCCTTAGATAAAGAATGTTCCGCTTAGATAATTTACAGAAACATCAGATAAGAGTCAATAGTGAATTGTAAGTCAACGCATTATTTTCCATCTTTCAGCCACCTTCTAAATGGCCATCAAATTGAATTTCCATATTTTACAGACACGTATCCATGCAGAAAACCCTTTCTTTTACATGGAATTGTGATACCGTCACTGAATTCCGGAATTTCCTTTAGCTGTGTAAAACCCATTGTGTTTGAGTAATGGTCAGCGTCTGTTTTTGCAGAAAGGAATTCGACAGTTAGAAGACAAAATCTCAGTCCTGTTTTAAATCAACTAACTTCAACATCCGTTACCCGCCTTCAGCAATCAACTTTGCAAGGACATATTCGATGGATATAGGATGAAAGACAAACCCGGAATTTTGGAATAAAACGGAAAACCAAACCTTACAGGGATGGAAGAAATCATTAAACAAATTCGATTGAGGGGATCAGAAGATACAGATCGGTTAGACAGAGAGTCATAGGGAAGAGTAATTTTCGAGGAACATTGTAAACCTACCGATGATCATAATTGTTTATTTTAGCATTGATGTTAAACAATGTAAACATTCGTACATACCTTTTGTATGAGCTCATGAGAAACAAAACAATAAAAATACAATTTATTTAAAAACGTAATATTAAGTAATTCAAATGAATAGAGAAAACATGTCAGAGATGGTCATGAAACATTTGACAGACTAATGTTTATCTTACTCAGCTTTGTGTGAGCTCCTAAGTAACATGTTCGTGTACATACGAGTATTTTGTTTACCAGCTTTCAAAATTGCATTAAGAATGGAGAGGACATAAAAGACGTTTATGAGAAAATAAAAAACACATTAGAAATAGTAGTTTAATCTGGATGAAATTTCTTGAAAATATTGGCCTTAAATATTCTAAAATAAAAAAGTCGACCTTCACACATCCCGCTTTTCATGTTGTAATTGCATGCGCACAATTAAGCTTTCTAATTCAGTGGACCTCGAAATAACCATTTGGTTAATTCGATACTGAATTTTTGGATGACCACAATGCTTTCTTCCTCATATTTGGGCAGTTGATTTGTCGATTAAATGGTATGCAGTAATATAATTTGAAGATTACAATCGTGCAGTTATTGTGAAGTATTATTTTATTTCCCTTTTCTGTCTCAGTCCATGCTTTTTCTTAAAATTTAGGACAAGGGAGCCTTTAAGTAACAAACTTAATGCACTTCCACCTAAACCTTTACATTTTCCTACAGCGGAGTCCCCCTTTCGCAATAAAACTATCCAAATTCTCTGAGCATACATATTTCCCTCCTCTCCCTTTTTGCCACTTCTTCATGACGGCTGCTGCATTTTATCTTGCAGGAGTTTTTCTGTCTTCTATTTGTGGCTAATTTTAAAGCACACAATATCCAGGTTAACCAGTTGTCCTTATGTTCCATATCTGTGCAATCTGCATATTATATTACGATCTTTATCGCCCCTTTTGCATCAAACAAGCATTATTCTCATCCTATGCTTCTAGGGCAATATAAAGATTGAGAACTTAATTAAAATAATACTAACAACTAAGTGATTGTAGATCTTTTAGTAAAAATTTTTCTATAATATTTAAATAGATTAAAATAATAATTTAATCTATGTTTAAACAAAATTCTTCTAGTATATTGAAGTGAACTTAGTTAAAATAGTGCGATTAAATAAGAGTAAATAAATGCTGATTGTAGATTAAGTGATATATTACTTTAAGAGCTAAACTACATATCATACATAATTGTTGAAATATAGTTAAACTTTAGGTAGTATTAATAGTAACAAGAAGAACGAAATCATCAAAGAAAGTCTCAAAACTTTTGGACTAGTTTGAACAAGGGAAGGAGCAAACGAATATGCTGGATTACCAGAAAACTTATATCTTTGAGACCAATGATTGGCAAATTAGTATTAGTTGTTGGATATAGTATGTTTGCGGGCAAATGATAGTCACTAAGAACTTTAGTTTAATGTATTATTTCTAATTCGTTGGTTTTTTCCTCATAATTGTTTATTATTTTTTAAATATTTAGTTGATTATTTATAAAGGGTATTTTTAAAAACAGAAATTTTATGAAAGAGTCGAATAAGTATTGCAATTTGAATATTTATCCTGGTTTAGTTAGCAGATACCAGAAGAACTTACATAAGGTTTCATTTTATTTTTATTTGTTGCATCTACGCTTCTGTACAGATCACAGGAAGCTTAAAATATATAGTTTGGAGTAGATTTAAAAGCTGAGCTGACAGTAAATAAATTCTTCACCATTTCAGAAAAGTTCTAAATGGTTAAGTGGACCAGCGTTCGAAAAAATCGATGTTACAAACCTTTTATCTCTAGATTTTATAACTTTATTGCTGTGTCCAAAACATCCAACGTGCCGTAGAATTGTATCCTGTAAACCAGGAAAACTTTGATGGTAGTGGATAGTATTTATTAAATTGCTCCTAATTCATCATAACAAATGTTAGTTTTAATTTATTTCTGAGTGACGCACAATGATTGCAATCCAGACCGATCATTCATGAATGGGTCCTTTAATCCCTTACTAATCTAACGTCGCAGTATGATCTATTTTTGAACATCTGAAATCCTTGTGACAGATAATAACCTTTATACATTTAAGTGGGATTTAAATCTTAAATTATAGAAGGTCCCTGTGAGCCAAGAAAAGGCAAAGCAAGGGATATGATGGAAAAATCTCTCGAAGTACGAACAAAGGCTACAAATGAAATGACCTAAAACTTAGTTTATCCCGGTATGCTGAGTGCATAATTCACACTCTGTGTCAAATAAGATAAAACTCTCACCACTAAGAAAATACAACAGTTTAAATGAAAATACATAAACTCCAGTCAGACACAAAATGTCTGATGCTGCTTGCTAATCAATGTTTCCCATAACCTAATAATCCAAATTTTAATTCTTCATATTCAACTTAATCCTAAATGGTCAGCTTTATTATTTAAATCTCACTCTTTATTGTGTACGCTGTATCAGATGTACGTAGTGTAGTTCATATAAGACAAGGAGTTTCGCAGAAGTTAAATTTGCATCAGTGTAATTAAAGTTGAACGACCCTTTTACTTATATTTAAAGTAAACTTAATTTAACTCTCCTTGTCTGTGTGTCAAACATATATCGAAGTCTCTGGAGCCGTTATTGAGAAGGAAGGGTACATTATGGTTGGAAAACGTAAACGCTACCCTACTTAAGTATAAATTATAGTATTTATCCAACTATTTATAGATTGTAATGCAATGCGATTTGTTCGGGGTTTCTCTAATTAACTCGAGAATCAATTTTCAATGACCCTTCCTTTCGCTGCGCATAGGCTGTCCTTCCTCTGAGAACTTCTATCTGAAAGCAGCATAAAAAGTATTCACAGCATGGGCGAGAATGAAGACTCACAAAAATGTACCCATTCTCACGACTGAACAGGAAGCTTTAAAGTTAACGTATACTATGTGTTATTGCACCTATGTTGTTAAAATTAACGTATACAATATGAATGTATTTTTTTAGAAGCTAACTATATAGCTAATGCGAAAGATTAACAGTCTTTTAACAGAATTACGGTATAAAGTATAGCAGATTTGAAAGATGTAATTTCTGAAGCAAACTCTCCATTCTTTTTGTAAATACATGGTTTACTCAGAACCGCATCTCGGAATCAATCTCCAGTAATAGTTCATGAGTTTGTTTTGGTCATTAGTTGTTCCATTTAGCCTTTGACCATAAATGAGCTCGTACTGAGGGGAGAGTGGATATTCTAAAGTTCAAGCAGTTTCTTGCTAAAATTCCATTACTTTTGGTAAACTAGACGAATTTGTGTATCATTTACTGTTCTAAAACACGTGTAAACAGTCGCAAGTGGAAGACCCAGTCTATTCCCTTTGTTACCATACATGATTTAATACTGATTCCAGGTTTGAATGATATTCCAATATGAATTCGAGTTATATAATTAAAACAATTGTTTAAATAAAATGAAGGATTCTATTACTTAGAACATACAATAGAAACACTTAGTATGTATAGGTCCTTCAAAATAATATTCCAAATTAATAATAATGATGATAATGATGATAATGATGATGAGAATAATAATACTACTAATAGTAATAAAAATAATACTACTAATACTAATAATAATAAAAATAGTAAAATAGCAAAAATAGTAAAAATAGTAAGAATGGTAAAAATAGTAAGAATAGTAAAAATAGTAAAATAAAAATAATAAATAACTTTTTTATTTAAGGGGAAACTAAATGGTAAAAATCGCCAACAAAATCAATTTTTTGGGGTGAAACTTCAAATTTTCTCTGTAATTTGATATATAGATAATAGTTGTAGCCTAATTCCTTGTATTTAAATAAATTTCTCGAAATGAGCCTTCAGCCACCATTTTAAACTGTTCTGCACCACTTAGAGGAACATTAATAACTGCTATACCCTTTGGAGCACAGCAGTAAATTTAGGCTCATATTTTTGGAAAAAAGTATATAACAACCTTTATGGAGATGTAAAAGTAAAAAAGAACTATAAGCTGTAAAAATAAGTAAACAAATAATTTTCATATCTATTTCTCACGAGATACGCAAAGCAGAAGTTCAAGCACAGTTTGGTGTACCCGCTTTTGCTTCTCAAACGAGTTTGACTGAAGAAACGAGCGATCTGATTGGATACAATATAAAACGAATGAATAAACCGTAGGTCCTTGAAAGCTCTATCCAACGATTTTGGCTTCTCCTGAACTTTGGATTCCAATTTTACAGCTAATGCAGAAATCCACAATGATTTACAAATGTGTTTCTAAGGAGATACGCAAGTGCTACCAGGGCCATTTTTAAAGTACTATAGTTGCGTCAGCATATTTGTGAAAAATGCATAACAACGCCTCTTTCGTTCTGGTATTTAATAAATGTTTTATACAGTCGTGCGTAAAAGTGGCTTAATATTTATTCAATCAAAGTATTAGACATTCGTATTTGCTTAGCAGTTGTTAACATTCACTAACACCTTAGCTTTTCCCGCATCATTTATAGCATAAATTCGTTTCCTATCACCATTAGAATTTATATTTTAAAAATATTTGTTGAGTTTTACCGTTACGTTGTTCGACGGAACATTTTATAAATCTTTGAGAATTGTACATTTTGTATTGTTTTAATTTGTGAATGGATGTCTGGCAAATTCGGTAACAGCAGTTGCATGAAACATAGCTGAGATGGTTTAAGAATCTAAATTTATACTTACACATTTAAAATAATATAATTCAGCCTATTAAGTTCAACAGTGAAAATTTAATGATTAGTAAGGGGATTACAACTGCTAATATCCGCTAGGGAATCGAAAGCCAACCTTTGTAATTACAAACTGTTACTCCACACAGCAGATATTTCGAACGAAAGTCCAAAAGCTCATTAACAAGGCTTTAATCTCTGCTTTTGTTATATTATGGTTATATTCTGCTTCTAATGGACATTTCAATTAAATCAAATCAGAGTATTTTCTTCCTCATTTTGAAGTTAATTATACAATTCATTGAAATGTTTCTCTATGGACATGTGAGCAGCATCAACCGACATGACTTAGGTTCTCAGACGTTAATTAAAAAAATGAAGTGTTTCATTAAACTAGCCAGGTTTCCAATCTTTTTAGGCTGGATTCAGGATATTGCGCCGTAACTACAAAATGGAGGCTGTTCATCTTTAATCTAATTTTAATCTTGTTCCGATTTTAATTTAAAATGTAAGAGCAAGATACCTTTAAAAATGTTTGTATAAAAATGTAACTCCATACATGCAATATTTTTATACATGAAATCTCAACAACTATTCTAGTAATCTGATTTTTTCCCCTTGGTTGAAAAGATGGACAAAGTATGATAATAAGGACTCTTAGTTTGTACTGATAAAATTTCTGCTGAATCAAATAAATAGGCAAGATTCGGAAGTGGCTCGTAAGTTGGAACTATGCATCTGACTGACCGGTATGCAATGTTAACGAGCACCTACTACCATAGAAGTGTTGTCAGTGAGTAGATACACGTTATTACCTTGGTTTTGTTAATAGCTGTAGGTCCAGTTGAACAAAGGTTACCGCAGATCCCAGGTTCTGAGCCATAAGTAGGTATAGGAATCCTTAAGCAGTCGGCTTCAAATTATCTAGCACATACTTTGCAGAACAAGAGGCCAAAAGTCGCCAATCCAAGTGTTCTCTGCAAACGCTAAAGGTGGGTATAATGGTTTACTAATGTGCGACCTCTCTTCCATTAAAAACAAAACTTGTTTCCTTCTGTCATAGTTGTAGTGCTTAGAAATTCCTATGTCTGATGAATTATACAGCAAACTAATCAAGAAATTCTTAACATCGATCTGGTATAAAGATACCTTTTACATTTATTTTGCTATTTAACCTTTCTGAGAAATTGTAAAGTATACTTGTTTCACTTAAAATTGACAGCTGAATGTATTGTTGTTCCTTACTCATCCATGAAACTCCTTAGTGCTATTGTTTGGTTTACTTTTGAGAGGAGAATAAGAGGGACAGTAAGTGAGAAAAGCCAACACAACACAAGCTTTGAACTTCCTGTAACATTCAACGTTATACAGAGAATTGAAGATTTACTCGTTCATGTATATTAGTTTCCCAACAGGAGTATTCCATGCCTATCAGGCACTATACTGTATGTTTGTCTCTCTCACTTGTTCTCTTTCTGCCTCGCAGCAACTCACTTCATCGTATTGCCCCCGTGAAGTTTGTTCAGTTGTTGAGTGCAATGTATGCGTATTGCAGTGCTAGAATTTAAATATTGAATTCGAAAGTAGAATGACTTAGTTGGGTGCAACAATAGCATAATATTTATGCCCTAGATGCTGTACAGTAATATTAGGCAAGTACTGAAATGAGGAAATCAAGGTCAAAAGTTTCAAACTTAGGTATACAGAACTAAATATACAAGCAACGTAAGTTCCAAAGTTCTTAGAACTACGGTGGTGTGCTGGTTGTTTAATCCGTAATTTCACACGAAATTTACTTAGGTATTTCACTTGCGGTGAACTAGGGTACAGGTATATCACAGCGGGCACTCGATGACGGTAACTCTATGGGGTATGAGACGGTTGTTGATGTTGAATACTGGTGGCTTAAGCACACAAAGTTCAAATTCTAGCCTTATGACTTTTCATTGATGCCGTATAAGTATGAAAGCCGTATTTGCCTCCATCTAGTTTATACTGAGATATGATCCATTCATGTGACTCCAAAATAAACTTCTAATGGCCAGTTACCTGAATGAGTTAAGAGCAATGCTTCATGCAGAAAATGAAGTGGGGTAGAACGGCAAGGTGACATCATTAGCTCATAGGGGACAAGGTTATGACTCCTAAGTTCGTTTACAATGTCAGTCACATATTTTGATAGCCAAATAATTCAGTCATTTATACGTTTCTCTTGCTGTACAAATCCAGCCTTTCTGCCCACCTCTGTAGGTGGTAGCATGTCTGCCCTCACGTTCAAGAGATCCCGAATTCGAATCTCTCTTAGGGTGAGTTATGTGGATAAGGGTTTTTTGGTGTTTTGCCCTTATCCTGAAAGATGAATTCGGGTAACTTAAAGTTCTGTGGACTGTAGGCTCATCATTCATCATTGGATATGACATAACATTGGAGGACATAAATTAAGAAAAACATTTTCTTCCGTCCCCTTATAGTCTCCTTTCCATCGATCTTCACCCATTTTGCTTCTATACTATGTGGAATAATTGGGTATGTATTGTATTCTATCAGAACATTCGATTCGAGTTTCATCGAAACCTTAGCTTTAGGCCTTCTGAATATCCACTCACCCAACAACAAATAAATAGATTTTGTAAAAAGAGTTAAGAAAACTTCCTGTACTAAACTTCCTTACTCATAAAAATGTTTTCTGACATTTTTCATTTTCTCAAAAGAGGCTAACAATTTTTATTAAAATGGCATTTCCACTTTAAATATATTAGTTTTGAAATTAACTCATTTCCACACTGAAAACTGGAAATATGGAAGGCACGCGACAATAAATATCTTGCATGCTAAAAGATTACTAACAGAGACTACGTGGCAAATTATAGCATTAGAGTACAGTAGCATAATGTTTACCAAAACATAAAAATACATATTAAAAATGGGTATTCGTCCAACATTTATTGCACCTATGTTCTTAAATATATATATATAAAATGTGAAAATGTTATTTATCATAGTCCTCCAAAACCAACTGCCAAAGACAAACTCATTTTACAGTACTCAGGAGTACTTTAGTACTCATGGAGTACTTACAAAAGTACTCATTTTCCTACAATATTTGAGTATATTTTGAAAATTAGAAAAATATACTTCTGTGGTGTTTTATGATTGCCTGTAATGGCACTTTTATTATCACAAAGACGTTGTCATGAAGCTTGCAAATTGATCTAAATCACGTCTTGCATGGCCACATGAACCATTGTTTGACCATAGAATTGCGGATGAATATTGTAGACATATAATTTTATATCAGTCTTATATTGGTTGAGCTTATGCAAATAGCTTGCATGCCACTAAGTTGACTTTTAAACTTGTTACATGTGAATGATAGGGTGATATTTAAGCTTTCATTTTGATGGGATCTACAGGACAAACCAATACAATCCACGATTTCACACATAAATTAATATTTTAGAAACAACAAAATAAACTCTCATTTATAATCCACTTGAAGTAATTGCGGCTTTCAAGGATACAAACAACAGTCAACCTATTGCGGCTGAAATAAAGAATCAAATATTAAGTGGTTGTCACATTTGTATTTCATGGGTCAGGGGACACGTAAGGGGAGCCGGAAATGAACGTGCCGACGTCTTGCAAAGAGAACTGCTATTTCAGATCTTCCGGTATTCTGCACGTTGTGCCCTGTTTCTTATGTGAGGCAAACATTGAAGACGATTATCATCCACAACTGGCAAGAATATTGGCTAAAAGGTGATTGTGGTGCTTGCTTGGACTAAGGATTTATATTTTTGAACAGTTTCCGATAGACATAAATGTAAATTTGTTAATCCTAATTATGTTCTTACCCAGTTTTTGATGGTCTTGGCAAACTTTCTGCTTACTATTCTGCTTGACTATTCAAAGTCATGACTATTCAAAGTCAAATCCATCTCCGATGCATCTGTGGGAATCGTCTTCAATATGTCCCTTAAATTTTAATTGAGTACCCCATTTTCGGTTTTGAAAGAATAAACTTGAATTATTGCTTCAATCCTTAGGTTACACTTTTTCAAAACCATTTACACATATGTTGATGAATTACAAACGTATCAATATTTCATGGTTTTCTTGAACAAAATATTTCTTAAACTAAATGCTTAATTTAGATGTTTTTTGTCATTTTGATGATATTATGTTTTGTTATATCTTGTAATTTTATTATATTCATTTTATAGTTTGTAAACTATATTCCCAATATGCCTTTGGGCAAAATACGAATTCCAGAATTGGATAATAATACCCAACTACATTTGGGCATGTCGGCAGTTACTCATACATTCACTATGACTATCCTTTTATTTGATGAGGAAGATAATGAACCAATTCAACATACACCAATGCCCTAACAAGCGTGAAGACGTGTTATGGTCTGTAGCTCATAAATGCAAATTTATCTTCACAGTATTCCTTATGCAACGTATTATTCGAAAAGTATATAAAAGGTTACTGTGTTATATTCGTATAACGGTAAGCAACGCGTTGAAAATTCACAGGAACAGTTTATCACGTATGTAATTCTGAAATTAAATTGTAAAAATATAAATATAATTAAACGCTGTACCCTTTTAGGCCCAGCGTGCAACTTTAATAACTTCGTACTTGAAGCTCAAAAGTTAATCCTTTGACATTTATTTTTGAAGTATTATGCAGTTAGATAAAATATATTTTATATTATTTTTGAGATCTAATCGTTAGTATGCTCACTTTTAAATCCAGAATCCATGGGTTCGATCTGCAGCTAGAGGACTTCCTAGAGCATGAAAATATGAATGACAGGGTAAATGTGGATAATATTAATTTAATAATTAAAAGCAATACCAGTTCAAAAATTAACACCATGGCACCAGTATATAATTTGGTGTTGACCAATTGTATGAAAGGAAAATCCCCGTTATGACCTTAGATATAGGTGGCGTACAAGTGGAGTATAAAGTCTCGGTGTTAGTCCAGATGTAAGAAAGCTAATGAGAATACATAAAAACAGGAAAAGATAAAACGAAAAGTTAGGAAGCACAACAGGTAAGATAACAATCAAAACGAGAAAATAAGACAATGTTTCATTGCATATTCATGTTAGGAGTTTCTCCGTCATGTGTGGCCGTTGTTATTAAACAAATAGGAGACCAAGAATCGATGAGAACTTGCATAAACTTAAAACATCATCTACTATTTATTATATCCAGCGATTTCCAGCATTTTGATAAATTCATCAGTCGGAAACTGATGAGAAAATCCATCTAGATAATTTGTAAGTTAAGAACATTTGATAAGACTATTTGTCGACTATAAATTAATTTTAACTAATACCTTTTTTACAATCAGTGCAACCATATCATCTAATATTATTTATTGCTTTACTGCGTGTAAACGAGGAGTAGGCATGTCAGCGACCAACATGGTAGGTTATAACTTATAATTGTCTTTATACAACAAACCATATACAGTAAATGCACGCTCATCAAATATGTAAGAATTGGAAGAAACGTGTCCATTGTTTATCTTTAATGTAGAGGGAGTAGTAGAATCTTCATCTCTTAATGTATGTACTATGCATTCTTTTAGCTTCAACATAAGATGACCTTACAGAATATTAAACTATCATAGATTTACTTTCACGTGCATTTCTATGCTCCTGTTTCAACTGTTATTTAAAAGCTGATCGAAATAACCTTTTCAGAAGCGATTTATTGCATATTTGTTATTGGAAAAAGTATACAGAGCACCATAAATGTTTTATGATGGACGAGAAGGCTGTAGGAAAAATAGGGAAACAACTTCCTTATAAACTAATCGTGCCTGGTTCAAATGTACTATCTGGGTGGTTTACCTTTGTATGTATTCGTCTTACCTGGGGTTGGCTGAGAGAAAACAAACTAAATATTTTACTCTATCTATATTTAATTTTATCCAACCAAACGAAATCGGCAAATATTTATGTAGACAATATTACTTTTTGTGGCAGTGCTATAGGTGTATAAGCGACATCTTTAAATAATTCTTTAAAGAAAAATAAAGCATTTAATATTTTGGACAAATAGTGAAACGAAAAATTCAAGGTCACGGCCGGGATTTGAGCCACGGATCTCCTGATTTCCGTCCATTTGGTCTTATCCAGGAAACTAGGAGATCGTGGTTCAAATCCCGGCTGTGGCATTTTATTTTTCAGTTTGATTCTAGTTGTTCAAAATCATAGCCAATATACGACTAGTGTATTTGAAGGATTAATTTTCATCAATTAATTTAGCATTTAATATATTTTTCGTTATTAATAATAAAAATAATAGTAATAATAGTAATGCTAGTGATAGTAATAATAGTAATTGGCAAACGAAAAATAATTTTTTGAATGTTTCCAGCACCTCATGAGTAAATTCTTACTAATTTTGTATTGAGAAAAACGAATATGACAATGAAACATTTTTCTTGGCTCTGGTTTCTGTGACACACCCTAGGCTGGAGTATTTCATATTAACGGAGTAAGAAGGAAAAGACGCATTTGTTACTATGCTAAAAAAATTGAAAGTTCGTTTGAATTTTTTAAATGATAGGTAACACTCCAAGTTCTTAATTGCTGGGAAAATACCTCCCAGGTGGTTTGGGTCTGTAGAGAATCATATGGTGGCTTTTTGAGATGTAGTTTGCCTCTTGTAAGGGAGTTCCGGAGCATCTCTACACAAAGACCAACAGTAAACCTCAACCATTGCTTCATTTAATAGCCCTGATATCTTCATTCCATTAGTGAAATGTCTTAATAGAATTTTTCTCAATGTTCATTACCGTTAGCTCGACAACTAGCAGGGAAATAGTTTAGGTGGGAGTGGAGTAAATAGATTTTAAAGGACATGTTGCATCCAAACTTATGGTACTTTACAGGAGTACTCTCACCAACTGAGTGTAGTTCTCTTTTGTTAACTAAAATTCCGCGAACAACTAACTCTCTTTAAGGCTTCGCAAGCTTTCTTTTCTTTCCGCTCCAAAACTTGGTCAAATGCAGGGTCCTTTACAAGTTCTCGAATTTGTGGCCCAATCAAAACCCCGTCCTTAACTTTTCCATCACTTAATTTCTGAAATTACTCTTATGTACTTAAAGATCCGCCCTTCTGGTCCATAACTTTGACAGAAATTTGCATCGAACACAGCTTGTTAAGCAGAGGTGGATAGTAAGCTTAATACTCACTATTTCTCTCTCCTTTTCCCAGCAGAGAGCTGCACTCTCTTGCTAGGGGATTTGAACTCGAAGCACACTTCTTGGGGCTGTAGAGTCACAAACCCGAATGGACGGCGTCTGTTTGACACTACTAATTCCACTGGTCTTCACATACTGGCTCCCACAGAACCGACTTACTATTCTGGCTACTATCAGGTAGCTCCTGACATTTTGGACATTGGGGTACATCGCAATATACCATTACCTGCATCGATTTCTGCACTGCCAGCGCTCGATTCCGATCACTGTCCAGTGTTGGTCACATTTAACCTCACTCCTGATATTTTTCCACAAATCCCGCGTCTCATCGATGGTTTTGTCAACTGGGACATCTTTCGCACACATCTGGATGCTGCACTCCACACATCTTATCAACTGGGTACTGCGGATGCCATAGACACTGCCGTTCACCATTTTACCTCTGCGCTCTCTTCCAGTGTACGAATCTCTACTATTCGCAGTCCTCAACCTCGCCATTTCCCCTCCTTGCCTATCCATATTACTCAACTCATCCAAGAGAAACATCGCATCCGTCGATTGTGGCAACGTCAGCGTCTACCCTGGCTGCGCCAAAGATTAAATAGTCTCATTCGACAAGTACGGACCGCACTAGAGCAACACCGATTTCAGGAGTACCAGCGACAATTAGCCACTATCCGTCCCGGCGATCATACATTATGGAACATCACTAAGAGGTTTCTCCGAGAGCCGACAGTGATTCCACCTCTTCAGGTTGATGGGACCATTTTGAGTGACTCTGCTGCCAAGTGTGACGCTCTAGCTACTCACTACGAGCGTACATTCACGCCTAACACCTGTCTTGACTCTAATATTCCCTCTTCCGTGGACAGGGAACTCCTTGAGTACCAACTTCGTCCTACAGCGCACGACAGAATTTCGTTCACTACTCCACGTGAATTGTCCCGCTTTATCCATCGTCTTTCCGTTAAAAAGTCTCCCGGTCATGACCTTATCCCTAACGTTGTGCTGAAGAATTTGACAAAAAAAGCCCTAGCTTATCTATCATCAATCTTCAATGCTGCTCTGCGCATTGGTCATTTTCCATCTACATGGAAACATGCGGAAATTATAGTCTTCCACAAGCCCAACAAGCCAAAAAATCTTCCCACAAGTTACAGACCAATCAGCTTATTACCTACACTTTCTAAGCTTTTTGAAAAGATTATTCATCAACGTATTTCTCATTTTTTGATCCATAATCAGATAATTCCGTCTTTTCAGTTTGGCTTTCGCCCGAAGCATGCTACCACTCACCAATTGCTCAGAATCACGCAGTCTATTATTCAAGGTTTCGAAAACAGGCAATACACCGTAGCAGCACTCCTAGATATCGCCCAGGCATTTGACAAGGTGTGGCACAGTGGACTACTACTTAAAGCATATCGCATTGGTCTTCCTTATTATCTGATACAAATCATAGCAAGTTTTCTCACCAATAGAACCTTTGTAGTGCGCATTGCTGGTTTCACATCCACCCGACGGCCTATTTTAGCAGGTGTACCTCAAGGTTCAGTACTTGCACCACTCCTCTTTAATATATTCACTTATGATCTTCCTGATATAGCTACAGTTTGTACGGCTTTATATGCAGATGATACTGCTCTCTATTATTCTCACGCCAATATTCTTCATGCCATTCAGAAACTGCAAATTGCCCTAGATCAATTAGCTCATTGGTTCTCTCACTGGCGCATTTCCCTCAATACTAACAAGACAGAGGTTAAGATCTTCTCTTTACGACCTTATAGGGATCCTCCTTCACTACGGCTGCTGGGGGAACCGCTCTCATGGTTACCAAGCAATGTGCCAGTGAAATACCTTGGGGTGTTACTGGACACTCGACTTACTTGGAACGCCCACATCTGTCGGTCTGTTACGCTTGCGTTTGCCCGGCTATCAAAACTGTACCCTCTACTTAACAGGCGCACTTCACTTGGTTACGAATCCTCCCTGCTTCTTTACACATCTCTAATCCGTCCCATTTTTACCTATGCAGCTCCAGTCTGGGGTGGCCGACTGCAGGTACTACAAAACAGGGTGCTTCGTACAGTTACAAACGCTCCATGGTTCATCCGAAACCAGCAGCTTCATCATGAGTTTGGTCTTTTACCCGTTCACCAATACATCTGACGCCTGGCACGTCCATTCTTTTATCATCTCCAGGAGGTCCCTGGAGCTGTTACCTACCGTCTCGGTGCTCGCACTCGCCAGCCAGCTCGCCTGAAGCGCAGACTGCCCCAAGACCTTCTCCTGAGTGACGTCTCCAGCACAGACGACTCAGACACGTGATTACTACCATCAGACTTTAAGTTCTCAATTTGTGTTACAGTTATCCTCCATATTTAGTTAGAGGAGTCGTTCATGGCTACCTCCATTGTTATGTGTCCTGTTCCTATGTATCTTATAACAAACATCTGTAAAGCATAATTGCTGATCGATGGATAAAATAAAATAAAAAAAAAGCAGAGGTGGAAGATAACATCTTTCGGGTCCACAAGATGGCAAGGATACTTTTCTCGCTAGGGTTAAGATTTCTTGTAGGCCATTTTGCTTAAATATGAGGCAATTTCCTATACCTTCTCTCCCACATACGAAAGAAGCAGCATGTTTTGTGTACCCCAATTGCATTCCTAAGAGTACGGCAAGGACTTCTGGATGACCGCAGATTTTCCATTTGTGTTCATGACATTTAATTGAGTCCAAGACTGCTGTCATATTTGCATATGTCTCTTTCATGAGAACTGCATGACCAACAGGAGCAGAAGAAAGGCGATTGCCATTGTGAAGTAACACAAGCTTTCAAACTAAGCTTGGAGGAGTCTGTGAATAGCCCCATTCAGTTGGATCATGTTTCAAATTCAAAGATTTCATCAAGCCATTAATGTCACAACAAACAAGATTATTTTTCTTCTCAAAAAAGGGGAGCAGTTCCTTGTAACGTTTTCTGTACTGTGAGACTCTGCCATCACTTTCGAGAAGATTCCATTGCTGTAGTCGAGATCCAAGAATTTCTGCCTTCTCCTTTGACAGGTCAAGGCACCAAATGAGATCACTCAATTCCACTTGATTTAGTCCATGCTCTTTATCATCTTTTCTCTCAAAATCAGGGTCACGGGATGTGGACGGCTTATTTAGGTCTTGTTCCATATTGTCTTCATTTTCTGCTTCAAATACACAATTTTTGGATGGGGTAGAAACTGATAAATGTCGGAATGCGGAATTGGTCGCATAGCGGATTGAAGATTTGGGTACTGAACGGTTTTTCCTTTCTTCATAGAAGAAAATCATATTTTCGTTAGAACTAGAATTTATAACCTGAATATTGGTAAAGCAAGTATGAGCAAAAGCAACTCGACGTTTGGGACAGTCCCTCAGCTTCCTCCTCAAGGTTAGTCAATGTGGTCCAGAAAACATTTGAAACGTGTTTAAGAGAAGTGTCATTCTTTCAAACTTGAGGCCTCTCAATTATATAGGTCCATTAGTGGAATATTCTACATACAACTTTATTCCGCTGTTTAGATAACATTATCATCTGATATCTATATTATTATACAAAATTATTTTGAACATATTAAAGAGAAGCTGGTTGTCGAAATATCCTAGTTCTGGAGAACGTATGTATTTTAAGAAATAATATCGGTTTCAGGAGGATGTTCTTATAAACAAAAATCTCGATATCAGCCATATTCGAAGTTTCAGTTTTTAATGTATAAAATGTGCTTATAAACCAACTACTGAATATTTCTTTAAGTAAACTACTGTAATTTGAACTGCGGAGAATCTGTTTAGACTGGTCACGTGTAACGTAAATTTGGAAATTTGAATCACTTTACGTAGTAAAAGGCTAACCAAAGACCTTTCTTTGTTGACATACTGCCACTTTCTTACCTTTTGTGAGACATGTGTAGGCATATTGAACTTCTCTTTAAAATATCGAAAAAATTACTGGGAGTATTTGAGCTCAATCGAACATCGGCTTGCGGTTCACTCCTAAATCATTTTCCAAGTCTTTTCTTATTCTTTTCCCCCTCCCTTTATTTCCGCCTGAACGATTTATAGCCTAGAAAAAGCTATTTTGGACAGCCTGCGTTAGTTCCTATTGTTACACCTATAGGTACACGCAATACTGCCGCTGAGGTTTGCTTTCTAAAACCTCCAGTCCTATTTCTTTTTCTGTGCTTTGTTAGATGGAAGGTACGGTGTGCAATAACAGCCAGCACCCCTCCGCAGAGTTATGACCATTCATATGAAAAAGCATTTCATTACTCTGCATAAATAAGGAATAAAGGAGAAGCAACTCGGAGACTACTCTTCATTTGAAGCTGTTTTTTGTCTGTCCATCTATTGCATTGCGGTACTTTTATTCATCTTTATTTTTGGCATGCGTAGTTAATTAAATGACAATTAATTGCCACAAAGAATTTTCTGAACAATGTATAACGGAAATTCTAGCCAAATAAGTTTACCATCTTAATTTGTTTGCAAATGTCTGTTACTCCCTTCAAAATATGCCTCAAGTTGTTAGGATTGCTTAGAATGTTTCTAAAAAGATTTCGATAAATTTGGAAGTCATTAAATATGAAAAGTCAATGCGGAGGTGTAACAAAATCTCCCAATCCAAACTCGCCGAAAATGTCGCGATATTTCTTAATTTTTCAAATAAACGTTTAACCAATTTTATCAATATTTAGGCGTGTGACAAGGAATTAAATGGAAAGATAACATCGAAAAATGATCTTGTTAATACCTGCTAGTGTAGTTTCAGTGAATTTGTCCTTTCTGCAATATTCTTGCCTCCATATTTTAAGCCCTCCTCGGTAGCGTAGATGGTAGCGCGTCTGCTTCACGTTCAAGAGGTCCCAAGTTCGAATCTCGGTTAGCGTGAGTTACCTGGATATGGTTTTCCCGGGGTTTTCCCTTATCCTGAAGAACGAATATCGGGTGACTCTAAGCTCCATGGACCCCGGGCTCATTTGGGCATCATTTCACCCATTCCATTCACCGTCCGATATGACTTAACGTTGGAGGACGTAAATTACAAACAAACTCCATCTTTTAAGAAGCATAAAAGTATTAAGTAGTTCGTGGATAGAACAGGGCTGGTCTTATAGACCTGCAAAACCAACTAATGAATACATATATAGATGAACAGAGATACCAAACACTTTCATATGAATAGTTTCTGGGAGAAAAATGCGAACAGGCGTATCTCTCTGTATGAGAGAGAGAGAGAGAGAGAGAGAGAGAGAGAGAGAGAGAGAGAGAGAGAGAGAGAGAGAGAGAGAGAGAGAGATGGAGCGATTGAGCGATTTGAGTGTAAGAGGATTTCAGGTCATATGAACTCGCTTGACAAGGTAGAACATAATACAATAAAGTTGAGGTCAAATTACAAAGATAGAAAACCATGAAAATAGACTAAGAGGGAAACCGATGTGATGCACGCGTATGGCTTTCACAACCATTGTACAAACTACCCTTAAGCAGGCTTATTCCTCTACCTACATTGTATTATATTATAACTGAGATAAACAGTTGCAGATATTACCTGGTTGCTAATCTTCTTAATGTGCAATGGGAGTATTGTAATATATGTGTAGTAAACTTTAAGCGATATATCAAATCTTGCAGGATCTGCTCACTATGTAATGATCTTTTAAATCCCATTCTCTTTGCACGACCAAGAGGTAAAAATAAAAGGAACAACGATCTCCTATTTGAGAAAAGTAAGCGTATTTGAAAATTCAGACCAATAACAAGGAATATCTTGGAGATAGTTCCCTCCATAAAAGGACAAAAAAGTTATTTGACAAACTGTATGCTTCATCGAGATCTACATTCGTTTGTATAGCCAGATTTTATCTGTCTTTTACAAAATACCAATTATGCAAAAGCCATCCACAGTAGAGAATACTTCAAGAAACTATCCATAAAAAAAATTGAAGATGTGTACATTTCATTTTTCAAGAAAATTCTTAAGCTTTCACTGTTTTAATAAAAAAAAGTTTTAGACATTTATTTTAAAAAATCAGAATTTCCGAAAAGATCTGCGTGTAAAAGGTAGTTTAGAAGTGAAGGACTTTTTTTATTGTTCATACGATATGCTCGGAACATTTTGAACTTTAATACCAAATTTCATGAATTACTGGCCCTTTTTAGTGACGCTGTTCACAAGCACAGAGATACGCGTATACGGATCTTTATATAAAAACATTTTGTAAATTCAAAGGCCTTCGAAATATGTATTCCCTTGTTTTAGCTCAGTATGTAATTTTTGTATGGAATGCAGTACCTTCTGTACTTACTATGTATGTGGCAATGAAAATAGACATCTGACTGTATTTAATATAAGAACTTTCTGGCTATGTTTATAAAACTGTTTTCAAGGAACCATCAACCATCGAAAGCTTACTAACCATTTAGATTGTCCAAGACTATGAACTGGTGGTTAGCATGCTTAGTTCTCAATCACGGAGGTCTCGAGTTCTGTTTCTGGTTGAAAGATGGGCGTTTGTTTTAGTCATTATTACTCCCCATTCTTCCTAGAGTCTGGAAGTAAAAATTAGAGAATAAATACATTTGTATGAATTTAATGTTTAAAAAGGAAACCAAGGTTGGCCGGGAAGTTTTTTATGAATCTAATAACATTCATTTCCTATTTTAATTTGTCCTTTTGTTAAATTAGTGAGACAGCCTCTGATTTGACAGTGAAAATGGTCTAACTTAAGGCACTGATAATGAAGGAGTGTTCGTGCCGAGGGATGCATATAGAATCGATGTAACAGTACGTAAATAAACCATGAAGCGCGAAATACTGCGATTATGCATACAAGTTTATGTAGGAGAATATATATGTAGGTGGAAAACTCTTGTCATTCGAAGCCAAGATAACTGCATATGTTGGTGTATTTCAAAGTGAAATTTGTGAGCATTGCATACAAATTATGATTCTTTCTAAATTTTGAGGTAAGAAACCAGGGGGTGGTAATATTCAGTCTGGCATCTCAAGTAACCGTATTAGACTCTAAGGTTAAGTGAGCGATTCTTTGATACATTCTAATTGATGGATTAGGTAACATTCCTTTCTGCTTAAATGGTTTAACTATGGTTTAATTCGCATAACACCCAAAAAATGCTTAAAGCGATTATATATTATTGTGACATGTTATACGTTGTTGAAACGCATTTTGTATAAAGCTGATTTTGTTTCATTATGACTTCAGGGTTTATTTAATTTTAAACTTAGTCTGAACTTTTATACCCCTGTAGGTTTTCTATACCTAAATTCACGGTATATTCGACAAAGTTTCAAATCATCAAATATGTGGATATGTGTAGGTAAGTAAATGTTAAAGATAGTTATTTAAATATTGGTTTATTTCTGTGGCACTAAATAACACCGATTGGAGAAACACTATCCTCCGCAAATAATGTAAGAACTAATATTTTGAAATTTATTAAAAGAAATCCAATCTGAGGAAGACAGTCTGTAAAAGTATTGAATTTGGTTGTTATTATATTGATATATACCAAAATAATTTTCCCATAACTTCAAGACATTCACATGTGACAGGCAACAAACTTAAATAAAAGCTGTAAGATGTGTGTATGCCTGTGTTTAAACACGCTAGCTATAGCACGATTATCTTCGTGCACTTATCTGCATCTATAGAATGCCAGCCACTGAAAATACAGAATGAATATATTGTATCTCCTAGTTTGGTATTCATTGTCGCTTCATTTTTCTTTTGGTCATAGTGGTGAAATGAATCGTACGCGAATCAGCCTATTTTTCCTTCCCGCTTCACTCATTGAAGTGTCAAACACAGGATTCATCTTCTTCCTTCTGCTCAACTCTCTCCTCAACCACAGAGGACTTGCTAAGTACACCACATCGGTAACTCCTCACACATTCACGAGCATACCTGTTTGTAGTTGCAAAGTACTCGGAAGTACGGGTAGGAAACATCCAGAAATATCTCCTTGTAAATTGATTGTGCTTCTGGAATTTGAGAGGTTGGGAGCTTTCTTTTTTCTTTTTTTCTTTCTCTTTATTTTTCTCTTTCTCTTTCTTCCTTTCTTTTTCTTTCATTTTCTTCTTTCTTTCTGTTTTTCTTTCCTTCTCTTCCAGCTAACCAACTATAGCCTATAAGACGATGCTTGAAGCTCTACCCGCGGCACTTAACATCGCAATATGTTAATACTTATTGATGAATGACAGTCTTTATTACAAATTAAAGAAACTTTTGGATTCATTACACGTTTTGTTGAAATATAAAGTTTGTATAAAGTTAGGGTAACGCGGGTAGACGGACAGACGAATGGGCTGACTAATAAGGTATCTTTATTGATGTCCAAGCATTAAAGTTCTTGCACAAAATCTTGGAGCATGGCCATTGCTCCTACGCCCATATTTAAGATAGTTACAAGAGACAAAAAGATGGAAAATGAAAACAAAATGAAGATGTTCTCTGACAAATTAATAAATTCACGCATTTATGTAGTTTAAATCGCTTTATAAAATTTGAAAAGGCTTAATTAGATTGGTCTAAGTTTGGAGTTGCATTTTTGGATTTTATTGTTATGGATTATTTGTTGGACGATACAATGGTTACCTTCATGCTATGTAAGATTTTCTAAAACTGTTTCTTCCGATTATTTCTGAAACTTGAGTAACTAGTTATAGCAAGAACAGACAAAATTATGTTTTTAAACTTTATACATTAAGATTCTCTTAAGTTTGCTAGCTATTCATGATTACTGGAACTTCGATTGTGTATATAAATGAAAGTGAAATTATTGTAAATAAGCAAAGTATGTAATAACATTTGTTATGATGACATTCTTTCAATCGTACAACAAATTTAAGATAGTAAATAATGAGCGATGAAAAATGCAACGCTTAAGTTTATTAATGAACTTTCTAGCTTTTTACCTAGGCAACTCAGTGAAGCCCCTGGTATGTAGCCTTAGGACGTAGCCTTTAAGTGATTAACCTTGGTTGCTCAAATTTCAACATTCAAGCGAGATATGTAAAAATAAATCATGTTATAGTAGTTGTAATCCCTAGTCCGCTTCCTGAAGTGCGCCGGTAATGTTGGTTGCATTTTTCAGGGGTTTCAGGGTAGTACAAGATCTTCAGATGCGTGATTCATGACGTGAGGGAGGTATGATTATCATTATCTCTAGTGTAATATCACGTTAGTAATTATAAATGTTCTGCTATAAAAATTGCACTATAAGCGAGTCGATTTAATCGATGTAGCAATCAAAATAAATATTACATCAAATACACTTGTCCGTTATGCGGTGACGTGCAACACCAAGGTCGTTAAAATAAATATTATAAAGCGCCTGCTCTTACTACATACGGCACCCAGCCGATATGCAGTGATGTATAAAATGACGTAATTGATAACGAAAATTTGGGAACGAAACGTTCCAGGCTTAATTTTGGGGTACCTCCCCAGCATTTGCCAGTTATTAGGACTGAGAGAACCCTGGCAAAAGCCTCGCGCAGGGAAGGCAATACTTGTAGGAACTGAACTGTAGACAACCCGTTCAAAGCTCTAAAACAGTGTTTGACATGTATTTGAGTTGTGTATTCAAAACAGTGGACAGTAATTTGGGTACACTATGCATTTAGATGTAATTCTATAGTGTTCGTTAGACATGTTTACTACCCAGTTATTTAAACACAAAAATGGAAAAATACAATCGATAAACTCAATTTTTTTTCTTACCTACGCACAATAGAGTATCTAGCTAACCCCGTGACGCGAGCCCTTGCTGGCCCAAGGTGTAACGCCCGTCTGGTGCGTCCTCTACCACTATGACCATGACAGGCGCCATGCAGGGACGCCTCCGGTCAGTATATACAACCATGCTCCCTCAGGTACCTAACGAGATTTAGTGCACCAGGAAACAATAGAGTATCCTGAATGGAAAACACGTTTCGTGAACACACCTGAAATGTAAATCTATGTGTGTACTAGCAGTTATGTAGTTATTAGGGCTATGATCATGTTTTTGTTCCGCAATACCAGTGATTCTCTTTTTCATGGTTAAAATAATATTTTAATGGTCGCCCTTTAGCCGTTATCCCTCTCGGCATCTCGTTCTATATTGCTGAGAGAACTCCATATCAGTATTGAGGTTCTTTTACGTGCCGTAAATCTACGACACGGGAAGTCATGCTAAGGGCTTTTAGGCTCATAAAAATACACCGTCCTCCGCCGGGTTAGAGCAAAAGCTTTATAATTCCACAAATTACATTAATGGTAAGTACGAATATTCCCGCAAGTTTCCTTTTCAATCAGGGAAAGAAAATTTATTTTAGCTTTACATAAGTGCTACTAAATTCATATATTTTTTTTTAATTTTCTATAACAGGTATTCCACCCAAAATTCAAAGTTGAAATTTCACCAGTAATATGAGTTTTGAGACTACTTGATTAAAATTAGCGAAAATAATTCAATGCGCTATATTTAACGTGTGCAGCCATAGATGCTTTATCAGCTCTCTTTAATTTACGATGTATTTTAAGACGTTATTTATTTCACACCTCAATGTATAAGTTATATCGTTATAACTGCTGGCTCTTTGTCCTTAGGATTCTTATCTCGAATGCCGATATCATGATTTTGTTTCCTTTATCAGTTCCTTTGGAAATGTTTTAAACCATAATAGTGGATTGGTATGCTCTACAAACCAAGGGCCGCTTTAAATTTTCACATGCGAGAGGGAGAGAGAGAGAGAGAGAGAGAGAGAGAGAGAGAGAGAGAGAGAGAGAGAGTGAGAGTAAAAGCAAGAGATGGGTCTGCTACTCGAACGCTGAATATATAAATCTGATTAATTTAAAATTAAATTTTTAAGTTTTATCTTGTAACAATACAGCATGAGATTTTAAAATAGGTAATTATAAGAGAACGTCTTTACAACAATTTGAACGTCTCTACATCAATTTATGGAGTTTTCCATGAAATGATCAGAATTGAGCTTAAACGTTAATGGAATTGTTTCTCCTACTTGGCATTTTTATTTCTTCAACTTCTATTTCGACTCCACTAGTGATCTAGGAAGCATGGAAAAGACCTGAAAATATGTATGGTATGTACAAGGGGTAAGAAAATGGTAAGATTTAATGATCTAAAATATAAAATCATTAAAGGAGCGGTGCAAGAATCTAAGGCTGTATAACAACAAAATACAAACAGAAAAGGAACGAAGGATTGTTTGTGTAATTAAATCGAGCTTGCATGTCATTAGAATCTATCTCGATGTAACTCATGATAAACTTTCGTTAACTTGAGCTAAATTTTCGAAAAACTATCATCACTCGTGAAAATAGTGAGGAAAAGTTCATCCCGGTGTAACTTTTGCATCGAAAATGGTTTGTGATTTTCCAAAACAAAACAAAAAATTCTTCTAAACATAAGACTTGATATTTTCATGACTTCTATAATAACCTGCACACCGTGAATTGTCAGGAATAGTACGTGAAATTCTCTTCATGATATGATTTATTGAGTACTAAAACAAATATATATATTTTTTTATTTTATTTTATCCATCGATCAGCAACTATGCTTTACATATGTTTGTTATAAGATACATAGGAACAGGACACATAACAATGGAGGTAGCCATGAACGACTCCTCTAACTAAATATGGAGGATAACTGTAACACAAATTGAGAACTTAAAGTCTGATGGTAGTAATCACGTGTCTGAGTCGCCTGTGCTGGAGACGTCACTCAGGAGAAGGTCTTGGGGCAGTCTGCGCTTCAGGCGAGCTGGCTGGCGAGTGCGAGCACCGAGACGGTAGGTAACAGCTCCAGGGACCTCCTGGAGATGATAAAAGAATGGACGTGCCAGGCGTCGGATGTATTGGTGAACGGGTAAAAGACCAAACTCATGATGAAGCTGCTGGTTTCGGATGAACCATGGAGCGTTTGTAACTGTACGAAGCACCCTGTTTTGTAGTACCTGCAGTCGGCGGAGATTAGTCTTACTGGTGCCACCCCAGACTGGAGCTGCATAGGTTAAAATGGGACGGACTAGAGATGTGTAAAGAAGCAGGGAGGATTCGTAACCAAGTGAAGTGCGCCTGTTAAGTAGAGGGTACAGTTTTGATAGCCGGGCAAACGCAAGCGTAACAGACCGACAGATGTGGGCGTTCCAAGTAAGTCGAGTGTCCAGTAACACCCCAAGGTATTTCACTGGCACATTGCTTGGTAACCATGAGAGCGGTTCCCCCAGCAGCCGTAGTGAAGGAGGATCCCTATAAGGTCGTAAAGAGAAGATCTTAACCTCTGTCTTGTTAGTATTGAGGGAAATGCGCCAGTGAGAGAACCAATGAGCTAATTGATCTAGGGCAATTTGCAGTTTCTGAATGGCATGAAGAATATTGGCGTGAGAATAATAGAGAGCAGTATCATCTGCATATAAAGCCGTACAAACTGTAGCTATATCAGGAAGATCATAAGTGAATATATTAAAGAGGAGTGGTGCAAGTACTGAACCTTGAGGTACACCTGCTAAAATAGGCCGTCGGGTGGATGTGAAACCAGCAATGCGCACTACAAAGTTTCTATTGGCGAGAAAACTTGCTATGATTTGTATCAGATAATAAGGAAGACCAATGCGATATGCTTTAAGTAGTAGTCCACTGTGCCACACCTTGTCGAATGCCTGGGCGATATCTAGGAGTGCTGCTACGGTGTATTGCCTGTTTTCGAAACCTTGAATAATAGACTGCGTGATTCTGAGCAATTGGTGAGTGGTACCATGCTTCGGGCGAAAGCCAAACTGAAAAGACGGAATTATCTGATTATGGATCAAAAAATGAGAAATACGTTGATGAATAATCTTTTCAAAAAGCTTAGAAAGTGTAGGTAATAAGCTGATTGGTCTGTAACTTGTGGGAAGATTTTTTGGCTTGTTGGGATTGTGGAAGACAATAATTTCCGCATGTTTCCATGTAGATGGAAAATGACCAATGCGCAGAGCAGCATTGAAGATTGATGATAGATAAGCTAGGGCTTTTTTTGTCAAATTCTTCAGCACAACGTTAGGGATAAGGTCATGACCGGGAGACTTTTTAACGGAAAGACGATGGATAAAGCGGGACAATTCACGTGGAGTAGTGAACGAAATTCTGTCGTGCGCTGTAGGACGAAGTTGGTACTCAAGGAGTTCCCTGTCCACGGAAGAGGGAATATTAGAGTCAAGACAGGTGTTAGGCGTGAATGTACGCTCGTAGTGAGTAGCTAGAGCGTCACACTTGGCAGCAGAGTCACTCAAAATGGTCCCATCAACCTGAAGAGGTGGAATCACTGTCGGCTCTCGGAGAATCCTCTTAGTGATGTTCCATAATGTATGATCGCCGGGACGGATAGTGGCTAATTGTCGCTGGTACTCCTGAAACCGGTGTTGCTCTAGTGCGGTCCGTACTTGTCGAATGAGACTATTTAATCTTTGGCGCAGCCAGGGTAGACGCTGACGTTGCCACAATCGACGGATGCGATGTTTCTCTTGGATGAGTTGAGTAATATGGATAGGCAAGGAGGGGAAATGGCGAGGTTGAGGACTGCGGATAGTAGAGGATCGTACACTGGAAGAGAGCGCAGAGGTAAAATGGTGAACGGCAGTGTCTATGGCATCCGCAGTACCCAGTTGATAAGATGTGTGGAGTGCAGCATCCAGATGTGTGCGAAAGATGTCCCAGTTGACAAAACCATCGATGAGACGCGGGATTTGTGGCAAAATATCAGGAGTGAGGTTAAATGTGACCAACACTGGACAGTGATCGGAATCGAGCGCTGGCAGTGCAGAAATCGATGCAGGTAATCGTATATTGCGATGTACCCCAATGTCCAAAATGTCAGGAGCTACCTGTGGGTTGCCAGAATGGTAAGTCGGTTCTGTGGGAGCCAGTATGTGAAGACCAGTGGCATTAATAGTGTCAAACAGACACCGTCCATTCGGGTTTGTGACTCTACAGCCCCAAGAAGTGTGCTTCGAGTTCAAATCCCCTAGCAAGAGAGTGCAGCTCTCTGCTGGGAAAAGGAGAGAGAAATAGTGAGTATTAACCTTACTAATTGGGGGCTTGTAAGCATTCATTAGAACGAGATCGTTGCTATCTCGAAGAGAGAGTTTAACGCCCACTACCTCAAAACCGGGAATCACAGGTAGGAATATTTCATGATGAGTCAGAGAGCGTTTAACTAGCACAGCTACTCCCCCAGAGGCGGAAGGTGCATTCCGATCAAATCTATAAATCCTGTAGCCTGGATCGGAGAAAAGTTCATTCGGGAGAAGACGAGTCTCGGTGATACAGGCAGCATCTAATCTGTGCAAGCTGAGAAAGGCAGCGAAGGAGGCACGTTTAGTGCGTATGCCATTAGCGTTCCAGTTCAGGAGAGTGAGTGATGAAAGAGATGGCCTATTACACGCCACCATTTCGAAAAGTAGTTAGAAGAGCATTTTGGAAACATTGTGTAAATTGCGGTAAGAGAGGAGTGAGGAACGTGGATAAAGAATTTAGAAGTTGAGTGAACAGGTTAATTAGCAGAGCCGAGAGAGATGAAGAGTCAGAGGGATCTTGTTGTGCAGTAGTACGCCTCGTCGAGGAAGCAGAAGTTACACTGGCATAAGTTGCTGGTGAAGAAGTTGTAGGTACTGGTGATGCAGCTGGTGGTTGTAATGGTTGTTGTGCAGGATTGTCTGATTGTTGTAGTGGACGGGGGCGATGAGAATTCCCAGGCTGTTGCCTTGTGTTGCTATTTTGTGTTCTGGATTTCAGTTCTAAATAATGCCGACAACCTCGGTAGTTAGCTGGATGGTTTTCATGACAATGAATACACTGAGCTGGAGTGTCTCTCGGTTTAGTGCACTGTGAGAAGTGATGATTTTCTAGACAGCGAACACACCTCGGGGTCAGCTGACAATAGTTCTTTGTGTGACCGTAATTCTGACAGCGGGTGCATTGCGGTATGTCAGAAATATATATTCGGCTACCCTTGAGCTGGGCTCGGGCCCAGTCCTCTTCATACTAAGTTAATTCTGTAAATGGTCGAAACGTGTTAAAACGTTACTGCTTGAAAATTGGTCATCTCCTTAAAGAAAAGAAAACTTATGTCACATGTTTAGCATAACTGCCATAAGTATTGCTAACAATTTGAAGTTTCCGACACTTTACTCATTTTGAAGTACTAAGTTCATTCACCTTTGGTTTTTTTGTAATATATCGCACAGTATGATATTCCAAACAAGCATATGGGAAATATTTTTAAAGGTCTGCCTGTCATTCCATTTTACTGTATTCTCTCTGTCACTTATGAATCATTTTACCAAATATTTAATTTATTAACGTGAAACATACAGAAGAAAAATATTTTGCAATAATACGTTGCAGAAAGTGTAAGTATAAATTATAGTGAGTGGAAAATCTAGTTCGAATTTAAAATATCAAAGTTTTAAATCTTTCGTAATATCTTTTTCTGTAATGAGCTAAATCCGTAAATTAGTTTAGTTACCTTTATAAAATATACATGGGAAGAAAGAAAGAGCATTTTATATAATATAATGGGGTCACTTATTTTCCAATAAAATGAAATTAAAAATTTCAACAAATTTTCGTCTAAATTACTGTGTTGGTTGGTGTAAGACAGCGAAATTAATTCTGAATATTCTTTAGAAGAGATTTTTCCGAATTTAAGCTTACTAGCGATTTCATCTCTTTAATTACATAAAACACGATTTATTTAAGCAGCTGAATCCTTGAAATTGACATCAGTTCCTCAAGACAGTAACATAAATACCTTCCCTCAACAAGCGTGTCTCACTCTCCTTGAAAGTTTGGCTTCGAGAATTGAAAATTTCTTGGATCAATGCGTTCGGAATACACATTATTAATGAACTTAATGTGTAGCTTTTAATCCTGAAAATGATAAATAACATTCAACTTTGCTCAGTTAATAAAGAACCATAGGGGTGTTTAAGCTTTCCATAATCCTCTAGTATTTATTTGCTTTGTAAAAGTATGTTGCAAATCAGTTGTTCCTAATTGTATCAGTTGTCTGTATTTTACTTACTGTACAATGTTACACTTCTAGACAACGTTTCTGATGACAGAAAAAAGACGGATATTTAAATTCTTAGAGCACGATAATATGGTTTGAAACAGTTAAAAATATTAAACAGTTATTTATTACAAAAACGACAGAAAAAGACACAATGGAAATTCAGATTGTACCTATATGGCATGAAACATTAGAACAAAGTATAGTACAATAATCATTATTACAAAATGAGTATAGATTTGCAATCCATATTTGGAATAAACCCGACATAAATGTAACCAAATGAACGGTTTAGGCTACATGGATCTTACTGACTTCCATTAGCTTCACAATTCCCACTTCCTGGATAGTAAGGTTTTTCTTCGTAGAAGAGAACATACCCTGAATTTATTTTTATTATTTTCCATTTCTCACAATGTCTGAAATTCTTTAATCTGCTCTGTTTACATATAGTTTTTATTGTTTCCTCTAATGCGGATGGGAAGGATGTAACATTATTACTCTCAAAACAGAATGCAACGTTAATCCGGCAAAAAGGAAAACGACATGTAAATTTAAATTATAGAATCCAACTCTTAAGTGAAAGTGGAAAGTTGCCTTCATTGTCGAACTAATTTGTTTTAGTAGAAAAATTCTAAGCTAAAGTGATGGGCAATTAAATATTGATAAGTATTCAAAACTGCTTTTGTAATGCTCCCTTTATTTTTATAAAGGCAAATATTTGAACTATTTCTGTAGGAATAATAGTTTTCAGGAAAAACAATGTTTGTAATTATGATGTAAACGATATCAATTAAAGACCATATACCGGTAAATATATTTGATACTTCAGTCTGACACATTTAAGCACCTGTCCATCGACTGCTTCAAACCTAAATTCACGTTAAGTGAAGTTAGGTGAACGTTTTTTCGTTAATTTTGTTTTATCAAAACATTTATGACGAATATATTTGAAGTATTCACATATATTATAAAGTGAATATATATATATATATATATATATATATCATGGCTTTTCTATAAATTAGCACTTGAAATTCTTTTATGCTCAATGATTTTTGTAATTTATGAAACCGCAACATATAGCGTAAATCTTGTTAGAAGGAAAACTGTAGGGCCGGTGGAACATTCAGCTTCTGTCGAATAATTTTATGGTAGCTTTAGCCGTTTCAGAAATATTAACCAATGTGCAGGTTGTATTGAAGCCTATTTATTGCCATGCATGAATGTTTTGAACTGCAGTGAGTAACAATTTTACCACATGAATTCGTGTAAAATAGGAAACAAAACGGTAGAGTTGTATTAAAACTGTCATGACTGAATCTTGCATATAAAGAGATAAGGGGAAAGGCAGCTTAAATAATGTTAGGGAACTTGAAATACTTCTTGGCAAAGGAAGATCGTGTTTCAAGTGATAATAAGATGAATAAAGAATATAATGAGAATTGAGTGACAAGACAAAGCTTTGAATATTGCAAACCAAACATTTTTGTTTTAGCTCATGCTTTATTATATAGTGATACGATGCCTCTAATCTTAATATTTAGTTAACATTACATAACTAAATATATTAGGGACCGCACCATGGCCGAGTGGTTACACCGCTTGGCTCTCACCAAGGCAGCTCGGGTTCGATCCCAGGCGACCGCAAAGTGCGATTTGTCGTGGACAACATGGCGCTGGTTTTTCCGGTTTCCCCCACCAGCATTCCACGGATTGCTCCGTCATATTTCCTATCACCTCATCTCTCCGTACTTTCACTTCCGGCGATTGGCTGATCACTCATCCCGGAATCCGTTGCCCACTGGCCTCGAGGTGCGCGGTTCAGTAGGCCCCATGTTCCACTTAAGGAAATGCAGGAATTTATCCATTCATCCTAAATATATTAAACTCTATAGGATCTTCTCGTTCCTTAATATTTGTCTTTTTAGTGAAAATCTGAATTCAATTTCAATTAATATATGTCGCTGCGAGTTCATTATTGATTTATAAGTTAATTTTGTTTTCTTTACGCTTTAGCTTATTACTACCAACTGCAATAGAAATTATTTGTAACAATATTCTTTTGGGAACCAAAAACGCATTAACCCCTTAACCTTGCGAAGCAGATATGACCTTAGGACATTCGACCTTTGAGACTGCATTGACAAAACTTTTAGATGCCGCTCTCTCTCTCTCTTCCTCCCTAGGGTTAGGAGCACGTGGCCCGGAAAACTTCTGAAGCGATCTGCATAGAATTGGGACAGTGGCGGGTTTCCGTGCTTCGGGATAGTCTCCTATTTTAAATATTTTATTGCACTTTTATTGATTTCTAGGGAGCTCTAGAACAATTCAGCCTACAAGTCCTCATTACCTTCCTACTTTTTAAATCAGCTTCTGCTGTACTAATTTTAAAATCAAATTGTATGTATACAATCAGAGCTTAGTCGTCTCTTCCGTAATCAAATAATTTGATTACATTTCTCAACTCTTCTTTTTCGCTGACTGTTTTAAAATGCTTTATTCATTCAGCGGCTATAGTTACCTGAATTGACCTTCACCTTTGGATCCGCCTAAGAACTTTCCACATGTCACCGTTTTCTACTATCTGGCGTAATTCTGACTTGGCGTCCTCTCAGGTGATTTTACTCTGCTGAAGGACTTCTTTTCATGTTTCTCTTATATTTACGGAAGTCATTCTTCGTTTCTCATGTCTCTTCTCATTTATATTTGAAAAGTTCAAGTGCAGCTGCATTTTCCGCTGATTCACACTTATTGCTGTACCAAATATTTAAAGTTGGAATGCGGGATTTACTACCCCTCCCTGACAGCATATGTACATTTTCTTTCTGTTTGACATCAGTTCATTATACCTTCAACTCGGTCGTTTAGTTATGACAGAAGATACAATTTGAAGTTTAAAGTCCTATTCCAACTTCCTTCATCTATATTTAAGCAAAAACATCATAATGCCGTTCACATCTTTGCTTGTATAAGCATATAGTTGAGTCTTTTCAGAGAATAATTGGTGGTTTATGAAGCAAGCAAGAGCTGTTCTCAACCTTAAACTTTTGAGATAACGGTAGTACAACTTGTGAATATAAAATATAGTCAATGACGTTAGTCCCCTGATATATCCAAACCACATTTACCGTATTAATCTCTAAGTCGTAGGCTTGGCAAAACATAATTAATTTCCTCTCGCATTTAAAATATATAGAATACTTTAACATGTTCAGTAAACTTTGAAAGACCCTATTTATTATTACCTTAATTCTGTAGAATTTAAATACAAGTAAGCTATACAACCAAAATACCTGTTGTCTGGGAGGTTAAGCCATTCTTTCTAAGGATCGATCCTATCGGAGTCGCTTCGGGTTTTCTCTTTGCCAATGTCAAGTCAGTCGTAAAATATACGGAGCGTTTCATTCCTATGGCTTTACCAGTCAAGTTCAAATCGAGAAATATTCCAGACGCACACCGCGAATGTAAAGATAATCATATGTAAAGGCTAACTCCATATTGAATGATGCTTATCCTAAAGTGAACAATATCCAGTAAATACTTTTATTTAATATTTTAATTTCTTTACTGCTCACCTAAAGTAAGAAAAATATATCGATAAAGAAATTTAACTGTAGAAATAATTTCAGAGTCTCCTTTTGGAAAAATTTGTGAAGGTTTCTGTCAGAGAATAGCGTAATGTAATAAAAACGTAATTAAACAAATACCAAGAAGAAATTACAAAACTACCTTTTACGTAAAAATACTTTGTTTTGTTTACGCAAATGACTCTTTAATATGTCTTAAATATTTACAAGACATAAAATATATCTTAGTTTCTTACTAACAGTCTTGATATCTGCTTTTTCCTGAATTATTCTTTATAATTTTAAATATATGGAATGGAAATTTTGCTTCACAAACAATGTATATTTCGTTAAACCACGCAATCAAATAATGTGCTATGTGGATTAATCATTTTGGAGATATTCTTGATTATTGACCTCAGTCTTTAAAGTCTTACTGTTTTTCAAGAGGAGGGCATTTTCGCCGGAGATCCTGCAAAGTGCATGGAATTTCGAAGCTATGAAATTACGACTGGCATTTTAAAAATCAATTACTTTACCTAAAACGAAGCGGGTAAGTGTACAACGAAGGCTGTCGGTCTATCAAGAGTAAGCTTGTCGCGAGAATACTTTTAGAAGGCAAATAGAGAATGCCATACGAGTGCAACACATTTTTTTATATTTCATTCATTAATGTCGATTATCCCTTATTGACAATTAACGGCTGAAGTAAATGGCATTTGAGTGAATACTCTGAATTCCTCCAGGTAAGATACATTAAACGTTCTTATTTGTCCAACTTCTAAGAAAGTAAATTTGCTTATAAGTTGTACATCCCTATTATGTTGTAAATACACCGTGATATATATACTATACTATGTTATATATACTATATATACTATACATACTATATACTATGTATATTACTATATATATTTACTCGTATATATAAATATACGAGTAAAAAAGTAATGCTCTTGCGTCTGAATTGTTTCTTTTTATGGTTATGTAGTTTGTAAATAACTTCTACATAGAATGAATTCATTCAGATCAGACTTCAGTGACTAGTCTTTAGTATGTGATCTAACATACTGTGACTTTGTGGGTTCGTGAAATGAAAAGTCCAATTTCACCACTCAAAAATGTTCTTTATTTCCACCGACTTACAGTTTAACACTTGCCAATTGCACAGTATTACGTGCTGCACACAATTACAATTCACCAGTTCGTCCGTTACAATTTCACTTGTACTCGCGATTACGTAAACTCCGATGCACGTACACAGTTACGTACAGTCTTCCGTTGCACAATCTTCTCGTTCGTTAACACGGCGCTCCTTTCCACGCACGTCACTGACTAACACTGACTGCCTGTCTCTCTGAAACCCTTTTTATAGGAATGTCACTGTTTTTCTAGAAGTCTCTGGTTTTCCCCACGAAAGTTCCGGAGGGCAGAAGAAGGGGAGAGAAGCGCCTAGGGACAAGCGACATTTCCCTAACCACCTCTCAGTTAGTGACAGAGACTAATGGGAGGCGTGGCTCGGCCGCCTTTGGTTTCCTCACAGCTGTGGGCCTCATGCCTACCGCTAATTGGGTGACACTGCTCCCTCCTCAAAGCTGGTCGTCCCGAACAGCACCATCGTAGCGGGCTAGTTGATCCAGGTGTACCACCAACATCTTTCCTCGGGGAACCTTCTGGATGCGGTACACCACGTCGTTAATCCTCTTCACAACCCGGTACGGTCCTTGCCATGGCTGCTGGAGCTTCGGGCAGCGTCCCTTGGTCCGGGTAGGACGGTACAACCAGACCAGGTCACCTTGCTGGAACCCTTGGCTGTTGGCTTGCCTGTCATACCTGGTCTTCATGCGGTCGCTCGTCTTCTGGATGTTCTGGCGAGCCATCTCGTGCATGTCGTGGAGATGGTCCACCAAGTTCTCCACATACTCGGTCGCTGGCTGTTTCGCTTCCGGAGGGCTTCCAAAAGCCAGGTCACAAGGGAGGCGTAACTCTCGGCCGAACATTAAGCTGGCTGGCGTCATCCCAGTTGTGTCGTGTGTAGACGAGCGATAGGCCAGCAAGAACAGTGGCACCTTGACGTCCGAGTCTCACTGATGGCTGGCCACGACCTTCCTCAGGTGTTCCTCTAAGGTCTTGATGTACCTTTAGACCATGCCATCCGATTGGAGATGTAGAGGCGTAGTGCGAGTCTTGTTCACCCCAAGCCTTTGTAGTGCCTCCTTCATTAGGTTGGACTCAAAGTTGGTACCCTGGTCACTGTGTAGCTCTAACGGCACCCCAAATCGACAGAACACTTGCTCCACGAGGCAGTCTCTGATTGTCTTTGCCTCTTGGTTTGGGATGGCATACACCTCCGGCCACTTGGTGAAGTAGTCCACGACCACCATTAGGTACCTGTTGCCTCGGTCGGAAACTGGGAACGGTCCAGCAATGTCAACGGCGATCCGTTCGAATGGCGCTCCGACGTTGTACTGCTGCATGCGACCCCAGCTCCTAGTCTGGGGGCCGCGACTCGCCGCGCAGACGTGACATTGACGGCACCACCTCTCAGCATCAGCTCGGAGTCCCAGCCAGTAGTAGCGCTGCCGTAGTTTGTCAATCGTTCGGTTGGCTCCCAGGTGTCCTCCTGAAGTACCGGCGTGCACTTCCTCCAAGACTTCCGGGATCTTACTCCGGGGAAGTACCAACTGTTCTCTCTGTGTCTTCCCATCGGGTGACTCCCATACCCGGATCAGCACGCCCTCTCTGGTCTTCAGCGAGTCCCATTGGGCCCAGTACGACTTGTAGGTGGCGCTCCTCGGTGCGATGTCCTACCAGGTTGGTCTCGTCCCTGCCTCCACTTCCCTTAAGAGCGTCCCCAAGTCTGCGTCCGCCAGCTGCTCCCTCCTCAGGCTTGCGCTATCCCAACCGTCCGCAGGCACTGCCACAACTACTCGGACTGCTGCGGCACGCTCCTTCTCTTCCACTCTTGTGCACTGGCCGCACTCTTCTGGACAGGGTCTTCGGGACATGGCCTCTGCGTTACCGTGGCTCTTCCCTCTACGATGTTCCGAGGTGAAGTCGTACTCCTGCAGCCTCTGGACCCAACGTACTGTCTGGCCTTCCAGGTTCTTAAAGCTCAATAGCCAGGTTAGGGCGGAATGGTCAGTCCTCAGGTGGAATGGCTGACCGTACAGGTACTTGTGGAAGTGCTCCAAGGCCTTCACTACCGCCAATAATTCTCGTCGGGTGACGCAGTAGTTCTTCTCTGCCTTGGATAGCGTCTTGCTGTAGCAGGCTATCACCCGCTCATGGCCGTCCTGGATCTGCGATAGGACACCTCCAATGCAGTGGTCGCTGGCGTCGGTGTCCACAATGAAGGCGCCACCCAGTTGTGGGAAACCCAAAATTGGAGCACTGCACAGGGTCCCCTTTAGGTGCTGGAAAGCGTTTTCGGCCTCCTCTGTCCACGCATAAGGCCGGTGTTCCTCTGTCAGGCGGGTGAGTGGTTTTGCGATGTTGGAGAACCCCTTTATGAAGCGGCGGTAATAACTGCACAGCCCCAGGAAACTGCGCAACTCTTTCCTATCCTTTGGGCGAGGCCAATCTCTCACAGCCTGTGTCTTCTCCGGGTCTGTGGCCACTCCGGTTGCTGAGACTATGTGGCCTAAGTAGTTCACTTCCTTGCGGAAGAGCTGGCACTTCTTCGCGTTCAGCTTCAAGTTGGTTGCCTGCAGTCACTGTAGCACCTTACTCAGATTCTCGAGGTGATCTTCAAAAGTCTTCCCGACGATGATGATATCGTCCAGGTATAGCAGGCAGGCATCGTAAGTCAGCCCTCTCATCACTGACTCCATGAGGCGTTGGAAGGTAGCTGGTGCGTTGCAGAGGCCAAAGGGCATAACCGTGAACTGCCAGAGCCCTTGGCCCGTCGAGAATCCGTTTTCTTCTTGTCTCTCGGGTCTAGAGCTACTTGCCAGTAGCCCGACTTCAGGTCCAGGGTCGAGAACCACTGTGCACCAGATAGCGTGTCCAGGGTGTCGTCAATCTGGGGTAAGGGAAAACAGTCCTTTCGGGTGACAGCGTTCAGCTTTCTGTAGTCTACGCAGAAGCGCAGCTCGCCGTTCTTCTTCGTCACCAAGACTACAGGGGAACACCAAGGGCTGTCAGACTCTTCAATCACTCCCCTGGATCTCATGTCCTCCAGCATGTCTCGTACCGCCCCTTGCTTCGCCAGCGGAACGCGTCTATGTGGTTGCCTAATAGGCCGGGCGTCCCCGGTGTCGGTGCGGTGAAGCACTTTGTCCGTGCGGCCGTAGTCACTATCACCTTGGCTGAAGACGCGCTGATACCGCCTTAGCAGTTGTCGAACCTTCTCCAGCTGTTCTGTGGTCAGGTGGTCGGCCGCCCTCTCCACCAAGCCTTCTAGCCGGGGCCCCAGGTGTTGCTTCGGCGCCGGCTCCTGTATCTCGTCGATAGCTGTTACGCTCACCACGGGCTCGCACATTCCCAACTCCGTCCCGGCCTGGACGTCGTGATCGGCGTCCGTAGCATTTAGCAGTCTCACGGGCACCTCCTCTCGGCACGACAGCAATGCCCTGGCTACACACAGTCCGTTTACAGGCGTCTTCTGGTCCAGCATCATGTTCCTGGTTCTCTGGCCCTCCAGTCGCACCGTCACCACCACCTCGCTCCTCGCGGGGACAACCACGTCTTCGTCCAAGACGACCCTGCAAATTCCAAGGTGCTCTTCGGGTTGACGGAGCATAACCTCTTCTCCGTTAAGCCGCAGGACCTTCTTGCCGACGTCGACCGTCGCCTCGTGGCTCCTGAGGGCATCCAGTCCCAGTATCACCTCCTCAGCCACCTTCGCGACGAACACCCACAGACGCACGGCACTCCGTCCCAAGTTCAGCTCCAGCAGGGCCTCCTTCTCCACAGGCAAGGTGTCGCCCGATGCCGTGACAAGCTGGTATGGTCGGTTTGGCTTCCTTGCCGGCAAACCCTTCGCCACGTCAGGTCTGATGATGGTCACGGCCGCCCCGGAGTCCACCAGCACGCGGCACGGCTTCCCTCTTACCCAACCGTCCGCGATGAGGCTGTCATCCATACGCCGGCTGACGGCGCGCAGTGTCACTCGAGGGGATGGTGGTTAATGGCGCTGACGTGCCCCTCTCCACGACAGCCCTTACTCGTTTTCCGGCTGCTCTTCCTGGTGTGGGCAGTCTCTCTGCAGGTGTCCGGGCTGTCCACACCCTCAACACAGGCCACTAGGTTTTCGCCGGCGTCCCTCAGCTGGTCTTCTGTCTCCGGCGTAGTGGACACTCCTCGTTCTCGACGTCGGGATGGATGTTATTTTGGCCGCCTCCATCCTTAATGCCGCTGTCAGCGCCTCGTGGATGGTTTTATATTCCCCGAGCATTAGGCGCTGACGAATCTCCGTGTCCCATACCCCGTCGACAAAATTGTAGGCGGCTTCCCGGGATACGAACTCCAGTGGCAGGTCAACCAAGGCCTTGCTAGCCAGCTGCTCGATCGCAATGGCGAACTCCTGCAGCGTCTCCCCCGGCTGCTGTGACCTTGCCTTTAGCTGGCTGCGGTATGCTGCGGCTAAGCGGTGGTTCCCGAAGCGATCCTCCAGGGCTTCCCAGATGTCCTTGGGCGCCGCCGTCGTCTGCACCGCGTTTAGGACTTCCGCGGCTCTTCCCTGGAGGCTGGCTATTAACTGTGTGGCCTCCTCCTCCAGTGACCATCCGTTGTGCCTGGCCGCTGTGTCGAACTGGCGGCGGAAGACCTGAAACGTTGATGAGCCGTCATACTTGGGAGGTTTGACGCGCGGCGATGTTATGTCGCGTCCCGGTGCGTCGGCCTTCAAATCCTTCAACCTCCTGCCGACGACGTCCTCCACCATGGCGCTCAGGGACTTGGCGCTGTTGTCGGCCTTTCCTTCCAGCTCATTAACGCGGCTCGCCAGGTCTTCGACGCGCTCGCCTAACTCTGTGACGTCCTCTTTTACGCCGGCCAACTGTTCTTCAAACTTTGCGGCGAGAGCCTCGTTCGCCGCCTTCATTTCCGTGGCCAGACTGCCTTTCGCTGCTCTCATTTCTGTGGTTAACTCGGCCTTCATTTTTTCCATCTTCTCGGTGATGTTGTCGTTGGCCGTCTTCATTTGTTTCAACTCGGCGGTGAGGTTGTTATTTGTAGTCTCCAGCTTTGCGGCCAGGCTGTTATTTGCCGCTTCCGTTTTTGTTGTTAACTCGTTCATCTTCGCCAAAAGCATTTCCAATGCGGATTCCATGGCTGTAATGTTCGGTGCTGTTGTCTTTCCGCTTCCTGACGCCAGTGTGAGTTTGTGGGTTCGTGAAATAAAAAGTCCAATTTCACCACTCAAAAATGTTCGTTATTTCCACCGACTTACAGTTTAACACTTGCCAATTACACAGTATTACGTGCTGCACACAATTACAATTCACCAGTTCGTCCGTTACAATTTCACTTGTACTCGCGATTACGTAAACTCCGATGCACGTACACAGTTACGTACAGTCTTCCGTTGCACAATCTTCTCGTTCGTTAACACGGCGCTCCTTTCCACGCACGTCACTGACTAACACTGACTGCCTGTCTCTCTGAAACCCTTTTTATAGGAATGTCACTGTTTTTCTAGAAGTCTCTGGTTTCCCCCACGAAAGTTCCGGAGGGCAGAAGAAGGGGAGAGAAGCGCCTAGGGACAAGCGACATTTCCCTAACCACCCCTCAGTTAGTGACAGAGACTAATGGGAGGCGTGGCTCGGCCGCCTTTGGTTTCCTCACAGCTGTGGGCCTCATGCCTACCGCTAATTGGGTGACAATACTATGTGCAAGGCTATGAACAAGCTTTTCCCGAGATCAAGAACACCATGGATCACTGTACCTGCGCATTTTTCATCAAATCTCGGAGAAAGATGTGCAAAATTTTGAGGCCATGTAATTGATCCACCTCGACCACATCAATTATTGTCAAAACTGTCATTCAGATAAATTCGGGAATTGCACATTCTTATTAGAACACCTGTTCATATTATACTTCTGTTACTCATGAAGTCTTCCTGATTACTCTAACTTGTTTTTACTAAGCAGTTTCAATGGTGTAAGAATCTCATTTTCCAAAACGCACTTAAAGTTGCATAAAATCATCATTATCATCATCGACCGCCTCAGTAGCGTATATGGTAGCATGCCTACCTCACGTTCAAGAGGACCCGAGTTCGATTCTCGGTCCGAGTGACTTACCTTATAAGGTTTCTTCCGGGGCTCTCCCTTATCCCGAAAGACGAATGTCGGGTAACTCTAAGCTCCATGGACCCTGGACTCATTTCAGCATTATTTCACCCAATTCATTCACCGTCCGATATGACAACGTTGGAGGACGCAAATTACTACAACAAAAAATCGTAATCATTATCATAATCATATGAACAAGGTTTAGACTATGAATGATATATTCCAACTCCAAATTAAAATTGTTTTATCCAAATATAAAATTCTTCCTCAACTTAGTTGTCCTCTTTGCCGTAACTTGATGCTCTTTGGGGAATCCAATTAAATTCCATTCTGCAGATATGGTTGTACCATCTTTCCCTGTATATGTTGCACGTTTGTTCTTGACGAATGACCTGCAGTGGAAATCCATGGAGCTGGCCCAACCTTAATTAACAGGTTAGCAAATAGTCCCCTTTCCTCTGTTGTGTTTGTGTCCCTATACAGCAGGCCGCAAAAGTTTGTTTTTATTGGGGGGAGGGGGGCTTTAAAGATATATGCATGCAAGTGTTTTAGCGAGTGCTCGTTACGTAGTAACGTAACGTGACGCCTCCTGCAGCGTCAAAAATAGAACGGAAAGCTCTATAAAATCAAAGTCGCAATATTATTGCTAATATTAATGAGTATATAAAGGAAGATAATTATAATGATGTGTATAAGGGCGCTCAACTGTAGCGGTTATCAGCGCCTTTAAAAAAATATTCATGGCAAAAGCCAGAAATAAATTGTTCTAAAACGGTATGTAGGTGTAAATAAACTTACAAAAAATACATTTACATAACAAAAATCAAAAATAAGATAATATTAATAATAAATTCAAACGGAAAATAATTCTCTTCACTAAATTCTAAAATCTAACCTCGAAAAGAACCTAAGAACCTTCTTCACTACTTTGTTGTCATCCACTAGCATTTCTGCAAAGCTGGCCGGCAGCTGCAGAAACCTCCTTAGGTGTGCTAGACAAAAGCACTCTAGCAGCACGTGTCGGACAGATAACGCATTGTTACTAAACGGACAGACTGTAGCAGGCTTCTTTTTAAACAGAAAACTATGTGTAAAAATAGCAGTGTCCAATGCGTTACCGAGCCAAACTCACCTTCTCACGACGAGATGAACGACAGAAGGTAACCCAGGGAATCGGAAGTTCTTTCACAGTTCTAAGTTTATTGCTGCGCAGAGCGGACCACTCTTCCTAGGAGCAGGTTTGCACAGCTCTCCGGAAAACAGTTCTAAAATCTTCCAACGTCACAGATGGTACCGCAACCCTGGGCTTCATGGTAGCCGTCTTAGCTGCTAAATCCAGCATTTCATTCCCCCGCAGGCCTAGTGACCAGAGATCCATGCACACACCACGCTAACGCCGGAAGCGTTTAAAACGTGGAGGGCACCCTGGATACGCTGCACAATAGGGTGGTAGTTGTACAGCTGCCATAGGCTTTGAAGTGCGCTGAGGGAATCACTCAGGATTAAGCAGTCCCCCAACTTTCGTCGACGTACATGAAAAATGGCCCGGTATATCGCATAAAGCTCTGCGGTATAAATGGAAGTGCTAGCATGGAATCCGGATGTATACGGTTTGGTTCCACACACATAAGCACAACCAACACCATTTGAGCTCCTGGATACATCAGTATAAGTTATGAAATGGTCTTCATATCGCGATAAAAATTCTAAAAAACCATGTGCGGATACTAGACATAGACATGGTAGATTTATCGTATTTAGTCATGCCCAGATCTACGGGGAACGCTCTGCACAACCAAAGCGGGTACGCCCTCTGCCCCTTAGAATACATCTTGGGCATTTCAGTATCACTCTTTCTAAGGAGCTCCAGGAATCGAAAACCAGTTGGCTTTGGTCTAAGAGAAGTGTTCCTATAACCCGCGTCCATTAAGGTGTTAAAGAGCCGCGTAAACGTTGCATGTGTGGACATGCAATTAAGTCCACAGCCATAAATTGCTAATAACATGTTGCGCCTGTACTGCAGAGGAGGTTCTGCAGATTCAGCATACAGGCTTATAACTCGGCTCGTTGGAAATGCCCCAACTGCTATACGTATGCCACAATTATGGACTGTGTCTAATCTCTTCAGCACAGATGATCGTGCTGAGCCATAAATGATACTACCATAATCTAATTTGGAACGGATGAGTGCGCGATAAAGTCGCAATAATACTGCACGATTCGCTCCCCATGATTTTCTACTTAGTACCCGCAAGATATTTAAAGATCGGTCACATCGTGCTTTCAGTTATGCCATATGCGACGATCAACTAAGTTTTCTATCAAATATCAATCCAAGGAACCTCGTCTCATCTGCGAAAGGTAGTAGATCTGTGCCTAAACGGAGCTCTGGTGGTAATCGACTCTAACGGCACCAGAAGTTAACACATATTGTTTTCTCAGCTGAGAATCGAAAGCCGTTTTTTAAGCTCAATTCTTAAGGTTGTCTAAGGTGGTCTGTAGACGGCGCTCTAAAAACGGTGTGTGCTGAGATGTAGAGTAGACGGCAAAGATCGTCTACAAATGGGGTAGACGAGACCCCGGAGAAACACAATTTCGAGATAGAATTAATCGCAATAGCAAACAACTTAACACTTAGTACCTATCCCTGTGGTACACCGTTCTCTTGACAAAGGGATTCGAAAAAACCGAGCCGATCCTTACTCGGAAGACGCGGTCCTTCAAGAATTCCTGAAGGAATAATGGTAGGTGTCCACATATATTCCAGGTGTGCAGTGTGCGTAGCAACCCTGCCCGCCAACACGTATCATAAGCATTTTCAAGGTCAAAAATATTCCAATGGTTTGACAGTTCTTAAGGAATTCGTTCATAATCTGTGTCGACATGGTCACAAAATGATCCACTGTTGAACGGCGTCGTCGAAAACCGCACTAAATGCTTCTCAATAGGTTGTGTATTTCCAGCCACCATATCATGCGTTTCATCACCTTGCACACGCAACTGGTGAGGGAAATAGGACGGTAGCTATAACGGAGGTGACGGTCCTTCTCAGCTTTCAAGATGGGTATAATGGTGGCTTCTCGCCACCTGTGAGGAAATGTGGCATCAACCCAAACACGGTTATAGACCTCGAGCAGTAATGCCTTACCTTCAGGTGAGAGATGTTGTAACATTTGAACGTGTATTCCATCCGGACCTGGTGCTGACAATCGCGAAGATGAAAGAGCGTATTCTAACTCTGCCAAGGTGAAGAGGCGGTTATAATCTTCAAGGTTTCTGGAACTAAACACGAAACCTTGAGATTCAACCTGATTCTTAATTTAGATGAACTCAGGATCGTAATTATTTGAGCTAGACACTTGAGCGAAAGCACAGCCGAAGGTATTAGTCATGTCAAACGGATCAACAACTCCTGCAGATGTTTTCAGTCCAGCGATTAGCAAGTGGGTCGATCAGATTCAGTTAAATATAAGTCAATATAAGTTCAATATAAGGATCTATCCATTTAGATTGTCTATAACTGATTATTCTATGTATATGTAATACATTCAAAGCAAGTTTAACACATTGTTGAAAATTGAGATAATGTAATATGTATTTCTTTTTATCGTTCAAAGTTGTTAGCAACTTTTTGTACTTGTTACCTGGAGCAATTTCATACAGTGGACATAGTGGTAGATCATTGTGCAAATCGCGAAGTTCTTGAGGATAATTGAAATCTACCTGCAGCACGTAACCCACATTGGAATCGCTTGCAACAGACATAAACTCTATTGATTTAATTTCATCATCGGTTAACCATCTTTCGTCAGAATATGGTAAACAAATATTACTCAATGAAAGTGAATATAAAGACTTACAGTCCACATAAATTAAATAATTACTCGGTTGAGTGTTACCATAGTTATTCATGTATTTATTATTGGCTTTAGAATACCGTTTCGATGCCATACATACCACCTCTGATGGCACTTTCGAAATAGTCAATCATAGTTTCATCTGTTAATAATGAAATCTGTACACCCGTTGTTCTTAACATAGCATCGTAAGCTAATCCGGGAACTGTATAAAATTGACATGGATACAATCTACACATTCCGATACTTAATTCACGAAAGCGATTAAACATCTGTTAAGATTAACATGTCACTCTTAAGATAACGATTTAAATATTCACCCAGACTTTTAACATTGAATTCATTCCATACAGTTCTAGCATGAATGTAATCCTCATCGGTCACATTCTCAAAATGATGTTTAGCTGATAGACTGTTTTCGTATAATTTTTCTATACAATCCACATACGTGTACGGGAAGATACCTTTACGTTTCATCAATCGTCTAAGGGATTAGTATATGTATTATTGATGTAATGAAAATCATTAGCTTCTAACATGTCAGAAAGGTTTTGAATCCAAAAAACGATAGCTATCCAGAAATCTTAGATGTATACTCTTTCCATTAGAGTTTGAATATCTTTTGTTAAATGATAAGTAATTTTCAGAGGTTTGTGCAATACAATTAATCGGTTCCGTATCATAACCTAATTTTTGACAGTGAAATGTGCATCGTATTTTGATATGCAATGAAAGAATGTCGATATGAATCCCGGTATTTTCCTGTTAAATAACATTTATTATGAGCTGCACCGGTGTAGTTTCCAGTCAAACGGTAGCGATCACGAACTTTTACACATGTGTTAAGAAAATCACGCTAGCAAATGTGGCCTTGTTCTGAATTTGGATAATCTATTTCATCCACATCTCTTATAATTATATCGATCCTATTACCATATATTAATATCATCTGCAATTATTGTTAACTCTTTATTAACTCTTAAGAAATTCTTCAATTGCATACGGACCCTCGAATGATTTGAAATGTGTTAAAGTTTAATCATAACTACAAACCATATGTGTAATGCAATAGCATACGCTTCATGCTTATGCGTAATGTGAGTCCAGCTTTTATATGATGAATCTTGACACGAATCTAGCTTACGTAATATACATTCGATATCTGCATGCCCCACGAATGGAGTCTTAAGACATTTCGAGTATGCATTGAATTCTCTGACATCGTTATCACCTGATTTAGGCATAATTATATTTTGACTCATCATACAGCGGTTTTGTGTCTATTTAAGGGTATGTATGACTGAAATTTTCAAATTCTGAACTAATAAAGCTAGCTTTTTCAAATTTACACCATAGGTGTAGTATATTGTAAACATGTTGCAACCTAAATTTAAACCATTTTTCTCCAGCAGTTTAGAAATTATGATAAATTTTGTATGTTTTTGTTACGTCACTAAAGAAGTCCCTTGCGACAAAATATTTTGAATTTTGGTCTAATATTTTAACCCTATGTTGATAATACACATACTTTTTGAAATTGCTCTGGGTTTTTCTGTGTCTCGTTTAGTTTAGGTCACAAAAAATTTTTAATTTACAAATATTCTTTTTTGTCTAAAAAACTGTAAGTTTTGTGTTTGAAAATTAAAAATATATGCTTATATACATTTCACAATAAAACCTAGGGCAATTTCCATTTTTCATGATATTCTGAACCTGTTTAGGAAATTTTATGAATGTAGTACAAAAACTGCATCGCAAGGAGCATTTTACAGGAAGAAAAATGCTGAAAATATGAACATTGAGAAAACAGCGATTAAAGATTTGATTGCATAACTCACAGTAAATTCCACCAGGCTGATAGGTTGGACCCTCAGATTTCTTTTTCCTTTCCTCTGTTGCTGCTTTTTCCACCTTTTTCTTCTTTAGATGTTGCTTTTCTTCTGCACAACTTCGCTTCTTGCTTTGCAGGATACGAGCCTGATCTCGCTGCACTGAAGTTTTCCTTGCTGAGTCTACTACACTTTCACCTCTGATATTTTGCTGCAGCTCCAATGACTTAAGACTACCCATGTTAAACTCACTAATTCTTTTAATAACAGCAAGATCCAATTTTTGTTTTGATATGAAAACTTCCTTTGGGCATTTATTCCATATGACATGATGCAAAGATTCATTGGCATTCTGTGTTTTTCCTGTTTTGCACATCTCTAGTAATGTTGTAGAAGCCAGCCTCTGATATATTGGCAACATTTTAGGAACTATTTTGTCTGAAAGCCTTATTTTTCTTTTCTTGAACTGAAAATTTAAGAACGGAAAACAGACAAAGAATGTAGATGTAGGCAAAAGAGGGCGTGACTCTGACAGAGTTTAAAGGCCACCGACATTTAAATAAGCATTTAAAAATGGCGTCCGGAGGCAAATTATGCATTTTTCACATTCGGGAATGTCTAAATTATTTTATAGAATTAAAATAAAAAAGTCGTTATTTTCACGATTTTCATGAAATTTCAGTCATACATACCCTTAAACGTAATTCTTTTGTAAAATATGAATTATAAGTATAGCATACCCATTTTTGTCCTTTGTTTAGATAGCTACTTTCCTAGCAAACGTGATAAGTTTCTTATCAAAAAATTCTTTTATACATCAAAAGATTAACATGATGTGATTTTAGCTCTCTTGGCTGATATAACAGAATGATCGACTTATTTTCAACACCGTATATTGTTACTGAAATATATGAATTTTGATTCTGGAATTTTGCTATATCTTTAAATGATATGCGGAAAGTTATATTCTGAAAGTTAAATTATTTAAATATATCATACATTTTATAGGACGTGGGTCGATTCTTGTTAAGTTCTGTAGGATATTTGGATGCTAATAAACAATATGCAAAACAATAGTTATCTGTATTTCGTATGTTAATAACAGCTCTCTTTCCCTTTATAAAGTCTGGTAATTCGATATACATCCCGGAATTCAATGAATCGTTTTGCGTCACATATATAGTTTTCTCAATACTGTACAGTTCTTTTGAGCTAGTACGCGACTCGAAATTACCCATATGATCTAAGATAGGTTGGGCAAGTTTATCTTCATACCATACCGATTCATCTGTGGACTGCAGTATGAGCTCCAGTTTCCTATTAGAATTAAATTTATGGAAATTATCGCTCTCTTGTGATATTATAACATACTGACAGGATAAACATGAACCAACCTTAAGACCTGATTTATACTTGTCTAATCTCTTATCAACTTCATGCAGTATTAATTTTTACATACCGATAAATGTATTTCAGGATCTAATATTTGAACAGTGTTATGAATCTCAAATGTATACACAAGTTTGGAGAAAGCTGATTCTGTGTGAATGACCGCTAGCCCATCAGGTTGTAACGTATCACCGCTTGTCATCTCTTGTGCACTTGAGGACTGTCCAGGGGGGTTGCCCGTACTGGATATTTCTGGAACGTTGGTTAAAATATTACAACATATCTGTGAATCTACAACAATCGGACGTGAACGTTGATTTACGTAGGTTCATGTACGTGAGATAGCATCTGAAGTTACGGAACTTATATATGAATAATATTAGTTTAAAACACTTCACATAGAATTATATGAACAGAAATAACATGTACCAAACGTAATTACAAACATTCAGAGCTCTGCACTGTACGTAAAATAGCATAAATGAACTACAACATTCAGAGAAATAACATGCATGACATGCAACTTTTTACGTAACATGCAGACGTGTGAAAATTAACAATTTACGTTAATTCTGTACTTTACGTAGTAGAAATAATAACATGCGCTCATGTGTTTAAATATTTCCGGTTAAAAGAGTTGAAATTCTGGCGTTTCCACGACCACCTGCTCGCCATATCTGGTCTTTAGTTTAGATACATCGTATACAGTATTGTAGAGTTTTATCCAGATCTCTTAATTTTTTCTTCGGTAGATGTGTACCATCTTCAGCTAACAGGTTTAGCTGCAACATTTCGTGCTGTGAAACAAACATATAGACAAACGAATCAGTCTTACTTCTACACTCTTCATAAATTAAACAAAGATTAGTAAACAAAATACAACTTTTACCTCTTACCTGTAGGATCCATATTTTCGACAGTTTCGACTGACTCCTTGCTCTCTGGAGCGAGCTTATTTATTCGAAGTGGCTCCTTGCACTTCCAGTAGACCCATAATTATATGTTATTACGTAGTTACGTAAGTATATTAATTTGTCAACTATATACATGTTCAGAGTTTGAATTTAAAGTTTATTACTAATAGCTTTATCATAATCTGACTAGATTTTACACCCCACCATCTCTCCCTCCATTCATCCATATTGCACGCGCAAGCTGATTGTGATTCGCTCCCCACATCTTGGAGGGGAATGTAGATTTACATTTCTTTATATAGACATGCTTGTACAAAATATATTTTTTCAGAACATTTGATATTTTTACATTTTGTATTCTAACACATTCACAGTATTGTTTTATCAATCATACAAATGTATAGATTCACTCGTTTAATGTAATAACGTATTCTATTTATTTTTTTCTCGTAGCATTATTTTACCCTTATTCGATCGATGCAATAGTAAGCGATTTTTTTAATACCCCTGTGTATCGTCTGGGAGATTTCTCGGTTCTCACGTAGAGCAAAGGTGACATTCGATCACCCGTTACTGCCGGCTGTTCGTATCCTGCAGGTGAAAGGGTTGTGTGTGTGGATACTTAATACGTTACTATAGATCCCCGTTTACTATCTTATAACTTGCATACGTATTTCACGTTGTACACACTAAACTGATTGCATTAACCCCGATAACATACATCTAGATACGATTATATCTAATGCCTTTTTACATATACCTACATACTTCAATCAATTCATATCGTATACTTCCTACACAGTTTTTTTTCATTTTTTCCCAATGTTATACTCAACTTTTGTCATTCTTACAAAGATGTACTTTTAGTGGTATGCTCCACTTTATTTTTTCTCGCAATGCTATGTTCAATCTTAGAGGAAATTATTTTTACCAATCATCATCTTATACATCCTTGTTTGTTTCTCTCTTTCTCTCTTTTATTTTCTTTTACTTCGATGTGGGAATATTCTAACTTTGACTTAACCTGCTCCCACCCATACCTACATTACTGAAGAATGTATTCTGTATAGGGAACATCCCCTTACCAGATTGTCTTAATAAATTTATTTCATAAATATCTCTCAGTGCACGTAACTAGTAATTCTCTCGATATTCTTATAAATAAAGATATTCTTTTACATAAGGAATAAAGGTATTGCATTTTATCATACACTAAACGCAAAATGCATCGAACCCTAGACTCGGTATCCATACATGAGAGCTTAAGCACACACTCAATCTCTCCCTCTCCTCTACCATAGCTCCAACCAGGATCACGATATTCAAACGTGAGTGTTTTAGCACAGTCAACATCGAATCATGGTCATCATTCTCAATATACTTAGACTCTATTGTATTTAAAGAAAAATATGGAATTTTATTACTTAGCCCCTCAAGATTCGATTTTCGTACAAACTTCTCACATCTTAACTTACACATATCTAAAATCGAATGTGTTTTACCATCCAAGATACGAACCTCAACATCATTCTTAGCACTCACAGAATCGATTATCATACATGAGAGTTCAAGCGCGCGCACACACACACACACACACACACACACACACACACACACACACACACACACACACACACACAAGCGTCTCAACACGAAGATCCCCGCAACTCCGCCGCCCCCGTTCCAAACAACACCCATCCACACACATACACACACAAACACAACGATCCTGGCGAACGGCAATACGCCACCGACCCAAACAACAACAAATCATCCATTCTCAAACAGGAGGCTTCGAAATCATATGAGGATTCAACATCACACATTCAATTACATACATGAGGATTCTAAATCTTGTCTAGTGTGATGTTGAATACTCCTTTCCCTACTACTGGAATTTGATATGGTATGGCATTCTGGCTTGCTACTTAAACTCTAACGCACTGGTCTCCCGGACTACTTACTCCACATTATTACCAGTTTTCTCACCGATCGCACTTTTGCGGTGCGCATTGGGGGTACTCTTTCAACTAAGCGTCCTATTACAGCAGGCACTCAACAAGGTTCAATACTGGCACCTCCGATATTCCAGACATGTCTCCAATCTCAATTGCCATGTATGCTGACCACAGTGTTATTTTACTCTCACTCCAATCTACATTCTCCTGTACGAACCTTACCGTTCCCTTTTGATCACCTAACTCAATGTTTCGAACTTGGTGCATATTCTTCAATACCCAGAAAACTGAAACCAAGATTTTTACTTTACGCCGCTATAATCCACCTCCTATATCCACCGCCTATACGCCTTCTTACCGCTCATGTTCCCTGGCTCCCTTCACCTACATCAGTCGAGTACCTTGGAGTGTTCCTGGACACTGGGGTTACGTGGAAGCCTCATATTGACCGCACCATTACCCTGGCATACGCTCTTCTTTCACAACTCTCTCCTTATTTCACAAACACACTTCACTTAGTTTAGAATATTCACTGCTCCTGTGCAAATCTCTGGTTCGACCTTTTATTACTTATGCCTACCAGGTATGGGGGGCTGCCAGTACTTTTCACCTGTGGCTTCTACAGCTCATCCAGAGTCCATTCCTGCTAATCGCCACCAATGCTCCGTGGTTTGTCCGGAACCAGCATCTGCATCACGAGCTGGGACTTCCTCCCCTCCAGCATTTCATCCGACAGATTTCTCGACGCTTCTTCTACAATCTAAGCCACGTCCCAGGGGCTGTTACGTATAACATCGGCGTCCGAAGTCGCCGGTCAACGCGACTGAAGCGACGACTGCCACAGGACCTGCTTTAGGGTGATGACACTTCTACTTCTGAATGATCTACTGTTCCGCATTTACTTTTCTATTCGTCGTTTCTGCTGTATAAATTCTTACTATTGAAGTATGTATACCATTTTATTAGTTCAATATCACATTTGTATTAGTGCAATAACACATTTGTTTTTGTTCAGAGGAGGCACACTTTCCTACCTCTACAATGTTATTACTCTATAATTTTGTAACTGTTCTCTCAGATCTGCAAAGCATGTATTATTGCTGACTGATCTAATAAATATTACAAAAAATAAGTGAACTTTGAATCTTTGTCCATCTACTTTTTCTTTCCTTTTATATGATTTCCATTATGCAAATAATGCCAGCTTGGAATCACAAACATAAACATAACATTGTTACATAGCACTGAACATTCTGATGTTATCGCATGCACAAATAGAATTAGACGATACCTTAGAACAATATGAATACAAGAGTTGGATATATGAATGCGGAACTGCCACAATGAAAGAAAAATTATTAGAATATTTTCATATATTATAAAAGCTTCATTTGGAATGATCGTGGTTTCTTCAAGTGCGAAAAGTTCTGCAACAGATCGGTAAGGGGAAAGTCTCGGATTAGTAACAAAAAATACGAATAAAGAATTTTCTTGAAAAAAGAACTTTAAGAGTGGAGGATACTGAAAGACAGGAAATATTCGATAGTTTGAGTGAAGAGTTCCCCGAAGCTGTAAAGAGAGATGAAAATATAACAGAGCAAGGAAAGCTACATCTAAAAAACCAATTGTACGGGATAGAACTGTACTTAAGAATTCAAAATGGCAAAGACTTATTGACTGAAGAAACCAATTCCACAAGTTTTTTTCGTATACTCACATACACTGTATTGGTGGACAAAGAAACAAATGAATGTAAACAGGAATCCCGCTACATTTGCATGAATGTTGAAAGTTTTTCACACTTAGTCACAAACATGTCTTTATTGAAATAACTGCGGGTATTAGTACTGCTTATATATAATATCCCATTCGAGAGAAGTGATGGTAGACGTATACATTTCTGCAATGTGATCCAGAATATCTTGGAAATATTTTGAAGGTCTCAATTAAATAATTGTCCTGGCTTTAAAAATAGAAGTGTTTTCGATTGCACCATTTTCTTTGTCCTACATTAAAAAAGTAATTCTTCACATCGCACAAACATGCAGTAGAATAAAAGTCCTTGATCACTTATTGTGTTGTTCTTACAGTTCACATCTTTTAAAAATATCCTTTAGTTACCTTATTTTATTCACGGAATACAACTGCTATGTTGTTGGTGCCAAGTGTTTTAGTCGTAAACAGGCCCACACTTCATTTTTGGTTATTAGTGCATATTTGTTTTACATAAAAATACAAAACAAAACGAAACGTTTCCTAGCATAGGCATATTGTTTGCAAGGATGCACAGACATATTTGGTCATGTTTTAAACACTTTGTAATACATTTTTGTTTGTTTGTTTGCTATGTGCAAATGTATGTAGGTGTAGCCTGCCCTTTATGGTAGGCAGGTAAGATATAGCTCTATGTAGGATATATTCAGTAATAATAATAATATCGAAGTTAGGAAATACAAAAATTAAATGTAAAGAAGTAGAAAGCAAATTTCCTTACTAATGATGCGAAATGGAAAAAAACTAGATGCCCAATGCAACAAATAGATTTATAAATGCAGGCAAATGTTATAATTGCACATCATTGGTTATAAAAGTAGAGAAGTGACCCAGTGGTTGTCTCTCACAATACCTTAAATATAAAAATTCAATATGTTCCTCTTAAGAAATTCTGAGTGTGTGCCAACTGTAGCGAGGTAATGATAGTGTGTTTCCTTTACACCAAAAGTTTCTTGCGTTTGTGATTCAATAATTAAGTGTATTCGAGGCATTCCATGTTAAGCACCAATTCTCTTTTGCCTTGCTTGCTGTACAACTCGTGCACATTTTATTACGCCTGCATTTTGCCCGTGTTCTGTGAGCTGCTGTTAAATGTACCATTTTCTGCAGCCACTTTCCTCTTGAATGGTCTACTCACACTACAAGAATACGAGCACTTTACGAGCTCGATTTCGCGTTCGTCTGCATCCTCGTACAACTTTCGCCTCTGAAAATGTGCGAACATCAAGAAAATATGGAACTCGTAACACATCAAAATTGCTATAGATAACATCACGAAATGATTTCCTAGCTTGGTAAGCTGTGCAGTGTCCACTCTCTTAACACTCTTGAAAGTATCACCTGAGAATAATGAATAAATTAGAGTGTTTAATGTTAGCATTTGAGGCTGAAATATAATTTAAAGTTTAAAGTGTTGTCAAAATGAAGCTGCTTCTATAAACATTCTCTTGACTCTGTACCTGAAGTTGAAATAAGCATAGGTCATTTCCTCTCTAATAAGATTGCATGAAAATTGAAAAAGAAAATGTATTTGAATTTAAGCAAATTCTCACTTTAGGAGCATTCTGTTTCCATCACCTCCTAAAATAATAATAATTTAACTAAGTCAAACGTATGTTTACAACACCAACAAGAGCAAATAAGTGTTCAAATTGAGCCCACTATTACCAATATAATTATATTGACTCCTATTTTGTCGAAAAATTGTCTATTTAATAAATCACGGACATAAATCAAAACCAACAAATAAATATTTTAAGGAGAACAATTAACGGAATATACCGAATGGGAGAGGAAGGAATATCATTCCAGCAGGTGATTAACATACAGAGATAAAGAATTATAACACCATTTTAATCTTTGAACTGTTATTTTAGAAAAAAGAAAAAATCTTTCGTGTAGTTTAGCTGTTATATTTCAATCTAGAATAAATTAGGTACGAACGAATTTAAACTCCTGAACTACATTCCTATGTTGAATTTCTTCCTTGAGCACCTAGTTTAACAATAGCTGACATGTTTTGCTTTTTATAAATCTGTTTCCTGAGTATTAATAAGACTGCAACCAGATGGCGAACACTTGTTGCATCACTATGGTAGACGTAAATATTTTATTTCTCTTTATATAACAGGACTGGTACATCGTCACACCCAGGACACTGCTATTCAAACTCGTTTGTATATTATCGGTGTATAATAATAATAATAATAATAATAATAATAATAATAATAATAATAATAATAATAATAATAATAATAATAATAATAATAATAATAATAATAATAATAATAATAATAATAATAATAATAATAATAATAATAATAATAATAATAATAATAATAATAATAATAATAATAATAATAATAATAATAATAATCATCATCATCATAATAATAATCATCATCATAATAATAATCATCATCATAATAATAATCATCATCATAATAATAATCATCATAATAATAATCATCATAATAATAATCATAATAATAATCATAATAATAATAATCATAATAATAATAATAATAATAATAATAATAATAATAATAATAATATTGTTGTTATAATTATTACAAACAAAAATAGCCAATAAGAAACGAAGAAATAGCAATAAATCATTGCGTGTTATCGTGATGGCAGGGATTCTGTTACATCACTTTACAATGTGTAGTACGTAATGTTAGGCAATAACACCTTAAAGAGGCGGCAGTTTACTTTCTCGAAAATAAAGAATATGTAACTAAAGTGGAAAACATTATTTTCGCTGTTTACATGTTCTTTTCTTATATCATGGTGTACACTCGCTAGTTTAGTCCTGAAAAGTTTCTCTCATCGCACCTCTTCGCTGAAAATCAAGAGGAGCAGAGGGAAGTTCGGTACACTACTGCTGTGCACGTATGTAGTTGATTTTTCCTCGTGGCGTTCTACAACTTTTTAAACTCACGAAGGGATATCTACTTACACCAAAGTCGGGGCATTTGGTCCAACTGATATAGTCGTTCTCCTCGAATGGTTACCATGGATTTATCTTTGGTAATAGATACCTCTCAGATAACGCACTGATTACTCCACGTGGACATAACACCTATCTCTCATTTATGATTCCTGCGAATTCCATTGGCTGAAGTAATGCTTTCAGTGGTGTTTAACACAGATCCGAGAAGGACGGCAGTTCCCCTCTCACTCTTACAAGAGTAATCAGTGCCTTATCTGAGAGGTTTCTGTTAACAAAAATAAAGTCATGGTAACGGTTCGAGCAGCGCGACCATACATATAGTGATTTCCATATAATTGCAGATGTTAAAATACCAATATATCTCTGTTTACTTCTATCTAGCATGGTAAAATAGATATATTCATGCAAAAGGTGCGGATTAAATTAACGACATCGTAGATTATGGTTTTCTTTTTACAGAAAGCAATAGTTGAAAGAACCAATGTGCAATAATTTGAAGAAACGTATTCATTGTTTAATGTAGATGACAAAGCAATAAGCATATTGCTTCTTAACCAATCGTCTTTTACTTCCAAATAGTCCATACGTCCACTAAGACAAACCCAAAGTACTGATAAACGTCTTTACTTTTTCAGCTGCTTACCTATAATAAGTAGAGGAAGTAATGCATTTCTATAAACTAGTGGATATTGAAATTTCTCCAAAATGCATTTTAGGTCCTTTGAATCCAAAATAGCAGTTTTTTTAGAAACGTCGTGTATAAGGTTATATTATTCCGGTTAAATACCAAAACTTATATTTTAAATTAAAGGTCTCAAAGGCTGCGGCGCCAAGGTTTACCAAACACATTCTATACCAAACTAACCTTTACACTTTTTGTATGTACAAATATTTGTTACTGTTTCTCAGTGCCGCTTAAGTTTTCCTTAAAATAATTTATGTTCAAAATACTTGCAAGATAAGGGCATATTTTGAATTTTCTAGGAACAACCTGCAAGTATACTTTATTGTGAATGAATTTTGTGTAACTTGTAAACCGTAAAAAGATTACAAAAATACATATTTCTAAAATATAAGTTATATATAATATAATTTTGAACCCGTTAGTATAGAATATCATATTTGGTTGAGTTTGAATTATTAAATACTACAGGCCCAAATGACCTTGTTGTCGACGGGCCCTTAAACGCCACACACTCACTTAAATACTACATAGCTTTTAAATTCCTAAATTACCGTTCACCTGTTTCTTCTCTCTCTCTCTCTCTCTCTCTCTCTCTCTCTCTCTCTCTCTCTCTCTCTCTCTCTCTCTCTCTCTCTCTCTCTCTCTCTCTCTCTCTCTCTCAACCACAATATAACGATATGATATATTTGGAACGAAATGTTAGAAAACATTTCTGCAGCAATAAAATAAACACCTCAATCTTTCCTGGTGACGAATTTATTCAAGATAGTCTCGGGCTTCAAGCCAGGTGTAAGCACGATTGGTCATCGGCACATCCTGACGTCCACTTACTTCTTGTTTGGTAGTACTTTATATGTACATGAAATCGGAACAGCAATGGACTCCCTTTGTCACCAGCTAATTTCTATATATAACACCTAGAATAAGAAATACTTGCCACTGTTCCACTTAAACCATCTCAATTCTATAGATACGTGGACGACACTGTCATAATCTGGCCTCATGGTTCAGACACTTTGCCTGGCTTTCTCGCGCATCTCAACAGCCTTCGACCTCAAATACCTTGGAAGTTTACCATGGAAATGGAAAAGGTTAGAAGCATTTCATTCTTGGGCCTACTAGCTATAAGAAACTACAACGGTACACTGGGGCATACTGTATACCGCAAGCCTACATACACCGATCTCTATCTGAAGGCATAGCTTCCATTATAAGTCTCAACGACTAGGAGTTATCAATACTCTGGCCCACCGAGCTTTGTCTATCTCTGATCCCAGCCACTTAAAGCAAGACTTACAGCTCCTGAGATTCACTTTCCGTCAAAACGGCTACTGCGAATATGACGTTGAAGTCTCGATCACCAGAGCGAAGAAAGGGAAGCCTGTAACACAGCAAGCGTCAGATAAACCTACCGCTACAGCCTGCATCCCGTTTACCGGCAATCTATCGGGTAGAATTAGCAGAATTCCTGCCATTTACAACATCAGGATCATCCATAAGCCACCTCTGAAGATGAAACACCTGCTGACTTCTGTGAAAGACAAACTAGACTTCAAAGTTCCGGAGGTGTACCGCATTGCCAGTAAATGTGGGACGCCATATTGAGGACAGACTGAAAGGACTATCGCAATTCACAACCGGAGTAAACGAACATGAACGGACCATTCGTTTAATACAATAAGAAGTCTGGACTGCCTGAACATTACTTTGATAAGAACCATAGAGCCAACTTTCGAGAGACAATCATCGTTACTGGGTTCGGAGAATTAAGGAGGCTTTGGCCATTTCTTCTTAGAAGATCACGCTTAATCGTGATACTGTTTTAAGTTCAGTTCTTTAGGAAACTGTCCCTAAAAATAGAAATCATTGGTTCAAGAAGCACAAATTTATACAGTTTGAACGTCAAATTATGCACTCACGTTTTCTATGACCTAACTTACGTTTTCTACACCCCTGTCATCTCTTGACCTAGTAGTTAATTACCACATAACAATCTATTCTTCTATTAGAGGGATTAGAGTAGTGATAGTGTTTTGCTTTGTTAATTTTATCTCATTTTAATTTCAATAACATTTAGAGCTTTATTCATTCATCATCCTGATGATGTGAGTAATGCACGCTCCCGAAACGTCAATGTGTAATCGTTTTTACAGCTGGCTTGAAGCCTGAGAACATCTTTAATACACTTATGCAGTATTTATTTCGATTAATGTGAAGTTGGTAGAAGAATAGGTAGAAACAATAATCGATAGACGAGTAGTAAAATAAAATAATTCAATATGATGGACATGATTTTTCTTTCTCAATTTACTTGTGGAGATCTTTCTCTCTGGTTAAAGGGTTATCCCTTCTTTCGATAAAGAATATATTCATGAATGAACTTAGATTAAATGGACTATTTCGTATGATTATTCATAGACATTGGTAGAAAACTAGCCTCGAAATAAATTTTTATTAATGAAAGCTTACATGCAGACTTTTATCGAGGCCACTCAAAGCTTCATCAGATGTTAATTTCTCTGTTTATATATCAAACTGCATGTTATGCCCTGTAATAATTTATCTTTGCACACCTGCAAATCACTCATGACTTCCAATAGGTTTATTTTACGTTTGGTAAACCACTACTCTAAACTGTCAAAGAACGCAAAGCGTTGTAAGAGTGGCTATACATACAATACTTGTTGAACCCCTGATGTACAGCTGCCCACTCGACTGCTCTGTTTGAGAAGTTGCCTGCATATCACGGCATGCATGTAATCGATTGACTGCTGCAGAATTAAATCCAGGCAAGTGCCTCCATTGTGCAAGCACTTCAATAAGAGAACCTTAGAACTATTTAAAGATAATTTCATTGCCTAGGAGAAAAACTTCAAAGCTTATTAAAGTTACTCTTTGTGGAACAGAAAACTAGAGAATTTAGAACTATAATAAAGTATATTTTTATCAGTTATTCAAAACAGAAATATAATATAAATGCTGAATAATTTAACACCCACTTGCACTGCTTCAATTTTTTCCCAAAATTTCATCCACATAGAAAATGGGTCATGGATCGAAAAGATGATAATCTGATGGTGCGAGATCAGGTCTGTATGCTGAGTGTGTAGTTCGATTCCTCCCAGTTCCTGAATTTTTTCCATAGCTCTTCGTGCAGTATAAGGTGTTGCATTGTCATGTTGCAACAGAACTCGACGAGTATTTCGGTTAACTAATGCTGGGTAACTCGGTCTCAAAATTTCATGAACTCATTCCAGTTGTTGAGTACAAAGATGTGCATCAATCATCCGCCCGTTTGGAACAAACTACCAGTGAATCACACCTTCAAATTCCACCAGACACACATTACCTTGGGACCGAGCTGATTTCCTTTACCGGTGACTTTGGCAGGTTGGCGGGGATCAAGCCACTGGGTTTCGCTAATATAGCCATTTTTCATCACAAATAACAATTCTCGTGACAAACCTATCATCCATGGGATTACGGATAAGCTGACGATTGTTATACTCTCTACATTCAGCCTGTTCAGCCTGTGCACGAGGTACAGATGTACAGCTTCTGAATGGTTTTCCAAGTGCCTTAATGTGGCGATGTATATCTTTTGATGCACCAAATTCTTCTGAAAGCCAACGGGTACTTTATTACGGATTTTCTCACAAAACTGGCGTGCATCCTCAATATTCCCTATTTTAGGTCTTCAAGAATGTGGTAAATATTAGTGTTTTGTTCTCCATTGTTGAAACGTTGGAACTATCGTTGCCACTCGCTAACTAATGGCACGTTCTCCTTCCACGCTTCACTTAATCTTGGAGCTGCGGCAGCGACTTTATAATGTTTCCAGTAGTGTTTTAGGACTCTTAAATTCTAACATTGTTATCTCCATTCTGTGATCGTTTATTAATAATTGAAGACTGATGCTCGCAATGTACGCAACACTAGCCATGGCATTCTGTAAATAGCATCATTGTCAAACCAGAGAAACACAATAAATTTTTCTAAACGCCAAAATCAAAAGACCGATTTTACTTATGAGACCACCTTCCCTTTGGTACTTAAGATTTGTCCTTCCTGTCCATGGACCTCAGAATTCCATGTTGTAATCGGCTGCGTCAGTCATTATGTGTAAGCTGAGGAGTTTGGACGTCTTTCACCAAGCATTAATAGTACGACAAATGTTTGAGAAGAAAACTCGCAACTCGTAACTCCTCTAGTGTTAAAATTTGTCTTTGCATGATTTTGTTCTGTAGCACTGGTCGACAAGGTTTTTTTCACAAGAGATCTGAATAGTGAATCTAGTGGAATTTTCCATCCTGAATTCAGATATGTAGTCAGAATTTTCCCATAAGGCATAGTTTTTCTGTAAAAGCTACTATTCAAAATATGATTTTAGCGTTTTCTTTGACCTGCCATAGGAACCGTTATCCCATATGGAGCTATTTTACTCTAGCTGTATTATTGAAATTATTTGCAATGTCATGCTGAATCGCAATAAAACATGACTGTGCAGGTTCATTGTTGTTGTTTAGACATGTTCAGACCTGTTTGGCATTGTGATGTGTCAGTATTGAGCTTGCTGTGAGATTGTTGAGTAGTGAAATATTTCCTTCGTTTCTGTTTAGAAGTGTATTGTGTATGTTTTGCATGTTGTATTTTTGGGCTTTATTTTTTCATCATGCCAAGAAATTGTGTAAATCATGCAGATAATTTCTGCTATATTTGTGGTGAGCTGACCTTCAAGTCTCAGAGGCGAAATTTGACCCCACTTGTAAAGAAGTGTTATAAACATTACTTTGGCTGTCAAGTTTGTGATTTTGATAAGAGCTAGGCCCCAAATACATGCTGTTTCTTGTGTTAGACTGCTGACTGGGTGGAAAAATGGTACACATCATATGCCATTTGCAATTTCCGTGATTTGGAGGGTACCGAAGGATCATTTAACTGACTGTTATTTTTGTTTGACAAATATTAAAGGAATCACATCTAAAAAAAATTGTACAGTTAAGTATCCGAATTTGCAATCTGCAATGAGACCTGTCTTACACAGTGAAGAGTTCCCCGTACCAGTATATGCAGATACGACCATAAGTGATAACTCTGGTTCCGACCTGACTCAAACTCCAAATGATTCAGATGAAAATAAAAATGATGTTACATATGAAGCCAGTAGCTGTTCATCAGAACCATACTTTCCCAATCAGCAAGACCTTAGTGACCCGATTCGCGATTTAAATCTGTCTAAACAGCAAGTGGAAGTTTTAGCTTCCAGACTCAAAGGGTGGAATCTACTCCAAAAAGATATAAGAATTAGTAGATATCGTAGCCGCCATAGTGTTTTCAAAGTATAACTCTCTGAAGAAAATGGTATTGTGTTTTGTAATAATATTTGTTCAGTTATGGAAACCCTTGGGCTTCAACACCGGCCAGATGAGTGGCGATTGTTCATAGACTCCTCTAAAGTAAGTTTGAAGGCTGTGCTGCTATATATTGGCAATAAACTTCCATCAATACCGGTAGCGCATGCCGCTGATATCAAACTAGTTTTAGAGAAAATACAATATGGAAAATATGAATGGAATATCTGTGGTGATTTAAAGGTCATTGCTTTATTGCTTGGTTTGCAAGTTGGGTTCACCAAATTTTGCTGTTTTCTGTGCGAGTGGGACAGCAGAGATAAGAAGTCTCACTACGTTAGAAATTCATGGCCAAAACGTGAATCTCTTATCCCTGGCCAGAAAAATGTGGCATGTGTCCCTTTAGTGAAGACTGAAAAAATATTTTACCTCCATCGCATATTAAGTTAGGAGTTATGAAAAATTTCGTCAAAGCTATGGATAAACTTTCTGATGGATTCTTGTACTTGAAACCGAAATTCCCCAAAGTCAGTGATGCTAAATTGAAAGAAGGAGTTTTTATAGGATCACAAATCCGATCATTAATGGCTGATGAACATTTCGAGTGACTGTTAAATCCACTGGAGGAAGCAGCCTGGCAGTCTTTCAAAAGTTTGTGTTGCAATTTTCTTGGAAACCATAAAGCAGAAAACTATCGTGACATAGTGGCTGATCTTCTGCATTCTTATAAAGCTATGGGATGCAACATGTCTTTAAAAATTCACTTCTTGGATTCTCACTTGGCCTTCTTCCCCGAAAACCTTGGAGCTGTCAGCGATGAACACGGTGAGCGTTTTCATCAGCAAATTTCTGCAATAGAGAAGAGGTACCAAGGCAAGTGGAGTTCCAATATGCTGGCTGACTACTGTTGGACTAAAATGAGAGACGTTGCAGATGCAAAATATACTCGAAAATCACTATCTACCACTTTCTAGGTAAGTCAGAATCAGTAGTTATAATTTTGAGTTAGATAGCTACTTACGGATTTTTTGGAATGAATTTTTTTCAAATGAATATCACACAAAACTCCTGCCCAATGGGGAAAAGCTGTAATTATATTTGAATTCGGCACGAAAAATACTTTTAGAATCTGTTATTTTAATTCTTGTGAAAGAAAAAAGTTAAATTTTGTCGACCAGTGAATTAGAGAGAACGTTCGGGTTGAATATCGTGTTGTACGTTTGTTGTTGAATATTTCATACCACTTTTTGTCTTTTGCTCATTGCTGTATTATATAATGTTCTTTAGTTACCGGTAAATGTCTGCAGGTTTGAACTTCCGATTGCTGTAAAATCTAATACCTCATCTCCCACTAGATTTTATATTACGCAATTCACTATGAGCAATTACGAAATTCATAACTTGGCACACATTATGAAAAGTCTTGAAAAACTCCAGGAAGCCTTTCGATCTTGGATAGAAGGCAATTTGTAAATCACCCTTGGATCACTCTTGAATGCATCCTGTATTTAGCAACTAATATGTTGAAAATAAGGATAACGATATTTTTTAAGGTGTATGTCCAATTTTTTTCAGATTAGTCAAATGGTAGGTACGAAAATGTACATAAGAGTTTTGAGTAGAGATAATTTATTGTGGTCTCCTTACCATTATTTAGCGTAATCTCATTGTGCTCTGATTAACCAAATACAATATGCAGTTTTTTGGCTGAGGAAAGCGTAATCACGGAAAATATTGGTCGGTTAGGTTTTCTTATAAGCTATTCCATAATTGTTTAGGTTCTATGGTGTAATTAACGATATCTTTATCAGAGATATTAAATATATGTATATTATTGGATAAAAGTTGAAAGCATCATAGGGGTAGTTTTGCAGATTACTAATTTAAAAAGTAGAATTGTATAGTTTATTCAATACTACAGTACCAATATACCCACAAAAAGTTGTCTACTTGACCAAAGGAAGATCATTGATTTGTATTTAGCAATTGAAAACGGATATTTTTCAAAGTTTTTGTTTAGTTTTGTTATATTTACTGCGTTTTTTAACAACTGCACCATGTTCTAAAACTGGTGCTAAAACCTCTCCTTAATAACAAAATCCAGCGAAATAAATGCTTATGAACATAAAGGCAACTAGCTCCCTTCTGTCAATAATTCCATTTCATAAGATTTTCAGCTTACCCATTTACAGCTTTGGGATGCAAGGCATTAAGCAGTTTTATGGCGGTTCTAAACTCCCAAATAAACCTTCATATTTCGATTTAACAAAACGGATTGAAAGTGGAAAGTATAAATATGAAAATCCCCTAAACCCCCATATTTTTACAACGTTGAGGATATTTTTACAGAATTTATCTGTCCGAAATAATAGTTGTTTTATAGGAGAAAGAATTATGAAACTCCCGTTAGTGCTCTGCAAGTGGTTTCCTTATTTTATTTGTTTGAAGTATTACTATGCGAGTGATAAATAGTTCGACCCTCTGTTATTTGTAAACAGTAAACCCATTTTCATAGAAATTAAACGAAAATACACCATTTTGATACTTAACAAGCAAGTTGCTGATCTGCCTAAAACAATAGTCCAGCAATCAACAACCGCCTGCATTTGAGCGGTACAAAGCTTTAACACTTACATAGCATCGATTGGCCAAAAGCGTTAACAATGTTGCTCGTCAAGGTATAAAGTGTACAGCAAATTAACAAAACCTAGTTAAGGATTTAAATAGTAATAATTTCAGTAAAGTTGTAAACGATATTCTGTTTAAATGTATGAAAAAGGGTTTTCTGTATTTTAAATATATTGCCGTGTCCATTTTATTCGTGTAAATGATATGGAATTTTGGTTAATGGAATTAACCAAATATCAATATATATTTTAATAATAATAATAATAATAATAATAATAATAATAATAATAATAATAATAATAATAATAATAATAATAGTAGTAGTAATAATAATAGTAGTAGTAGTAGTAATAGTAATAATAGTAGCCTAATGAGTCCCTTGAAGGGCAAAGACCTCCAAGGGTAGCTCTGTTTCACTAAAGCGTTGAGCTACTCCGCGTTAGGCGATGTCTAGTTTAAATATTTTTAAAATATTTGCCATATATTGCGCCATATTTGGATTTAAATTGACCAAACAATGAACTTACTTACCTAAATAAGTAATAAACCATAAAATCAATATTTTTAGTCTGCTAAAACCACCTTAAGGGAAATTAAAATTTTACTTATCCCACTTTATTGATAAATCTGCAAAATTAACACCCGTTGTCTAAAGAATTATTTATGATAAGACTTAAAATTGTACAGGATGTAGATGAATGCTATCTATGTTCACTGATCTATTTTTAACTAATGTGGTCGTTTAAGAGATACGACTACTCCTACAGGTATACTATATTTTTAATAAAATATATTAGCAAATAAATTATATTTTAAATAGCAAATCATCATATAAACGAAAAACTAAACCTACAGTAGCCCTCAAAGGTTTTTATAGTACTAATGTTTTATCTCTCTTAAATATATGTTATCTTTATCAAAATCATTAACTATTTTTGAAAGATGGATGTGAAGATTTTCTTTAAATACCATGTTTGATAATTATCCCACTTTTTATTTTTGACTTATGCTGTTATGCTTTAGTTATTGTCTACTACCATACACATATACACCTTTTTTCTGAGAATACTTTTTGGATTTCAGCGGTTCTTAAAACTTTCCTTGTAAAATCTTAGATTCGAATTTTCACGTTTCAGTACCTTCTCGACCTTCTAAGGTGCAAATATTTCCAAAATGTAACTATTATGTTCATAAGGATTATATAATATCTCTCAAATTAAATAAAATATTTAAATTGATAAGTGAAAAAAACTCACATCAATGTTTCCTTAACTGTTAAAATATCCACAGATTTCATAGATTGAAATTATATTTCTAGTGATGGTTGACTTGGATGAACTTTAATTACTTGGCCAGGCTATTTCTCATTAATAATGCATTCAAAGTAAATTAATCCAAAAAAATGGATTAGAATGATTTGGACCTAAGAATGGAATTCCTAGCCAACTACCATGGTTTCTCAGCTAAGTCATATTAAAGAAAGTACAGTAATCAGAATCTAAAATCTGGTCGCAACGACCTGTTGAAATAGCGAACGAACAGGAGAAACATAGCTATCAAGATAGTTGAAGTGGCATTGCTCTGTTACAGGGCTTTATATTCACCTTCTCTCTCCCTCTTTTCATATTTTTACCCTTTGTAAATTTAGTACGTGCACTGCGTTTACAACTGGTCACTTCAACCGCATTATGATTTCACAGCTCAGAGACCCAAATGAGACAAGAAAAACATTGGTGGTGATTATGGTGTAACACAGATGCAGTTATGAATAAACTGCGTTCACATGGTTATGATCCAATATAAATTATTCATGTTTATTACCCATTCAATAAAATCAACCACCGCGTTCTTTTGTTGACTTAAATTAAAATTCAACAAATGTTAACATTTATGACCTAGCTAAATTATTCAATGCAGTAATCAAAATATAACCCAAATTATAGGTGTATGATAATTTGGTGCTCAAACTGCCAAGAATATTACACTCAAAAAATTGTCACCCTCGCTATCTTTAGTGCGATGGGCATCGTTGTACAGAACTTTTCAAATAAAGGGTAGCATATTGTCAACTACAATGGTTTCCCTGTTCAAACACATTTATACAATAGTCAAAATCCTCTATAAGGAAGGTAGGTAAATACCCTCAGTTTTTTTGGCAACACAGCCAGCTCTGCCAAATCTCAATTTTCTTATGACCCACAAAATCTAAAAAAAATTGGTCATCAACTATTTTAGATCCTACATCGCCAAATAAAGGCTTTGCAGGGGCAATTAAGTCAGAGTTACAGGTTCAATGCTCAATATCCAGTTAAAATATATATTTTTACTAGCCTTATTCAGTCCATAGTACGCCTGCTATCTGTAACGTTAAAAAATAGAAGCAAAATATCAAGTCTCAAGGAGTCAATTGCAGTTTAACGCCCCTATAATTAAACTTAAGTTATTTTATTCTCACGTGGAAATAAGAGTGATGAATTACATTTACGGACAATAATACATAAACTAAGAGCCAACTGCTTGATTGTGACTTTAATTTTGAAAATCCTAACATTTGCAGTTCATGGTGTAATTATTTACTACATAATCTCATATATCAGTCTCAAATGAAAACCATTCACCCTAATGAGGCAAAACAGTAGCCACCTGACGGAGATATTCTTAATGTTGTGGACCTATAGCACGAAATGCACTGCAATTTTGCAATACTTTGTCTGCACTAACATGTTAAATACAAATCAATGATTTCAGCTTCATTAAAGCAAAACTGAGCTCCAACCTAATTAGTCACCCTTTGAATTGACACCTGCATAATTCGATTACCAACTGATATGAAAATCACACGAAGGCACCAAAATGCTTAGACCAAACGCTTTCCACATTAATTAGTAACTTTAGGCATATAGTGGTGAGAACAAGCAAATACATGCAGCTGCAGAACTGCATTCCTAAATATGTCACGTCATATACAGTACTTCTGTATGCTATTCAGAGTAAAAAGCAGTGAAATGAGCTGTTATCCTTATAAAACAAATTATAAAAGGACAAGAGTAACTCGCAAACGCCTTAATTATGGCGCATTACAGTTCTGAAAAGCCAAGTACGCTCACCTAATAGGAAAAATTATTCTTTCTGTTAAAATGAAGTGATGAATAAAGCTAATTAATCGATCTCCAACACTAGTAATTGGCAACACACGATGTTGCACTTCTCAAGAAAAAGCAAGTATTTTTATTTTCTATGTCACGTAACATTTAGAGAAGGTAATGAATTAACCTAAAATTTTGACAGAAAAAATTCACTGGAAATGCACGTTTTTAGGTCCTCTGAATAAATATGAAAAGCATAAAAAGGTATTTGTGCGAACACCATAAATAAAATGCGAAAAATCTGTTAAATACCAAATTTGGTAGGTATTTAAATTCAGTTCTTACAAGGATGTGACAGGAAGATCTTCAAGAAAATATTCCCATCTCAGACCCTACATTTAAGAAAATTTTGATATTCTTAAATACGCCTAACGATTTTGATTAAAATACATGTCAGATACGCTCATGATAAATGAAATGTTTATTTTGATTTTTTTTTTCGAATATCCTCTGGACGTCGTCTGAATTCTGCATGATCTGCATAACTGTTAAATCGTAAAAGATAGTCAATATCTTCTTACTACACAAAAAATGAAGTTGTTGTTAAAACACAATTTATGTTCCAGTACTTCGATGTTTTAGGGGTGAACTATTTCAAAGATATTACTTGTTTAATGTTTAAATTTTCAATATTTATACCTTTCTCAGATGGGCAGCATTGTTCGTTTTTTCTCTTTTCCATGCGAAAAGAACCGAATTTCAAAGCCGGTAATTGGATGTTCTATTAGAACATTTGAATATCGCTTAAAGCGATATATTCTTATAATCCCCCTGCACCTACAAGATTACCTGTCTACCAGCTGTTGAAGGACAAGAGCACCCAAGCATTATGCCCATGAGTTCCGCGTTTTCCCTTGGGAGCTGGAACCAACTCGACTACAGCTCCTCAGATGATTGGCGTGCGTAACTCTCGTAACATGAAAAGTGTGCGTGCTAGAAGTCTGCAGCACTCACACCATGGTTAATGGAAGGTTGGAATCCTCGCCCCCCCATCCTACAAGAATTTCACTGGAAAACATGTGTTTTCTTAGATTATAAAACTATTTGATTTACTTGACCCATTCATCTCTGACAAGATATGAGAGTCGTCCTCCCTAGTGCATTTTTAAAAGGTTACTCACCAAATCATGGTCTTTTCAATGTATTGGGCCAGGATGTCCAGATTGAGCTATATTTTGTGGATTTAAACCATTGTTGTTTAGATTTCTTCTATATATTATAAACGACGATTGTTTGAATGTCCTAAAAGTTCAGATTTTCTTATGATCTGTAAGATATTTTTGTTCCAACCTACGATTTATTTAAGTATTAGACTCTCCTTCTTTACCGAGGATCACAAAAGGAAAAACTGCCTGTAGCTATACAAAATTGATTTTATGTGTACACCATTACGATTCCTACTGAAATATTGCACACAGTACATTTTAGTGTAACGTTTAAAGCCCATTGTATATTGTGTCCTTTGAATCACATTTTCAATGAATGTGGTTTCTTTGTCCATCTTTCATAAATTAGTTAATGGGTGACAAAGAGCAATTGTTGGCTAGAAGTTTACGTGTTTACAATACAGAGAGCCGCTTCGCCTACGCATTTATTGATATGCTAAAGTGGACAAACTTGTTTAGTAACTCTATTTGTATGATGTTTGCTGACTGAGTATATTCAGCTCTAATTAATATAAATTACACAACTTCTAATTTACACTTCATGGGCTTAAACGTGATATTTGGCACTTCGCGTGTACCTGATAAAATATTGGTAGAACTCTTGGGACTTACATATATCTGCAGAACTGGCGAGAATGTGACGTGCCACTTATGACAGTTTTGGATACAATGATTTTACCTGTTTCTGATATGTTTGTTCTTATTCCTACCTACTAAATGGTGGTATATTTTTCTTTACCACTAAAACTTACTTAGGGAGTTTTATCTGACTTAATTTCACATAAGTATTGAACTGGGGCTGTGTTTAGAATGTGGTGCAAAATCCAGAGCGCAGTCTATGAGAAATGTATTTACTTGCATTAAAATTCATTTTCTTGCCAAGTACTTTAATTTTCTTTTCCTTTTGAATTCGTTTAAAGGTTACACCAGCAGCAGATCACATCTCGTTCATTCGTTGCTGATTTGTTTTGCCTATAGGAAGGTAACAAGAATGGAAGAATATTTTAAGAGAGCTTTTACATCTTGAAATTAGGAATATACACGTCTCTAAAGAAAAGAAAGGATCAGCAATGGCATTATCGATGCTAATGAGTCTAATAGCTTCATTGCAGTAGGATTCGAAATCTCGCCTGTTGGATTGGGAAGCAGGTGTGCCATAGCTTGACTGTGATGACTTGGTATGCGAGACCCGTGCGAGATAACGAGCAGGCGAAATGAGACTCAATTCCCGACCCCATTTGCTCAAGATAAAAAGTTGCTAACTCTAGTGAGAACTAGATTTTCTCTCAATACCGAACTCTCTTTTATAAATTTTAAGAAATGCAGAAATACATCGTTTCAGGGAAAATATATAAAGTTGTCATTGAATTTCTGATGTCTCTATGACTTAGTACTTAATAGTTCATATATTTTGAAAGCTATATTCTCTTTAAGTGTTAATGTGAATTCTGAAATACTAAAGATTTTCAAGTTGAAAGTTGTTTTTCTCAAATTAACTTTTGTAGAAAAATTATTCTAATTATGTAACAGGTACCCATTTCTTTAGAACACGTCATAATGTTAATTTTCCGAATGGCATTACAAAGACTGTAGGCGAGTTGCATGTAACAATTTACGAACATTAATGTAAGTGTGTGCGCAGGCACTTGCGCGCACGCGTGTGTAGGAGGGAAGGCTGACTTTTAGTTGATGCTAGTTGAACGTGTTCATATAGAACTTGTTAATGTATTTTATAGGCTTTCTTAACTTGTCTCAAACCTTTAAACTTTATTAAACAAATTTATTATGTGTGCTACATCAAAACACTACGCTCTAGTTCAGATATGCCATTTGTCACACAGGAGGTAAGGCTTCTGAAGCAGTTGCATAAAGTAATCTTAGTTTGGAAAAATTAGAAATTAAAGCATAAATTTTCCATTAAATAAAACTAAGTAAATGCTTTATTCGATATTATTCACACAACAAAGATTTGAAATTCAATTTTTAGTGTTTCTTATCAAATTCAAGAATTATAATAGCACTTAAAAACCTGAAAAGAAGATGAACAAATATTACTTAATACATAGAATAAATAAAATATACATACAATATGTAAATATCATCTGGCTTTAATTTTAACTGCTGGTTTACAATTGAATCCATGAGTACCATTCCTATAACTTTTGCACAATTTTTTTGGAAAATATTAAATAATTTGTTAATACAGTGACCTTCAATGATAAAGAAACATTCGCTTTAGTGAAAAATAAATTTATGCCACGTAAACTAATTTATTTTATATGCAGTTTTCAACCTATTTTATGGTACATCATGTATTTTATATACATACTTTCAACCTTAAGTTATTAGATAATGTTTACAATTTCATTTATGTACCTTATATGTATATATTCTTTTGTTGTAGGTAAGTTATCCTTATGATAGTTTACTACTGGGGGAGACCAAATTTGATAAATTAGTAATACAATTACTAAGTTCGGTCATTTGGTAATGCCTTTTGTACGTATGTAAGTTGAAACAGTATTGTTCTATCTCGATGATGCTTCCCCGATTTTGAAGAAGTATCGGTCAGCCTCACGATGTTGCCACAATTTGTAGCGGTTTGCATATGCGTCCCTCTTGAGCAGAGATCTTTCTCAGGGTATGCATAGATATTTAATCCAAGTAAGGATGCCACCGGAATCTGATTGGAAACGTTTTAATAAACAATACTTATTTTCAGCGAGAATTTTCCAACCAATGGAAACTTATGTACATCATTGTCCGGAATTCAAGCACTGGTTTGTTCTATAAGGCACAGTTTTAAGAATGAAATCTTTTCCAGCTGTCTTCCTCCACCAGCGATCCGATCAGAAGTGTTCAATATTCTATTCAGAAAGTGTTACTAATTGTCAGCTACCAAAATTCTCCATATAACCTCCACTTTTTGCTAATGACACTAAGACAGCCACTGCCAGCTTCTAATACAATGTTTCCACTTCATTTCTACATTACTAAACATTTCAGTTTTCCATCCTAAAGTCTCTCTATAAATTTCTAAGGAATATTTTCACATATTTCACGAATTCCAAGCTAGCGTGTCTTACCTAATCTGCAAAGTTTGGATAGTGGCTTTGCCATCTGTAATGTAACCTACCGAACTACTTTTAAGAATTCGCCTTAAAACCAACCCTCACTAAATACCTTTACTTAATATCATCTTACCCCGAACGAAAATATATTCATAATGTATTGCCAAACCTACAACTCCTTAGCATTTAACGAATGCACAAAATATTTAAATTGAGTTTTATTATAAGTATTAATCTATTCAACTGATCCATAATTTCGGTATCAAAGCGTGCGTGCGTGTCCCTGTTCCCAATGGTCTACAGCAGTATTATACCTCTGAATTAGAAGCTGTTTGTTGAAAAACGCGAAGGATAGAAATGAATATCTCTTGACACACAAAGTCAAGAAAATCCATACCTCGTGTAGTTCCACAAAATTCACCTCTAATTTGACTGTACAAGCTATTTAGGATAAGCTGTTTTTAATTGATTCTAAGCTCCTCTTTTTCTATAGTTTTCGAACGAATCAGCAACAAAATGTTACTAAATGTAGCCAAATTATTTAAACATTGATACTAGATGTGAAGTAGGTGTTATATGTAATATGAATATTTGGCTAGCTGGTTCTTTGATTCCTGGCACCAAATTGGGCTCTTTCACAAATTGCTTCCTGAAAACTAAATAACCTATATTGGTTTGATTGTTTATTAATTTTAGGACAGAAGTAATAACATTCATCTCGCTGAATGTATACAGAAACAAGGCATTTCGTTGCTTTGGTACATGAAATAGAAAATCAAACAAAAGTGTAGCTATTGTTTTCCCCAACTTTGTTTTGCTTCCTTCTTGTAATAAAATCTTAAGAAACTACGAATTTAATTTGTCCCATTTCTTCTAATAATTGAGTAATTAGTGTCATATTATGTCTGCAATATAGCTTATTAATTTTCCATACAAATTGCTTTAATTAGGGAGAGATATTGCGTTATTTTCTCAAGAAATAGTTAAGTCCAGATACTTCAATGCGATGCACAACAATTTCTCACAACCATTATATTTTGTGGAGTATTTCTAATTTACGTGCCACTTAATTTACTTCTAAACTCAAGAAATTCTTTCTAGACTTCAAACATTAACGAAATTTGCACTAATCTCCGTAGCACTTTCCGACTTGAATCTCTGCGTAGCTTAGGCGCCTCTGTTGCTTGTAAATATACAGTGGTGCCTTTTATTTAATTATGTATTTATTTGTTTATTCATTCATTTCTAATTCCAAGCCCCATACCATGTGTTAGATGGTTTATAGAAATATGATAGTTCAATTACTCATTGGTGCATCGTGCATTAAAATTGTGGTGCATTGGTGCACAACATTGTTATTTCTCTTCTTTGACAACGTGAATCCATTATTGGATTGCCGATGTTGCAGACACTCGCCGACACGTCTACTCTGAAAGAGACTATCAGATGAGAGATGATGTGAAACAATGGAAATGAAATGGAGGGACAGGAAATTCGGGAATGTAATTAAACTACCCAGCATTCGCCTGCAAACCCACGAGAAAAAGCCAGGGTTGACCACGGGCATCGAACCCGGACCTCTAGAATGCGAGTCACAGACGAAACCGCTTGAGCCATCCCGTTCGGTTACTTCTCTCCAACTACGCATACACTTCAGTAGTTAATGGTCCATGGTTAATGTTAGATGAACTATAATCTATTTACTGTAAGAATAAAGTAAATGTCAAAGAAGCGTGTGGCAGAAACTAACCTCATTGGCTGGTGGTTATTCCCGTATTCTTCCACAATATAGTTCAGCGCTTTATAATCTCTTGATTTTCCTGATTTCAACAAACCAAGTTGTGATATAGAACTAACATTATAATGTAATATACTGCAATAATACACTTTATACCTTATCACTAATTGCAGAAAATTGTTTATTTTGAACACCACGTGGTCAGACATAGTGTTCGCCAGTTGTCTAAACGACCTGGTAAAGCTAAAATCACAATGGTCAAGCTACTTGGGGTGCGAGAATTAGTGTATTCAGCGTTTACAGAAATTAGTGAAGAATGGTGGCGCGAATGTGTTCAGCATGTGACTAATGAAGAGCAGCATATGTGGGATCAGGAGTGGTTAAGAATGTAGTGTATCGTTTAATGATCAGTGTGGAATCGTAAAGTTAATGACGACAGCTGTGAATTTGAGGCCTTTGACTTGGAAGGCATTGAGCCGCTTTGGGATTCAGAATCAGCAAGTGACCTTTTCTTTCCTTGTGAACATAGCTGATGTGAGGTTTCATATTTTGTTTTCGTAACTTTCATGACTTAATTATAGAAACAGGAATCTTTTTTCTCACAATGTCATATACGTGATTATTGCAAAAATAATAGCTATCAGATGGTCAACAATGCACTGGTTGATTTAACAATCAAGATAGCAGTTAAACTCAAGTGACGGCATTGCTGTTTACGTGCAAATGTGCAGATATGGTAACCACTGGTGTACTAGAGGCGGAACTCAGTAACTGGTGAGTTGGGTTTGGAGCTACTCCAGAAAATTTTTGAAGTGACTGTACTCTTAATCTAGCTGCTGATAATCCTGGAATGCGATGTCAGTCGCCTCCCTAGTAGCTCAGAGACAAGTAGTTGTGTTATCCAGTGCATTAGTTTACTGAGTGATTTCGTGTTTCTCATTGACTGGGGTGGCACAAACCACACATCACCAGTTACGGAACATTTTATTTGGTGTTGCAATTAACTGTTCAACGCCATTATGGCAGATTCAAGGAACACTATAAGGCGTAGCGATCCTAATTTTACTGATCGGTTTAATGATATTCTCAAAGATCTTAAAAGTGACTTCAATGGTGAAGGTGGTGATGGGCCGCAAGAATTTTGCAGTAAGCATGTTAGCATTTCTGAGGAAATGGCAGCAACAAATGAAGGCGGCGAAGCCAGTGGTCTTGTAGGTGAGTATGATGCTGATACAACTGATGAGGAGCAATTCGTAAAGGAAAAAGAAACCTGAGCAAAAATACTTTGATGTTAGAAACAAATTCAAATGGTCATCTTTCAGAAAATGAACGAAAGTTTGGCAAAGCATTACACCCTGTTCTTCGTGTTATGAAGCCCATCAGAGGGACAAACCGTAATGTGACAGCAGTCAATTGGTTTACATGCATTGAACTTGTCTGAGTTGCAAACAGGAGGTTTGACATATGTGGTAACAATGAAAAAGAACATACGGAAAATACCTACAGAATTTCTGCCCACAAGAAATAAACCAGAAAATTCAGTTATATATGGATTCACAAATAATTGCACGTTGATATATTTTGTACCAAAGAAAAGCAGTGCCATTATGCTTATCTCATCTATGCACCACACAATAAATACCGACAATGAAACCAAAAATCAGAAATCGTACACTTTTATAATGAAACTAAGGAGGTGTTGATTCTTTGTATGAGAAATGTGCAAATTATTCCAAGCCAACGTTCCAACCGCTGACCATTGATTGTATTCCTTACTAATGTTAAATGTTAGCCTAGCCAATGCTTACATTATTTTTGAGTCACGACAAATGGTGGAGCCACAGCAGAACGTAAGATTCCTAAACGGGCAACAGCCTTGAGAGTTACGTCAAAATATAGGGCATATCTTCAACGAAACTCTTCCCACAGCAGCCAAACAAAATTTACAGGAACAAGTAAGATACGAAATTACTTGTGCTGAGTGTGAAACTCCGATGAGCTCAAAAATGTGCATTGAGCATGTATGAAAATGTTGCCAAGTAAACAGTGTTCAAAAGTGGTCTAACTATACTCAGCGAATCCAAATGTTAATTATTGGTTACATTCATCATGCTAGAAGGCATTATATAAGAACTTATCAGCTTTTCTGTCTGAAAAGCTCAAAGAACTAAAGTGTTGCATTTTTTAATTCTTATTTACATTGTCCAAATGCAAACCATTTAATTCCAGTGTTTATGGTTTGCCAACAAATTTGATATGTTTATGTTCATTATACTTCCCTTCTTATACCATTTCAGTATTGCATTGATATTTATAACCATATCCTTGTCAGCCTTAATTAAGTTCTGGGGTTTGTCTAACCCCACCTCAGCAGATACGTTCCGAAAACCTTACTTCACCAGTTACGGGTTATAGCAATCAGCGCGAACTGAAGGCACTTATGCAGAATGCGCAGTTGGCAATGCAGCGCGCTTCATTTCTATTACGTGCTAACTGAGCATGTTTGCTAGATGAGTGTGTAAACACGTAGTATGTGCATGTTTGTGAACTATAACTGGTCTATTAGTGTGTTTTACCAGCTACTATGATAATTTAAGAAGTATTGTAACAGGGGTAAAAATAAATACAAAAATAAAGTGCAATAATTTAATATCTGGAATACAAATGAAACATATTGCATGACTGTAAAAAGACAGGCTCTTTATATTGTTCGCTCTACCTTTTTGTTTTAAAAATAAACAAAAATATTTAGAATACAAAAAGTGTCACTTTGTTAACAGTACAATCAGTAACCCATGTTAATTAAAAAGAAGCAGCAGCATTGTTAAAGTCTGACACTATTAGAATAGGTGTCCCTATTCTTTCCTTCCAAATCAATCGTGACAGACACAGTGAAAATTTCATAAGTACAGCTTTGCAGGATTGAGTGGTATCTGCCAGAAAAAAAAGTTAATTGTAATGTTTAAAATGTTGAAGCTTTTATCATGATGGAATTTCACATAACATATTTATTACGAAGATGATTTCGAAATCCATTCAATCAAACTGGTTAGAATCCGTAGAAATTAGCTATATTAGAAATAGTATCCCATAGTGTAACATGATAGTCTTTCTATTCTTTAAATTTAAAGCTGTAATTGCTTAAAGATTTTGATGGAATATTCGCTCAAATTTGTCTTGTTCACGGCGCCTTCAGTATTAGATATATAATCGAATATTATTACTTACACTAATCGAAAAAAGAATGACCTCAATATATTGTGACAAAAGACGAAATTCGACTCAAACTACTTTATTCTCACCAAAATCATTAGCTCAATGCTATAGATACAATCGCCTTCTTTTACACAAATACAAAAATTCGACAAGTCTGTAATGTTTGTTTAGCATGTACCAACATTTGACGCTAGTTAGCTCTCTGACGTACACACAGATCCACCTCTTAGACGGAGCTGCCCGCAGATTCCTCACCACGGAGCCGCACCACTTACTGACTTGTGAACGGTTTCCTGCACCGTTTTATGGCTTGCTGACTACTCATCACGGGGCTTGGAACGTACTATACTTAATCACCACAACACAATTGACTGACTCTTCTCCTCGGAGGTGCACTCATCGATTCAAATCGAAGCTTGAAACACATACAAATTTTAACACTCTCTCTACTGTACTACCTCAATCAGCATTATATACCTGTAGCATGTAGCCAGAAGCTTCTGCCAATATATCCTTCTCTAGTTATTTCTAGAGCATAGTGGAAATGTCTCGAACGGGATCTGTGCAGTAATAGCATAGCACGCTACTGTCAACTGTCTAAAGGACATCAACTGCAAGTTCATCAGCGTACCAACGTCGGAGACTCGTTTATCTCTCATGGTAGACTCGTTCCTCCTTCGTGACGTCAGATAGCACCGCCCCGTTGAAGGTGGGTCTCTCCTGCCCCATCCACTACCAAATCGCAATGGCAAGGCAACGGTGGTGGTCGAGGTTGAGACAACTCAGAACATTCAAGGAATTTAAACATTTACAGAAACTTGAAGATATAAAGCACAATCAGTAGTGTTTCAGTTTCTAGTCAGTGGTCATATTAGTACAAGTAGCCCATCAGAACACAGACGTCGATTTAGCAAAATGTTATGCGGCATTTTACTTCAAAACGAACTGCTTTAACTGCACACAGCGAACTCTGCAATTGGCTCATCAGAAGCTTTAGCTCAACTATGTTACTGAACTTTCAATTATACATCTGCGATGCATTGCCGTGTATAACTGGGGCATGGCCTTCTATGCATAATGCATGACGACTAGAATTTTCGCACCGATGTACAGCTTGTGGATTCGAATTTCTTTAAATCGGCCAACAGATCTGCCTCTGGGATCAGCCATCTTCTCCGAGTTTCTTCGCAGTGGAAGAAAATCTTAACCAATTAACTATCCAGTACTACAAGGCACTGAATTTATTCCTGTCCGCAGGCCTCTCTGGTCCGTTCCACCAGAATTTATTTTTCTGCAGCTGGAAACCGCTCCTGGTGAAATTCCAGAAGCCCGAGAACTAAGGTGTCACGCGGCCAGCATAGGATGTTCAGATGACATCATTTGAGGTACTTGCCTTTACAAGGCTGGTTCGAGGCATTGTATACCGCAAGCGTTTTGTTAAATACTGTCAACAGTACACCGCAGCATTCTGATGAAATACTTATCGCCACAGAACTAGAGGAAGCCTCCTTCACTCGCATTAAATTTCGCAGAACGCGTCTTATAAGGACGAAGTTTAAGTGCGAAGTAACAGGATTCCCCTAACAAGGATCAGTGTTCTAAGTCTTCACCTTTCACAGATGAACAGAGAAGAGTTTATGTTGGAGGAAGACTTTCAAATTCATTCTCTTGCGTACGAAATTTAACACCAGATAATTCTTCCATACACCATCACTTTCCAAGGCTGCTGACTTTTTATGAACATGCGAGATTGCTTCATGCTGGTATTAAATTGCTACTTGCCAATTTGAGGCTGAAATACTGGATTCCTTGAGCAAAACAGGTGCGCTTAGTTACCCATAGGCTTGTGATGCATCTGTCTTCACAATTTGCTTTCAGGAAGTTCATTGCCAGATGTGGACACATACAAGATTTATTCAGTGACAGTGAAACCACAGTCATAGCAGCAAACTGGAAAATAAGGAAGCTGCAATATGTTCTCGAGAAGGAAAATTTCCAGAGTTCACAGTATTCAAATCACATTTTATTCCTCCTCGCTTCTCAAATTTCCGTGGACTCTCGTAATCACGTGTTAGACATTGAAGAATCAGTAGACCAAAGTTTGGCCTATGAACAGCTTACCACCATTTTCACTTAGATTGAAGCCTATTCATGGACACTTTTATGGAAGCTCTTTCTTTGATTATCTGCGTGTCTATCTACTTTGGTCGTGAAAGTGCAGGCTTCATAGGCTTCTTAATCAGACATGAGGTTCTTTTACGTGCAGTAAACCTACGACTCGGGACCACCAGTTTTACTTCCCTTTCGAAGGACGTAATATTAATTTACGCTCGACAAAATCCATTGCCCTCCGCTGGGTTTGAACTCGTTAACCATATGCTAGCATTTTAACTCTAGACTACGCAGGATGAGATGGCCATTGTTTGCATTTACATAATTCTAATCTTTCAGTCCTGAACCTGGCCACTTTTTTATAGGAACTCCTCTGCTATCCCTTCACCCCAGTGTGGCCGAGCTTAATCTCAATAGGTTGGGCAGATGGGAATATCTTCAACAGAGCAACACTGTTAGGCTCGATGGATCAAGGACTACCACTACACTATGCAACAGAACTACAGCGTTTCTAAACGCACAGAAAGGTCCTTAGTTCTACTGGAGGAAAAGTACATGCCTTCTTTACGCTGGAAGCACACTCAGGAAAGGCCAAGCTGGAGCCGGTTGTCTCAATATGATGTGGTTCAAATATACTGATATGTGTCACAACCAAATAATAATAACTTAAAATGGATGCTGCTTTGAAGGTTTGTGGTGCTTTATCTTGAACAATTTAATGGGAGACGTATAAGCAGTAGTACAACTGCAGGTTGAGTCACAGAAAAGTGTTTAATATGTATGTGTTACAAAGTGAATTGCCTGACCTTGGCATATTTTGCTGTGCTACTAGCAATCTCATCCGTCCCACTGTCGTTAACGGAGTGTGTGACTGATTGTGGTTCAGTAAAAAAAAAAAAAAAAAAAAAAAAAAAAAAAAAAAAAAAAAAAAAAAATCTGTAACCTTGTATTATTGGTCATCCGCATTAGTTTAATATTCAGTTATTGTTATAATGATGATTATGATGAAATGAAAGTTATAGTGTTTAACGCCCGCTTTTACTATATACGCCACCGCAGGCAGTGACACTGATGATACATAAGATGAAGATGGAGCACCGGTAGAATGAGATGGCTGGGGAAACCGGAGGTCCCGGAGATAACCCACCCCAGCGCCATGTTGCCCACCACATATTTCACTTTGCGGTCTCCTGGAATCGAACCCAGGTCGCCTTAGTGAAAGTCAAGATGTCTAACTGCAATGATGATGATGATACTGTGTGTTATCACTTCCCGTAGGGGAGGGTATCCGTCCCCTTCAGCCTCGATAGTGCGAGCGCTGCGGACCACTAGCACTCGTGGTACTTCTGACGTTACTAGAAGTACATCGGATCGAACATCCGAGCCCCTCCCGTACGGGAGTTGCTCATTTGGGTTGGCTTCGGTGTGGTAGGGGTTCCCGATTCCCATGGGAGATCGGGGACGTCTGAACGGCTTTACCGTCAGATGGGGTTGAGGGGCACCTTTAACTTCCCGGGTGGTAACCTGCAGAGCTAGTAGTCTAGTAGTCGGTGTGCTAGCTCACTGGCGGCCCGATCGCGGCAGTCGGTAGTCTTCCTGGATGGGTTGACGCACGTAAGTGGCGTATCCACTTCCACCCTTTAATGGGGAGGGGACTGTTAGTCTCTAGGTCTTGCCCCAAGAAAAGAGCACAGAAGTGCGTCATCGCACCCCATTGGGGTCAGGTTTGATACCTCCCGGGTAATTAGAGAGGACGTTTGACGTCCGGCGTAGATACTCGCACGCGAATTGATTGTGTTGTATCACTAGGGCCCGGATTTTTAGGTTTTAACCTTATTTCGCCTAAAAAAAACTCAAATGAAGATTTGGCACCTAAAATAACCTAACTTTCTGCTTCCCTTTTTGAAACGAAGAATGTTATTTTCCAATTGTCAAAGTTAATTTGGAAGGTGATATTCGAGAGTGAATTAATAAAACAAGTGAAATGAATCCTTAAATGACATTCATCTCAAACGGAAAAAAATGTACAGTTAAAGCAGTCCGACTGATCTTCGGTCATACAATTGTTCAAAGAGAAAGTATCGGCAACCCCTCTTCCACCTGAGCCGATACTTACGTGCAGGGGAACTTGGCTATCTACTGCCGTTTACTATGCCCAGCACTTAAAGGATATTAAAAAAAAGTCGTCAATGAATCTGATAAAATAGAAGCTTCCTCCATTGTCAAGGCTAAAAGATCACTTGAGTGTCCCACTCTTGCAGCTTACCTTGTTTTTACTGAAAGATTTTAGTTTTATACCAAAAGCTGTTCTCCAGTTGGAAAAGGACAACTTTGCCACTAAAAGATGCTCTAGATATCATTGACAATGTTTCGAGAAAGCGAATACCTGAACCAGGAGATGCATGTTTTTCCAAGTTGCAGAAGATTATTGAACGAAATCCTGGTTTTGAAGATATAAAAATCATAAACTCAGTGTTGCAGGTAGAAAAACATACAAGAAAGCTACCCTTGCACTGGCATCAGAGGTCTGCGGTTGAATGACTTCATGCTCTGTTGAACGAACGTTTTCGTCATACAAAAATTTGTGTGACAATAAGAGATTGTTTCCCCAGAGCATTTGGGTATATATGCAACTGTTTACTGTAGTGCCAAAAAATAACCTACAAAGCAAACTGTGAACTCTATTTTGTGCATTCCCTGATGAATATCTTTGGCAATGTATAGGTACTTTTGTGAAATAAATTCATGAATCAATCTTACAAAAAAGTACCAGGAAAGGAAAATTATAAGTACATGTACTGATAAACAAAACATTTAAAAAAACTTGTTTTAATAAAGAAAAACCTAAAAATCCAATTTTAATCAAGAAAAGCCTAAAACACCATTTTAACCAAATAAAAGACCTAAAATTACCTAACAATCCGGGCCCTAGTTATCACTGTATAAGTAATTCAATTGTAGTCGGTGAAATATAAAGTGCACGTCGTCATCCCTTTTACCCATATATATGCACTAATTATCACCGGCATGGTTGTGGTACGCCACACTTTAATCCCTCATTAATTTACAGCAATGTTTTTGTGATGGCTGGCAAGTACCACCGTCTAAGGGCCAAGGTTCATTGAGATAAGTGCATCATGCGAAACTTTTAAGTTTTATTTGATGTGGACGGGTGAACTGCCATTTTTAACCTGATTGCACATGAAACATAATTTAAAAACATTTTGTGCTCGACCACGCAAAACTTAGGTATTTATAGGACTGGTAGCAGTACTTTAATGGGCCTCATTAAAGTACACTGTTCATTAAAGTACTGGTATTCGGCCAATCAGAAGTGGCCACGTAACATTGTGAAAGCGCAAGTATCGATTATTCTAGTTTCGATCGACAACGGTACTACCGCCAGTTTAGAAAAAAGGTCAAATTGCTGACACTAGTAACAGTAACATGTAACTTAAACCCTCAGAAATTACGCCAAAAGCACTCAATGTTACCAATAACTTATTGCTACAAAAGTCAAGTAAGATGTACGAAAAATTCTATTCAAAATTCATGGACTGGAGAATATCAAAAGGTATAAATTTGTTCTTGGAAAATGTATTTCAAAGTGTATTTCAAAATATGAAATCATTGGCCTTGTGGACTCAATATTCTATTTTAGATCAACACTCAACATCATGCACTAAATTGACTTATTATATAAATACTCAAATAAATAACCTATATTTAAATAACAATAAATACCTAGATTTGAAATAGTCAATTATGTTCATATTATCATTAGAATTAATTGCAAATGATATTTCAGTAAGCTCACTTTGTTCCAGTTTGTCTATACTTTTTTTAGGTTAAAGTAAACTGTGTCACAGGTTAACAGCTGTTTATAGGGAAGTAATCAATATTTCTACGCTTGCGTACTACGTACTAAGTCCACTTTACGATTGTAACATATCACTCAAATCAGACATGAACTTTGAAATGCAACCTTTAATTTAGATACATGATCGAGCATAAACAGCCGTATGAAACTTGACTATAATGGTAATTAAAACGCTTGCATCATAATTATTAACCTCGCTTCGCGTTTTAATTACTGCCATTATAGTCTCGTTGCATTATATACCATTATATATTTACAAAATACTATTAACGTTCACCAAACACATAGTAGTGTTAAATGTTTTCACGAAGTATGATAGCAAAGTCGTATAGCCTAATAACATTATGATGATGGATGGTGTTTATTATTATTATTATTATTATTATTATTATTATTATTATTATTATTATTATTATTATTATTATTATTATTATTATTATTATTATTATTATTATTATTATTATTATTATTATTATTATTATTATTATTATTATTATTATTATTATTATTATTATTATTATTATTATTATTATTATTATTATTATTATTATTATTATTATTATTATTATTATTATTATTATTATTATTATTATTATTATTATTATTATTATTATTATTATTTATATTATTATTATTTTTATTATTATTATTATTATTATTATTATTATTATTATTATTATTATTATTATTATTATTATTATTATTATTATTATTATTATTATTATTATTATTATTATTATTATTATTATTATTATTATTATTATTATTATTATTATTATTATTATTATTATTATTATTATTATTATTATTATTATTATTATTATTATTATTATTATTATTATTATTATTATTATTATTATTTCTATAAAAAATCCTGGACTTGGACTGACGTTTTTGGAGTGTAATAAAATACAAATTGTGAACTCTATGTACTGAACTCACTCTGGTTTCATTATAATTTTACAATTAATTCAAACTATAAAGCATCATTTGTACAAATATCACAGATATTTAAAGTAAAATAATTACAGATTGTGAACTCTAAACAATCAGCTAGAGAAATGGACTCGGTTTAATGTATATAGCGTCTAGAAAAGGAAAATATTCAATGTAAAATTGTTATAATGTTCATAATTATTAATTCAAAATTGGACATATAACTATAAAGCATGTAGTATTACTATGTAATGGGCATGCTGTTAATATCAATAAAGCAAAAAACAAATATTCTTATTGTTATTATTGTTATAACCACAACCAAAACGAATACGTAATGGAATTTAAGTAATAGTATTTTCTAACGGAATAGAATAGAATAAGGTAACGAAGTGATATCTTGTATTTTGACCCTAATCTCTCTTTCCACTCACACCCTCAGGAGCAACGTATGAAGTGAAGGAACTGTAGGGAATATATTGGCCGCAGGATGTCCAAATGACGTCTATTATTTAGTCGTATTTTATGTGCATGTGTGTGTGGGCGAGTGTGTGCGCGCGCGTGTGCGTGCCTGCGTGCGCGCGCGCGCCGTGGTGATTCATTTTAAGCTTAAAAATGGCAAACGCTTCTAGGGTTTCACGTCCAGTAACCCTATGCTTCGTAATTCTCTAACCAATTTGACGCTGAAGGTGAGACTCTGTATACACTCGGAACCATGAAACGCTATAGCCTTATTCAATTAAAGTAATAAGTTACGTTTTGATATTCATGTATAATACAGAGTACAATATTTCAAAGACAATGTTATCCAGTCATTAAAAGTAATGTGAAATGGACCTTTGTTCAGAGGTTAATGCTTAAATGCGAAACCGATAAGAGCTGGACTCATTCAGGAGCTAGTATGGACAGTCTTTGGGAAGCATATTTTGCAACTATTTCAATCCTCCGCCTCTTTCGCCGCCCAGCAAGAGCCAACCTATCTTCGTAATGCTAATGAATTAGGTTTCAACTAAAACCAATTAGAAGTTGACTCGCCTAAGGCAGGAACGGAAACACATAAGGTTCCACCAACATTCAAGAAAGGGAACACTAAAAGTAACCAAAAGCATCGCACATCTTTTGTACTCACCTGTACATGAATGACTGTACTTCATTGCATGTTAAATAGGAAATAAATGACATCTGAACTTTCTTTGCCTTGGACAAAGGCTCGCGTTCAGTACAAAATAAGCATTACTTGAAGGGTGAGCTTTAGATTACAACTTGCGGTTACAAACTTGATTTGACTAATACCTCGATATAACCAGATATGTGTATTGGTATTCTAGAAAGCTCAAAAATACCAATAGCCATGTTACTTTTGATGTACAACTAAAGATGGTTATTAGAAACATCCTCTTCTAAGATATTCTGCTCTGCGTGACGTAAATAATAGACGTGGACTACTCAAATGTAATTACAGACCCGACTATCCAGAAGGAGTGGATTATGAGAAATTGGCTTGAATAGCCACATTATTTCTAGACATTAAAATGACCAAAATTATTACTTCCATTGAAGAGAAATGTTGCGTTGCATGTGCTTCGGAATTATGCAACATACCTTAAGCATTTAATCTCCTTGTTGAAGAAAAGAAAAAAAAGTTGAGGATGTTATTTCGATGTTATTATGTTATTTCTTTGGTACATAAATTTTAGATAACTGACTATTGCGATTGCATAATTGCAATGGTGTGGAATATAGCTAAAGATATTTAAATTAATGGACCATTATATCCATTGTATTAGTATAATTTTCTTAATGTTACCCAATCAAGTCGTAGACGATGTTAGCGTCCGCCCATATTTTGGAATAAGATGCGCAACTTATCAATCCATTGGCTAGAATTACACGAAAGGTGCTAAGGGCGACGCTTGCAGTGTGGAGTTACACATCTTATTTACCAACCTAAAGCATTTTCTTCTAAAATATGCAAAGAATAAGTATTAAAAAGGTTAAAACAAACTACATATATAGAGAAATGAAGTGTTATTTCTGAGAATTTGAAAAAGATTAATTTAAAATCAAATACGACACTAAAATTGATATAGGCTTGCCGCATAGCTGTGTTGGTAGAGTCCTGCTTCAATTTCCTGTTGGAGTATGGGAATTCTTCTCCATCCCTTGTTCTCCCTGGATTTTTGGAATATGTGTAAGAGCGTGAGTGTGTGCGATTTAATTACCTTTATTGCCCGTACACGAGCTGCTGCCAATACGATCCAAAAGTAAAGTCCACTAACATGACCATGCAGTTAAAGGCGAACAATTAAAAAGAAATTGTCTACTTATTTCCAGCTGGATTGAAATGAGAACACCACCAGTCATATTTACAGTACTGATGTTTAAAAACTAAACTAAATAAATGCCACAATACTATTGCATTATTTCAGCCGCAAACCGAACGAAACTGAAGTTTAAAGTAATGGCTTCATTTACTAATCTTAGTTTGGGTGGTTATGTGGTAATAGCATTCTGAACTTGAATATGCAAGGGGAAAATAAATTAGCAAGACGGAAATAAAAACAATGTTCATATCTGTACTTGCTTTATCCTTTAGCGGAAACCGTACACGACTACGTTCCGCGTTTGTACTTTTTAAATATCGAATGTACGTAAGGTGATCTCATCTCTTTCTACTTTCCCGATGTTATTAATTTAAAAAGTTTTGGAGAGAGGGAGAATCTTCCGTCATCTTCTTATTGGTTTGTGCGTATTCTTTTATTCTTTTTTTATCATTATATCTTTAACTGCATAATAGATTGTGATCAAAGACAACTTAACACCACAAAGGAACAGCAACAAGTGTGGGTCGATCTCCAACAAAAGTTCTAACAGAAAGGGTGTCAAAGGTAAATTATGTATTGCTCTAAAGGCCGGTATTATAAGCATGCTTTTCTCTATCAACCGATCAAACATCTGCGTAACGTTCTAGAACGTCTCAGTGCAAGAGACTGCACAATTAGATACTTTAAATCCTGTTAGCATGTGATCCTAACAATTAAAGACAGAAAGAAACTTATGCATGTTTCAGTCTTTAAGTTAAAACATGTTGTGTCCCTTCCTTGAGCCTCTATTTCTTATTAGCTGTAAGAAAAACCTTAAAATCGCATGGACTTGTGTTTCGTGTTTATCATGCAATAGATCATGTTAATAATGTTAGTAATAAAGAGACCGGAACATATGCAGAATGCCTTTTTAAATGTCTCAAATCTGTCTTCAATTTGAAAGTGAATCTGTGAATTTATATCTTTGTGATTGAAATGCCACATCTTAATGTTGTCTTTTTCTGCTTTTTTTCAATATAAATACCTATTTTACGATATATTTTGCCTCTATTTCATTATTTATCTATTATTTATTATTTTATTAACTATTGAATATCGCCTTCGGGTATATTTTATTTCAATAACCGTTAGTCCGTGACAATGAAGTTACTTCGCCGAATGTATATATAGGTATTATTGTCTTTAAGTTGCAGACAACTTAAGCGCCCTTCATTCAGTTCATTATTTTCTTTGCAACAACGAGAAAGAAGAATAGCCATAGGGACGTTGAAGGAGAATCCTCCTCCGCAAAGGAGGGTCCTTCGGCTATTGCCATACCACGACTACGTCCCTTACTAGCATAGGGATGGGTTTTTTATAAGGGATGGTGGATAGATGATGGTGATTATGTTAAAGATAGGATGTTACGGTGATATGTAAGAGAATAAGATTTGTATGGAATTAGATTGGCGGTTATAAGAGGTTTATGGTTGTCCGAGCATAAGTCTGGGTCTTTTGTATTTCTCTCCGGGATCAAGATCGTACTCTCAGAGGCCGCGAATGAGGTGATTAAAACTGGAAGGAAGTTTAGCATAGAAGCTGTGGGAGAGTAATCAGTGAGTTTTGGGAATGCGAGGTCTGAGTGAATGTTGTAATTGGGAATGCACCAATGAGCTGAGGTTGCAGTACGAAGATAGCGGTTTTGGGGAATTTGGAGTTTATAGGGATGCGTTTTTGCGGCAACTCCCCAGACTTGACAGGCATAAGTGATTACAGGTCACAGAACCTGTTTGTAGAGAAGGATCTTGCTCCTGAGCGTCAGTGAAGATTTCCTTTTGTACCTAAGTGCCATCTTTCTGTTTGCTTTATTAGCCAGGGTTGTTACATGGATCTTCCATGTGAGCTTCATATCTAGGATGACCCCTAGATAATTCGCTGTAGTGCACCATGGTACTTCTTCACCTGCTAGCCGGAGGTTTGGAAATATCTTGAAGCGTTTACCTGGTAAAAGTAACACCCTAGGACTTAGTAGCGTTTACCTTTAGGCGCTAGGTGATGAACCAAGCAGACAGTATGTCAGCATAAAACTGACCCCGTTTCACCGCATAAGTGTGGTGTTTAGAAGTGGTAGTCAAAGCGGTGTCGTCTGCAAACAAATATAAGTTGCAGCCTCTATAGGTTGGAAGAGTGTTAATGTAGGTGAGGAATAACATGGGGCCCAGAACACTGCCTTGGGGTACCCCTGCATTAATGGCGTAAGTTTGAGAGATTTTGTCGTCCCTAGCAACGAAGAAGGATCGATTTTTGAGGTAGCTGTGCATTAGGTGAATAAGGTATAAAGGGATGTCGTAGTTTATTAGGTGATGAAGGAGACCTTCATCCATATGGAGTCGAAAGCTCGGGAAGTATCGAGGAATAGGGCTGCAACGTAGTGACGATTGTTGAAAGCTCTGACCACATCATCCACTATAGGAGGAGCTAGTGGGTAGTTGAATGCTGGCGTGGGAATCCAAATTATTCTGGACGAAGCACATGGTGACGATCCAACAGGGTTTGTAAGCGGAGTTGAAGAACTTTTTCAGTTTTCAGATGGCTGGCAGGAGACTAATTGGCCGGTGACTAAAAAGATGTTTCAAGTCCTTTCCAGGTTTGGCAGGTGTGATAATTTTGGCATGTTTCCATGCTCCTGGAAAGTAAGCCAAATTAAGCGTAAGCTGTCGAAGAGATGGACTAATAGCAGAATCCATTATGTAGAACGGGCTTTAAACGCTGCATAAGGCAGATTATAAGCTCCTGCAATTTTATAGGAATGGACAGAGTTGATAATACTTCTGACTTACATGACAGTAGTTAGACTGACTTCATGGGCAAGTGGGGTAGTTCTTAGGTAGTTTGTTACCGATGTTTCAATCTCATCCGTCAGTTCAGCATCCTGCGATTCCGCTGGATGGAATGTGGAGGCTAGGTGTTCAGCCATAAGTTGAACCTTATCCCTTGCTGACATGGCAATTCTCGCACCATCTATGCGGAGGATAGGAAGATGGGATTCTAAGCAGTGCCTTAGACATCCGCCATAGTGACGTGTCATCAGGATTGAGAGAGCTGATTCTCCACTCCCACTCTTCATTGCTTTAATCAGCAAGCTCTAGCTTGAGTAGGTGCTGAAATCTGTTCCATTCTCTTTTATGCTGAGGGTTACGTGAAAACTGGACGCGTCGCCGTGCTTTATTGCTGTCTGCGATAGGCGTCTTAGCTGATAAGGTAGGCTTCTGGGCGCTGGTCAAATTGCGCCGAGGCGCGGTGGCTTGTAGCCTAACTGTAGTCATAGTGGTGGTTATATTTTCAGCTGAGTTGTCCGCCTCTCCAGTGCTGCTGGGCCGAATTTCTGCAGGTTGCATTTGCATAAGCTCTGTGTACTTACTCCAGTTTGTGAAACGAGGATTAAATGAATTTGGGGGGTGGTGGCTTGCAACAATGCGTGCTCTCGAGCAAATAAATGTATAGATAACGGAAACGTTTTAATTACCGCTTGTGTTTATTTTAAAAGGCAATGAGTGCGATATAACTTTATTTTTCTTTCAGTTTCCATCACGACGTTGTAACTAGCAGCAATATGCCGAAATTCATTCTTCCTTTACGGAGTAAATTACAAAGTTACGTTAGTATTTTTGGATCCGGCGTATTCTGTACAGACGGTAGTGTTCACATGCAAAATTAGCGACATTTGACTACGAAAAGAGGTATTTTATATCGCAAAATATCGGCACATTCAAACATAGAAATGCGCTTTTCAAGGCTACTGGGAAGACGATTTCTTTGCCTCCAACAGTACTTGCAACATTGAATTGGAAATCCCAATTTACATTCATTTATTTAAAGCTTCTCTTAGTGCCGGAATCCCTTTGTGAAAATTACAGAATCCTACATTATCACAATTTTTGTAGAAGTATACTAGCCTATCTGTACCTAGCGAGTCAAGTTCGCGATAATGTTACTTACACATATTGCCGCTGTGGCATTGTTGTACGGCGGGCCGCGACCGGCGCGTGGGCGCGGAGCTGGACGCCAGCCGAGAGAGGGGGGGGGGGACAGAGAGAGAAAGAGACAGATAGTCTGGAATTTCCCGCTGCCATCGTGATTGTTTCGAACGATCCATTGAATTCTAGAACAATGGCTGGAGGTATTAAAGCCGACGGATTGTGAGTTGCTAGTTAGTTGCGAGTTGCAGTTGTTAATTGAATGTAAACGTACGACAGACGACCTTGAGAACTACTTTTGTGTATGTTACGTCATTTCTCAGCTGTAAGGGTCATACAAATCCTCTTTTTACTGAAATAAAGAGCATTTTAAATGTCTGCAAACAAGACTTTTAATTCTGTGAATCCACAAAGTCAGAATAAGTTACGATGTTACAATGAAAATCATTAAAGATAGAATGAAGAATAATATCTGGATTCCGATCGACGAGTCAACTGATACCATGGTTTGTTTCATTGCCAATGTTGTTACTGGACCATTAGATCCTATAAAAAATGAACCAATGCAACCATTCCTGCTTATGACAGTTTGTCTTGAACGTTAACAAGTCAACTATCACGCAGTTATTCACAAGCTCATTAAAGTTGTTATGACCCGAGGAGATTCAATACAACGTCTTACTTTTGATCCAGGAGGCACCATACTTATATGAAAAAAGGCTGGAATAGTGTTAAAAGTGCTATTTTCAAACGTGCTTCTCGTACATAGCACATGGCTTTCACAGGATGTCAGAAGAGATTCGATGCTTGTTTCCTGATGTTAACAATTTTATTTCCAGTATTAAGAACTTTGTGAAAGCTCCAACAAGAATACTGTCATTTAAATCCATTGCACCAGATGCACCTCTGCCTCCCCTGACCTATTATAACGAGATAAGGGACATGGATCTCGGCAGAACTTGACTACGCTTCAAATTTCCAGAGTATAATTGAGTTAGGAACGCTTTGGAGGAAGGAACGCTCAATTGTACCAGTCTAGAAATTTCTCAACTCTTCCGGAAGTGAAAAATGACCGTACTTAAACTGCGCGCGAGTTTGGTTTCCCGCTGCGAGTGATCTGCCAGTTTCAAGAAAGAGGACAACCTTTAATGAAGTCAATGAAAACTGTAATGATGCAGTGCAACGATTGAGTAGTGTTCCAGGGAAACGGAGTCCGTTAATTAGGAAAAGTGTAAAAGTGTAATCGAAAAATTGTTACCTGGGTAAACTTGGAAACACTTTAAAAGGTCTACAAGGTTAAAATTCTATTGGTTTAAGGAATCCTACAATGATGTTATGTTTCAGATTATCTCCAATAATCTCTGTCGATGTTGAGAGGTTATTTTCTCATATGAAAAACGTGTTATATGACAGAAGACTCAACATGACACCAAATAAATTAAAAAGCATTTGGCTGTCATGTGTTTTGAGTAAATCGTTGCAATACAGAGGCCCTTTTAAAAAAATCATGTTTGTGTCAATTGCAACACTAGAGTTTTGCTTCAAACTTTGAAGTTCTTTAAAATACGACGATCGAATTATTTAATAGTACGAGGTGCGTTCAAGTTATAACACCTCCTTTTTTCAGGACTGGGACCAGATAGGAAGTTCTGTTTTTCTTAATGCACGCGGACTCTTTGTGAATGCGTGACCGAGATGGCAACACTGTATGGTACATAGTACTCTAGTGGCAGTGACGAGAATTAGGCCTGTTTTTATACTTAAAATGGCGACGTTTTCATTGCATGAGCAGCTGTAATCATTCGTTTTCTCCATTTTCGTGATGTGACACCTATTGAAATTCATCGCCAGTTGAGTGAGGCATGTGGTGATGGTATCATGGATGTGTCTAATGTACGTTCCTGGATGCGATAGTTCAATGAAGGCAGAACATCGTGAGACAACAAACCAAGACAGTCACGGCCTCGCACCAGCCGGTCTTGACGGCATGATTCAACGAGTGGAGAACGCTGTTTTGGAGGATCGCCGATTGAGCGTTGCGGACATCGCCTCCAACATTGTTATTTCCGTGGGATCTGTGCATACAATCCTGCATGAAGATCTGAAAATGCGAAAAGTGTCCTCCAGGTGGGTGCCACGAATGCTGACGGATGATCACAAGGCTGCGCGCGTGGAAAATTGTCAGGCTATAGTGACTGATTGCATGAATGGAACTTTGTTTCAATCGATTGTGACAATAGATGAGACGTGTATGCACTATTTCAATCCTGAAACGAAGCACCAGTCAGCTCAATGGAAGCACACAGACTCACGCCACCAAAAAATTTTCGGGTGAGCGCCAGTGCTGACAAAATGATAATGGCCATCTTCTGGGACAGCAGTAGTGTAATCGTTACTCATTGCATTTGAAAGGGCACTACGGTGACAGATGCACCGTATCAAAAATGTTTTGTAGAATAAACTCCTCCCAGCAATGCGTGAAATACGGGCAGAAAAGGTTGGAAGTGTGCTCTTTCATCAAAACAACGCACCAGTGCATCGGGCGAACGCTACGTAGGAGTTTCTTTGTGACAACAACTTTGAAGTGATTGCTCATGCTGATTTGCCTCCTAGCGACTTTTGGCTGTTTCACACGATAAAAGACACACTCCGTGGTCGCGGATTCACTAGTCGTGCCGCTATTGCCTCGGCGATTTTCCAGTGGTCAAAACACACTCCTATGGAAGCGTTAGCAGCGGCCATGAAATCATGGCGTGACGTTATGAAAAATGTGTATGGCTAAAGGGAGATTACGTTGAGAAGTTTCACTAGGTTTCGCGTTTTTCTTGTGATTACTTTGTGAGAAAAAAATAGGAGGTGTTATAACTTGAACGCACCTCGTAAAATGGATTAAATAAATGCGTTTTTCTAATTGCCCTTTATTGCCTGTTTTAGTACTTATAAAACTTTTTTCCTGCCTATTTTAGCTCTTTATAATGCCGGTTTGCTTGCCTATTTTAACGATTCATAATCCCTAAACTTCCGGTCTCTGGTAATCAATACTGAAATAAAAACTAATTTGAAATTAAATATAGGATAATTAAAATAAAACGTTATTCTGTAGTTGAATGGCTTGTAAAATTCGATAATCACACAGTAATTGTACTATTAATATTGTATTCCTTTAATTCTAATTTCTCTTCACAAACCTAGATCAGATTATATTTGCAGGGACTCTCACGGCCGGCGTCATGAAGAACAGAGTTATCTTCCGGGCTTTTAGGCCATGGTGCAGTAGTCTGACTAGCACGAATCACCTTTGAAGATGCCAAGCGTGGTCCTTGGCGAAACGTCGTAATAATTGTCCTCCTAGAACAGGGCCTATAAGCCCGGAAGAAAACTGTTCTTTTAAATCAGATTTCTACCAGTAGTTTATAAAAGTGAATTGTTTAATAAGAAGGCTACGTTTAGTCAATAGAATTATTGTTGACAGATTTTAAGAAATTCTCTAATGCTGCTGATTCGTTGTTAAATAAACCTCGTCCACTTTCCTAGAAGATTTCTTTTCTTGTTTACTGTTCACGATGCTCGTGTACATGCAACAGTGCTCTCGTAAACAATAAATGATACAAGCAGTTCAATGCTACCACAGTTGGGTTATCTTGCACCGCATTTGCAGAAGCAGCCATATTTATCGCCTATCTGATAGTGCATCATGAAAAGGCGTGGAATATCACAGAATTAAATGGAGGTGTAAACTTCTTTACTTCTATTCATATTATTTACTGTGTCATATTAATAAAAGCTTTGACTATGAATAACATACTTCTTAATCATCCACAGGTAATCGCGCATGTTTAAGGTATTGTATATTATGGCATGCTTTGATTTTCGCATGCTAATGACATACTGAGTTTACAGAGAGTTTACATATTTGTAACAGTGATGGTTTAATGTATCCCACGCATTTTGAATGGCAATAGAGAACAATTGAATTACGCTAAAACGTTTAATGTTATCAAAATGTTCTGCAATAGTTCAATGGTGAGACTTTTAAGTAAACTGATGTGAACATTAGTACAGGTGTTTTCTAAGTTAATTTATTAACAGGATTGCCGAGCTCGATAAGGCACAACTTACGAGAACCATTCGCCAGGACTGTTCTTCCTAACAAGTTTTCTTCAGTTCTCTTAACTGGCCAATGGCAGGGAGCTACCTTAAACTTAGTCCTGGAATGTTTCCTTCCCAAACGCCCTTTCAAATTTATTTCAGTTCATGTATCATCCACCGTCTGTAGATTAGTGTCGTATGTAATAAAACAGAGTGTTAACACTTCAGTAACGTCAAAGAACAATCCATCTGTGAATAATCTATTCAATTCGAGCATTAAAAAATATTAATTACTAATTTTATTTAAGTTTGATTTAAGTGCTAACAATGATTATTTTAAAACGATTATCTTCACAAGAAGACAAATTGTGTGCTTTAAGAAGAACATAATTTTTTGTTGTAAGATCTCTGTCTCTTAAGGTTTACCTGTTTATCAAGTCATCCGGAATGAAAAGTAGAGGATATTCCCATAAAATTCAAAATATGCATTTGATTTAGTATGAAAATATTTAAATATGTGATATTTTAATCAATAATTGTACACCTTGTTTAATATTTTCAAAAATATTACAGGAAAGGATATTCTAACGTGGATGGATATTTTTTAAACATCTTCGTACACATTCTTGGAAAATGATAACGAGCTTGATATTACGCCGATTGTTTGTTAAGTATGCTGTTCACGAACATACCGATTTGCTAAAACAAATTTTTATTTTATTCGAAGAACCTCCAAAAATGTATTTCAGGTGGAATCTAGATACTGAATTTCTCAATTGAATTCATTATTTCATCTACTGTACGTGGTAGGGGAGCAAAAAGGTTCATGATTTTATTCAGATGTTACCCCCGTTCAAAAGAGGTATGGAATTTCGCTACTTCGAGGAACCATCTTTGCGTCAGCGCTTCCGCCGCGTCGTCGCAAAGAAATTGTTACAGTAGACTATCGCTATCTAAATTACACGTGTTTAGGACGGTAATGAGGCTGCTTTTAGCTTTGAGTGCACTTAGTTCAAGCTTCACTGTAATGACTGAGTGGCTTTACAGACCAGCGCTCTCCCAGACACTACTCCAGGGACTCTATGGGTCTGGGCATGGAATACTCGTCTACACTTGGGAGCAGAAAAAAGTGGCTCATACACAAGTTGCAGTGTTTTTTTTTTTTTTTTCGTAAGGTTTCTACAACTTATTTAACACTATTTTCGAACTTGACCATATTACTCTCGGGCTGGCCTGGAATAAACCCCAAAAAAGAAACAAAGCGACGAGTAAAACTATCTCGGTGCGAAACAGAGGCGCTAGAAATAGTAGGTATGCCGTAATAAGCTCCGGTTCATTCTGATTCGTCTAGCATACTATTTCGGTGTTTGTCAATTTCAATCAAAAAATTCTTAAATAAATTCGACAAATTTGTAAACTCTTCAGACTTTCATGCGTTGAAAATTAACCAAGAACAATAGCCATCCGCAAACATTGTAAATTATGTTACCATAAACTATTGCAAAAATTCGTTAAGAACGAGTAGTACAATGTTATACGTATAATAGTAATAGTAGTAATAGTAATAGTAAAAATAGTAATAGTAATAGTAAAAATAATAATAGTAATAGTAAAAATAATAATAGTAATAGTAAAAATAATAATAGTAATAGTAATAATAATAGTAATAGTAAAAATAATAGTAATAATAATAGTAATAATAATAGTAATAGTAATAATAATAATAATAGTAATAGTAATAATAATAATAGTAATAGTAATAATAATAGTAATAGTAATAATAATAATAATAGTAATAGTAATAATAATAGTAGTAATAGTAATAGTAGTAATAATAATAATAAATTCTCTGGCCTACTCCGATTTAAATGTGTTAAAACTGGTCGTACCATACGTAACGGTATTCCTGTATCTCATGGCTGGTTAGAAATACATCTTAAGAATAAGATGATCCTTTGTTCTCTAATCACTCTGATATGCAGGCCTAGTAGTCCAAAATGTTATGCTTCCATCTCGTTTCAATAAATCTTAATTATCAGTAACTTAACCATATCGAACTAGCAAGAACATACAAATAGACAGTCCATTAGCAGTGTCTGGCTCCACTCGTCTTTTGGAAGACGTAAGCAACTGGTCAAGTAAGTGATAGAAGTATAAGGAAGGCAGAGTGGTGTTAAGGGGCGGAACTGCGCATAATTTAAATCTACTCGTTCCGTCATGATGTACGACTTCTAAGTGTACGTGTATCCAGAGTGAGATATATACCACCATAGTCTCGTATGGTGGTTTAACAGCAAATGGTTTTAGGTTTACCACTTTGGCTATTACTTACTTCTAGTAGGCAGCGGAGATACTGTATTCCACCCAAAAAAATCCTAGCCGAAACTTAGTGCGTGCATGAACATTGTAACTCGAATATGAAATGTATAAATGTGCTCTAATAAATCCTAAATTCTCTAAATATATTGGTATTTAAGCCAAAATATCAGCGTTATTCTGAGATATAATAAAAATTTATAAAATCTGGCATCTTTTCCCGACAAGTTCTCACTTTTTTCCTTCCTAGAATAGATTAACCTTGGAATTTTAAGTTCATTACCTTCCAAGGATACAAGTGAAATATTTTTTAAAGAAGTATCTACTTCAACTATCCGGTACATTAAAATAAATTTTGTATATCCTTAGCTGACTCTGTAACGAGTTCGATTACATTTACATACATTTGACGTATTTGCATGATAATAAAATGTATCACTTCAATGTTCTGTGGATAACATAAGACGTCCCTGTGACAAGGGAGGGGTGAGAAGTTTTGTAAACGCATTGGTACTGCTATCCGCAACTGCCTAGTCTCCGTCAGACAGCGACAGGTGGTGCAACCAGTGCAGGGCTTGCTTATTTACAAACAGTGCTTTATAATGACAGTGAAGTATGGTAATAATGGCAATATGGTATCAAAACCGGTTATGTATGAGATAATTAAGAGAAACAAAGAGAAGTTCAACCTGTATACAATCGACTCCATAGCTGATTTAAATGTACATACCTTACCTCCATGTCATTGTGGTACGAATGCCATCGAACTAACATGGGCACAAATCAATGAAGGATTCAAGTATGGTTGACGCAATAGGTAAACGCGTAGAAAGTGCTCTATGAAAGTTGAAAATATTGGTGAACTTAGGAGGGTATATGAAGAAAGAAACGAAGGAAGACATTATGAATGCGGTAAGTGCATTAGAAGAATATTATAATGTAACTAAACAGACTTCAAACATTGAAATTGCTGATATTAAAGAATCGCAGAAGCTGAGATTAGCAATACGCCAAGAATAGTAATGACAGATGGAGAAGACAGCAGTGGTATAAGACAACTAGCGACGTCACTCAGGAAACAAGTTCCGAGGCCCATCATACAGGAACATCTACAGCACAAAACACGCACATTGTTACACCTAGTGGGGACAACAGGAGAAAAGACTTCCAAGCAGGAAAGCAATGACGTCTGTCAGGCACACTTGAGAGGCTTCAAGAAATAATCAACAACTAGGGGAAACGAATGATAATAGAAAAATACATACTATGTTACCTAGCGAGGTGAAGAACAACTCGACAGACATACACAACACGAAACCTAGTGGAGATGACAGAATTAACAACCAGGCAGCAATAAATGTCGACACAATAAACAATAAGCTGAAATACATAATGGATTTTCTTGAACATAAACTGGATCAAAAGATTGAGGAAAAAATCAACTGTATTATACCAAAAAATACACCGGGAAAAAATATATACTGAAACTGTGACCAACAACGGACGAGCAAATGATACTTTACTGGTATCAGAGGAAAATCGGCTAAGTAGCAGCGAGGAATCGGAATGATAAACCATAGGAACAAGAAGAACAACAACACAGAATAATCAAAGTGAACACGTAACTGGACCCCAGGAGGAAGACTGCAAGCTAAAAGCAGTTGATAAGATGGCCTGGCTATACATCGGAAGGCTCAAACAGAACACCACTATAACCAATATAATGCATTTTCTTGAGATGAAAAGCATACATGGAAATATAGAATGCGAAGAACTGAAGACCCACGGAAACGGAAAAACCTTCAAAGTTGGATTCGTCTATGAATATCTAGAGATGACTCAACGACCGGAATTTTGGCCCCAACAAATTGCGGTAAGACGATTCAACTTCGGAAGAAATAATGAGCGATTTCGTAGATTCAATGAAGGAATCGGAACAGAATTGCCCTAAGCTCAACATCACTACAGGAACAAAGGGAATAAACGTCCTCTTATGGAACATCCAGGGATTAAAAGGCGCACTCCCGTACATATTAGAGGAGATAATTGGGGGTACTGACGCAATAATACTCACAGAAACCTTTCTCAACGAACCTATAGACCTTCAAGGGTACTATGCAGTACACACGTTTGCAAAGCTAACGGAGGGAAGACCATCAGGAGGAGGCATCTGTTTATTAAAGGGAACAACAGAGAACATCGAAATAATCACCAAGGAAGAAAATATGATAGTAGTCAAAACCACTGCAGTAACACTGATAGGTGTAGGTATATGTCCAGTCTCGCATACCCATAGGAAACGTAATAGATATAGTATACAAAGCCATAGATCAAACAAGGACTGATAAAAATATACTTTTAGCCCGAGATCTAAACTGCACACTTGACAAACAGACACACTTTTAGAAACTCCAGAAGAAGATGGATTCATACTAGCAAACAAACCGGACATACCAACCTATATCACATATAATGGATCCAACACCATCGATCTGGTGTTCTATAAGGGAAGAAACGTAAAATTACGGAAACAAGAAGGTGGTCATCATCCACCACCCAAATAAGGAAATATATCCCCATGATGACAAATTTTGATATCGAAATACTACAAATGAGAAAACCAGCAAATGAACCTATTAGGTATACCAACAAAATAGAACTGCAGAAATGTAACAGAGTAAAGACAACATCGAGGAAGCGAGAAACCTAATAGGAAAGGGAAAACTGGAGGAAGCATTAGAATTAGCTTCGGATATAATCCTAAAAGCAGCACAAATCAGAATTAGAAGACGAGCTCAAATGAGGTTTGACCATGAATGCTACAAAGAAAGAAATGAAACGCTGAGAGCACTATTCTCAGCAAAAAGATACAGACGGCAAGAAAATATCATAAGAAAAAGAAAGGAGTACAAATCTGCACTACGAGGAGAGCACATTGAGAGAGAAGCAAGGAAACTAGCGGAGGATGCAAAACAGACCCTTTTATAGCGATAAAGAAGAGATTCACACACACAGCAGGAGAAATGAGTAAGAAGGACTGGCAAACGCACATCTCGAGGATACTAAATAAACAGAACAAGAACCAAGCATATTTCATGGAAGAGGTAGAGCCCATAGAAGACATACAATTAATAGCTACCAGAGAACTCGGAGAAGCAATCAACGGAAGAAAACATAAGAAAGCAGCAGGCCCAGATAATATATACATGGAACATTACAAAGATTCCCTCGATAACATGGGAAATTTATGGACAGACCTCATGAACAAGTGTTTGCAGACACGTATAAATCCTGAAAGTTGGATAACAGCAACACTGAATATTACCTATAAAGGGAAAGGAAATAAGAAATCCCCTGACTGATTTAGAAGAGTGGCGCTGGAAAATGCCACCTTTAAAATCTTCACGACGATACTCAATAGGTTACTGGCAACGGTTGGAGAAAGTATCCCCAATTTACAGTTTGGCTTCATGAAGGGAAGGAGCACCTTAGAAGCGGTGAAATATTTACTGGACCAAATAGAAGACGCTCTGAGACACTCAGGAGGCAAATATTTTGCAGTTTTTGTCGACTTCAAGAAAGCATTCGACTAGTGAACAGAAAAAAAAACTAATTGGAAAACTGAATGACCAAGAAGGAAGACCCTCTGATGAGAACAATTGAATTATGTCTAAAACGAAACCTCATCCAGATAAACAATGTTGAAATCTCAGATAAAACCATACAAACGAACGGAGTCCTACAAGGCGACCCTTTAAGCCCTACGCTATTTGACATCTATACACCGATGTAAGAACCATCATAGAAGAAAACTCAACAGCAGAAATAGTTCTTTATGCAGACGATATGGTGATAGGATCAAAGAAAATAGAGGATGTTCAAGATGTACCATACAATTTGGAGATTTCGGCAAGAGAAAATGACATGGACATAAACAAAGAGAAGACAATACAAATGACATTTCGGAACGGTGGAAAAATAGCAATTAAAGACGCTCTAACACTATACAGCGAGACTCTAAGGGTTGTAGGACACTGTAACCATCTGGGAGTTACGACACAGACAACTACACTTTCCTTCAACGGCCATATCGGCGGCCGTTCTCCTTTGGAACATACCGAAGGTGTTAACTCGTTTTCTTTGGTTTTTAATCATTAGATCACGCGCACATTCACACTTTCATTCATATTTCCAGACTCTGGGGAAGATTGGGAATTATCTTGGTCGGAGAAAAATCCCCACTCCCACCGCTGGGAATCAAACCCGGGACCTCTAGCACTGAAGGCAGGTGCTCTACCGACTGAGCGACGGGGCCAGCCAAAATAGTGAACTTGCAAAGAATTGAGAAGGTCAAGGCGATATACATGAAACGAGTCTCAGGAGTCGGAAAAAGTGCCATCACGACTGGTAGATGAGCTCATGAGGGAGACCTACCTCATAGAGGATATAAGGCTACAGCTCTGGTTGCCATCCACAGGACCCTACCTTTTTTGGGGGGGAGACAGTTTATTTAACAAAGGTGAAGATAAGGTAGGATGTGGATGCGGTTTTATTACAGTCTGGGGGAGATCCCGCTGAAAGCACTCCCATTATTTTAGGTGAAGTTGCAGTTCGAGCTGCCGATGGCAGCAAGCGGGTAATAAATAATGACCAGGTGTCGATCATGACCAAGGCCCTGATCGAGGCACGTGGGTATAGGGTGCGACTTGCAGACTTAGTCTCTTTAGGGGATGGCCGTAGATGAGACCGTAGATGCAGTAGATGAGATCCTTTGCACGTCAGTGAGAATGTCGGTGAGTACTTTGTCCTGTGAAGTGTTGGAGTCGAGTCTTGTGGTCAGAAGCTGTAGGGCTTCGTGATTAGAGCTGGCGGCGCTGACTGCAATCTTCCAGATTGCCTATGCATGTGTTGATGTTCATTACCTCCGAGTGGAGGTCCTGAATCAAATCTGAAGAGGTCCAGAGGTGGTAGCGGCGAAACTCTCCTCAAAGCGTAGTAGGCGCCTGTTGGTGTGCCGGAGTTCCTCACGTAAGTCTTACAGAAGGAGTAGTACATCTGGCGAAGCGGTGATGTTGTCGGTTGAGGACCTTGCTGGCTGCATTGGGCGAGGGTACGGAGGGTACTGCGCCCATCAGGTTTAGTGGCCGAAACCCCTGCAGGTAACGCAGTATAGATCGTGTTCTCTGCATTCTGATGTGAGTGAGGAAGTACCACAGTAGTGGCACCCCAGTGGCGCAATGCAGGTGGAAACGTCATGTCCATACGCGCAGCATCTTCTGCAAGGTTGTCGACGGGCCCTAAAACACCACACACTCACTCTTCTGCAAGGGAAGTGTTGCTGGTGCTTGCTGGCCTCTACTACTAGGCATTGCCCTAACAAGGGCAGGCCGGTGCTCAAGGCAGCGTGGCGTTCCCCTGCATCGGTGAGCTGAATTCGCACAAGGGTGGTGGGGCCTCGCATGGTGGTGATCATGGTGGCTCTTGTTACAGAGGGCCAAAGTGGCAGTGTCGATGAAGCGAATGGGGAGATCGCGAGGAACTCCAACAATGACGGCGGTGAAGGTTGCTGGAGACTCGGTTGCTGGCTGTAGCTGCGGTGAAGGTGTTCGGTTACTGGCGACTGTGGGTGAGGGTGGCGGGCTGGAGTTGCCTGCAGAGGCTGCGTAGTGACTGGCGATGTTCTGCGAAAAGGCCCAGGTACCGAGAGAGTCGGCGGAGGGCCGGGCGCGTGCGAGAGTCCGGCGCTGTAGGAGAAGGGAGCCGAGAAGCCCAGAACTTCCGGGTCAGCTCCGCTGTAGGCTCTTTCTCGACCGCCGAGAGTGGCGGAGAGACGGGCGATGGTGGCTGGGAGCTGTCTGTTGACCAATGCGCTGAGCTTTTCTTCAGCGGTTGGCTGTGCTGCTTCCTCTTGCCGGCGTTCTTCTTTTCCATGGTACGTGTCTGCGAAGAGATTTTAACACATCGGAGTCTCGAAGAGAAATCCAAGGCCCTACCAGGAACTGGTTAACATACAGGAAACGAAGAAAAGGGAGATAGAATTGGAATTATACACCACCTCAGCCATGATGGAGGTCCTCATCTGAGTGTAACCCTCAGAATCATGTTACAACAAGAACTGCAATCCATGGGTTCCACCATAAAATATGTAACAAGAGATACCACTATCGAAGTGAAGAGTATCAGTGTGTGTTGTGTGGACAGAACTGTGAGAAATATCACTTACTAACTTGTACAAACAGGACAAAATCCGTTACAGACTACAGTAAAGATTAAACTGTTATTTTATCCTTGTTTGTCAAAGCTCCACTTGAGCGCATCTTCCTTGTTAATAAGTTTAAAAAATCATTGAAGGAGGTAGAAAATATGCACTGGAGAAAAGACGGATTAATTGTTATGCTGGACAATTTCATCATATATTTAGAAGAAAGTGACTCTCCAAAAAATCCCTAATGGACGGTATATCTATATTACCGACATCTACCAGTAGTCTTTAAAGTGCTATGCTTGAAAGTATTAAAGTGTTAGCTACAATATAATTAGACGGTATCAATTGGAACGTTACATGGAAGTGATACGATATGAGATTAGGCAGTCATGGGCTACAGCACTGACAATAGTGCTCTCTCTCTCTCTTTCTCTCTCTCTCTCTCTCTCTCTCTCTCTCTCTCTCTCTCTCTCTCTCTCTCTCTTATTTTAGTGTTTCAAGATAAAAAAGACGAACTGTTATCTCAGTGAAACGATTCCTGAAACATTCATCTCTATTAAATGAAGTGGAGAGAAAACTATTCTTCTATAAGAATCACTTGTAGAAAAAGAGAGGAAAAACAATGTAGAGTAGAGATATTCATACGCATGTCGCCATGTTCATTTAAATTGACGGCCTGTGTTCTGGACGTTCCTTGGGGCATTTGGTCTATTGTGCACTCAAATGTACTTTTTTTTCAATCCAATGTATCCATTCATCAAACCGAATAAATATACAGCGCATGTAGGAACTTACTCAGAATTCTTGTGGGAGGAATAAATTTAGAATAATTTCGTCTTTGTTAGTTTCCTTCGATGTATTAGCCTTCAGTTGGTTGCAATCATAGTTTTTCTCCTTTTAGTTTGCTTTCTTCAACGTTGAGTCATATCCGACGATAAATGGCTAACTTGGGTGAAATGATACTCAAATAAGCCCAGGGTCCACAGAGCTTAGAGCTACCCGATATTAATCTTTTAGGATAAGGGAAAACATCGGAAAAAGTCTTATTCAGATAATTTGGCCTAATCGAAATTCGAACTCGGGACCTCTTGAACTTGAGGCAGACACGCCTATGCTACAGAGGCAGGCCCAATCATACGTTGGAATTGACCTCACCTACGTCTATTTTCTCTTTTCAATTAGGAATGTTGCTGTACCTCATGCTTTCAGGGGAGCAACCTTCAAATCTGGAAAAAAGTATATTATATTCATTCTTTTTCTGCTTCTCCTTCAAGATACATTTCAAGAACTACAGGGACGTACAAGATAAAGCCTGGGTTGTTTCTGGGTTGGTCAGTGGTTGCTGGACAAACGTTTCGAGTAGCAACTAAAAGATGGGCTGGTCCTATATTTGCTTTAGCGGATGCAGTTGCAACTATTAATTCCAGCAGCGAGGATGAAACTTTGACAATAAATGTAACTAAACGGGCAGCGTTATGATCTCAGAGTTATAACCTCTCTCCAGTGCTTTAATCAATATACTATTTAAAATTTTGACAATTTAAAAGGTTTTTGCATTAATATGGAATGAAAATTCAAACTTTTGACTACCTATGGGTATGATTTAACCCATTTTTGTAGAAACTGTTACGGCAATTCCATTTTTAGTAAGAGACATGTCGTTATTTTGAAGTAAAGTATGCTGATTGTGAGTAATATTACTATTTTTGTATGTGGATTATATATAATATACTGCTGTTTGCCTTTGTGCCTGAATATTCAGTATTTGGTGTAGCCTGCGCACACTGCAATTTGAGGCTGCTATACGCCATGGGATGGTCTAAAAAAAATTAAGGTTCTGAATATGTTCCTGGGGTGCCTCCCTCCAAACAGTTGTGTTTAAGTCCACAAATCCGTGACACTGGTTACTTGAGGAGCGTTACGAAAAGCTGCCGACTAATCATACGTATCCCAGATATGTTCAATGGGTAACATGTCCAGCGAACGTGCAGGCCAAGAAATCAGTGGTACTTGTCGCGCTTCTAAGAAGGTTTGTATATACACTTGTCGCAGAATGTGACGGTGCAATTAACCTACTGATATGTTGTCTGTGGAAATACCTGAAGCAGAGGGAATACCTAGGGCTCTACAATCTCCGTTAGTTACCGGCTGTTGTTCAAAGTGTCCTCATTATTAGGAGGCGAGATCGGCTGCTATATCCAATGGCACCCCATACCATAATAACTGGTGCCTATCTGCTATACCGATCAACGGTGCAACGGGACTGTCACGTGACATGAGGCCATTATTGTAAGACAGGTTGAAGAGGAACTTGTCCGAAAAGACTTTTATAGCTCAGCACGCCAGTAACGACGTTCACGTGCCCATTGCAGTCAAAGGCGTTTGTGTTTTCTGGACAATGGAAGCCGACGTGAAGTCTGTTTAGCCAACGTGTGTGCAGTTCCCAGCCAAAGGGACCTCAAAGGAGCTGACCTTCCCGCCCACTAATGACCGTCATAAATCTATCTCCACACTTCAGAAATGGAACACTGACGTTGGGGACCAGTAGCAACCCAGCTTTTCTGAAAATGACAGTTGCATGTCTACTCCGCGTGGAGTCTCAGTTGCCAAAGTTCCAACTTCCTGTTATTCTGTTTCATTAGGTGCAAGACGGTGATGTTAAAATGTTGCAACATTGTAGAGGGGACCGTCAGGAGGAGGGTTCATGTTGTAAAACGATTATGAGGGTTCCTCAAAGAAAGCGGCCGCCGTGCACTTGCGTTGGCTAGACAGACTTTACTAATGGCTGTGTGCAACCAGTCTATTCCACAGCAGTTCAGAAGTTTTTCATCGCAGAAAACAGCATAGACGAGATCCCAGACACAAGTTGGAATATAACAGGTAGGTGGTCAGTTAGAATCACATCTAAACATAACAGGAACAACTTTCTCTCCTGAAAATTCAGGATTCAACAGAGAAACAATATCCATGAATTGCGCTTCCATCACTGCCGCCCCGAAAGTTTCGGTGAATACTTCTGCTGGTGGTACCATATACACTCCAGTAATTATCTATAACAATCTGGCTACTCATTTACGCTAACAGCCCATGTTCCAACGCTCGCTACCATATTTCCAGTCGGAATGTACTGCCTCTGTCAGAGATTTTCTTTCTCGACCTCGTCTGCAGTAGTTTTCTTCAGCAAGTTCCATTGAATCGTCTCAACTACACATGTAATGTGCATTACAAAATATCCTGTATATGGCCGCGTTCTAGTTGGGCAACTTAATCATGTGCCTCTCATAGGATCCACTTGTTTCTTTTTTTCCTCATTATTAAACTCCTGTCTTCCCACGCATTTTTAGTTGTGTAGAATTATTTCACACGCTGTAGATTTCGTCGAAATAACACGTAAATATAGTCTTTCTACTATGGCGTTACCTAGGGGTAGACTTAAAGGTTTAACACAATTAAGTCAATTGTTTTAAAACATGATCTCCCGCTGAGCTTTCAAATCTAATGATTTAATACCCTAAACTTGAGCTGTCTTCAGGATTCTTGTGATAGAGAAGTTCTACAATTTGGATTTAGAAGCATCCGCCAAATAAACAACCCGTGGCATAACAGCCCAAGTGGGCCAAAGCCTGCCAATCCGGCTGCCGGCCTCACGGCCACATTCGCAAGGTGAAGGTGGACGATCATCCTACCGATATGTACAGGGAGGAGATATCAGCACCTCAGAACCCCAAGCCGGAAAGTTTTCTTACGCAACCAGGGCCAATTCTTCAACAGCAGATGTCAGTAAACTTTATAGAGCCGATATTATTTCCAGGATTGTGCGTTTGAGGCTCTTTACTCGTCATTTTAAATAATCTATGGCTCCGCTGCTTAATATTCTACATTTTTCCTGTTGCTCTTTTATGTTTCTATTTTGAAGCACAGCTTTTAGTAACACTGAGAACTCTAAACCAAATCAACAAATTCAAGAGTGGGCTAAATGGAAGCAATTAAAGTTCACAAAAATTTCTCGTGTAATATTCATCTTGGTAACGAAAGAGTGTTTTGTTTAACTCAATTAAGATTCTAGAATGATCAACTTTGTGTGTTTTGAAAAGCAACTTCACTATCTCAAAATTATTTAGTGTCAATTTCGTTAGTTGCATCACTGTACATTAAATATAATTCCCTAGAAATCTGAAAATGAAATTTAAAAGACTATCTAAATATAGCTGCTTCTAGTAAGTCAGGAGTTAATAAAGGTATTAATTAATATGATTACTCTCCATGACCAATTAGTCTTTAAAGTACTTCATACGAGTTTTGATTTTTCAAGTCAGTTGTTGATGCGATTCTCTGAGTATTAGCAAAATTTGATGGCGTTTCTTTACTTGCATGTGAACACATTAAAAGCAGAGAACGACAAACGCATCTGAGAAGAATTAGCTTAATGTTTTTTATTCTTTAATCAATGTATGCAATGACTTATTTCCGCAAATATACGCCATATGAGGCAAGAACGAGGCATTTATTTAAATAGACCTACAGCTCCAACGTAGTCTTGTATACACCTGAACAGATACTCTGTGGCTATAATAGTCACTGAAAAGTCCCTAAAGTTAAGTTTTCATTCTTCCTTTCGCCATAATGTCTGCAGCTCAAGTAAATCCTGGTTTGAGAAGAGGCACTCAAGGAATGCCAGAATCATTTCCTCCCGATTATCCTTCTGCTATGTCGGTTTAATAAATATGATTGTTGTCCTAGTACGCAAATGGAGTGGCATAAAAACAATTAGTGGTAGGGCTATTGGCATGACGCAACCTAAGAAAACTGTTCTTTCCATAAGTATGAGTAATAGGAATTGGATTTTGTTTTTATTCAACAAAGAAAAGATGTTCTCTTTGTTAAGTCGTAATCTTATTCGTTTTATTGCACACTTTAACATTAGACGTAACGTCAATTCGAAGCATGCCGAGAAGTACCTATGGAAAAGTATGTTCAGGTATTGTTTACTAATTAATGTAAAGAGCAGCATAATGTAATTCTGTACAAATTCATATCAAGATCAGTCGACCTAAATGGCCCAATTCTTGTCTTGGTACCGGCCAAGGTCGATGAAACTATCTATGATCTTAAAACTAATATATAATAATAATCCATGGCGCGACAGCCCTTAGAGAACCAAGACCTACCAACCCGACTGCCGGCCTCATGGCAGAGGTGGACGATCATCCAACCGATACGGGAAGGAGATGTGGTCAGCATCTCGGTATCCCCCAGCCGAAATGTTGGTTTCCGTAACCAGGGCCGCTTACCTAACGTAAACTCCTCACTTTCCTCACGATGCTGAGTGGGCACCGGTCCTATACCCGGAACCTAAAATCCCCACCACATGGGTGGGATCGAACCCGGGCCGCTTTCCGTGGCATGCTGCCTTAGCCCGCTGGGCCACGGTGCAGGACTCTTAAAACTAATACCTGACTAAAATATTATTGTCTCAGTAATTCAGTTAAAAGTTCCCTTCAATTCCAAGCGTATTTGCGTAATGTATACAAACCTTGAGAGTAGGATAGTTATATTGATTGTTCTTACTAGATACAATTTCTATTTTTTTCTGCTAAAATAATGCATTAAAACATTAACGATTTAACTGATACACCACTGACGCAAACGATGGCTCTGAGAAAGTGCTGCGGAGTGGGCTGTAAATATTTTCCCTCCACTACGAGTTCCCGACTCCTGAAGGTACACATATTTGATCTACGCAACATCTACATATCTATCCGAATATGGGGAATCATCTATATTCAGTACTAAATCTTGCAGTCATTATGTGCTATACCTCCGCTAATTAATGCAGTACATTTTGCTCTGTGGAAACGAACACCTACGAACACGCATTTATTAATGAGTTCTAAGTCATCTAGGGAGTGATCGAAATTAATCGTTCTTCCACACTAGCCGTGTGTAGGTGATAATTTGAATAGGTAGAGTCAGATTGAAAAAACCAATGCCACAACCGGAATTTGAACCACGGATCTCTGTTTCCGTCTCCAAACTCATAGGTCAGTGACCTATGAGCCAGTTGGAGAATTTAAGGTCATGCTGGAATGTTGGCCACAGTAGCTCAATGGTTAAGAGCAACCGGACGGTTTGTAGAAATTTTAAGGCAACTGTAAACTATATGTTTTGAATATTGCAATACCTGGCAGGTGTGATTGGAAAAGAAAAGTTATATTATGCTATGTTGATTGTGAAGTTTTATTTGTTTTGTTTGCCTATGCAGCCTACATCTCTGTTTGAAGGCATTTCTAGAATTCAATATTTTATTCCAAAATCATGCATATTCCACGGAATCCCCTGAGTTTATATCTTCTGCCTGTACTTTACTTAATCATCTTCAAACACTTGTTGCAAGCATTCGATGACCACTGTTTTCTTTTTTATAAAAATATTGCTGTTTTTTAAATTATTTACAGCCAGGTAACATATATAAAGTGGGGTTGTGTGTTAAGCCCATTAATGAATTTCTAGATTACTCTTAAATTTTTGGTAAACTCCATTCTTAATGTACTCAGTGCAGAAAACGCAAGTTGTTCATCTAACAGTGTGATTTTGCTTTAGTCGAATTATCTGTTTGCTTATTTCTACAAATTCTCTCCTGCTTTGTCCTTTTGAAATGTTTGACAATCTCTATAATTTGCAGGTTGGCTTTGATAGCAAATGGCCCAAACTGGAGTAAACTGGTCTTTGCTTTATGTGGACTTGTTTAACACATGGTGGTCGCTACATAACAGGCATCTTGTTGGGAATGCGCACATTTTGTAAGTGTTATCTAACTTTTGGCAGTTTTAGCACTGGGTTAGCTGGTTATGGGTTCTGTAAGGTTGTACGTGTCTTATGACATGAGCAGTAGCTCTCATTTACAAAACGTTTACTGGTGTTTGCGATCTCAGCGCGTCGTAAGAAACATGACCAGTGGCTTATCTTCATATTTCATTAGTTTCCAGTCCACGGGTTTGTATTGTGTAGATAAAAGATACTCTCCTTGATCAGGAGTATTGCTGGCGATGATTTTATAAAGACATTCTCAGTGCAGTTCTCCGCGAAGAAAGTGGGATGCATTATCTTCGCTTCCTTGCAGGCGTCAAGATTCGGATGGAAGACGCTGCGTTTTTGTAAGAAGATTTTAAGTCCACCAGGGATTTCCTAGATGGAAGACTGATTTGTGTAACAAATTTCTGCAGTTTATTTGTAATGTCTTTTATTCTGTTGGCTTATCGAACGATTCTCGGAGCTTTCCTTGGGTTATTATTCTATGTAAAAGAACTACTAAAATTTGCATTTTTACATATTTGGGTAGCAGGTTGAAATAATGTTGTGGTTGTCTTTCCTGTAGGTTGTGATTTATTGGAAGTCAGGAATTCTGCGTATTTTCTTCCGTTTCCTAATCGCTAGAAGAGAGAGCATCATATCCGTTTTAGGTTAGCATCCCCTTAGCTACGGATTGTGGTCTGGAATGTTTTAGGATTCGTCCTGGGCGGTCATCCTTGCTGTTCTTGCTCTCATCTTTATCAAGCGTTTGTTTGCCGTGTGTTTTGTTTCAGCTCGGTTAGAATTCTTTTCTGATTTAATTTAGTATGACAGCTGGAGCGAAGTCCACCTATTGACTTAGTCCATATTCCATAGATGTTATGTGTTGGAGCATGATTTGTTTTGAACATTAGACTGAACGTTGGAATCGTTGTATTGAGTCCGAGGGAAAATATTTTGAAGGTGTATAATGGAATTTGAATAAAGGTTAGCAGCATTTTCTAGTTTAAAAAAAAAAAAAAAAAAAAAAAAAAAAAAAAAAAAAAAAAAAAAAAAAAAACAATTCCGGTTATTTTTTGGCACCCCCTCGTACTTTCTTCCAATAGAATGTCAAAATGCATTAAATGTGTTTTCAATTTCTTTATATAAATGTTTTCCCAGATATTAATTCTTGATTCATTTGAATTGATTTTAGTTTTTGTTTCTGTTTTTCTTTTTATGTTCCTGGAAATGTGCTGCTACTGCAGATTTATCTTTTTCATTTTGCTTGATGTTCCTCAATCTCAGTCGACTCATAGTATAATTTTAATTATTACATTACTTCAGAGTTAATTCCAAATTATCTTTTCAAAAAAGAATTTGATCCAATGTGAAATTATTGTTCAATATATGTCAATCACTACTGCCATCTTCTTGATCACTTTATTGTTGCATCACGGAACAATTGTTAAGAGACACTTTGCATCCAGTCATAGATAGCTGCCTGAAATTCCTTGTTTGTTGCTGAATCTTTTAAGTAACAGCACCTCCTTTGAATAAAGCATAATCAGATGGAGCTAAATTCAGTGAATATGTTGAGTGAGGCACAATAATGAACCCCAGTGATATCAACTTGCTGGAGTGGGGCGTTAGTGTCATGCTAGAGGAGCAATCCTTTCAACCATTTTCCCTGCCACTGAATCCTGCATCATAAGTTGTGTACACCTGTTAATAAGTTTTTCTTATCAAAGACAATTAGCAAGTGTCCCAAAAGGTGGTGCTTAACTACAGAATGAGCAGCATGAAGTCTCTTGGACTAAAGCTCTGAGAATGTTTTAATTGAAGGGTTAAACTTTCTTTTCAGGTGTTTAGTAGTCACACCATGATTGTCACCAGTCACAGGTTATCCCAACTTCATACTTCATTTTCCATAGGCGAGGACAGACTTCACCTCCGTTCTCCTTCTCCTTCTGCACCTATGTTAAAGTTCAATGGAACCCAATGTACATACTACTGTTTTACATATCCAAGTTGTCATGAATAATGGCGGGTAGGTTGCACAACTGAGACCTGTCTGCCATTCCATTTCATCAAAAGATGTATCTATAAGCCATAAACAGTACAGACATAATCTCAATGTTTCTTGGAGACTGCAATGCTGACAGATAATAGTACTTATATTCTTGCATACAAATTCCCTTTCACTGGCAAATCCAGCTGTAAATAGTATTTTTGGCAGGAGTTTCTTGACCATACTGCAGTTAATTCTTTATATCTGCCGATTTGACTCCTTCCTTCCACAAAATCCATACAGTCAATTTTTGTCCTTGATAATCACCTTCTATTGCCATGATAATGGGCTTCTCTACTTAACAATTAAGCACTTTTCTTTTCAATGCACTCTGTTTCAATTGCTATCTAGCACATGTACAGTTTGCCACAGCCAAAAAGCCGCAGGGCAATGAGGCAAAATGGGGGGAGGGAAGGAATACTTGTTCCTATACCTTGCCTGGTAGTTGTTTGACACTCGGGTCAGTTCAGTTACAGCCCATTCAAAAACATTCTGACGCCTTCGACTTTTTTAAAGAATACCTACTTAGTTTTAGTATACTGAGTGAATTCCTTTTGTCTAGGGCATATGTCCTTTGAATGGTTCTTGTTGCACTGTTTGAAAACAGATAAGGGTAACGCTTTCCTGTCAGGGACTTTCTGTTGGCAAACAGCATAGTGTACTAGTATCAGTATATCAATCTAAGTGAAGATGCACCCATCAACTGAGGAGTATTTTAAAACAATGCACTAAATTAAATATAGAAGCACTAATAACAGTGAAGTACTCTTATTTTTGGAGTATTGAAGTACTCACACTTATTTATACTTGCCTTCACTATTAAATGTTAGAAAACACTGTTAGAGCATATTAAAAAGTGAAGAGGAGTGCAAATAAGTTTTACTACTTCAATACTCCAAATTAATTTACTTGTTTCATGGCTATATAATGTAGAAGTGTGATTATGCACATTATTCACAGTGACTTGGAAGTTAATTCAAAATTTGTCTTAGATCTTTATATGCAAGCTTTGTTGGTAAATTATCTATATTTTAGCTATTGTAAGTAGGTGTAGTAATGCAGTGCATCTTATGTAGTAGACACAGTGAAAGACATTTCTTTTTATGGCAGTTGCTTTGCTGACTATTAGGCTCTTTCCACAGTATCCAACAAGTGAGCAAACAAATACTTTATCAAGGTAAGTCCATAATGGTGGTAGGTAGTTTAAACTACCTTTTAGCTGAAGTTGCAATGTGCGTAAAGATAGGCAGCAGCCTATCTATTATGTGTCCTAACATATGTGGCCTTGTTTTTGCAGATGCCAAGGCATTGCAAAACAGAACTCAATGTAAGAATTGGATCCCTGAATATCTAGAAAGGGTCTTGAAAGCCATTCAGCTGGTACAAAATTTGACAGGCAGGCAGACAGGCAGGCAAGAATTAATGTTGAGGGACCAAATAAATGAAAACTAGAGAACAAGTTAATTCATCACAGACTCCTGTGATATAATATATCTCCAATAATAATAGCATAATCATAATAGCATTCATATTATGCTCTTACTCTAAAGCAAAATATAACGCATATTATGAAGAGAACCCAGAGCAGAAAATTGCACTCAGATTTTAACCAGAACTCTCATCAAGATGAGTTTGGAGGGGTGACATCTGAAAACCAAAAAGAAATGAGAAAGCTCAACAGGAAATTTTACCACAGAAGACATTGCAAAGAAGTTAGTTGGAGACAGCCATGAAACAAGCTTTGGGTACAGAGGGATTGATTTACCCATGTAGCTCCTGTGGAAAGTGATTCCAAGCAGATGGTGTAGGATGGAATTAACCAGACTGATATAAGCATGGTATTTGTGCCAGAGAATAATGTTAAAAAATAACTATATCTCAGTGCTGAAAAGCACATTTTAATGCACCAGAACAAAACCTTGAGGACTGTGACATTTGAATAAATATTGTATATTACTGCACATATTTAAAGGTTTTATGGTTATGGCTATTAAAATGCTTTGTTTTTTAAGTAATTGTTCACAATTTATTTCACTTTTTGCAATACAACATGCAGTAGCATGGTGGAAGATGCAGCTTAAATTGGAGTTGCTGAAATGCTTCCTTAAGATACTGAGTACAGGTACTTCCTGATAACCAATGATGTTTTTTCAAAAATGTTATCTCTTGATTTCCTTGTTCATCATGAAGGTATCCCCTATCTTCACTACTAACTTTTACTTCAATTCCCAATAGTACCTCATCTTTATACTATCAACAGTATTAAATATTCTATTATAGTTTTCAATATATTTTCATGACTGTTCACCAATATTTGTTTTAAAAATTTCACCCTATCCCATAAAATGTTTATCCCTTATGTCATCAGTTTCTCATACTGGATATATATTAAATCTGACTAACTTTCACTTTTTTGAAGATATTTTAGTATGGAAAATTTTCAATATTTTTATTATTTAAAAAATATCTTAAACAATTTTGATTGCAGTACTTGTATAAATGTATTGTAATAAATGGTACCTCCTGAATTTTTTGGAAACAGCCCTTGAAGTCCTCTTTATTTGCAAAGAGTTTTGTATAACTCTGCTAACAGAGATACCATAAATATAGACACTTTTTACATAAAGATTTAGATCTCTTCAAAAAAGCCACTTTATATTAAATTCCTTGTTCTGTGGTATCAGCCATGTCCAAGGTATCTACTATTATTGGTTCGAGTTTTTCAATATTTTGTAATTTGAGAATGGAGTTTCCATACTAGCACATAGTGATATGCTTTTAAATAATTTTACTATTGCCTCAGTCTTTCTCGTACCTATAATGAAATGTCTAATAATACTATTTCTGCAAAGATTTATGTAAATTAACAAGAAGTAGAAACAAAATTAAACTTTTTAAAGAAAAATGTGTAAAAACTGATAGTGGATAAAGGTTATTGAATGTAGTACACAAGAATACTATTAGTTTATCATTTTTATCCGTTAATTACTTCATCTTTAACTTCCCTAGTTGTATCGGGTTGTCTCATAACTTCGTTCGATTCTTGTGTTTACGATTAAGAACTCCTGAGAACACTGCATGCCCCCATTACTTTTACGTCAAAGAAGTTGCCTAACAATATGGGGTTTGTTTACAAATACAATAATTGAAAAGAATGCTATGAACACAAACCACAGCGACCTCACGGCCAAAGGTAAATAGGTCAACTTGTGTAAGAATTGGTAACCAAACTTCAGTACGAGTTTGTGGATGCAACAGTGTGGAGTTGTAACTTGTGAATGTTAATATGGAAGGCAAGAAGGAACATTTTCGACATTTAATGCTGTTTTATTACCTTAAAGGTAAAACTGCCTCACAAACTCAACGGAAAATTTGTGCTGTTTACGGAAAAGATGCAGTGACGATTCGGGCATGTCAAAAATGGTTTACTCAATTTCGAGCTGGGAACTTCTCTGTGAAAGACAAGCCTCATTCTGGACGACCTGTGGTTACGGATGAGAAGAGGATAAAGGACATGATTACGAACAACCCCAGAATAACAACTCGGGAGGTAGGTCAGGAACTAAACTTATCTCATGCAACTGTAGCCAGGCACCTACAGAAACTTGCTTACGCAAATCTTCGGTATGTATGCGTTCCGCACGAACTGAGTGAACAAAATTTGGTCCAGCGCGTTTCCATCTGTGACGCATTGATAAGGCACAATGAAACTGCCCCTTTTCTGAAACAGCTGGTTATAGGAGACGAAAAGTGGATTCTGTACAACATCCGAAAGAGAAAGTCATGGCGTAAGAAAGGGGAACCACCATTCTCAATTCCTAAACCACGGCTTCATCCTGAGAAGATTATGCTGTGCATTTGGTGGGAATGGAAAGGAATTATTTATTACGAATTTCTTCCTCCTAGGGAGACCATCAATTCAGAGAAATACTGTTCTCAGTTGGATCGTCTGAAGGTTGCCCTAGGAGAAAAAAGGCTAGAATTAGTATCTAATGGTGGAGTCGTCTTTCATCAAGACAATGCCAAACCACACACTTCTATGGAAACACGTCAGAGATTACGGGATTTCGACTGGAATGTGTTACCTCACCCGCCTTATTCTCCAGACATTGCCCCATCCGACTATCATTTATTCCAATCTCTGCAAAACTTCCTTAATGACAAACGCCTTACTTCCTTGGAGGATTGCAGACTCGCCGTAGAAGAGTTCGTCAACCAGAAAACTGCAAGATTTTGGAAAAATGGAATTGATAAGCTTCCTGAGAAATTGAGATATGTTATTGATAATAATGGTGCATACTGCACAAAATAAAGTTTGTTTTGAAAAGTTCATTGCCTTGTATACTTTCGATGACCTTGCGTATGTAAACAGATTACCCCTAGATAATTAGGCAACTTCGTTGCCGTAGTTGTGATGCGGGCATACAATGCAGGCGTTCTTAGTCGTAAACAAGTAACAAGAATCGAAGGAATTTGTGAGACAAACCATATTGAATTGTTGTTCCTCTATGCTTCATTAAAAGCTTAAAGCATCTTAATCAGGTTAAGAGTTCAATGAATAGTGAAGTAATATTTAAAGCAAAAAGCATTTCTGTCCATATTGGGATACAAATGAATAAATCTTTGCAGGTATTATAAATACAAATTAGGTGGAACCACTGCTGTTGTTATGTTTTAGTATACTTAATTTAAATATTTATTTTAGCTATCAGCAAAATTCTATTGCCAAGAGCTACTAATTTACGTTGCTAATGTTCGGAAAGTTGCATTCTATTTTAAAATTGCTATGCTACAGCTGATATTAAATCAAGGATCTTCAATTTTCTTTGACAGTAGCTTGCCACTGAGCTGCTGTAACAGATGTCACAAAGTGTGCATTGAACTTTAACTGGATTCATAATCTCAGCTACCCTTCATTATTTTTTATGCATATAAGTACCTTGAAGATATAATTGTCTTCTTTACCTCAGGGATTAGACATTTCTGCCTGTTCCGTCTTTGCATTCCATCAACTATTCCCATCTTCTTCTAGGGCATCCTACATCTTTTCTTCCATGAAGATTGTATCTTCTTACTAAAACAGGTACTCCTTTCTAGTTCCTCTCAAATAGTTTCATTTTCTTGTTAAATCTTGTCTAGTACATTCTTTAACTCTTCTTAGGAACCTCATTTCTGCTGCCTGTATCTTACTTTTATCTCTTTATTTTAATATCCAGGACTCACTTCCATTCATGAGCACTGCAACTGCCATCGTTTTATAAAATTTTAACTTTGTTTCATTCCTTGCTTTGTTTTTCAATGTTCTTGCTATAGTTCCACGTATCTGCTGAAATTTGTTTGTTTTCTGTCTGTGTAAATCAAAGCTTACATCACAGCCTAAATAGCTGAAATTGGAAAGCTGTTCAAGGTATTTATTTTTTATACTTAATTTTAATCTTACAGGATATTTTCCTCAATTTGCCATTATTTTCATTTTCTTTGTGGATATATTTAGATTGTATTCTTTTTCCAGTAATTACATTTTATACATGGAACATTGAAGGCTTTCTTCATTTTCTTGTATTATTGCTACATCATCAGCTTGAGTATCACATTTAAGTTTTTATTTCTATTTAGTTGTATTCCTTCATCTATTTGTTTTCTCCAAGTTTTTACCAAATCGTCCAAGTATAATATTCTCTTTTTATCGTTCCTGTATTTATGATAATTTTTGTATCTCTATAGAAGCTTTTAATTATTTCTACTATATGAGGGGGGATATCCCCTTTGGTCCATTATGTTCCATAATCTATTTCTATTTATAGAATCAAATGATTTTTCGAAGTCTCCAAAAGCTATGTGAGTTTCTAAGTTAACTTCTCATCTTTGTTCTAAAATTCTCTTTATATTAAAAACATTATTACTAGTAGATGATACTATTCTGAAACCTGATTGTTCCTCTTCTAAAATCACTTCTGTTGTTGATTTTTAATCATTATTTACAATTTAGCATACAGCTTGTAAACTACATTTAACAGACTTACACCTCTATAGTTATTAGGGTCATTTCTTTGCTGATTTTTAAAAATGGGTATCACTTCAGCTACTTTCTCTGATCCAGGAATCCTATAACCTTTCCAACACTCGTTATATAAATGCTGGAGTCTCAGTTGGCATATTAGACCAGAATATTTAAATAATTCAACATTTATACCATTTGGACCACTTGCTTTCCTATTTTTCATTCTTTTTAAAGCTGTTTGTAATTCATGCAATGTAATTAAACCTGCTGTTGTATTATATATTGGGAGTCTATCTTCTTGTGTATGTTCTTTGCAATTGAGCAGGCGTTTGTAGTATTGTGTCCAAATTTGCTTGCTTAATACATTTATTCTGGTAATATCTCTTTCTGACTGATTAAGTTATCTCATCATTTTATAAGCAAACGTTTGAGTTCCATGTACATCATGTTCTATAATAAATAAATAAATAGTTCATATAAATTGCTCCCAAGAGTTGTGTGGGCTTTCTTTATCAGCTGCTTAGCATAGTTCCATCTCTCTTTATAAATTACTTCATTTTCTTCTGTATTTCTTTGTAAAAATTTCATGTATGCAATTTTCTTTTCCTTTACTGCTGCTTCTATCTGCTCATTCCATACTCTTAATCCTCTAGATTTCCTAAGCTTTCTTCTGCTTTTATAATACAATCTTTCAAAGTTGTCCATACCTTTCTTATGCTTTCTTTTGTTGTCTTTATTAAGTATTCTTGTAATCTATTTTGATAAAATATTTTGACACAAATACTGAAGCAAATAAATCTTGAAAACTTCTTCTGGTATTTCTGCTCTTGTGCTGTTCCTTCTTTTCCACCTAGTCCACAACTAGATAGTGATCTGAGTTAATATCACTTCCTATGTATACTGTAACATCCATTATTTGATTTTTTTGTTTTATCATTTGCTATAATATAATCAATTAATGATCTTGTTCCTCATGCACTCCATTTGCACTTTTGAATATCTTTCTTTTTTAAAAATATATTCATTATTTTTAGTTTTTTTTTATATGCTACAAATTGTCTCAATTCTTGTCCATTTTTATTAATATGATGTCCTCCAAAAGTATTCCTTCATTTAGTTCTTCTTTGTTCGCAAGTCCTCTTACGTTCCATGTTGCAATCTTTATCCTTTACATTATACCAAGTCCTTTATCCTTAACTTGTCTAGTTCATCGATCACTTACATAGTCCGGCTGCTATCCTTTGCTGAGTAAGATCTTTTTCGTGTGGAGGGGCTACCTCCAATTTGGAGAACCAGAGTTTTCTGTTAGGGTTTACTTCCCTTAGACGATTGACATTGAACTAACGGTATCGCCATCCCTGAGTTTTATTTCGGAGTCATTGTCTCCTAGATGAGTTGTCTTGCAGGACTCTTGAGTCTCATCTGCCTGTTGTGGATTGTAAATATACTAATAATCATAAATATCATTAAAAATTATTAAATATAAGTGTAAATATACTAATTCCAAAGTTCAAGAATGGTCTTTTATCTTTAACAGAGTAAACGCTTTATTTCAAAAGTATTCATTTAAATTGCAAATTTCTACTCTTTATGGTAACATTTTAAATGTAGTGTCTTTCCCATGTTAGGCATTAACAAAATAACATTTCATTTTAAATTTTAACATCCCTTAACATAGTAGGTCATATCAGCCAAATGAATGAAATGAGTAAAATGTTGCTAAAATGAGATCAGGTTTCATCAACTTAGTTACCTGACATTTGTCTTCTCAGGATAAAGGAAAGCCCCAGAAAACATGTTCTGGATACTCATATTAAGCAGATTTGAACTCAGAATCTCTTAAATATAAGGCAGACAGAAAAATGAAATTGTAGAAAAGAAATTGACTGCTAATTTAGAAGTTTAATGACAGAATCTACCAATTTTTCATTTTTCTGTAGTAATGAACATATATTGCATTAAACCTCAGTAATAATCTTAAAGCATTAAATTTTACAGTTAGATATTTAAAATGTATATAACACTATGATTCATAAAACACTAACCTTAATTACGTACTATTTAGTTGTTTTTAAGTTTTTCAACAATGCAACTTTTAAATTAAGCATCCATTTCTTTAGATCATATGAATAAAATAGTTTATCTTTTGCCCCAATTCTACAGAGTTGCTTGGATTCATATCAATAAAGTATACACTTTTCATGAACAATATTCTACTCCAATGAGTGTTGCTCCATGACTGGTTTAGCAGAAGTATTCTACACTTCCAAATCAGTAAACATAAATTGTTTCTCTGTAGAAGAAATTGCTCATGAATTTGGAGTTAACATTAGTTGGGGACTCTTGCTTGATGAAGCAACAAGTTTCAAGTAGGATGGCTGAGTACATTATGGTGTTTATTCCATAAAAGTGTATAAGTCCCACCAAGATGCATTATTTAATATAAGCAACTTAAATGATTTGAAAAGAAAAATGGAGATATGATTAGCAGTGTATTTCCTTCAATGAAACAAGGGGGGTAAGGTCTAATGAAGAAAATATGATGATTTTTTGTATTAAAAGATATCCTTGATTTCTAACTGGTCTGACTGAAGATGTTGATGTGAGTTACAGTACAGGGTCTCTTACAAATTACAGTGTTATGGATGCCATATTAAAAAATATTCCCCCAAAGGATAAGGTTTCCCGAAATTAGCATGGTCTTGGACTGAAACTCCAAAAACTGAATGGCAAGAGCCATACACATTTTTGCTGCAACAGGAGCTGTTGATTGCACTTATGATTAATAAACCCAGCACATGGAGATGATTTATATTAACCAAAAAGTAATTCCCAGTATTAAAGTGATTCTAAAGAAAGTTTGTTACTTGGCCAGATCAGCAGACAACTCACATATGCAGATTCAGATGTCTGTAGGGTTGAGTGAATATCATGGAAATATTGTAATTCTTATTGATGTTTGACATGCAATTGCTCTGTGGCTCATGATACCCTATCATAATGTACTTCCTCTGGAACAGAGGCTTTACCATGCACTTATGGTAAGGAACATGTCATACAGTGTTTTAAGTTGGACACTTAAGTTCCAAGGCAAAATAAGTCTTTTAACAGAAAACATTCCTTCCATTATTTTATGCTGCTTTGTTATGCTCAATGTAGGTAAAACTCTAAGTGATGGAGATTTAGGAATTGAAGTAAACAATTAGGGAGGACACTAGATGGCAGCACGATCAGTCCCAGCAAGGAGACACAAGAAAGAGCTTCAGCCACCCACCACTGATGTTGAAGGCATATGTCATGAAAAAGTTTCAGTTGTGTTTTAACATTTAAAAGTGAAGACGAGTGTCATTAATGTTACTACTTCAGTAATCCAAATGAAGAATACTTCATTGTTAATAGTGCTTCTGTTTTTAATATTTAATCAGGAAGAAAATGCTTGGGAAGGCAAAACCGTAGGTGTCATTGGACAAATCAGAGAAAAGGGGCAGAGAAGAAGAGTAGCGATAGCTGATGTATATAGGACTTCAAAAAGAAATTAATACATATATGGCATTGTAAATACATTGCACATTTTAGATTTAACATTATTTTAATCTTTTCCTATAGTAGTAACATCAGAAGCTATATTTATTTTGTAAACTTTTGTAGACAAATAATACTCTACTGGGTGTTCATACAACTTGTATGATAATTTATGCCAGAATAACTTTAAAGTTTGCACATAATGAAATACCTTTTATTAAAAGTTGATTTTATTAAAAGCCTGTTAGTATGGCGGTAATATGTCTACTTATCATGCAAGAGGTCCCAGGTTCGAATTTCAGTAATAGTGGATTGTCTTGATAAGGTTTTTATCCTCATATGCCAAGTGTTGAACAATGTCCAACAGATGTCTTAGGAACTCTGAGGTTGTTTAAGCATCGTTTCACCCTTTTCATTCATTCATTCATTCATTCTTTACCTGTGTAAGCTAGTGTAGTTAAGATCTATTGAACTAAAAGCTGTACTTCTATTACCGTTCAAAATTACAACGTTTACAGGTTAATGATAAAAATGTTGTTGCCTTTGTTACAGCATTAAAGCTAATATAATTAAAACTCTGCAATGCATTTAGGAGAGAATTTGAATTGCAGCTTTCACTTATACATCTAAAACTAATTAAAATTATGGTATGAGGAACATTGAACATGAATTTTCATGAATTAACTTTCAAAATACACACTTATTGTAAGTAATGGAAATTTAACCACATACTTTCATGGTGGAAATTTGCAAATGCATCATTTGAAATTGTTGCATTGTTTTAATTTTACTGTTGCCTGTTTATTGGCAAAGGAAACACTTGAATCGTTACAATTCTAAAACAAACGGTAGATATTATTGAAACAGCCTCCAAGAATACCATTAAAAATTACAAAAGACTTCAATTCCTTAGTGTTACAGTTACTAACGCCTCAGAACGCCCGCATGTCTGCCTCACGTTCAAGAGGTCCCGAGTTCGAATCTCAGTCAGGGTGAGTTACCTGGATAAGTTTTTTCCGGGGATTTCCCTTATCCTTACAGACGAATGTCGGGTAGCTCTAAGCTCTATGGAACCTGGACGCATTTGAGCATCATTTCGCCCATTTTCATTCACCATCCGATATGACTTAACGTTGGAGGACGTAAAAAAAAGTCTCAGAAAGATGTAACGTAGTGAATTATTTTAGGGCAGGTGCATATTAATCCTGAGTTAAAAAGGAGGATTGGTAAGGTTTGAGGTTTTCCTACACTGTTTTCTATTTCTCTCTCTCTCTCTATCTCTCTCTCTCTCTCTCTCTTCTAATTTACGTCCTCCAACGTTAAGTCATATCGGACATCGGACCTACACTGACGGTTTCCAGCCGCTTCGTAGTTGCTCCTCTCCCTAAATAAAAACATCCCTCGGCTACTCTTTGCGGCTTAAGGCACTCAATATCCTTACTACGCTTTGCAACGTTTCCTCGGTGTATTTCACTAAACATGTTTATTACGTGATACCTTGTAATTGTTCAATATGCATATTACGGTCGTAAAAATTCAGACATGACATCGGAACACGTACGCAACATTGTCCAATATTACAGTAGCATATTCAGTTAAATAAACATTTTCTTAGTTACTTGTGATTCAGTTATGTCACAACCAAATTTTGCCTTACACTCTTTCTTTATTTATTTCACAGTTACTTTCTTTCTCGTTCATTAAACGCAAATGAAAGTTTTTCGAGACGAAATGTTCTTTTAGGATTTTCGCGGAACCCGCTCGACATTCTCGCATTCTTCTTAAGAACTGCTCATTGTGATAATTAAAATTAAGTCTTCTCACGCCATGGTCTGCACAAAACACACAACGCTACAGCACAACACCAAACTTTATGGTAAACTCCTGTAGTTGTATCAGTTTATGTAGCTGCGAGATGGCGATAACAGAAGGGATTTGCCATCACTATGGAAAAAAATTGCCTCCAGATGTAGCAGTTTTTATCGATACGAAACACATTTTGCTCTTGCAAAATAGTTTATTCCATTTTGCTGCCGGGTTTTCTTTTGAGAGAATGCTCAGTTTTATCAATATGTCCGTGCTATTGTGAGATTTCTATAGATTTTCTTAGCGCGCCTCTCGCCACCCTCAATCATCTGGAAACATAAATGCGAACACAATTCCGAGAGCTTTGGAATATGTAAAGAAGAGCAAGTTGAACTCTACTGTTTTAGCCTTAATATGTTAATTTGTGACAGTTCCGTATTTAAAACAATTGCAAATAATTCAATCCCATATAACGACAGCAAGCTGTGTTACTATATTTACATATACATTGGAACACAATAGAAAAATTTGAGATTTAAAATTTAATCCATACGAAACTTCGCAGAATAGGTGTGCCCTTTTATTGTTATTCCCCACTCTACATTCAACTACTTCCCTTGACCTACGTCAAACAGTACGCTGCTCAATGATGTAACACTACGAACCTTGTTTCGCAAGTTTTTGTATTATACTGCGTTCCATTTTTGTCCAACAGATCGCACTTAAATCAGTTCCAACCCCATGATGCAACGTTTCCATGGCATGTGCCTTCTGGGTCGGCCATTTTGCAGGTTTTCGTAAGAAACTGTGTTGAGTTAGAACTCCCTGCACAACGGTAAGAATTTCGGATTAAATATCTGCTCATTATTTAGAATACATTTAAAGTGACAGGTAACATAGTTTATTGTTCTGTAGCTATAAATAATAGTTTTAAATTGCTCGTACTTTGCAGTGTAAATTGCAGTGTGTCTTGCTTCTTTTCCTAAGCTAAGTTCAATAAAGAAGCCAAATGATAAGGCACATGGTTTCCGGGTTAATATTGCAAAAGAAAATACACATATTTAGAGAGGTTTTATCTCACTTGCAGTATAGCGTATGACTCCTATTGATGTCCACAAACTGAAAGCATCTGGGTTTGAATGAAATAAGTAGAACAAAATTAGAAATGGCTCCGTGTGTACATTCGAGTCATGCTGTTTCAATATTGATATATGACACATAATTCGAAAGTTTCGGAAGTAACAAGCGATATTTAATAAGGTTTTTATACGATTACGATCACTTATGTTTGTGTGTTAACATATGTTCGGTAATACTATCCGTTGTTGCACAACCACCGATCTGACAAATTTATTTTTAACCGAACATTAACTTAGGTTTAGAGATTTGGTGCTGTGATGGTTAACCACTTTGTGTGTTAAAATATGTTAGACGTAAACATTGTAACACGTCAATGATGACATAAGCCGTTGGGTTTTTGTTGATAAATGGAACTTGGTACCTTTAAAGCAAATAGAAAGTAGATGTTCTGCATTATATTTTAAAACTGTTAACAGATCATTGTATGAGAAATAAGTTTTGTAAATATTGAATTCAAACCTGGCAAATGAATACATACACTGAAGGAAGAGACATGGGAATGCTAGTAGGTATCACTACATTTTTAAATCCTATAATGATACATGTTCATAAGCTTAATTCCTTCATCCTTTCCCTTTTTCACCAGTTTGGCAAAGAACTTATCTCAGAGGTCACTCTTAGCTGTTGTGGAGGTGAAAGCAGCAGTATCCAAGGAATGATCCACAACAATGTTCCAGTAGCACAGTGATCAGTGCGAAAGCACATGACATATCAAGAGGACAACTAAGCAAGATAATTAATAAAAAGGTTTACTTATGTACATAAAAATATTTCACTTTATAATTTTACTTAGGTTGTATTTGGTTTTAATTGATTGTTATCCAGGCAGTTGTATGACATTCAATTAACATTACAGGAAAGTAGTCTCCATTTGAAGATTAGATACACAGCTTTGCTTTTTTTAAATAAGGTTTAAATTGAATAATTCTTAGAAAGGTAGAACCAGAACCGAAAAATTCAATGCTATAGCTCGGATGCCAAGCACTGATCTTGCACACTACTCGTGGCTGCTTTACCGCTGTGCTATCTTAGCAACTTAGTATTATGACAAATTACTCAGTGTGCTTACATTTTCCTGGTAGGCCATGAGGAAATCTCAAATTCAAGGTCCCATACCCTAATGACAAGTTATAATTTGTAAGTACTTAAGTCCCAGGCCATAACGTTTACTATAGTTTCCTGTTTTATATGATAGTTTCTGAAAGTTTATTTTTGGAGAATGATAGAATATAACAAATAATTCCATGTAATAGGTTATGGGTTACTTTACTATTCTTAGTTATGTACTGGAAATGAAATTCACTTTTTGTGAAGAGTTTTCCGTAAAATTTGTGATACCTCTTAAGAAACCTGTAAATTTATTGGAAATTAACTGCTTAGTGTTGAAGTTTGTAGCCAGCCAATGCTGGTTTGAAATGAATGTATATAAGCAGACACTGGTAGTCTATTGTTCAGTCGATTAGGCGATTGCTATTGATCATTGCAACAGGATCAATAAGTTCATGGGTTCAAATCTATTCCAGGCAGACGGTTTTAAGTTCTTAAAAGTGACATCTCCATATTTACTGGCATAGAGAAGAAATTTGCGGGATAACATTCTGTAATGCTGTCAGAGCTCATGTGATCCAGGCAACTGACACCATCATTAACAAATTATTAATTTATTTAAACAGGCATTGTTGTGCTCATTTTGTAGTGAAAGATATTTTGTGCCTCATTTAAGATGCTAACTGTATTATAGTACATTTGGTTGTTGATTGAAGTGCTTTAGCTGGCATTTTTCGGAAGCTTTACTGGATTATAACCACTTGCTCTTCTGCATATTCAGTGAAATAGTTGAGCTAGCACTAGTAGATAGGCTTTGCCATAAGAGCAGATAATGCACAGAATTAGCTATCTCACCAAGTGTGAAAGCATTACAAATTTGTTGGTAGGTACAATAAATCAGCTTTAAATTCTTAAGTTTGCTACTTAAGGTCTACCAGCTGATAGAATTAGATGATCATACATTTTTACCCTAATGTTTGATATGACTTGTCATTGACTAACAGTATGTGCTATCACAACGAAGAAATCTAACTTGTTCAAATACACTTCTAGCGATATATGCAGGCAGACAATATAGAAGATTGTGAGCCTTCATAATTACTCAATCTTTTGAGCATGTTTCCTAAATGTGCAATGGTCACATTGTTTCGAAAATCTTAAAATACATCTAATAGGAGCTATATGACAGATGTTAAGCAAGGAGGGTAAAGATTAGGGAAGATGTTGCTATTGAAATTTAAACAGTTTGCCGCATTGGTTATATTGGTCAATCATTTGGAGTTATTGCTAGTAGTGTGCCCCATACTGGCTTGCTGTATATTCGGTAGTATGTTGTTAGCTCACTTAATTAAAATCCTTATATTAAAACACGCTGCTATGGAAGTAAGAGTTAGAGGTAGATGATTTATGGCCCAAAGCAAATACTTACTTTCAGTGAATAATAGAGTGCAACAATGCTGAGAATAAATTACTTTTATTCTTAAGGTAGGCTAATACAGTTTACATCTCCATGGTTTTGCTGATGTGAGATAGATGGAATGGTTTGTATATTCCAAGTATTGAGTGGGTAGAAAAGAAGGGGTAATGAATAAGTTGCTATCTGTTTCTTGGCAACATTGCAGCCCTTCAAGTAGAAGTGTTGATGGATTTCATATATTTAAACATTACTCATTGGTCAAAATCTGTTTTATAATGAATATACCTATGATAAGCGAATGAACTGTTGCAATGGTCAGGTATTTTAAGTATTACAATATGCAAACCCTAATACCAGTAAATCAAGGACTTCCTCTGTTGTACAGTGGTCAGCATGTTACCTCTCACCCCAGAGGGTCTAATTCCATTCTAGGCTGGGATAGGAAATTTTTCATTTAAATCCTTCCCTGTCCTTCAGAGTCAGGAAGTATGAATGTGGGAGTTAATGTATTTGATGTAAACCTTACTAAACGCCAACTTAAAAGCTTGCAGTTTGGCTAGTTATAACTACCGTTATTCATCTAGTTGAACCTTCAGTATAACCTAGAAGTTAAAGGAGCCTATACAGATGTAGCTTTTGCAAACTGTTTAATTTTGTGAAACTTCAATTTAAGAAAGTGCAAATGTAGAAAAGGTACAGGTAAGTTATATCTTCAAGCAACGTAAGTGAAAAATTTTCTTTTCTTAACATTTGCAAAATATTAGTATGAAGTTTTACAACCTTTTAGATATGTGGTTCTGGGGACATCCTTATTTGGAGGCAGATATGGAATGGCTTAAAATATACCATTAAACTGATTTATGCTTAGACAACAGAATATAACTATAGTGTATCACTTATTTTCTCCTTTTTTTTTCACTCGAACATAGTGCAAATTACATGAATCTTTGAACTTGGAAAGCTCGTGAACTTGTTAGGGAGCTAAGCTGTATGTGGATGGCCACTTGGTATTGAAGTTTTGATCGTAATACAAATATGCATGTGCGCACACACAAACTTAGTTGCGAAATTTCACAGCAGCTAAGTGACCTTGTTGACCTCTACAAGGGGTAATGGATTTAAATTTTAAATGCCTCAAACAAAACATACATAAAGGAGTAGACTTATTTTCGTCATTGTGGAAGGTGGGAGCAAGAATTATAATTAATATAATTATTAATACAAGGAAGATTGCATTTCTCTTATGTGACCACTAAATTGAAGGAATTGAAGTACAGTGTTATTTTAAAAAAATAAGCTATCTCAAAACTAAATGCAGTGAAAATTTGCTATTTTTCTCATCTCTTGTTTCGATCTCAAATGTTAGCTGTTTAAAATGAACAATATTAATAAATTGACTGAGATAGTCAGTTTTATGGCTGGCCAGGTGAGCATCATAAATTTGAGTTAACAGCAGTATAATAAGCATTTATGGCTCTATTAGAGATACCATGCTAGTTGTGCTTTAGCAATACCTTTTTTATGTGTATTAGGCGGGGCTTCTTAATGCTTAAATTCTTTTGCCGCTACCTACTTCAGTTTGATTGTTCAAGGGTAAGGGGGAAATTCAATGTGCCATTTATACCTCTGTAGCATCAAACACTATTGAAATAAAATATTTTTCTTGAATTCTTTGGATTTTGTTTTATTCCTTCCATGACTCATTGTTGAATGTCTGCAACAGACCTGTTTTGTTAACTGGTCTTTTAATTAACTTGTAATTTCTGATGCAGAATTTCAATGCTCATCATAGGATTGAAGTACATATGTTTAATGAATTAGGATAAGTGTGAAACCTTCCCACCCAAAATCCTGCTTCCCTTCCTAGTTTTGTGGCACGTAAGTAGCCTTTGCCTATGCTACTACAGTCCATCTTGGCTTAATAGCAAAATATAGCTAGAAGATATTAAGTATTGTCTTGAAACTTATGATGCAGGTCATTTTATTATAAGAGATGTGAAATTTATCCTATTTAAAAGATATTAAGATCTTATTGTGATTTTATATAATTGGACTTGGGTGAGGAAAGGCAAATAAATAAAAACTTGGGAAGATTATCTACTGACACTGATGTGTATCAGTTTGTACTACTGCTTCTAACAAATAAATGAAGGTTAATAACCTGCATAAATTCGCATTGTGCGTATAACACCTCCAATGCCACAATTTTGACTTGCATGCAGATATCTGTAGATGAAGCAATGCAGTATTTCAGCAATGTGGTGGTAACATGGGACAGGTTTAATTGTCATCTCCTTTTTGCAAGACACTGATGTATGCAGGATTAGTCAATTGTATCACATGATTGCTGGTTCATACACCCAAAGTTATTCTTTCAGGTTTTGTGTCAGGCACTAATGATTGTCTTAATTCTCTCCCTTGATCATAAATTAGCGGTATTAAAGCCCAATAATTTTGAACGAATCTACTAATAATCATGCCAATTTGGATTTAATAGCTATTTCATGCTATAAAAGAGTGTAATGTGACCCATGTTACCTGCCTTTACTGCCTTGCTTTACGGCAAGGTGGCTCAGAAGTAGCATCTTTAGTCTGCATTTGGTAGGTTGTGGTCAACTTCTCTGACCCATGGATTTGTTTTCCCCCTAGGTCACTAGACAAATGCTGGAAAGTATAATTACCTCCCTCCCCCAAATTTTCTGGCACTCCATTTTACCTCATCTCTCACAGTGTTTTTGTGTGTGTGTGTAATTTACGTCCTCCCAACATTTAGTCATATCCGACGAATGAAATGGGTGAAATGGTGCTCAGTGCCTCCGGGGTCCATGGAGCTTAGAGTTACCCGACATTCACCTTTCAGAATAAGGGAAAACCCAAGAAAAAGCCTTATCCAGATAACTCACCCTGACCGAGATTTGAACTCTGCAGACATGAGGCAGACATGCTACCATCTACACTACCGAGGGGGCTCATCTCTCATGTCACTTCACCTTTCATCCTGATTGACTATTTCAGGGTACTAAATGTTGGCAGGTACTACAATGTGCATTTACTATCTGTAAACCCTTGTCCTCTGGATTGACTTGGTCTTGGAATCACTGAGGGGAAGTGTAATCCTGCAAGAAAGGTGGAAGCCTGTTGTTTTAGTGCTATTGGGGAGTTAAAATCTGTAGTTGCCCTCTGCCCTCAGTTGTTGTCCTCTCACTGTGCTGCTTGGTGCACATAGAGAAAAGATCTATAAATCAAGGTTCTATGTCCTTCCATGAATCAACTTGCCTTTCTGTTGCTTACCTTTTATTACTTTGAGGGGTTTAGATTCATAATTTCTATACATGATTACATCTTCAGATATACAGTAACACATTTTCCTTTATTACAAGTAAGTTGTATAAGTTGTAGAATTCCAGTTACTTGGATTAATTAGCACCTGACCTGATTCAGATAATTAAATATCAATAGGTAGTTGAAGAATCATGAATGTTATTTCTTTTAAAAAAAAAATTAAATTTTTGTGTATTTTAATATTAGTACTGCACTTAGTGTTATTTGAGTTTAGAATTATAGAGAAACCATAGTACCCATAGTACTAACTGGTGCATTTGACCAGGTAATTTTTATCATATAGCTCCTTCTCAAAGTTAGGTAAATAATTGGCAATCCGGATAATTAGAGTTCTACTTTAGTACAAACAACAGAGACAAACAGCTTGGAGTTCAGTAGTTCCGCCACATGTAATATAAATTTATATTACAGAACATAACATATCCAATGCAGAAGAAAACATACTTTCTTGCATCGGTATATTATGCTATCTCATGTTTTGGAAGGACATTTCGTATAATACATTTTGTGCCGTTGCATTTACGTGTGGTGGTAGAAATAAAATCATGCAAACCTACAGTATACCAACGTAAAGATACACAATTCTTCCTAATCAAAAATTCTCAATATTAAAGTATAATGAGCAGCTCAATATTGAAAATAAGTTCACTGTCAAGTATTGTTTGACATGTGCAGTGCAACACTAAAACACCAGCTTCAAAAGTAGCCTACCCCCACATGTACTGCTGCTGCTGCTACTACTACTTTGAAAGCAGAGAATTTGAAGGAGTTCAGATTTTCAATGTTGGTTGAAAATAATAAACTCATTTTGCAATATCATTGCCTATCTTACTATCTAATTGGTATTTGCAGTTAACAATAAATTTTATATTCACTTTAATCTTTTCTATAGTAAAATTCTCCTGCCTTCAATTAGAAAGATGTTATGTTCCTAAGTCAATGTTCTTCCATGCTTTTCTCCACATTTGTTATTGCCATATAATGCATAGAATTTCTACCCCTGAAGAAATTTACAGGAATACAGTTTCTATTTAATTAACCACTCATATTTCCTGCAATTGTACAACAATATGTGCCTCGTCAAAAATACTAACTAATCAAATTAATCCAATTCTGGTTTGTGATTAGAATTAGCCCTTAGAATCCCTGTAGGGGTGGCTGTTTTGGCAGTCCTTCATAGTCATATTTGTTTATATAATATTGCTAAGTGCTATTTTGTGAACTTGATCTGCTGATCAGAGATCATTTTAAAACAATCAAATCTGATCGTGATTCTTTTCCTGATTTCTGTCAGTTATTTTTACAGTTGGGCCTATTCGTAATGTTAACCCATTGATTTATTCTGACAAATTAGCAATTTTTGTAATTGTTAAGAAAGGAAAGTGGTTTTGTACAGTTATCACAAATAAGGGTTTTGCAACCGAACAGACAAATGTTTATTAAGTGATTGTATGGTACAAAATAGTATGATATACTGATAATTCATGTTTTCTGATTTTCATGAACAAATGAAGATATACAAATATAATAATTTGTAACAAAAAACTTCACTTATAAGAAATGATGAATAAGTCCCTGAAAGGAATGTGTGTGCCAGTGCCACCCTTACACAGTGGGATAAGGACAGCAAATGTGACAGAAAACACATGCTACACAAAGAGTAGAACCGTTAAAAAAAAAAAAAACATGCACCCTGTGTTCACTCTGTGCACTAAAACTGAGAAGATTTATTTACAAAAGTAGGAGACGTTAGAATGTTTTTGAATGGTCTGTAACCGAACTGGCATGGGGTGTCAAATCTATCCAGGGAGGGTGTGGAATATTGTACCTGAAATTCAAATCACTGAACAAGTTCTACAAATATTCACATACAGTTGCTGGTTGTTAAACTTATAAAGTAATTTTCTTATTTAATAAGAGTCAGTGGCAGCTTTGGATACATTTCTTTTTATGTGGATGTCTTCCAATTGATGGAAATCAGTGACCATGCAACTGTTAAGTTGGCAACCTGTAAACAGTATAACTCTTGCAGGTATATGTGCTGTGAGATGAGAATCACCTTGCATTATGTGGAAAACTAGTTCAGAAATATTGATCTGGGTCAGGGCATCAAGTTTTTCAAAATTTTACTCAGTTTTGCCACCAGAAGTAATCTTTTTCTGTAATCTCAAGATGATTTGATTTTATGAAGTTGGATTGTATTAAATCAATAAAATGTACAAATAGGTCATCAGCTAAGATTTACTGTTTAAATAGTAGCTCAGCTTTTTAAAGCAGGCAGTATAGTTTTAATGTATTAATTAAAATTGCAGAAATGAAAATGCGTAACCATAACATAAAACATAAGATGGTTACAGAAACAAAAGTTCAGAATATTTTAAGGAGAAGGGTCATAATTTTTTTTTTATTAACAGTGGAATGAACATCCTTTTATTTTAAAATGTAAGGTTATTGAAAATCGGTCTACCTTCTAAGCAACAATAAAATTAGTGTGTGCTCAAATAGTTATAAAATAGATATGAAGTGAAAATCAAAATGAAAATTAAAAATGTGTTTCGGTGGATTGCCATTGTAGATTAGATTTACGGCAGAATCTAATGAATTTTGCAATTATATTTGAAGATTTGGGACAAATAGAATACTTGGAGAAGGATATTTTTAAGTGGAACACACTTGCTAAAGACTGTATGTAAACAATGGATACTGCATATTTAGAGGTAACATTTAGACATCTAAAGCCCGTGTATTTGGATATATGTTTGAAAATAAGATTGTGATCACTAGACAATTTTTAACACCTTTTTAATACATTAGTTTTTAAGTAACATCACGCACTAGTTTTCAAGTAGATGTAACTCATACCTCAAACATCACTTTTAAATAATATGCACAGGACTTTTAAATAATATGTGTAAGAATTGCCTTGCCACAGTTTATTTATAAAAAGAAAAAAATCACTCCAAGTTAAATACAGCAAAAATCTCATTCATTGCAACATTTCTTTCTCATTTTCATTCTTATCCTTATTGTATCTTCCCTCTGCTTTTGGCAGTGGTGGCTCACACTTTGTGTAACCATAAAGGCACTAGTGCTGTTGATACTTTTCTTTATTATTTTTAATTCTGATAACCAAGAAGGTTTGAACAAATGACTATGAGGATTTCACTATGTAATTACGGTTTTAATTATACCCATATTAATAATGGTACTTTTCACCTGTCCATTGTAATGTTATTTTCTATATAATATTCACAGTAAGTTTTTGCAAGTGTTTTAACATTAGAATGTTAACACTAATCTTGTAAATGAACACTGAGCCTTGTAAAATTCACTGTTTATTTTCATTAAATGCATTAGAATTGCTTCGCAATAGTTTATCTCATAACAATGAGAATGTCAACAGTTAAATTTGCTTTAAGTGCATTACAAAGTGCAGCGACATTCTTTGCAGTATGTTGTCAATCTGAAATGATTGAAAGCAACAATTCAATTGCTTTCTAGAACATATTGCGTGTTCTATTTTTGTGAACTCGATTATTTCAAAGATAAATTTTTTCTGTACTAGCTAATCTAATTCTGGATGTGTAAATACTAATCTTCAACTGACAGCACATACTAACAAAATATTGATGCAACAAGTTTCGACACTGCACAATCGGTGATCAGTCTCTGAAGTTAGAAAGTTAATGCAAAGGAAATAATTATGATGCAAAAACTATAGGAGAAAAATTATGCCAGTCATAGATGCTCAGCATCACAAGTCAAAACAACATGCAGATGTTCATGGTCATGATAAGCTCACAGGGTTCAAAAACTGTCAATGATTGCATTGAATAAAATCACAAAGCTCAGTAGTGCTACACTCAAGATACTTCTCATTATACCTTTGATTTATGTATTATACTCACTTATAAATTATTTTGTAGAGCTCAGAACTAAATGATCTAGCTGTCAGTGGGCTCTTAAACCCCCCCACACTCATTCAACTTTTGTGGCGTAATAGGCTTTGTGCACAAATATTGTACAAGAACATACTTAAAGTTCATATCATCTGATAACAACTCTACAAATTTTTAAAAATTGTAAGGAATTGATTTGAAATTTAGAAGACATTTAAATCAGGTATTTCCATTAAGAATTTTCTTCTATTTGTGTTATGGGCATTTCCAGTATGAGCTCTTCCTGTATTAGCCATTTTGTCAATAAGATTTTTAGGTTGTTCCATTAAAGTGTTCCTAAACTACACAGCTCCTGTGAAGCTGAAACTCTCCAAAATGCTCAAGATGTTTGTATTAGTAAAGCTGCTGATGTTCTTTGTATTTCTCAATTGCAGTAATTATCTATCCAGACTATTCCCTAGCTGACCCACTATCACAAGATAGATTAGCAGTTATTTAAAAATATTTATGTCCGAGTGTATCTCAGTAAAAGCAAGCTGAAAGAATACTGCAATTTAACTATTACCATGGTAAAATAACTAAATCTGTGCATTATTGCTTACAGTTTGTGTATTGATTTTTGTTGTGCCTGGTTTTTTGCTGCTATTTGACTCTTCCAAAGCATTTCTTAGTAATATTCATATAGTAGTGATTAATTTCGACATTCACTTTCATGTTGTGTTTACATAATGACTGATGTTTAATAACCTACCCTCTTACATATTTAATCCATTTACGTACAGTTTTGTCTTAAAATACTTTGCAGTTGATATCTAATTTGTGTTAATATAGATAAACTTGCAAAAATGGTTTCACTTCATTTAATTATAGGTACAATGGGAATATGGAAAACTGAATCAAGATGCTTTAAAGCAAGTAGCTATATGCTGGTTTTGAATCTACATACTGAACATTTCAAAATAATAGATTGAAAATGGCTAATGCTGCAAAAATAGTTATTTAAAAGAAACTGTTACATTACACAAACGTTCCTTCCAAATGAAGGAGTCCTAACTGGCTATCCCTGAAATTTTCATAAATAGTGTGCCAAATATTTTAAACATATGGTTAACAAGAGTGCCAAAGTATTATATATTGATAGAAATTAGCAAGGGTGTTAAGATCATCTAATAATGAAATACTGTATTAACTCTGGAAAAGTAAAATTCCAGTAAAGACTTCTAATTTAAATCAACACTTTATTAAACACTGTGTGTCTTTTTCCCTGCATGTCATCTCTTTTCAGCACATCTTTCAAGAGTTTGCTTTCATGTGGTTAATCTCGCCATTAAGTTTGCTATTCTTAAAGTATATGTTGACATTTTCCCAAGTATGTAATCCAATGGATGTGCTTGCAGATTTGCAATTCTGAACTTAATTTCCATTAAAACTTAATTATGTTAGCTAAACTTTGACTACTGTAACATATTATGAATAAAGTAGACTTCTCATAGGTAGAAAAAGTGTGATGGTTAACATTGGAGGTTATTTGGGGAGGCGTTATATACTAATCCCCTCCTGGCTTTTATCTCTTTTCAGTCTACTTGTCATCTAGTAGGACTTCAGACCGTCAATTCTTGCTTAAAGTTGTATTGGTACCATATCTTTACACTTCACTGTAGCAGGACATCCTGATTGACTGGATCTGACTCAGTAATATGGTGCATCACTTATCTGGAAGAGTATGTGTTTATTTTCAGTTTGTTTTAAAATCCAAAAATCAATGAGAAAAACATATTCAAAGGATGAATAGTAATAGAATGCCTAAAATAGCCGTAAATTATAAATCCAAAGGTACAGGAAACCAGAGAAGACCAAAGAAAAGATAGGTAGATAAAATTTTAGCTGGAACGGATTGAAAAGTCCAAAGCCATGAAGTAGAAGAACAACAATAAGTTTTAAAACAAATCTGCTCTCTAGCTGTGGCGCTGATGACCATGTATACTGGTCACCAAACTAGAATGTGATTGACTGTAAGCACAGGGGAAAACACTGTAAATAAATGGGAGGGGATGAGTACGTCATAACGGTTGTCATAGTAACCATTAGAAGGATCAATTAGTCGAGACGTTTCCATGACAATGTTAGATGATAAACCTTGGTTGCCCATATTCTAACACGTGCTTATACATGACCTGCGGGTGAGTGAGTTAAGCAAACACTGCAGTAAACACAATACCTTGGTTTTCGTTTCTTTTCTGATAACACTGCATAAACAGAATGCCTATATGTTGCTGTTATTTTATATAAGGCTACAACAGTTAGAGATCCTGTATTGACAAGTTCCTTTGCATTTTGTGACAATTTCCCTTGGATTGTGTGTGTGTGTGAGTTTGTGTATCTCTGTGCATGTTGTGATCATTTGCAATTGTGTTTTAATGAATGTTTAATTATGTATAAAAATAGTGACAAGCGAAAACCTGAACGTGCTCGGGAATCAAATAAAACTATTTGGTAAAGGTATTCCAATTAAAGGACAGGCATGGGAAGTACGAGTAATATGCTCCGTGAGAGAATACAAATTGAAAGGGGAGCCTATTAGTCCATTCTCTAAGGTGCTTGATAGGACTTCACATGCTGTAGGTATCAGTAAGAACACTGTGGTTAAGATTGGGAAAGAAAAGTATTTTAAAGAAGCAAGTCAGGCATCGGCGTCTAAATTAGAAACTCCCGGAAAAAAAGTATGTAAGCAGCATTTCCCCACTTCAATAAACATCAAAATGTCACAGGTATGCCTCTTTTGTTACGATGGTCTTTACATTGATGTGGTCTTGCATGTTCTAGCATTTGCATGTAGTTCCATGACTTTACTATTGCTTTTCTGTACAGTATTATAAATAATAATAATTAAATACCCATTGCAGTTGCAACTGAATCACCTTCACATGCGTAATCCTATCGCGCTCTCCACGTGTCAGCAATAAGTGGCAACGTCGCCTCTCTCTCCACATGAAATGTCAATCTCTTTCTAGATTGGCGACTAGTATAGTTAAGTGCCCTTATATACACAACATCACAGCTGTACATGAAGTTTGTTGAAAAGTTTTCAAATTCTGTCCCCCCTTCAAGAGAAGCTTATACTTAACATAAATCTGAAACTTTGGATTATTCTTTGTTACATTCTAAGTGATCAGTCGTACAGAAAATACAGATGAAGTCTGTGCTAGTTCAGTGTGATCACCTTGAAAATCACTGGATCTATTGCACTTCAAACCATTGTATACAGAATAAAGCTATACATAAAGCAGAATACATTTTCTAATCTTTTAAGACATCGCATTTTCCTAAAACTGAATGTTTATGGAATTATTAATATACTCAACTAATTAACTTAACAAACAGGTTTATCTCAAGTCTTCTGAACGAATGTTACACATCTGTAAAATTGAAAACCTGTTGCGATATATGAATGCAAGTGTTGAAACAAAATCTCTTTATGCAAATAATAACCTTTGCAAGCTACAATTGTTTAGTGAAACAACTAATGTGAAGTTAATTTGACTAATTCTGGGACTACTTTTATATTGTTTGACAGAAGAAGCAAAATCCAACAGCACATCAACAACCAAATATTAAATGAAATGAGGTGGCTAAGACAGAATTCTGACTATTAAGTTATTATACATCATTCACCCCCATCTAGCTAGTTGCAACTTTTAATTATGGAATTCTACGATATAGTCATTCTAACCTTAGTACACCATAGGAATTAGTAATAACATTCATTGCAAATGAGCTAAAGTGCATGAGTGAGTGAACATTTTACAAGATATGCAGCCAGTTTGAGAGCAGATCAACATTTTCAGTATCTACTGTAAGGTAAAGATTTTAGTGCACCTCTGCCAGAAACATTCCTTTGGGATACTGGTTCTCATGCAGAGAAGGCTCCACAATTGTATTGTCATACACTATGGCTATGTATGGATCTTTTTCATGAATTTGCTGCTATTACAACCAACCAAAAAGTAAAATGAAATTAACATATTCCAGATAATGTTTAATAGGAGATAAAATAACATGCCTTATGTTAATAAGGCAGTCACAAATATAACAAAAAATTTCCACTGTTATTTCTAGAAGATAGTTCAAGCCTTCAGGCTGATGGACACATTATAAAGGTAAATCCTGCACTCTTGTAAGCCACATGGCTCATGCAATCTGAAGGGAGTACAGTAAAACCTTGTTAACCCGGACCAGTTTTGAAAAAATAAACGGTTGTTTAATGTAGTAAATGAAAACTTTTTTTACATATAGTAAATTCTGTTCTCAGTATGCACATTATTCATTCTCTTGCCTGCGGGCAAATTCATTGCACTCACTCCACCTGCTTGGGACCAGGTTGGAAGAAAAACTTGGATAAAGTCATAGAAAAAGTTGGGGCCTGGTGTGGGTGACTTGCCAGAAAACAAGATTGAAGAGGAAAATTTTATAGACATTTTTAAAAATATCTTTTGGATAGTCAGACTGGAAAATTCAATGTCATACGCGGGATTTTAATACGGATCTCCCGGTCGCCGTCTGGTTGCTCTTAACCATTGAGCTACCATGGCCAACGGGCCAGCAAAACATTAGATTCAATATTGATGAAGACGTGAACAATTGGTTGCAAATTGACAATGACAGGTTATAAACCAATTACACAGGAAGACATTATTGCATCATGCAATGTTAATGAAAATGAATATTCAGATTCAGACAGCGTTAATGAACCAGCTGTGGTTATTTGCCATGCACAAGCAGTAGCAAGCAGAAATTGATACTTTATTTAGAGAGTCAAGCCAAAACATAGCCAAATGAAGTTCTGATGTTAAAGCAGAAGCGAGATCATACTGCTCGTAAGCAATGCACTAAACTGAGACAGCAGGTTTTTACTACTAACTAGTTTATATTGTGTATACATTTTGCCAAAACATGACAACTTTTCAAAGAGAACCGCTCTCCTTTGTAGCTAGGTTGTAAACTGTAGCCAACAAAAGGCAACCCTCAAACAGGACGACAGATAAAGCAGCCAGTTTTCTGGTTCCTTTATTTCCTACAGTTACCCTGTAAACCCAAAGCTCAAAGTAACGCCGCCCTTGACAAAGGAGTTGAATGTAGGTGTAATGTTTTGGAAAAAAAGAAACTATACAGTACATGTATATGTGTTTTTAGATGAAAGTGTGCCAGTAGTAATTCCTAAACTCCATGAAAAATATTTCTTGATGTTGTACAAGTTTATAACTTTTCAGTCATTCTCTGGATAGTGTGGATTTTCGTTAAGTCGGATCAGCTCTGGTCTTAATTTATGCAATTAAACAAGGTTCTTCTGTATTTTAAAAAAGGAAGGCCATTAATTTTATATATTTGAGTACATAAGTTAGTAGTTATTATAAATGACTGGTATGAGTTCATAATTTTAAGATTTCCGATATAGAGGGCTATTAACAATATATGAAGAGAACAGTGAGGTCATTTGAAAAGCCTATGTCCATGGAGTACTAAATTAAGTGGAACACCCAGTATATATGAAAATATTCAAAATGTGTTGCAAATCTTAACTTTTGACTCTGTAAAATGAAACTAAGGAAATCAAAATGCATGCATTCTGCTTATTTTTGTTAAGAGTTGGAAAAGGCAGTAGTCACCAAGGCTTAGTGAAATGATGACAGCAGGCAAGATATTCTGATGCCAGAGTGATTAATTCATGAAGTATTGTCCATTGAAATAGCTTGATTGCAGCATTTGAGCTTTTAGAAACTCATTGGATGTTTAACTGTTCAGATTTTGGATCACAGCTGAGCTGTTATAAAAAGGGCTTTTTTCTGCAGTATAATATATTTACATCAATTGTGTTAATTTTTTTAATACAAATAACTCTGTAGTATGTGCTTTTAAAGTAATGTTGCTCTGTAAAGCCTTTGTATTGAGCTATTTTCCTCCCTTTAAAATATATGTTGTTCTTTTCAGGTTACGTGTACATGAATGGGGACATTGGGAAGTTCCCTTCAGGGGCGGTGTACCCAGCCACCCCTGAATCTCTGGCCACCCCTGCTTCTACCAGTACTGATTATAGGTAAGGCTAGCTTTATTTTAATTGAAAGTTATTAATAGTTTACCTCAAAATTAAGTTTAGTAAACTGGCTTTTATTTTATGAAAACTACGAACATAAGTGTGTTGTACTCATAATAGGATGCTGCTTTTGTCTTAAGGGCTGCAGCAGGAAGTAAGGCTCAGAAGATATAGAGGATTTTTAATAATAAGGAAAATTGGATAACTTAAACTTTTGCTAGTGTTTCTAGGAGATTTGTTGTTTTCGTTTTACTTATAATAGTAGCAGTGAGTTTGATTGTATGCAAGATAATCATACAATTTTGCAGAAATATCTGTGAATCCCAGTTATGTGCAGCCATTTGTATCAACTGTCTCATTTGTGATTAATAAGATTGTGTTCCGTTGCCTGAAACATTGACAAAAATAATTCGTAAATAGTTTTTACTTAAGACTTTCACGGCAAGCAGTATTAATTAAAGTTTCATGGGTGATCAGCTGCATTAAAAGTAACTAAATGCAAGCTTTCCGCCATTCCAAGCTCCATGGTCTCCTTCAGGAACAAAATGAAAAATGCTGGCCGACCGTCCCCATTAAGAAGGCTCTGTATTTTTGGGGGTGGTCAGCCAGCTTTTTTCATTCTGTTCTTGAAGGCCATGGAACTTGGAATGGCCAAAAGCTCAAGTTTAATTACATTGACATGGCTGATCATCCATGAAGCTTTAATTAGTAGTTTAACTTGATCGAGTTTCTTGCATCATTGGCTGTAGGCTTGTCAAGCGGTGATGCATTTTGTTGGCAGCTGAGGGAATTTTAGACTTCATAGCTTAATTTGGATACAGAAATCTGTACACTAATATTTAAAATATAATCATTTCAATACCTTTATGGTAATTCCAAATGGTGAGACATAAAACAATGTGCTTGCTTGCTGTGTAGTAAGAATGAGGAACCAGGACTTAAAGCAATCACTGAGCATGTACTGTCTATTTTAGGAGCTCCACAATCATTTTAGGTACCATACAAAACGTTATATAGAAAAGTACAGTTAAAATGAAGAGGACTAGGTCAAAATGTAGTCTTGAGCAGTACTATTGAACACATCTCTTACATTTAAGTCATATGACATAAAAATTCTAGAAAAATGTTGCATACCTTAAAGTCAAAGATCTATAATGCCAAAAGAATTGTGCATTCCAGTATATTTCTATACAACCAAATGGAAACAAAGTAGCTAGTAATGATTGACACTTGTAAGTGGAACAACTTTAATTTGAGAAAACTGGAACTCCTTGGAAGACTTAAGCTGCTGACATTATTGAAGAAGCTGCTATCTTGAGGTCTCAGCCAAATTCTCAGAAGTTTAATCTGGGCAACCAACTAGCAAACATTACAGAATGGATGAAAGAGTCCTTCTCTTGAATAAGCCACTAAAAACAATGCAGCAAATGAAAAATGGAAAGTGTAAAGCTTCATAGGGTGTTGAACAAGGAAAAAATGTCGGTGGCATGCAGCAATGCAACTGCTCACAAGATTCCACTACTATAGCAGTTTTCAGGTCATGAGAAAGTGACACTGGCCCTTGTGGGGAATTCACAAAGCACTGCCGTGCATTTTCTGCTGCTGCAATTACTACGTTTGTGTTCATAACAAATTTATCATCATTTGGTCATTGCATTCATCATTGTACTATCACTGTTTGTTTAGGTTAATAATTAGTTTTTATTTTCCCGTAATTCCTGGTGAAATTACTTTTTGCCTTAATTCATTATATTCTCTTAACTGTCAGCACTGTACATTTGACCTAAATGTAATTCACTTAATAATTAATATTGCCTGAATCAGACATGGGTTCAACACCAAAAGTTAAACACCTGGTTGGTCTGTTCATTGCCCTCAGAAGAACTGGAGTCTTTGTTATAGGAGCTGTTGATTAACCTAATGATTAGAGTACGTAAAATATGAAGCTATTAACAGTGAAGCTTACAAATATAATAATTTGTAACTTAAAACTTCACTTACCTTAAAAGAAATGATAATTGTTATAAATTCTCCAGGATCGCGATTTCATGTATACTTTACACATCTTCAGCTGCTGTAACAGCTGAATTGTTCCCCTCCCCCATAGAGGCATGGACTGGCATTATTGTTTCTTTTATATTAGGTTTCTGTTCCTTATGAACAAGCAATTGCACTCTATACACTTAGCAAAAACCAATTCGGGGAGATCCATCCATCGTCAACTCCACGCTAAGAAGGACTCAGCCAGCAGATCCGTGGTCAAAACCGGACCAAACCACCACCCCTCTAGGAAGCGAATTGTTACCCCTCCCTTCCTGGTTTGGGGTGGGAGTGGAACTGGCGTGCAGACACAAAATGCTGGCTTATCCCGGTGGGTTGCCACAATATCACTGATTGAAAAACAAAAACAAGATTAATACATTTTCCTGTAAATTGAAGAGGCCTAATGCTACTAAAGTTTGCTAGCTTATAGTTACAAAGAAGGAACCAGAAGGAATAGACTAGCAATTCAAGAATTGATGCAATTTTCTTCTCCCATTGAAGAAGTTAGTTGCAAATGCAGGAGAAGGGAATGAAATGAATTTTGTCAGCTACTACTCGAATATATCCTCAAGAAGTGATTGAAAGCAATGCCTGCATTGCACAATCAATTATATAAGCAATGCATTGGAGTGTGCAAGGCTAAAACAATTAATTTGTGTTTGAGTTTTCAGTTTTTAACAAAACCATTATATATATATTTTTTTTTTACCCTTTTGTTTTCCTCATTTTCTTCTTTTCCCTATGATTGTTTTGCTTAAGAAATTAGAATTAACATTAATCCCTTCAATATATCGCAATTTAACTGTATTGGAACACCACAGTGAAGCAAAATAATTATTAAAGTATAGATGAGTCAAAGAAAGAAGATTTCAGGCACCTAAGATACAAAAATATTGTTAAGTCCGCAATAGCAGCTCATTTCTGGTCTGAAAATCATGAAATTGAAGATAGCACCAAATTACTAAAATACGTACAAAAACATAGTGAACTCGTCATATGGAGGAAAAACATAAAAATCAACTAATGAACTTCGAAATCCCACCAGAAGGCAACCCCACATTTAAATTCATCACAAAATCAACAGCTGGCAGCAGCAACTCCTAAGTACCCATACCATTGGATCAAGCTTCAGTCGCATTAGAACAGATGGTGCGAACGATGGTTCGCGAAACATGCCCTCAATATAGGTACGTAAGTGAAGCTGATGTATAATAAGTGACTCATCTATAATTTAATAATTAATCCCTTGTTGGTTGCAGTCTATTTCTTAACTCCATTGGTTGTGTGTGAGTGCTGCCATCACTCTTTCTTTTCCAACCTTGAACTCAGTTTAATGTGGGTTTAATCACCCTTTTATGTACATTATTATAATTTTTATCACGTTACATTCCTTTTTATTATAATATTGTAATTGGTCACACATTTTTACAAATACAAGCCCATTAAGTCTTATACATTGACAACATCTGCCTTTTGTAAGTTATGGATTATAATTAGTTATAGCAATTGCTATATCAATTTCATGATTTTCAGACCAGAAATGACTGCTATTGCAGACTTAACAATATTTTTGTACCTTAGGTGCCTGAAATGTTCTTTCTTTGAGAATGTCCTATACAGATCGTACATAAAGCAAAACATAGTTATCTTAACAGATTCAAAATCAGCCATAGATGGGATTGTAAATTATAAAGCCAAAACAACAAGAAACATCAAAGAAATAAGTTTAATTAAAGCTGTCAAATCAAGAAACCATGTCACCCTGCAATGGATTCCAGCCCATGTTGGACTTTTAGGTAATGAACATGCTGACCAACAAGCAAAAAAAAAAAAAAAAAAAAAAAAAAAAAAAAGTGCAATTCAAAATATAAAACCCGTAAGATAAACTGAAATATTAATAAACAATTAAACAACACTAAGGCACATTTTAAGACAGCAGACTTGATGAAGAAGATAAACTAAAAGACAAGGATTATAAGAACATTGGAGACAAAACTGACATACAAAAACTACCAAGAAAAACTGCAGTGGCCCTATTTGAATGGAAACTGGCCATGATTGTCTTGCAGAACACCTTTATAAAATACACTGCATACCTACACCCCAGTGTACTATTTGTAAAGAGGTTGTCATCATGAACAAACACCATTTGGACAAATGTAATGGTCTCAAAAGTGGGAACCTACAGGCTTTATATTGGGAAGCTAGGAGGAAAATGATGCAAATCAACTAATCCCCAGTGCCATTAGTCAACAACAGCAATTGCTTATACTCTGTGCTGCTTTTGCCACACCATTCACACGAGGAGGATGCAGATTAATATTTCTTGCTTTTTGTCGTTGATTTCTTGGAGGAGCACACACTTTCCATTCTGGTTATGTTATGCACTATATACTCGGGTCCTCCAGTTGATGTACCTTCTTCATTAGCGGATTGCTCACTCTCCATGGTTACTATTTCCTGTGATTTGCACATCTGAATCTCTTGGTCATCGGTGAAAGCTTCATCCATTTTGGAAAGTTCAGAAGGAGGTTCATCTTCATTCAGAACTTCGTCTACCGACTAACATATTTGTGTCATATTTGCAAAACTGGTGTCCTTACTTCTCATTTTTCACAACATTATTTTACAAGACACCTCAAATGTACTTTCTGGGTTTATACAGAAGACTGAAAATGCCCAACAGTTGGTGGTGGGTGGGTACAATGCTCATAGACAGCACATGCCTGCAACAATTACTTATTAGCAACAACCAGATGTCAGATATTTATTGAAATTCTTTACTGCGCAATCTAGATAATAAAAAGCTAATGTGAATCACTGTTACCAGCTGTAGTTCTTTCTCGTGTTATATTTTAAAAATAGAAGTGAGCTCTGCGCTCACCCTGTGACCAACAACAGGTTAAAGACAGCTATTTACTATAATTTTGAGTGAAACTAGAACTCAGTACTCCATATATTGCTAGTGTTTACCTAGAACACGTTTTGTTAGGACCTTCCTAACATTCTCAGCTAATGTCGACTATTAAATGTTGGTTTGGTAAACTGCTCGGAGGCTATAGTCTGTGGGTATTTGGTAAACTTGAAGTTCGGGTTCTCTTCAAATGTGGTGTGGAAATTAAACAAAATTAAACAGTTTTCCTTCATATTTCTTTATTTATACCTTTTCCCAAGTGGGTAATGCAGTTGGACCCTGAACATTTTTAATAAATGAATTTCTTGTTCTATATCATTCCAAAAGTTGTATGCTACTGCCGATTTATCTATTCTTTTGTTCCTGATGTTCCTAAAGAAACTTAAACTCTAATTAAATTTAAAGGGAGTCGATTAATGACACTAAACAACACTTTTAAATTTTTCCGGAACGTGTTTCAGAGACTTTGCCTCCATCCTCAACCGGCCATCGACTGGTTCTCATTGGTGTAGTTGACAATATTTTGTCATAGGTCTCCTCTGGTGGCGGTTTGAGGAACAAATCTTTCTGGGGGGTGTTGAAATTGAATACTTTGTTCCTATTTTTTTAAATGAAGATTTGTTCCCATGTGGACAGTTCTTGTTTTCCTGATGTATGTTTTAGTAGTTTTGGTTCTGGATTTATGTTGTGGTTTTTTTTTTTTTTTTTTTTTTTTTTTTTTTTTTTTTTTTTTTTTTTTTTCAAAAAATGCGTGGCAACTGCTGATTTTTCTAATTGTTTATATTTTATGTTCCTAAAGTGTTCCTTTGCTCTTGTTTCTAAATTTCTTTTGGTTTTTCCAATAAAAATTTGACTATAGTCACAACATGCAATTTGATATATACCAGATTTTGTTGTTAGATTGAATGGCATCTTTGATGTTTGAACAAATTAGGTTTTTTAAGGAGAAATGGTTAACTGGTGCTAGTTGAATGTTTTGTTTTTTGAAGACTTTTTTGAATTTATCAAAGGCCCATGGATGGTAAGTGAATTTTTTGAAAATCATATTAATTTCTGTGGCTGAGAGGGTTGTGGTTTCCTTTGTTAGCTTCTTCTTTTTTGCTAAGTTCACTTTTTTGTCTACTAATGATTTGGGAAAGTCAATTTTTTGTGCTATTTCAATAATTTTGTTGTATTCTGTTTTGTATTCTTCTGCTGTGAGAGGGATGTTGACCAGTCTGTGTGTTAAACTATTGAAGATTGCCTGTTTTTGGGATCTTGGGTTGTAGCCATTAGCTTTTATGTAGTTGTCTGTTGGTTTTCTCTTTAAATCTGTCCATCCATTCGAAGCCTAGAATTTGACAATCCTAAGCCAGGCTGCTTTAATTAGGTATTTTCTCGCTCTGCCATCCAATAAAATTGAAGTTTCACTGTGCAATGTTTATTTTTCTAATAGTGGGTCCATTAACATTCATATTTATTACTGAAATTGTCCCATACGACATCCAGTTTATCATTCTGGGTGGTTCAGTTTTTTCAGCACTGCCCACTGATCACCAGGTTATGGGTTCAAGCCTAGCCCAGACCAATAGTGTATTTTAAGGGACAGATTTGTCTGTAAATTTACTGACATGTAAAATCTCCTGCAGGACAAAATTTACAGGCATATCAAATTATTTTTATTGAATTTACCTTTCGCATATTAATATTGTTGAAATTTGTTATAGTAAATTGAGTATTGACATTTCTTTACATTTAAACATGCTGTTTTAATAATTTGGATTAACATCTTACTAATGTATGTTTGCTCATAAATATTAAGTAGAATAAAATTATTTTTGGAATAACGTTCTGTGTTTGAAATTATTCAAATTATGCCATATCCTATATCTTGAATCCTTGTCAGATAACACCTCTAGAAGATGATTGAACTAAACTTTTGATAAGGTGCAATTTAAGTTGCAGTTTGTTTGAAAAAAATGGCTTTTAATTCTGCTTTCTTCAGACACAAGACCAAAGCGTAAAATCCTGTTTCATGCTGTCCTGATTTGAATGCAGACCTATTTCAAAATGGAGCATGTAGAACAACTGTGGTGGTGCTAAATCTTGGTTAAGAAAAGTTAATTATAAAGTCACAGTGAATGAACATGTAAGTTTGCTGAGAAATATACAAAATGTCTGCATCAAATTCACTGTATAAAACAAATTGCAATCAGCCTTTATCTTTAAAATTGTGTTTGCATGTGTGCATGTTTTCATAATCTTGAAATTTCAGAGTTAATCTTTGTGCTTAGGTTGAGAAAATATTAATTGAAAAAAAACAAAACATTTCAATTAATTAAATAACATCACTGTTATTTAATTTCTCAGTCATGCATAATTGAGAAAATATTGTTTTATTGCAATGAAGCAGTAATTAATGAGGTCATTGTTAACCTGTCTGTACTTTTTAGTATTATTTGAGGAAACAAATTGAAAATGGTAACCAAGACATGTCCTCCTGCTAATTGGATCATAGAGCATTCACTAATGGCATCATAATACATGTCCAAAATCTGTTTCCTTTATCAAATGAATATCTACAACTTGGTCGTTTCACTTCTCTAAGTAACTTGCCGCTATAGCATTTTACAAACATACTAATACTTAGTTTTTAGGTGGAACTATTATTTTTGTTTAGTGCAACTAAACACTGCTGTAAGTGTGCATGTATCTGATGTTGCTTAGGACTGTTTTTCTATTTATGGTAGCTTTGCTTGTATTGAATTATCGCTAAAGAATTTAGGCTGTTAAATGAATTCATATGAAGAATGACTCGGTGTCTCCTTAAAGGTTCTATTTTAATCGTAATGCAGGACATGCTACTAGTCCAAGATGTTTCAGTGTACATATTGACAACAGCCATCCTGTGGACATTGAAATGTTACTTTTTTAATTAGGAGTTTTACCTGATGTTTTAAGTGTTTCTCATATACTTGCTGCAAATCTGGTGACTTTCATCTGCATTAAATGTGCATGATAAATTTCAACAATATTGTTGAGGATTAAGCATGGTATTTTATTTTCTCTGAGCATATTAGTCGGAATGAATTTTTTTCTCTCTATCTAAAATAATTGCACTTTTGACTTACGTTGTAAATTATTTTCTTGCTAGAAAATACACATAATCTGATATTCTCTTGCCTTAGGTTGGCAAAATGCTTGCTGTAGAAGTCTAATGAAAGAAGATGGAAAATTAGTTAATATCATAAACTTCCCATCTTATAAAAATGCAATATTTCCCTTTCTATTTGCTCTATCTTGTGTAATTTCTCACTAACTTACCAGTTCTCTTTTACCAATGTTAAATTTTGGAAGTTTCTTTAGAGAAATTCAAATTTAATTTTTAAATTTTTCAGTAGATTAAAAAGGTAAGCTTCATAATGGGAACAAGCTTGGTGTGGCTATAATTGAACCATTTGAGTAAATACCTTTGCTTTTCACACAGAAAATGAAGCTAGTCACAGTAAAGCAACAAATATTACACAAATAAAAATATTTGTAACAGTCTCCACTTAACTTAAGAAGGAATTATCAACTTCTTAAGTTAAGTGGAGACTTTGTTACAAATATTTTTATTTGTACCTTTGCTTTGTTATCCAATTTAGCAACGTCTAAAAGTGTTCATTTTATTTACAAAACTGAAAAAATCTGAGGATTGTGCCTATTATAGAAGGAGCATGAAATTTTTTAATCTACATCAGTATTATAAAGAAATTTGTGGACATGTTGTGGACATTATTTCTGGGCTGGCAGAGCATTGTTTTGATAACGACCATAGAGCCAACTTTCGGGAGACGACCATCTTGGCAAAATGCAACAGTTACTGGAGCGGAGAGTAAAGGAGGCTTTGGCCATTTCCTCCCAGAGAAGCATGCTTAATCGTGATGGATTAGAGTTCAGCTTCTGTTGGAAATCAGCCTTAAAAATGGGAACCATCGACTTAAGAAGCACACATGAATACAGCTTGATAATAAAGTTAAGTAGTTCATTTCTTTGACCCAATTAATTTTCTCTACTCATGCCATCTCCTGACTTAGCATTTAACCGCTTCCCTGTTGGCCATTTAAACCCTTCAGGGGTCAGAAACGGATACCCAATAAACAGAACAAGACATTTAAAGTGTTAAATGCTGTAAAAATGCATCATAAATGCAATTCCGTATCTTCCTTGTTTATTAAGTTATTTAAACAAAATAAAAACTGGTTTAAAACCCATTAACGGCAGTATTCATTTACAGTAACAATAAAGGAGAGACTACATTAATAAATCGTTGAAATTTCACTACTTTGTTTCACTGTAGCAAAAGCCATTCTTTGCGCCGAGTGCACCTAATATTTGAATCATTTTGTTTTGTGTGTATACGAACGAATGTATGTATAGCTACGCAAGGACTTCTATGGTTCAAGGTTTTAGCTTTTAGTTTATGCTATACCAAGCGATAATTATACGAGTGTGTGTTGCGTTACACAAACACACTGGTAAGTAAACTCTGTCAGCATCTGTTATTACAGATCTCTTATTACAAAGTTTCTGGTATCCTTATGCAGCTGTTTTTGCTCAGTATTTTAGTTATTTATACTCTGGGTGTTCAGAGTGATTTCTTATAGCTATCAAGAGCTAAATGAATGGCACATTTGAAATTATTAAATTTCAGTGTTTAACCATGGCTTATCCCGGTAATGTAGCAAATAAATTAGCTAGTGTATGATGTATACAGGCTTCTGATATTACTGTAGAAAATCTGGAAAATTTTTTGTGCGATTATGAAGGAGATGTTTAGGATATAGGTAGCAAGTAACATGTACTGGTCTACAGATGGCATGTTAGCTACTCCATTGTTTTGGGAAATGGCAGGTCAAATATGGGTGATGCTGATCAGCTATTACTAGCTATCCCTGTTTACGAAAAAGTTAAATGGTAAAAAAAGTATTTTTATACCACTGGATGTAACCATGCACAATTGTTTAGTAATTTTCAGAGCTGTAAATTCATGCAAGATATTCATCTACCTGTACTTGCATGTATAAAGAGCTCGTAACCTAATTGAGTACTGTATTACTCAGAGGCCTCTTTATACTGGGGGGGTAAGAAATTCACCACATCACCCCTCATACTTGAGAGGAAACACTTTCCTAAAAGGATACCACCCACAACCAAAATAGTTGTAACCATTTTGAAAATGTGCAGTGTGTTGCGAAAAAGAAGTTTGCATGGAAACCAATATTTGGTGTGAATCTGCAGATGTGTCCTTGGGTGTTTATCCAGGTTTGGAGGTGTGCAATTCAAAAAGAAACCTTTAAGGGTACGTTTACATCCCTTATAGAACTAATTTAAATTTACTGTTAAATAGGAAGATTAAAATAATTGGCATTAAATGCATGTATGTGCAGGAAGTCTATACACGTCCATATCGGTTTGGGGCATTTTATCTTAGACGTCATATGACGTCCATATCGGTGAAAGGGTTAAGTTACTAAAAACAGTCTTTTGTTCAGTCATAGCCCGCTCACATCCCTTAAAGACTCGTCACTCAGCCGGATTCCTAATCTGTTTCATATAACCTTGCCCCGCTGAAATGTATCACTCCGCGTTCAACAACCCTCCCCCTCGCCCTAATTGGCTAATGTTTTTGTGTCATAGGCGGTACCTTCCCGTTACATTTAAACCTGCAGTAAATGTCGAAATAATTGCCGGGAAGATAAATAAAATCATAAAAAATCATACAAATAAGGATATGAAGGCATGCAAAAATACAAGTTTATAATGAACTGAGCAAATTGAAACAGAATGACTGAGCAATGAAACTGAAAGAGTTTATAATGAAAGGCCTGTAGCCTTTTCCACTGGGATTTTTTAAACCAGCACACATACCTTTCAAAAATGCTTGTCTTTCCGTCTTAAAAGTCGTGTCACACCATACTTTACTTTTCGTGTGTTCTTCGTGTATATTTAGCGATTTGTATCTCGGTGCAGTGTGGTTGTCCGTAAATAGCGTCTTCGCCACACAGCAATATCGCCTCTGTCTTTTAGCACATTTTTCTTGCCTCTTTTTTCATTCACAAATCCCAGCTGTATAAGCAATCTGCTAAAATTTGGTAAACCTGCATCCTCATTTACAGCAGACGAAATGTTACTTATGTTAGGGAGTTCGTTTCTAAAGAAAAACTACACACATGACGACGCACAACACTTTTCATGTATTTTCTCCGAGCACGCACTTTTGTTTATTCCTGCTTTTGCCTGGAGTGGTAAGTTTTCCTGTTTCCTCAATTTCAAGTCGCGATGTTCCTATGGATGTAACACTCACACCTGTAACTTCAGAGCACAGCTGTTCGACTTCTCTCACTGACAAAGACGGATTCTTCTCTGAGTGCATTAAACACATGCAACACAATTCTTTTTTTGCCTGTTTGTAAATAATTATCCTTGCGATACTTCAACAAAAAACTGGCGGTAGACTCTGCCATTATACATATAATAAGTACATGCGCAATAAACGATCAATAAAATAATTTAGCTCCCGCACTCTCGAATGGCGATGCATGACTAATCCAGTTCAAAACAAGGTCAGTGATAAAAGTCATATAAACAATGTCACCACTACCGCTAAATCTCGTGCTAGCGTGCCATTTGCTTGAGAGCAAAGGAACCTCCTCTTTACTTCGTTTAAGAATTAACATGCATTTCAGATAAACCAACTCTGTTGCATAATATATTTAATTAAAACAGTTACGAAAATATAAATTTGACAATTCTCTTCCAACATATAATGATACATCACCATGTTAAATAACGAACTAATTTTTACCGCACGGCAGTCATTACCACAACAGCAACCAATGAGAGGTGATTAGGTCACGTGACCGTTAAGAGATACTGGGCAAGCTTACGTGAAACAAGGTATATGCATTTAAGCGACGTAGCGGTGTTTGCCTTTTTTGCCGCTTGGACATTTGCTGACATTTAATTTTGTGGTTACAGTTGAACAAATTTTATAGTCTCAATTAGTATTGAAAGTGAATTTTACATGAAGCGCTCTTGACACCGATCTAAAGTAAGCGAACAAGAAAACTGGGCATAAATAAGAGACAATAAGAAAACTGGGTATAAATAAGAGATAATATAAGTAATCATAAGTATGAGCACATGTCATTGTTTATTATTATTTTTACTGTTGTGTCGTAAATGATGGAGTTCATTATCTTAGAAGGTAGATTTTCCATGACAGCTTTATAGTACAAAAATTTACAATAGACAGCACTATATTTCAAAGCTCTCCGTTTTTTCAAAGTCCAGGTCTCCGAACCATACATAGCTGTGCTCCAAATGTAAGAATTATGTATTATATTATATTATTTTTATCATCATTATTATTATAACAGCAGTAGTAGCAATAATTACAACAAACAGCATAGCAGCCATTATGAGCTCAATATTTTATATTTCAGATGGTGTATTGTTGCGTACCCTTCTGTAAAAGTAAGAAAGGAAAATCAAAAGGGATCAGTTTCCATGAATTTCCAGTGGAAGAACTACGTAAACAATGGCTAAAAGCTATATCACGCTCTAATTTCGTGGTAAATGATAAAACTAATTCAACAGTCGTGTGCAGTTTGCATTTTGCTGAGGACGACTATAAGCCAGGCTGTAAAATTAAACTGCTGAAAACAGGAAGTATTCCAAGAATTTTTCCGAACTACCCAGATTATAAATTAGTGAAACAAGTAGCACTAAGACTACAAATTTAAAAAACACGCTTACATACAGAAAGCAGAAAACGGAGATGCAGTTCCATCAGAGAAAGTGTTAACAGTGCTGCTGATATTAATGCGCTGGATCATGTCACAGATGCACGTACTTATAACTGCACTGCAATTCAAATTGAGGAAGACAGAATTTCCAAATTAGATTGGAAAGGGAGAATAACACCTTGATGTAAATTATGGGGAGCAAATAAAAGGCACAAAGAATTTGTAAACAAGCAGCAAGTAAATGAAGAAAGAGTACTTTATTATGAAACCAATAATTTTCATAAATCAATTCAATTATTGATAAGGCACCATTGTACACTGCAACACAGCTTCCAGACATAATAATCGTAATATTGGGCGAATTGAATAACATTAAAGGTAATGTGAATTTCCATCTTATAAGACCTAACGTGTATTGTTAAACTAATTTTAACTGTTTACTTACTTAGTCATCAGCCAGCGCCATACGGTGGGTAGTGAAGAAATCTGTAACTTTTAGTCATAACACTCTAGCTGGCGAGTGCCAAGGCTTAAAGGGATGTGAGCGGGCTATGGTTCAGTAATGTGAATTTGATAGTGTTTTGTCTTTCTTTAAATTTGTATTATATCCAGTGATTCATTTGTGGTTATAACATTAGCTCCTCTTGGAAACCGGCCTTAAAACTGGAAATCCGTCAACTTAAGTACAGATCAATACAGCTTGATAATCAAGTTAAGTAGTTGTGTTTCTTTGACCCAATTAATTTTCTATATTCATGCCATCTCCTGACTTGGCATTTAAGTTACTGAAAACAGCCTTTTGTTCATTAATGCGAATTTTGATATTGTTTTGTCTTTGTTTATATTTGTGTTATATCCAGTGATTCATTTGTGGTTATAACATTTAATAAATATCTTGATGATGGGAGAGATGCACACTCCCGAAATGTCAATTTCTAATGGTCTTTTCACCTGGCTTGCTTCCCGAGAACAACTTGAGCATATATATGTAATGTTCCTAAAATTTTAAACTTTGAGCTTAGAGGTATCCTTTTCAAGTTAACATCAATTTTATTGAATGTGTAGTATCAGAAATGATTGTGACTTGTTTTGTCAAAATTGGTTATTTGTCTAACTAGCCATGAAAGAGAAAATTGGTGGTATGATGTTATATTTGCAGATGAAACGAAATTTAATGTTTTCAGATCAGCTGAAAGAATAATGGAAAAAAGTAATCTTCGATCTACCGTAAAACATGGTGGTAGGAGTATGATTGATCTGTGGTTGCATGGCAGCATCTGGAGTTGTTGCCTTAGTTTCCATTGAGGGCAGAAACCTTTAGAATGAGAATCTACACAAGAGTGTAGACAAAATTATCAGTGCTAGTTTTAAGTTCTATGAATGAATATAACAAACTGAAGCCTGAACCTGCTATCACTGCATGTTTGGACTTTCACAAGCTCTCTTGAAAATGCATATGGGCTTCATAATATAATAACAGAATTAACTTCTTGCACAATTGTTTCAGTACTTAGATTATTTACAATCTAATTTAGATTTATTTATAATTTTAAAACATTTCATTTAAATAATTTATAGATATTACAGGTTGAGTATACTATGCAGCAATAAAATTTTTAGAGAGATTTGTAAGGCTATCTCTTAAACTGTGTGAATCTTGGACTTAAACTTTTAACTGGAGTTAAATAATAATGGGGTACTTTTTTGTGTGTAAGTGTTGATATTTTAACATCTGCCGATCAGGGATATTCTACTCTGAAAATTGGATTTTTACCAGATTTCCAAAATTGGATATATTTTTTAAAGATGGCGAATGTCTCAAGAGTTGAAATATGGTGTCAGTATTTGCTGCAGCATTATAAGGAGACATCAGTATTCTGTGGTTATCTAAAATGTGAAAATCTGATCCGTCTGCTAAGCGCCAGACATAACCTTTTTTATGAGTATTGTAATACGAAAGTGAACATTGATAAGCGTTTTCCTGAATTTAATAAATTCTAGGAGTGTTAGACCTAAAACTTTTGTATTTGATTGTTCCCCATTCAATCTCCCATCCACAATTCGGTATTCTTCTGGTTAATAAGTTTGTTGTGTATTTAGTAAAGGCTAAGAAAACATATTTCAAACTCGCAGGTTGCTATTACTGTTGTGTGTTACTTAGTGTTTGGGGCTTACATCTTCTTTGGTATTAGTTTTATTATATGCAGCTTTTCGAATTTGCTGCCCAAATGTATTTACCTTCATTTTAATGGCATTTGGCCTTGAAATCAGCCTATGCAGAAAATAAGTTTAGAAACCAAAGGAAAAATGAGAAACTTTACCTCATATTTTTTTAAATCCTTACTTTCATTTGTATGAACTAGTTTAACTGGTATAGGATTAAAAAGGTTGGTTTTCTGGAGTATTTGGGTGAATGATATGGGAAGTAAGATATTCAACAGACTACCATTGTCAATTCGGAAAGAAAAAAGAAAAACACTGTTCAAAAAACATGTTAAGAACCTACTTATTAGGAAAGCCTATTACTTAGTTAAAGAATATATGCAAGATGACAAACTAATTATTGATTTTGTTAGCTGTATAGTTTTAAGCTATAGCAAACATACTTATTCTTTTGTATTAATCATTAATTTTGTAGTGTGTTGGCTTTCACGGCTGGAGTCATTTGATAGATAACGATTATCTACCAAAATCATTAATTGTATATGTAGTTTTTACATTGTAATATGTATACTGACTAGACACCAGTTTACGAGCTTTGCTCAAACATGTAAATGTTATTGTGTCAAATTTTTATTTGATTTGTGTGTGAGTCATTGCGTAGGTGTTCTTCTTTTAGATGCTCACAGTATTTGCTGTCTTTGATCATTCCTCCTAATAATTTCCCAGGAACAACAGTTAAAAAAGGAACAGTTAAGCTTTGAGATCTCTATCACGGTCACTCCAGCTGTGTTTTTGCAAAAGATATTAATTTAAGGTTTACTTTAGATTACAGAAAATTAAACTCCCCCTCCTCCACTCAAAAAATGCAAGCTTTCCTGTTGTATAAATAAAAATGGAACAGTCTGTGTCCATAAGCTCGAAAAAATCCTGCATAATGCTGTGTTAATATATATAAATTAAGTTTTTGTTTTTAAGAACCCAAATTCTGTGTTGTGTTTCTTTTTAGGCACGTCAAATTACCAAAATCCATTTTTTAGTTTAACCTTTAAGTATATTTGCTTGCTACTTATTGAGATTGTATACAGGAACACTAATTTTTGTAAACTCAAAAGAACAATTTTTTTTTTCTTTTACACATACATTGTTTTTAAAGCGAATAATCGTCAGAGAACTAATCCTTTACACATGTTATGTGCAAGTCTTACAGCAATTTGGATTAAAATGTTTTACTACCTCTTGTAAGTAAAGAAAAAACAAAAGCAAGAAACATTGAATTAACTGCAACTCTTAAGGAACCAGTCAACATGTGTTTGGTACTTACTCTGAATCTGCAGGCCACGCCGTGGCTCAGTGGTTAGACCGCTTGGCTCTCACCAAGGCGGCCGGGTTCGATCCCAGGCGACCGCAAAGTGAGATTTGTGGTGGACAACACGGCGCTGGGGCGGGTTTTTTCCGGCACCTCTGGTTTCCCCCGCCATCTCATTCCACCGGTGCTCCATCTTCGTCTCATGTATCATCAGTGTCACTGCCTGCAGTGCCGTATGTAGTAAAAGCTACACATTCATTCATTCTCAATCTCCAAATTATTTTTGTCATAATGGTTTCATAAAACATGCTTTACCACCAATTTCATGTACATTAACTTTTAAGCATTCATTGTTTATTGTAATGGATAAAAGCCATAAAAAAATTACCTGACTGTTCAGAAGTGTTGCTGCATGTTAGAATCAAAAGGCTTCAAATAAATTCCTTAAATAACTATATTAAGGGTGACAAAAACTAAATTAATTAGGAGTCGATTAATGACACAACACTTACTTTTGTGTCATTAATCGACTCCTAATTAATTTAATTTATACAACAACACTGTTTTCAACACTTCCCTGAAAGGATTGACAAAAACTAACTTAAGAGAAAAAAAAAAGGTAATTCCATCGTTTAAGTTAATAGCTTGATTAATGCAAAACCTAATAGATCAATATATTTAAAATGAAACATCTGTTATGGATTTAATAGTTTGGGAAAAGATATTTATTTTAAAAAATAAACATCGCGTAATGAATTTTGACATACCGGCAGTTGATTCTGTTGTTAGGTTTGTTTCATCTTCAGATATTGGTAATGCTGAAAACATAACATAACAAAAGAAAAAGCATGGTAATCGAGAATTCCTTCACAACGGAGTTGATGCCTTCCAAATCAATTTCCATTAGAAAGAAGAAAAGTATTAACATCAATTTCTTAAGAAAAGTGGAGATTTATTTAGTAGCAAATATTTATATTTGTGTAATGTGTATTTATTATGTTTTACAACTACAAAGTTGTTTAAAACCAGATCTTCCTTTCCTAAATGTTTTCCTATGGCATACTTCATTCTATCTATCCATATAATTTTTTGTTGGACCTTGCTTGGGACTGATTAGTTAATGACAGTCTATTTACTGTAAGTCACTTTTGTTAGGCAGCTTTATAATAAGTCCTGTTTTTCACACCTTTGGAATCTTTTCTTCATTCCAAATCTCCTCTAATACTGACAGCAGTAATTCTGCTGTAATGCTAACATTTATTTTTTACATTTCAGGTAGAATATTATCTATCTTGGTTCTGGTATTACATATGAATGAGAACATGAAATGGACCACACATATTCAACATTTAATAATAAACTGAGTTCCATTTGTTATTTGCTTAAACATTTGAAAAGCTTAATAAATTTAGCAGCATTGAGAAATATATATTATGGTTACTTTCACAGTTACAATATGGGATAGTGTTCTGGGGGGAAAGGGCAGATAGAGCCTTTAAACTTCAAAAAAGAGCAATAAGGATACAAGTGGGGTGGATAACAGAACATCTTGCAGGCCATTATTCAAAAAACATCAAATATTACCTCTAGCATGTATGTATATTTTGGAATTAGTGATCCATGTAAAACGAAGCAAAAAACTACAAATACAAAATTACAAAAATGCTGATATTCACAAATACAATACACGTCAGAAAGATGACTTTCACATTCAAAAGTTGTAGAATGGAAATCTTCAGGTCTAGTGCTATCAATAAAGGTATAAGATTATGCAACAGGCTACCAGAAATATTAAACAAATGAAAAGAGCCTTACACATTTTAAAAAGGGAGTAAAACTCTTTACTGCAACATTCATTTTATTCTGTAAATGAGTTTTTAAATGTTAATTAGTTTTAAGTGATTGTAAATAATGACAGTGGCCATTAATGTAATTTTTATATTATGATGTGTCTGAAATCAATCAAAAGGATAAAGTAAATTGAATTGAATTAAATCATGAAGTAGAGTAAACTCCACATTTGTGAACAATTACTTTTATATAGCATTTCTCTATGGTCTTTATATAGTTTATATTTATTTGCTTTTTCTATTTTAGACTTTTGTTGGATCCTGTATCTGTTGTAGTTTTTATTCTTATGTAACTTTTTTTATTCATCTTTGTATCTTGAACTGACGTGTCCTATAACATATTATGCTCCAAAGGATGAAATAAATACAATACAATATCTTTATGAACTATTATAAGGGTTACTGAAAACTTCATAGGCACAGACCCCCAAAATGTGAAGTTACAGACTTAACATTCCATTTTCTCATAATACTCTCCCTTGCATGCTAAACATTTGAAAGTACTGGCACCAGTCATTCTTGTCAATTGCCGAGCTCATTTTTGTATTTTACTAATATCTTTTTTATTGCTAGTATTTATTTGTACTTTAATATCTTAAAATCTCAATTACAAGGTTTACAATTCTAATCTAGGTACAAATTTGTCAGCTTCTTATATTACGGGCTGATAGTGGTATTGGCTCCCTGGCCGTTAACCTCTATCCTAGCCCTTATAAGAGCTTGACCTAATGTTCTGATTGTGTCTATCATTTCTCTACCTCCTATTTCCTCGCCCTTCTCAACCATTTCTCTTTGACTTTGTCAGCAAATTTCCCCACCTCCCTTAATCTTTCCTCTCTTTACAACGTAAGCATTTTTATTGTAACTATGTAAGCCACTTTATTATCCCAGTTCTTATCCCATATTAATTTCCTCCAGTTTTCAATTTCTTTACACTCCACTACTAATGTTCTAAACTTACTTTCTTTCCATATAGAATGCACTACTTTGGTGAACCTGTTCTCAATATGGCTCCTGTCCTTAACCAAGCTAAACACTCCCTCTTATATCTATCACATATGTCTATGTTTCCCTTCCCCATTCTGTCTTTATTTTCAGGTATACATTTAGTGATTTCTTACTTATCAGATTTCCCCACGTCACTTGTCTGTCAATGTCCTCTATCCTATTCTTAATAATTGTCCAAAAACCTTTTACATTTCTTTCACTCTCTTGCCAGATATCCCCCATCCCTATTTTAGCAAGCATTCTCTCTAGCTCTGCCCACCAGCTGTTCTTACATGTTGAATTCTTTTGATATTCTAGACAGATCTTTAATGTATTATCATCTTTTTTTATACAGCTATACCAATATTTTAAACATCTTTCTATAATTACCCCACTCCTGCAAGGTCTTCCAAGTTCCACTCTAGCTACTCCATTTGGCGTTGACTTATTCAAACCCAGTATCTCTTTACAGAACTTCATATGTATGTTCAACATGATTTCTTATCTCATTGGCACCCCACAACTCCACACCATATGTCATTTTTTATTCTACTATTGCTTCATAGATTCTTTCATGGCCACTTTCCTGGTAATTATCTGGACATATCTGGTAATTTATATTCACAGCTTCGTACCCCAGACATCGCTATCTTTCTCCCATGTGCTCCTCAGCCTCCATTGTAGCACAGTCTCATCCCTAAATAGTCAAACTCCTTTACCACCTCCACTTTTTGGTCATTTAGATACTACTTTTCATCTTTTCTTAACTTATCACCCTTCTTAAACACTACTATTTTTTACTTATACCTATTTATTCTTATCCCCTATTCTTTAGAGTAGCTGCTAATTTCATTTATTGCTCTCTGTAATCCTATCACTGTTATAGATGCTATTACCAAATCATCTGCAAATAGTAGCCCTGGTATTACCTTATTCCTAATAATTGGGCAATGGTTGTTACTTTTTTCAACCCTCTCAATTATATCATCAATGAACAAGTTGAACAATATAGGGCTAAGTTTACAGCCTTGTCTTAATCCCATTTTCTGCTCCACTAATTCTGTTATCCCATTCTTATCTACTCTTGTTCCAAACTTCATTCCCTCATAAATTTTTTCTAGCCCTATAATAAATTTCTTGCTGACTCCTTTCTTTTGTAATTTCCAACATAGTGCTTCTCTCACTATTGTATCGAAAGCTTTTTCAAAGTCTACAAAAAACATATATACTCTTCCTCTTTTCATACTTGTGTACTTATCTACTATTGTTCTAATAACTAGTACATTATCTATTGTCCTTTCCCTTTCCTGAATCCTGATTGAAATTCCGATAGCTTCTTTTCTGACTCCGCCCATCTTTGCAATCTTTCAGACATTATTCCTGTGTAAATTTTCCCTAATATTGCTAGTAAACTGATCCCCCTATAATTTTGCGGTATACTAACTTCTCCTTTGCCTTTGTGCAATAATACTTTACAATTTTCTGGAAATCTATTCACTTGCCTTATTTCTTCTAGAAATTTTGTCATGACTCTTATTACCTGCATTTGTTTTACCATATTCCTTCCAGAGCTCTCCTGGTAGTCCATCAAAGCCCCCAGCCTTGTTCTTTTTTTAACCTTTTTACTTGTAAATTCCTTTCGTCAACTGTGATTTCCCCATCTAATCTATTATCTTGCTCCACCTCCCCATCCCAAATCCATTTTTTAAAGCTAACTTTAGGTTGCTCATCGATCAACTTTGTCAAGTATTCAACCCACTCTGCGGGTGCTATCTTCCCATCAAGATTTCTTTTTCTATTGATCTCTGTAATTGTTTCCCACACTCTCTTTGAATCTTTTTCTAACACTGCCTCTTTCCTTTCATACTCTTAGCTTCTAACCACTCTTTTCTTTTCCTTGCTATTAGCTTTTTATACCCCCTCCTACATAATATAAAATGTTGTTTATCTTCATCTTTTTTCTGTAATTCGCCATTTGTCTATTAATTTCCCTACTTTTCGCATTCCTACATTCGTCATCGTACCATTACATATAAGTAAATTATTATTTTCACAGAAATCTAGAAGTTTTGCTTCCTCCTTATGTATCTTATCACTACTTCTCCTTGTCCACACTTCGTCTATATCACTTTCACTTTTATTCCTTACAAATTATTTTTATTTTTTCCTCCCCTACTCTCGCGTTCCAATCCCCCATAATAATTATTTCTGATTCTTTATTTATTTGTATCCACACCACTTGCTTACTTTCACTCTCAATTTTCTCTATTTCCACTTCCAAACCTTTGTGATTTCTAATAGCAAACATTATACCTCCTGATGCTCTACCCTTAACAGATGCTTTACTTGCACCTTTAGTAACACATAAAAAATTGTTTTATTCAATTAACTCTCTGTACTCTACCCATGTTTCCACTAAACCAATAACATCCACTCCTTTCGCCACATTATATAATTTGCCACTTATTAACTTTGCTTTAGACATTCCACATTCCAAAACATAGGTATCCCCTTTCCCTATCTTAAGTTTTCACTGTCTTTCTTCTTTAACATGTCTACATTTCTTCCCCTTTTTAACCTCCCACCCCCACCATCACTTGTTGACTGTTCTATGTTTCCACCAATTTGCAAAATACTCCTTCACCCGTTGCTATAATTTGTAACTTTCTTTTATATCCCTTTGCACCTCAGCCATGTCTTTGAAATATGACACTTCACTTGTATGCGCTCTTTGATGTCTCTCACTGGAACCTTGGCACACGTCACGTGTTATGTCATCACCTCTTATGTCACTGTATCACTACGTCACTTCCCAGATGCCGTCACTTGATAGTGTGGATGCGTCATCCCCGCGTGTAATATCAGGTATAGCATCATCTTTCTTCGCATCTTCTGATATTTGACTGCATTCCTTGGGCTCCAACCTTTGATCTGTCTGCTGTCTGGATCTTATCGCTCTTTTTTTTTTTTAATTCACGTCCTCCAACGTTAAGTCATATCGGACGATGAATGAAATGGGTGAAATGATGCTCAAATGTGCCCAGGGTCCATGGAGCTTAGAGTTAACCGACATTTGTCTTGTCAGGATAAGGGAAAACCCCGGAAAAAACCTTATCCAGGTAACTCACCCTGACTGAGATTCCAACTTGGGACCTCTTGAACGTGAGGCAGACACACTACCATCTACACTACCGAGGTGGGCAAATCATTTTTTCTCTGCTTATCGCTTCTAACATGGATACTCCAACGTTCGTCATTTACAATAAGATTAAGCCCCCTCAAGTAAGCCTTTTTCCCTTCATCCCTGGCCTCCTTCATTTTTATTAATAAAGATTTCTTATATCTCTGTTCTTCCTCGCTGTAATCCCTTTCTATGTAAATTCTGATCCTTTTAGCTTCTTTGTACTGGTCCTCCATTTCTTCTCCTGTGTAGCTACTTTTAGAAGTATTGGTCGATTGTCTCTTCCTTTTTTGCCTAACCTGTGTGTCTCCACAATCTCCCATCCATGCGATGGTATTTCTAGTCTTCTTTCTAAAATTTCTGCCACGATCTCATACAACCTCTTATTTAGGTCTTCTTTTACTTCAAATATAATGAGGTTCAGTTTGCGCTGTCCATTCTTTACCTTTTCTATCGTTCTTGTGAATTTGGCAAATTTTTGTTTGGTATCTTTTAATTCTTAATTATTCTTCCGAGTTCAATATTTGTGTCCAGTTTAGCTCCCATTTCTGTCCCCATCTTCTTTACATCTGCTAAATCTTTTGTCATCTTTTTTAACATATCTACAATTTGGTTCAAGTCCGTTCGTCCTGGGTTCGGTTCCACTCCGCCTATTATTAGCAAGACTGCTAATACTAGTGCTATCCATATTTGAACTAGTATCTTGAGTTCCTTTTTGTACTGATTCTTCCTTTTCTTTCCTCCAAATACTCCAATTCTTATCCTGTACAGCTGCAAATCAACACCCATGTTCTAATCTTCAAGTCTGTTTCTGCTCTCTCGCTGCACAACCTTCTCGTTCGGTGGCTAGCAGCTGACTCTGTATTTTACTAAGCATCCTCAGGGGATGAAAACTGTTCCCCTTTAGTTGTTTCATTATAAAGAACAGGAAAAAGTTTGAAGGTGCGGGTCTGGGTTGTAGGGAGGTTGGTAAACCACTGGACTGGAGTTGCTCGGAGAAAATACAATGTCACGGTTATTTGAGTAGATGCATTGCTATGATACATCAATATACCTCTCAACATCTGGTACTTTGGAGTCTTTAAGACATGTTGTTGCTATATGAATGATATTGCTAACAAAGGTTCCTTTTGACCTTCATAGGTGGATTGTCATGAGGGAAGATCTAGAAAATGAAGCTAGCTACAGTGAAGCAATAAATATTACACAAATATAAATATTTGTGTAATAAGACCCTGGTGAAGTTAAGTTCCCCCCTATTATGTACAGAATAGTTGGGTCTAAATACTTGTTTTGTACAGTGCCTTAGAATCTCCCCTTTTCTTACTGCTTCGGCCTTTGGTATGTAATCTGCCCAGTTTCTCTTATCCTTCTGGCACATCTTTTAATTTGCCTCACCAGTGCTGCATTTTTTACTTGTACTTTGTTTGGTTTCTTATGTTTGTGTTTAATTTGGCTTTGATTCTTTTTCCTCTTAGATCCCAGGTACTTTTTTGCAACCAGGTTTTATTATTATTATTTTTTTTAATCAAGACTTCTTTGTTAGTATTATGATACACATATTTTTCCTGTTCCCAGATAGCTTCAATTCTTCATTGAAGAAATATTTCTTTAATACGTTTGAGAGTACTATTTGAAATCCTCTATTGTTTATCTCTTTCCATTTATTCACATTCTAAGCTCTACTTTTCTCATCAAATGGTCACTTCCAGTATCAACTACTTGCTTGTTACAACGAATCAGCTGCACCATGGCTGAGTGGTTAGACCACTCGACTCTCACCAAGGTGGCTTGGGTTCTATCCCAGGTGACCGCAAAAGTGAGATTTGTGATGGACAACACAGCGCTGGGGAGGGTTTTCTCCAGGATTTCAGGTTTTCCCCGCCATCTCATGTATTAGTGTCACCAGCTGCAGTGCCACATGTAGTAAAAGCGGACATTAAACACTACCCACACACATACAACAAATAGGATTATCTGAATGGATTTGGTTTTCAGTGTATGATCCAGTGATACCCACCTAATTTAGTGGCAGTTTTTGTATGGAAATTGTATCATGTTATCCATTATCAAGTCATTTGGGAAAAAAATCTTTAAACCTATCATCTTGTCATTTATGTTTTCAATTCCATATTTCTCCATAACTTGCTTCAATCCATCTGGTTATCAATTTCTTGCTTTTTCTTCCATCACAATGTATATATCCCTCTTTAACTTAAAAGTTTCATGTAATCTATGGTAAAACCTTCCTTTATCTATTGGTTCAATTGGAGCATATCATTGGACATTGCTAATGTACCTTATCTTGGTTCTAAACTATCTGTTAGAAGTATGTCAGAAATTTGGTGTCATTCTGTAAGGCTGCTTTTTACTATGGTGCTCTTCAGTAGTCCTATACCATTTCTATATTCTGCACTTTCCCCAGTTCATCTAGAGGACAAGAAGTCTATACCTATGTCTGTTTTTCAAAATCAGCCATCTGACTTCTCTCAAGCCAGAACATTAATTTGGTAAGTTTTCTTCTGCTGTACAATTTGTTTAATCCGTGAAGGTGAATGGCTAAGCAGTCAGAATAGTTAAGAAAAACATTGCTATTCTTTTTTTTTTTTTCTTTTCTTTTTTTCTTTTTGTGATAATCTGGATGTATTGTCCTCAAAGATAATTCTCAGTTTTATATATACAGGATGTATATAAATAAATATCGGAGTTTTAACTCTTGATTATATTTATTACAATAAACTTAGTTATAAATGATATGTTAAATGAAAAAGCAACTAAAATAGTTTTGTTTGTTGGCACCAGTACGCATGTGCGTGCAGTCCGCTAGACAGTGGTAGTAGCAAAGATGGTGACTAGTAAACAGAAAGCGTTTTGGGTTTCGCAGTTTGTAAAGGCCGAATCTGTAGTTACTGTGCAACGTGCATTCCGCATTAAGTTCGGTTGCAATCCTCCTAGTGATAATAAAATTCATAAGATGATATCAGTTTGAAGATACCGGCTGCCTTTGTAAAGAGAAGAGCACGGGACTACCAAGAGTAAGAGAAAAAACTGTTGAGCTAGTGAGAGTCGTCACTTGTAGCCCAAAGAAATAAATTCCGGAAGGCTAGTCGTGAATTAAAAGTTGCTGTGTCGACTGTTTGGAAAGTTCTAAGAAAACGCTTACGGCTATGTCCTTATCATTTACAGTTATTACAGGCTCTAAAGCCGACAGACCACGGATTACGTGCTAACTTTGCAAACGACATGTTTCATGACGACAATTTAATGGATCGTGTTGTCTTCAGTGATGACTCTACCTTTCACCTTAGTGGACATGTTAACACTCATAATGTGCTCATCTGGGGCTCAGAAAATCCTCACGAGATGGTACAAATGCAACGAGATTCCCTAAAGTGAATGGTTTTTTTTTTTTTTTTTTTTTTTTTTTTTTTTTTTTTTTTTTTTTTTTTTTTTTTTTTTTTTTTACCGTATCGCGGTGAAAAGTTTATGGGCCTTTCTATTTTGGTGAACCTACTGTAACTGGCACTTCTTACTTGATACACTAGAGCGATGGCTCTTCCCTCTGTGATTGGTTGAACGTCACTGCATGCAAAAGCCCCAATGGCAGGGCTTGCTATACATTGCCTCCACGTTCTCCTGACCTAATGCCATGTGATTTTTACCTTTTGGGGCTTCACCAAGGATCGTGTATACGTGCCTCCGCTACCAGTTCACCACCCTGAATTAAGAAACCGGATTGAAGCAGCTGTTGCTACAATTACTGAATGCACACTTATCAACGTTTGGGAAGATCTCGGCTATAGACTTGATGTGTGCCGTATGACAAAGGGTATTCACATTGAACATTTATAAGGTTCTTGGTAAAACTATTTGAGTTGCTTTTACATTTGACATATCATTTATAACTAAGTTAAATGAAATGTTATAAAGAGTTAAAACCCTGATATTCATTTATATACATCCTGTATATTAATTCATCCATTCTTAAACCACTTTGGTTGACAGGTCACTTGGAACCCAGCTGGGAAAATGTAAATAATACATAGTGATGAGCAGAATCGAATACACTGTATTCGAATACTTTGAAGAATCGAAACTTTCTTTCGAATGCAAGTTCTCGAATGACGTTACACGCTGGGACTCGATTTTGGCACAAACGAGAACTTTTGCTTGAATTCGAATGCAAGTTCTCGGATGATGTCACATGCTGCGAATCGAATTTGCTACAAACGAGAACTTTTGCATGCATTCGAATGCAAGTTATCAGATGTCACACGCTGCGAATCGATTTTGCTACAAACGAGAACTTTTGATTGCATTCGAAATTTAGTGATGGGCAGAATCGAATGATTTTAAGAATTGAATATACTGTATTCGAATACTTTGAAGAATCGAAACTTTCATTCGAATGCAAGTTCTCGGATAAAATCACTCGGATGACGGCACATGCTGTGAATCGACAACACTTTCCTGCATTCGAATGCAAGTTCTTGGATGTCACACGCTGCGAATCGATTTTGCTACAAACGAGAACTTCTGCTTGCATTTGAATGCAAGTTCTCGGATGATGTCACACGCTGCTAATCGATTTTGCTGCAAACAAGAACTTTTGCTTGCATTCGAATGCAAGTTATCGGGTGATGTCACACGCTGCGAATCAATTTTGCTGCAAACAAGAACTTTTGCTTGCATTCGAATGCAAGTTATCAGATGATGTCACACGCTGCGAATTGAGAACACTTGCTTGTATTCGATGCAAGTGCTCGGAGTCGCTGGAGCGGATGTATGTGGCGTTCCGCTGTGTAGAGGGTCGGGGGTTCGAGTGCCGCCTTTGGTGTGTTATTTATTTATACTGTGTATGTGTTTAAATACAGAAAAGCAACATAAAAATAAAAACCACCAAAAGAAAATTATTTTTTATTTAGAGAGATCGGGAACATTTACTTGTTTTCAAAAACAGGTTCTTGGATACTGCAAAACAAGAAAATTTGCGTGTATTCGATGCAAGTGCTTGGAGTCGCTAGAGCGGATGTCTCCAGCATTCCTCTGCGTAGAGGACCGCGTGTTCCAGTCCTACGTTGGCATGTTTGTGTATTTGTGTAAACATACAGAAAAACATAAAAATAAAATCTACGAAAACAAGGAAAAGATATATAAAATAATATAATAATAGTAGTAATAATAATAATAATAATAATAATAATAATAATAATAATAATAATAAATGTTCTGTTATTGTTTCCATAGGCAGGAAGTATAGGATATGATAAACAATTGGCATATGCGATCTTGAATCATTTATTCCTGTTCTAATTCACTGTTGCAATGCTCATGACTGATTGCTTTGCTGTGTATGTGGTTACTATGCAGCGGTGTTTCTTAACAGGAAAACATTTTATTCCAAGCCAAGAAATGTTGAACCTATTTTAAGGCAGTGTCAAAGCATACAGCAATAAAGCATAAAAGAATGTGACAGTACGTACTAATATGTTAAAGCGAAAAGAAATTAGTCATTGTTGACCACTTGCTTATGCATATTAATAATTGAATCAATGTGAGAAAGTATGACATAGCACAATAATACATTATTTTCATTGTCAAACTCACATTAACAGGCTTTACATATAACTACGCTATATTTTATATGATATGGTGTACTTGGAAATCAATATTATGTCAACATTATAAATCCGAATTTGGTTGAAATACTGAGTAAAAACAGCTGCATAAGGCTACCATAGATTTCAGTTGTGAAATACTATATTAACCCTTTCACCGATATGGACGTCATATGACGTCCAAGTTAAAATGCCCCAAACCGATATGGACGTGTATAGACGTCCTGCGCATACATGCATTTAATGCTCATTTAACGCCAATTATTTTAATATTGCTATTTTACAATAAATTTAAATTAGTTCTATAAGGAATGTAAATGTGCCCCTAAAGGTTCTTTTTGAATTGTAACCTCCAAAACTAAATAAACACCCATGGGCACATGTGCAGATTCACACCAAATAATATTGGTTTCCTTGTGCACTTCTTTTTCGCAACACACTACACATTTTCAAAATGGTTGCGACTTTTTTGGTTGTGGGTGGTATCCTCTTAGGAAAGTGTTTTCTCTCAAGTATGAGGGGTGATGTCGTGGTGAATTTCCTACCCCCTACTATAAAGAGGCCTCTGAGTATTATAATACTCAATTAGGTTACGAGCTCTTTATACGCGCAAGTACAGGTAGATGAATGTCTTGCATGAATTTACAGTTCTGAAAATTACTAAATTACTAAACAACTGTCCAGTGGTATAAAAATACTTTTTTTTTTACCATTTTTCTGTTTTCCGTAAAGAGGGATAGCTAGTAATAGCTGATCCGCATCACCCATATTTGACCCGCCATTTCCCCAAACAATGGAGTAGCTAACATGCCATCTGTAGACCAGCACACGTCACTGCTACGTAAGTACTAAAGATCTCCTTCATAATCGTACAACAAATCTTCCAGATTTTCTACAGTAATATCAGAAGCCTGTACACATCATACCCAAGCTAATTTATTTGCTACATTACGGGGATAAGCCATGGTAAACATTGAAATTTAACAATTTCAAATGTGCCGTTCATTTAGCTCTTGATAGCTATAAGAAATCACTCTGAACACAAAGAGATTATAAATAACTAAAATACAGAGCGAAAACAGCTGCATAAGGCTACTAGAAACCTTGGTTGAGAAACACTGTAATAACAGATGCTGACAGAGAGTTTTCTTTCCAGTGTGTGTGTGTGTGTGTGTGTGTAACGCAATATATTCTCGTATGATTATCACTTGGTATAGCATAAATAAACTAAACTTGAACCAGAGAAGTTGCTTGCATAGCTATACATACATACATTGGCTCGTATACACACAAAACAGAATGATTCAAATATTAGGCGCGTTCGGCACAAAGAATGGCTTTTGCTACAGTGAAACAAAGTAGTGAAATTTCAACAATTTATTAATGTAGTCTCTACTTTATTGTTACTGTAGATTTATACTGCCTTTAATGAGTTTGAAACCAGTTTTTGTTTTGTTTAAATAACATAATAAATACGGAAGATACGGAATTGTATTTGTGATGCATTTTTACAGCATTTAACAATTTAAATGTCCTGTTCTGTTTATTGGGTATCCGTTTCCGGCCCCTGAAGGGTTTAAATGGCCATCGGCAAAGCGGTTAAGAGGTACATACAGATGCTGATAGATATTTGTTTCTTTGTTTCTTTCCAGCGTGTATTTCACAACTTATACAATGATTATCGCTTGGTAGCATAAACTAAATCCTAAAATCTTGAACCGGAGAAGTCCCTTACGCAGCTATACATATATGCATGTATATATGTACTTGTGCGGTCACATGCACACTAAACAAAATGACTCAAATATTATGTGTTCAGTGCAAAATATTGCTTTTGTTGCCGTGAAATAAAGCAGTGAACAGTGAAACAAAGTAGTGAATATTCAATGATTTATTAATCTACTCTCTACTTAATTGATACTGTAGAATATATACTTCCTTTAATGGGTTGTAAACCAGTTTGTTTCATTTAAATAATTTAATAAATATGGAAGATACGAATGTGTATTTAAGAAGCATTTTTACAGCATTTAACAATTTTAATATAATTTTGAGTCGAACTAATATTTGATGCTGTGGTGGTACAGTGAATACCCAGAGTTACAGAGACAAAGTACTGGAACCACATGCGCAAATTTTCAGTTTCAGTTTGTCCACACTTCATCTTAATGGATGATAATACACATCCGCATAGAGCCCACCTGGTGAACGACTATCTTGAGATCGAAGATATCTAGCATATGGACAGGCCAGCGATTTCCCTTGATATATCATGCCTGGTATGCATCAGGAAAATGAGTTACAGCCCACTATCCCCCATCAAGGACACTTCCAGACCTCTGACTTACTCTCCATGAGGAATGGGAACAACTTGCAGAGCTCTTGAACAACATAATAGAGAGCATGCCATGGTGCTGCAAGGTCTAGGTAGCCATGGGGGGTTCACCACACCCCATATTAACTGCTCAGCACCATTGTCATTGTGGAAGTTATCAGATTTTGTGGTCAAAATTGTCTGCTATTTCTCATATCTATTGCACTCTAGGTCCTGTGTGATGCATTGGTAACAACATATTGCATTATGCTTAACTTTTCTACAGTTGTGATAGTTTGTTAATAAAATTGAATTATGCTGAACTTTCACATATGCAATTATTTTCACGTGGCAGTATGGACCAAACCATAAAACCTTGAATCAAAGAACACTTCACTTAGCTATATATGCATATCATAAGTATGCGCAAAAAAAGAGAAACTCGCACACAAATTAGTTGACACATAGCTACATAGAAACCAAATAAAGAAATTTCAATATTTTGTAAATTTAGTCTAAACACTTACAAAACTAATCTCTTTAATTCTGAGGAAATTTTGATCAATTAACATTTTCTTAAGATAAGTGAAGTTTGTGACAAATTTTATGTAGTAGTCTTTGTTAGTAACAAGTTGTATACTGCTTTTATAAGTTTTAAACCAGCTTTTGTTTAATTAAATCAACTTATTAAATATATAAGATGCATTTAAGCATTTTTTGACAATCTAATAAGTGTCTTGCACTGTTTATTAGACATCTGTTTCTGGCCCATGCACTGAAGCTGTTAATTACTGTTTTCTTGTAATACAATAGGAATAGATGAATACACTAGGTTAAAGCAGTAGTCAGCTGGTCATTGCATGATAGCTTTGAAATTCCATTGTTCTGCAGATCCAAGGCATAAACACTTTCATTTGAGAACAAAATGAGAAAATCATTTTGATTTTTCGGGGGTTTGAATACAGTACTTTTCCATACTTGGTATACACAGTAGAAAAAGTAAAAAATTACAAGTATTGAACAAATCAGTAACATTAGATCTCTCTAAAAAAAAAAAAAAGATATATTCGAGTAAAGTGCATTTTTTTATGTATCTCTATTTGTGCAGCATATTTTTGTTCATCTCTTATGGTTTACTAGTTTATATAATTTTACAAAATTCCTTCGGAATGGATAGGTTTTCATAAGCTATTCCCAGAAAGTTCAAGAAATGTTTTATTTGTGATAGTATCTTAATCATATCATATTTTAATTAAAATTATTAGAATTATTATTGTAAGAATTTAACATTTTATAAACTCATCCGTGTCAAGTTAGGGGTAAGGGAATTTTGTTAATTTTTAGGTAGGACAAAACACTTCCTCTTACCTACCATAGGTAAGAGGTAGAGAAAGTACCAAGACCTTGTTGGTTCAATGCAGCAGTATATACATGTATATAACCAGTTGTAATCCAAATCCTAGTGTAAATTATTTAATTGAAAATAGTCATAGGTCATAGACACCCCTCAACCAACTTGAGCATTGTGCAATTTTCCCATGAAGCATTTAGCCTGTGAATGAAGTTTATAGGCTAGTGCCTCGGCACCATACAGGCATGATACATAGTTTTTTCTCTTTTACTCAGTTTTTAGTGGAGTGAATTAAATTTTAGCACATTAATTTAAAGAACCGCCTCTACCTATTCCACTGCAGCAATTGGCCCAGACATAATGTACATTATGCTAGCCAATCTTTGTAAGTTTATTTTTAGGAAAGACTTTTTAAGGTCATATCTGCAGCCTGGATTACAGAAGCAATTTTGTTAAAATCTAACAAAGACAGTATGATGCTATGCAAGACTTTACATGCTGAAGATCTGTCATTTTCATATTTGAGCCATTAATATCTTTAACAGATATTGAGGAAATTTGGCATTATATGCTATTATCTCTACTTTAAAAAACAGTTAACCTTTATATTTAACATAACCAAATATAGTTTATCAGCTTTCATTTTTAGAACAAAAAGCCACCAAAATTATTTGTTTGAATATAGTTATATTATTGAATTTGAAATTGGACTGCATTTGCTTTTTCATTCTTTCATAATTAAAACCAGTTAAAATTGAAAATAGTTATAAATAATGAAATTGTCCACAAATTTTTAATTGCTTGATATAATCAATAGCCTAACATGAGGAATTTGTGGCTTCATGGTGATCGAATAGGTATGTATCAGCATATACACTATTAAAAAGAATCTTGTAAGAAATTTGGAAATGTAATCAATAATTTATGTATTATTAGATGTGTTATACAGATAAGAGTATGAATATTTTGTATGTTAAAGATTGCCATATTGACCAAGCCCAGGTAGTAAGCTGTGGTTCATATGACATTTTCATCACTGCTGTATAAAGACTTATCACAGAAAGTGCATAATGAGCATTCTGTGATAGGAAATACTAAGGGGCTTAATATTCATTAATTGTGCCTTTAGCTATATGTTGAAACAAATTATTTAACATTTGTGAGGGCTGTAATTGAAATATAAGGAAGTTTTCATTAAAACTTGGTTATTATGGATGAAAGTTTTGCACACAGATTATAGCTTGTTGATTTAAAATCCCCCCCCCCCCCAAATTAGCTGGTGGACAAAATATTTTGTATACATCTAATGTAATAAATTAAGCATATTGTGAAATATTTTCACTTTTGCTAGTTTGTCTTATGTAAATTTGACTAATATGCATATAAACCTTTTTCATTCCTGCTGATTATATTGACATACGCTTGCTCTAATGTATTGAAAGCCAAAATTCATTAGATAAAAAGTTATGTGCGCTTCCTGTAATGTCCATTTGTTGGGAATCTAGTTTTGTAGTTTGTTACAGCAAAAAAAAAAAAAAAAGACAGTAGAAAAGAAGTATGAATTTCTTTGCTTTATGAATGTTACATAAGCTTTACACAAGATAGTAGAACCTCGCCCATGAATCATTAATTTACAAATATTGTTAATCATGTCTTTACTAATATTTGATTCATGGTATGTAATAAAAGTAGGTGTAAACAAGGATGAATTACACCACATCAGGAAATTCTTGGTACAATGGAGGGCTGGCCTGTTTAAACTAAGACTTCTTTGAAACTTCCTCTTGCTTTGTCAGTCAAAACACTGATGTGGAGTATTGTGTCAACCATCTGCATGAGACTGCAATCTGCCGAAGTGGAAAGTGCAAACAAAAAGGTCTTGCTATAAGTTATGTGTGAACTATAGAGCATTGCTGCTTAATAATGGATTCCCATCTGAGACTCAATGTACAAAAAAAACTCAAGAAAGAGGGTGCATGACCTTTAAGAGTGGTAGTGAGGGTGAGTGCAGCAGGCTCAAGAAAATTCACTAATACAAAGTATTGCCAGCTGCATTGGAATACCTAAAGGGTAATACACAGCAGTTTGAGTCATGAATGGCAACATAAAGTGCATGGACACATCTTAAAGGAGTGTCATATCAGAAAATGCTGTACTAGTGTAAGAAAACAGTGAACACCACCTGGCAAGTGAAAAATGTCAATGGGTAATTTCTTAAATGAAGCATGGATTTATCTGGATAACACAAAGCCTGGGCTACTTATTATCAAGTGGACCAAAAGCGGCGTTTAAATTTTGAAGCAACAAGGAAAAGTTTTCCAAGGTATTTGTGGTGGTTGCAGGCTATCTCTTACAGGAAACTCATTCAGAGAGTTGCCAACAGCGTTAAAATTAATGCATCCGACTACCAAACAAATGTTATAACTTTGTATTCAAACTTCAAACCCAGTATTTAAGTATGCTTAAAAATGACAACCCCTGTAAAGGAACATCAAAATGAAATTCTGGCACACTGTCAGTGCTAACGTGAATGGCATTTGGCAGCATTGTATGCTTAAAAATGACAACCCCTGTAAAGGAACATCAAAATGAAATTCTGGCACACTGTCAGTGCTAACGTGAATGGCATTTGGCAGCATTGTTAGCAAACGAAATAGTTATTCTTTGGTTATTCATGGCTTTGTACTTGGTGCATAACTGGCTAAAGCTGTGTTTGATATGAGAGAGGAATTCAGTAATCTCAGGAGCCATTCCACTGATTTTCAAACTTTTTCACAATGGACATAGGGCATCTTCTAATTTACTCTTAAATGCCTAAAATACTAAAGGATTTAGAATGTTTGAGTATTAGAATGCAAACATCTTACAGATATAAAACGATATGCTTGCTTCTAAGGCCTTTACTTTTCATCACCACTATTAAATTAAAAATGGTTACTCTGCAGTAAATAAGATCAAAATTGTATCTGTTTAATGAATAATACCAAAGTTTTCAATAAAAGCTTATGTTTGAAAATTTTGCTGAATTCCCTTTGAATATTTTAATTAAATTCTTTACCACTGTTTGCCAAATAGTTAAATAGAAAGAAATAGAGAAACTTTTGCCTAACATATCAAATTGTTCTGATATGTACAGATCACAGATCAGTAAATGAGATGATTTGTCTGAGGTTCAGACTTTCATTTCCATGTACTTATTTGTTAGTTTTCATTTTGCCCCATTTAGTTATTTAGTGGTGTTGCAGGAAGGGGGTTCTGTATTGTGTTAAAGATAGGTAACCTTTGTTTTTAAAGGGACCAAAGGATATGTATAAAAGTGTGTGCTATGATTTATCAGAAACTAATTGCTCTACCATTGTGATATATCCTTCACCACTTAATTATGACAGTAAACATTCACAGCTGGAAGATTGATGAGGAAAGCATAAAAAAAATTGTGTATACATCTGCCCATCTTCAATGTGAATATCAGGCAATTTTCCATTCAGGGGAGGTAAATTAAACATGGTTTGAGTTTTCCCCCTTTAAAAAGAAAAAGAAAAACACATACAATGCTATGTAAGCTCAGCATAGTCCAAATAGTCTTCTTTGAAGCCATAACTTGTGAATCTTTCAAAGTAATATGTGTCTTTATCTTTGTTGCAGCTCACTGAATGGCGTAGCAGACCCACTGGAGCCATACGCTCAAACCGGCACTGTGCCAGGGGGATCGCCAGCTGACCCAAATGCTGCAGGGCCAGACATCCCCCTGGACGAACTCAAACAGATGCTGTCATCACAACTGGAATATTACTTCTCTAGAGAGAATCTTGCAAATGATGCATACTTACTTTCGCAAATGGACAATGACCAATATGTTCCAATCTGGACTATTGCAAATTTTAATCAAGTGAAGAAGTTAACTAAAGATATTAATTTAATAACTGAAGTATTAAGAGGTATGTAAATATTATTTAAACTTTGTATCATTTTTTATTAGTAAAGTGAATATGTCCATTTGTAATATTACAAGGGAGATTTTGTTTACTTATCTGTTTAAAGTCCTTCAATAGTCTTCCTGCTTCTCTATGACTGAATCCCAACATCTTGGAAACTGTTATTCCATTCAGAACCCCACTTCTGTTCATCTGTCTAATGACTTGAGTAATGGTAGTACAGAGGTTTTTTTAGAGGTGGCGCATGAACTTGCTTGGGTGTAGGGAGTCATGTCATGCAAATCAGTGGTGCGGGTAAGAGCTCTGCTTTCACCAGCAGACTGCAGATAAAGCTAGTGAATTAGATGACATATGACTAACTTGACACCACTTTTTCGTACAAATAAAAAAGTGGACTCAACCATAAACTACTGCGCAACAACGTCACGTCTAAAAAATACCTGTGTACAAAGTTCTTTCAGAGAAGGACAGCATCCAAGCCTAGGCTCTTTTAACTTCAGGAACAGGTCAAAGTCTGGTCAGCTCATATCTGAGCTGTAGGGAGCATGAAGCAACACTTCCCATCTGATTCGTGCAGCTTTTTGGGCTGCAACATTGCTGATATGCAGGTGAACATTGTTGTGGAGAATGGGCGATGCAGCCTTGAGCAACTAAGGTTTGGTTTTGTGCACTTTTCTGCACAGAATTTGTCATGAAGTTGTAATAATAAACTGCTGTGACACCTGTTCTACATGGGATTTATTATTTGTTATGATAAATCTTTGGCAATCATCAGCAAATTTCATTTGCTTGAGCATAAAACCTTTCTGGACATGGAGAATCTGAAGTCTGCTCAGTGAACTGCGATTTCGACTCCAGTTCAAACTCTGACTGTCCAAGTCCATAGTCAGACTGAAAAGTTCAAATGTCATGGCCAGGGTTTGAACCACGGATCTTCTGGTTTCCGTCCAGGAAACTATCCAAAACCTTAGCCTATACATGGTTGTGTGGGGGAATGATTAATTTCCATCAATTATTTCTAATCCATGTTTCATTAATAGTGACAGTTCAACACAAACCTTGACCTATGAGCCGGTTGCAATTCCAAGTGTTTCTGCTTCTCTTCAATAGTAGTCTCACATATTTTCTCTTCATTTGATTTGTCAGAATACAGAATACTGATGAGGGAATTCCTGTGGCTTCAGAGAGTTCTTCACAAGTCGCACAGCGACTCAGATCTCAGTCAGGTTCTCTGATCTGCAGCTCCTTCTATCCCAGTTTCTTCAATGCTGAACTGTATCTGCAAGTGCCCGTGCTAGCTGAAATGAAGCTCTCCCATCAAAGTCCTATTCCTTTCCAGGCTTTCTCTGTTTAAGGTCTCTTGGATTCTTCTTGGTTTCTGGTTCCACATTCTAGTTCTCAGCAAGCTCTTTACCATTGGGAACTGTTGTTTTCAAATGCTAGGCTTTGGCAATGAAGCCATTAGCTCTCTTGCTATCCAATATTTCTGTGTAGTGGGTCCGGCAGGTAGGGCTTCACAGTTTAAAAGATGTTCTTTAGTCATTTCCTCTTCATTGTTGCACAGAGGACAATTTGGACTTGTATAAATTCCTATTCTGTGTAAGTATTTGGCCAAATAATCATGTTCCATAAGTAATCTAAAATTTGCTACTGCAGCTTTACATGGGATTTCTGGAATAATTTCTGGATTTTTAATTAAAATGTTCCATTTTTTTATCTTTGGCTTTGTTAGATATTGATTGGTTTTGTTTGTTCTTTTTATGGATGTAAAGGGTAAGTTTTTACTTTTGTTCTGAATTAAATTTGCAATTTTTTTTTGGCAAGAAAATCAGCTGATTCATTTCCAGCAATTCCACAATGGGCAGGTATCCACTGTAATATAATTCTTTTCTGTAGTTTTTGAAGTTGTTGGATCATTTTGTGACATTCTTTAATTTGGATTGACCTCATTTTATATGAACTTATTGCACATAATGCTGCTTTAGAATCAGAAAGTATGACAGCATTTTTTAATTTTATCTATTCTGTATAGAAGGTGCTGGAGTGAAATATGAATAGCCGTTACTTCTGCATCAAAATTTGTTGTGTGGTATCCTGCTGGTTGATAGAATGAGTATAGTGCACACTTAATTCCTGCTCCTGAGTTGTTGTCCAAGTTAGATCCATCTGTGTAGATATGTAACCATTCTTCAGGTGGGTATCTATTCACAGTTTCTAATGCTAGTGCTTTTAGTACAGGTTTGGAAGTTTCAGATTTTGTAACTATTTGTTCTAAATCTAATTGAATATTAATTGGTTCAAAAGTGAGTGGGTTTTCTTTGATTAAAATGTTTTCTTTAGAACTAGGAAGATTCAGATCTGTTTTTTATTCCATAACTTTGTGTAGGAAACTTGTTTGTGTTTTCATCTTGATTGGTTGTGGTAATCTTTTCTCCCATTTTGTTGTTTTTAACCGCAACATTTTTTCATGTTATATTAGTGCCTGCTCCTCTAAAGTTAGATATATTGGATAGTTCCGAGTTAAGACTTGCATTGCCGTGATTGGAGTTAGTTTTGCTGCACCGGTTATTAGTTGCTGGGCCTGATTTTGGCATTCTTCTAGGTAATTTATGTTAGAACTGTTTGCTGTAATTTACCATTGGGAACTTGAAACCTTCCAACCATCACTATGGCCAATTGGTTTGGTGTCTTGGATACTTGGTGACCTTTGGATACTCCATGCAAATCTATGGATACTGCTCAGGTGTTGAGTGCTCCTGGCTGCTTCAAGAGAACTACCTTTGTACTCCAGACACTAAAATGAGAACAGACTGAGTGAATAATGAATGCTTCTTTATCTCCCACAACTTGCATTGTCCCAAATCATGGCCTCTGCTGCTGCCGCCATCAAGTAATTTTGACAAATTCGACTAATTAGGTGTTTCTCAACTTCCAGCAATTTCAGCTACAACTTTCATCTCCCACTCTCTCTCTCTCTCTCTCTCTGACAGCACTAAGGCACCTAAATCTACATATTTCACTGTTACAGTTAGGGACATTTCTTCGACCCCTTCTGCTGCTGCAATGTCCCTTTTCCCACTTGTTCCAAGACCATACCAACATTTCAGCAAGTACCCTTTTTATTTAATCTCAGAAAATGCCAAGCTACTGCAATGTCAACCAAAGCTATCACTGTTACAGGTAAGTTCTGTAAGAAGAGCGCCCTTAAATACCTTTGTTACCAAACTTCAGGAAGAACAACTTGGCATCTCAAGTTCAAGAATGGAAAAACAAAATGAATGTTTCAATACAGTTTTGACATATGGAGACAGTCCCTGACTTTTAAATGAGTTTACCCTTTTCCCTTATCTTGTTTAGTTATTTCTTCTTATGGCCCTTTTGCAGTGGAATCTGCATGGTTACCATTAGCATAAGGAAGAGCTAGAACTTCTGATTTTTACTTAATCAGCTTCTTGAGTTTGTGCCTTCAGGAAACGAAACTCTGCCTTAAGGACATAAGCACTTCTGACAGCACAATATGCATTTACAATTGGTAGCTCTCCTTATTGCCTTGCCATAGTTCTAATTTGTGCTTTTCTTATACTCCAAGTGGAAACCTAATTCTTCTAGGACTGCTGAAAAATTTATAGATTTGTTTGCCTTTATGCTCCAACCAATTTTTATACATTTTCAGTGCAAATCATCCTTTATAGGACTCACTCCTTGAATGTCCTAGAGGTAAATGATTGCTGCACTTGCTGACCTTCAATTTCAGTTCTCACTTTTGGCCATCTCATTTTTCTTTGATTCTGCTGGGTTTTTTTCTGTGTGATCTTTTCTTCTGTTTGCCACAGCTCACTGCTTTTATATGTTGGTTTGAGTTTCTGATACAATAGTGACCAGTATTCTCTTTTACATGGTTGTTCGTGAGTCAACCCCACTTTCCCACCAAAGTGTTTTTTATATATATATATATATATAGTACTAAAACGAATACATCTTGGGCTAACCCTGAGCCAGCCCCTTGGCTAACAGGACAGCCCTTCAATACATGTTTGCTCCTTTTGGTAGCCATTGCTTTCCATTTACTTTTCTATCCTGCACTAGTTTTTGCTATTTGCCAAATTTTTGTCTATCCCTTTAAATTATCACTTGTTTCAACTTGATATTGGAAATGTTTCGCTGTGTGTATATTCACTTAAGCTAACTCTTCAATATTTTTCACTTGCACATCACCCCATTTCTTGTACTTGCAGCTTCTGATGGCTGACAAAGCTCCTTTTCCTTTTGCTAAAGCAAATTTCTTTTGTTTCACCCAATTCCCTCTGCTGTCTATTTTAATTCCTAAATAAATGCTCTCTCTAACTACTCTATACTCTTTTGTTTTCATTCGTCCATTTTTCATATTTAGTTTCTCTCCTTTTTTAAACACTATGATTTGTGTGTTATCCTGGTTCACTTTTAAACTCCATTCTTTACAGTAATTATTTACTGCTTCCAAAGAATGTTTTAATCTCAGAAACTATTTGTAGTTGGTTTATTGATACTCGTCAGTTGTTTATATTAATGAGACTAGTTTCAAAGGCATTTACCTCCAAACTCCAAATAAACTCCAAATTCATAGTCTCTCATTAATATAAACAAGTAAGTGACGAGTATCAATAAACCCACTACAAATAGTTTCTGAGATTAATTTTGACGTCACTGTTACTAAATTCCTCCAAACACATATATTGTTTTAATCCATTCACTGTAATTGCACCTAAAACTAGGTCATCTGCAAGTAGTAATCCTGTGATCGGTATATTATTTATTGGCATAAGGTTATTACCTGTCCCAATTTCTTTTAATACATCATCAATATATAAGTTGAATAGGACCAGGCTTAACTTACCCCTTGCCTAAGACCTTTCTCTTGTTTGATTCCTCTTATTACAACCCCATCCTCTACTCTTATACAAAACGTATTCTCCTTATACAATGCTCTAATGTATCTACCATATGTTTACTCACCCCTTTGCTCAACAACTTATGCCACAACTGGAGCTCAATTCTATCATAAGCTATCTCGGGATCAACAAAGTGAGTGGTCTGCTTTTGAACTATTATAAAAGAGCAGCCAAAAGAAACAGTGTTTAACACTTAAACATACAGCTTTCCTCTCTTAACCTTTATATATACCAATGTTTTATAATAAATAATCAACTGTTCTTCTCCCTCTTCTGAAACCCATCTGAAATTCTAAGAGAATGTTGTATTCTTCTACCCATGCTTGTAACCTTGCCGTAAAGATTTTTCCCACATTTGATAATAGTGCAATACCTCTATAGTTAAACAACAGTTTTCAGCACTTCTATGAAAGGAAATTATACCTCTTTAGTTTGTTTAGTCAACACTCCTCTTACCTTTATAGATTGGATAATTGCCTTTCTCCATTTTTCTGTATATATCCCTTCATTTTGTGTTAAATAAGTCTCCGAGAGCCTTTAATCTGTCTGTTTCAGTAAACCATTCCCTAAGAAATTCTGTTGGGATACCATTTATTCCAGTTGCTTTATTCCTCTTTGTTAAGCTAACGTGTTGCAAAATTTTTCAGTTATTTCATCATCCAGCATATCCTAGTTATTACCTATTTCCCCAATTCCTATCTCTTTAATTGACTTATTCCCCCCATACAAATCTCTGAAGTATTCCATCCACTCTCTTAGTTGTATACTGGATTTCATTGCATATTACTATATATTGATTTTATCACCTTCCATACCTCATTTACATTGTTTTCATTTATGAGTTTCATGTTTTTTCCTCCAGATTTTCTTTTGTTCTAGCATAGAAATATATAAATTTCTTCCTTGCATATACTCTTCCTTTAATTCTGAATATCCTAACTCGCTCCACCTTATGAGCAACTGTTTAACTTGTCTCCTATCTACTGTACATTCATTAAACCACCCCTCATTGCCCTCATTTTCATTGATTCCTTCCCCCACTCTCACGGCTATTTAAAATGTCCATGGCATTTTCAGTTCTTTGCTCTTTTGTCATAACACTTATTCTGCACTGACATATATGGCCATACTTAGACTTTAATGTCTCTCTAAATTCATTGCAGTACTTTTCCTTCCATTTATATCTATTATATTTTTTCACATAACCCCTTCCCTCACTTTGATCATAATCCACTTGTTTTATGTTTATTATTAAGTCAACTATCAGTGAAAAATGTTCACTACTGCTTAAAGGTATCCCGTATTAATTGGTCACAATACATAGTCAGTTACACTTTGTCCATTTGTATTAACAAAAGTGAATTCCCCCCTCACATCTTCTCCATATTTTCCACTTAAAGTATCAAAGGTGTTCAATTCACAGAATTCTATAAATTTCTCATATCCTTTGTCAACTATCTTATCTTAGCTGTTTCTAATCCTTTCCGGTTTCTCCCACATATCGTTAGTTGTCCAATTATTCCTCCCGTTATGTAATTTTCTCCTATCCTAATATTGTAGTCTCCCATTAATATAACCTCGGAATTAACATTTCTTCTTTAAACTTCATATAACACATCTTGGAAAATGATTGTACCCTCCAACTGGAAAAAAGCCATTATCATCCTGATTTTAAAGAAAAATAAACCTTCAAACAATATTAATAGTTTCAGACCAATATCTTTAACCAGCATTATTGCAAAAGTGATGGAAAGAATGGTAGCATCTAGACTTAACTGGTTCGTAGAATACTATAACCTAATTAATAGTTCACAAACCAGCTTTAGACAGAATCATAGTACAAGTGAAAATGTCTAAGCCAGGACATCAAGGAAGCTTTCAATAGAAAGGAGGACACCCTAGCAGTATTCATTGATTTTCAATCAGCATATGACTCAGTCTGGAGAAACAAATTAATTGAGAAGTTGCAATCAATAGGTGTGAAAAGTAACATGCTTAAATGCATAACCGAGTTTATCTCACAAAGATTTTGTGCTACAAAATATGTATAATACATACATTTCCAAATATAAACAAACACACTGAGGACTTCCACAAGGTGCTGTTCTGAGCACAACTCTTTAATATTTATATAAATGACCTTCCGCCAATAATAAAAACACCAGAAACCAAAATTGTCTTATTTGCTGACGAGGTAGTCATCTGGACCCCAGACTCTCCAAAAAAAATCAAAATTAATTAAAGCCAGAATAGAAACAGCCCTAAACAAAGTACATGAATAAAGCTCCAAAAGCCTAATGACTGTTAATGTAGAAAAAACAAACTATGAACTATTTACACTAAAATATAAACCAGTGAACATTAACATAAATTACAATGGTAGACCACTCAAAGCAGTTGATGATGCCAAATACTTGGGCAACACTTTTGACAGAAAACTTAGTTGGAAAAAACACATAACAAATATCTCAGAAAAGGTTGAAAAGAAACTACAAATCCTGAAAAGGTTGACTGGTGCTAAATGGGGTTGCTCAAGGAGAGTCCTTAACACAACGTACAAAATGTATATCAAACCAAACCTCTTGTACTGTTCTGAAGTCTTAATAACAGCAACAAATGCTAACATCCAAAAACTTGAACAAATACAAAATCAGGCTCTTCGCCTAATCACTGGAGCAGTTAAATCCACACCTGTTGATGCCATGCTTGCCTTAACATGGATCCCACCAATAAAAACAAAAATAGAAGAACAAGCATTGCTCCAACATGAGAAAATGTTACGGCTACCAAACTCTAAATGGACAGAAAAGAACCTCCCTCCTCCAGTTCTTAAAAATCATAGTAGTTTCCTAGAAAAGGTAACACAGATTAAATCTAAATTAAACATTCCTAGCACCAGAGAAAATCTACTTATAAGAGAGAACCCATTAGAATTATGGCAGCCTACCTTCAGTTTGGAATTAAGAGAAAACAAGTAAATCAGACACACCAAAAGAAATACAAAATCTTCTAGCACTGGAAACAATCAATACCAGATATCCCACAGAAGAATGGCTACACATATATATTGATGGATCCACCAAAGAAACTCTTACTGGACCTGGAGCTACATGTACACATTTTTCCTTTTATCATTCTGTTGGCAGAGACACAACAAATTATGATAGAGAAATAGAGGTTATACACATTGCTCTCCAACAATTACTAAATCTTCCCTTAAATAAATTTAACAAGGCAGTAATTCTCTCAGATTCTAAAGCTGCAATTCAAGGAACATGTTCAAATGCTACAAAAAAGTCAAAAATTAGAGAATGCTACAAAATGTTAACACAACTCCAAAAAGTTAATAAGATTGTCCATCTCCAATTGATTCCAGCACACTGTGGCGTCATGGGGAATGAAACTGCAGATATACTTGCAAAGAAAGGCACAACAATAAAGCAAGTCTAAATTTAATTTCTCGTATTCCTCAATAAAACGCTTGATCACTACAAAATTTTCTCACTCATACCTACAAAAAATAGAAACAAATGCCAAAGACAAAAAATGTATCACACTACTTTCCAACACAGATATAATCCCCCAGAGACCAAGGAAAACAGCAGTTGCAGCCTTCAGACTATTGACAAATAACGACTGTCTGGCAAGTCATTTCTACAGAATAGGTATCTCAGCTTCACTATTATGTGTCCTGTGTAACGATCCAGAAGAAATGAAGACCAATTGAAGACCTGCAAAGCATTAAGATCAGAAAAAACTACAGTTCAAAAGTATTGGAAAGCATGAATGCTAATGGCTTCATTGCCAGACGCAAGGCATTAGAAAACAACTTCATATATCTTCCTCAAGATGTTTAAGTAGGTCTGGATTATGGAAAGATGGGGGGGGATTGTATACTATTCCTATATATATCACATTTTCATCTATTTGTTTGTACAGTAAGACAACCCTTAGTATTTCTTTCCTCATCCACAAAAACCTGTACCTCAGGATATCCTGCCTTTTCTCGCTACTATATCTCCTTGTATCCCTATATACTCAAATTCCTTTAACCACATTTCTACTACTGCCAAATAGTCAAGCTTTGTCATTAACAAATTCAAGCTCCCTGCATATATTTTGTTCTTAATTCCCTCAATTCCGGAATCCAAGCCTCCTTATATTTTCTCTTCCCTATTGGGATTCTGACCTAAATCTAATTCGATCTAGTGCCATCTTATTCCTTAATGGCATCCTTTGTCCTGAGGTGGATGGCATATTTCTTCCAGAACTAATATACTGCCATGTTCTTAAGATAAAACACTGCTTTCCTCCCCTTCCCCTACTAGATTCTTCTCACTATCGTATTGCCATGCCTTCATCCTCTCATGCACCAACTCACGTTCAGCAATCACTTCCTCCCCTCTAGGTGACATTTTCTTAGGTGATGTCTCTCCACTGCCTCCTCCTCCTCTTCTTCCTCCTCCTCCTCCTGACATCATTGCCAATGTTCCATCCGTTGACATCATTGCTTCATCAGCTGTCTGGATTCTATCTGCCGTCTTCTCTATGTGTGCATTATCCACTACCATGCTGATATGCAAATTTTGAGTTGAATAAACACTGCTGCTGTCACCCATGCCCGTTCCTTTTTTATCAGACTTTGATCTTACTGTCTAGTTTTCTAGAGTCGGCGCAAACTTCTGCTGAGTGATTTCCTCTGTGCCAGGGCCCATTTCCCTTGGTTTGTTCTTTTCCAAAAGCAATGTTCTCACTCCATCAATCCACAACTGAAAGTTTCTAATATATGCTGTTCTTCCCTGACTTCTTGCTTCTTTCATTCTTTGTACTACATTTCTCAGCAAAGCTCTTCTTTGGTGATAAATCTGTTGATAAAAATTTCTCTTCCCTTTAATTTCTTAGCTCTTATAAGATCTTCATGTACTAGCTGGGACATTGCTAGTTTTACTATGTAGTTTTACTATGATTGCTCCTTCCAATCTGTCTCCCAACTCATTAGGTTTCAATGATTTCCCACCCATACAAATGTATTTTCAGCTTTTCTTTCATTATTTCTATTATTTCTTATACTGGCCTTTTATCCCGTCTGTGCTTTATCCCGTCTGTGCTTGACTCCTATGAATACTAAGTTAAATCTTTCTCTTTCCTTCAGTCTTTCCGTTCTTTTTGTGATATTAACTTCTCTTTTTGTTTCCTGCACCTCAGCGTTGATTTCTTCTTTGATATTACCTGCCATATTTTCCAGTTGTTTTCTAATTCACTCTTCCATGCCTTCTATTTTATTGATTTTCTTAGTTAAATTTTCCAGCTTTACTTAAATGTCTGCAGGACCAGGATTCTTCTCAATTCCACCAATCACTAACAGGATCAAAATACTTGCAAAAACCAATATATTAGTCATCTTCTCACCAAAATTGTGTTTTAAGTTCACAAATTTTGCTCTTGTAAACTGCCCAATTGTAGCTGAATACATTATTTCCACTCCCATTGTGACTTAAGACATTCTTCCTCTACACACAGGAGCACCTCAAGAACACAACCTTCCTCTACTATTGCTGGCTTTAATTGTCTCCCAGTTAAAAGCCTCTCATATTAGTTCCAGATTTTTCATTAATTCCTATATCTCCTCAAATGGTCAGATTCCTTCTAACTCTTCTACCCCCAGAAATTATTAGGTTGTTTCTTATGAAGTCTTCCACACTGTCCATAAAGTGGAATGGCATCTGTATTTTGATCTTTGACTCTTGATAATTCTATTGTCTTTTTTCCTCATTGATTCACAGATCCAAAATTTATGGTACACAATGCTAAACAATGTTGAACTTTCCATTCCTCAAAAGTTATAATGGATAATGTACTCTGGTTCCTTGGTTGTCGAGGAAAGAGGGCTACTTTATTGGCCTGCCAAATGTTCCAGCATCATCTGATACTGTATATTACAATAATCTTTAAGAAGTTGTATGCTCAGGTTCCACTTTGTCTTGATACACTCCCTCCTCCTGGATGAGGGTAAAATTAAATGTATTTCTGGTAAACCCTGTACTACTAGTATCCCTGGGCTTTCTGTGGGTATCAATATTGTTACTGGACCCTATCTTGGCCAGTGCTATAGGTTCAGTTCAGCTTCTAGTTCTGTCCACTCTGATCTGCTTTATTTGGTTCTCAAGGACTGTGTAGAATTAATTGGTTTGGATTTCACTTCTCAGAATGTTGACTATTATCAGTCCTTATTGTTACACAAATTGGAATTATCCTTATATGTGTTTGGAGGAATTTAGTAACAGTGACGTCAAAATTAATCTCGGAAACTATTTGTGGTTGGTTTATTAATACTCGTCACTTGTTTATATTTATGAGAGTAGTTTCAAAGTGTATAAAGAAAAAAGTAGTGCCTAATTTCGTCAGAAAAGTAGTAAAATTTTATATAAATAGTAGACAAAAAGCAGCAGAGAAAAAAGTGCTAGAAGTTGAAAAGAACAAACACTACAGAAATAGAAATACATTGGAAATAAAATTGTACCATTTGCATCAAAAACTTACCAAACAATTAGGACATGTATTTTGGGAAAATTTCGAAAACAATTTATTTGCATATCTTAATGGAAAAATGAAGACAAAAACTGCAAATTTAAAAAATAAACGTAAAAATTTATGCCAGAAAGCAAGCACTTTTGAAAAGAAAAAGCAAAAAAGACAAACATAACCTGAAAGATCATTCAAACAATGTTGTTAATCTATCAAACCAAAGTTTCACAAAACCAGAACTGAATATGCTAAATCTAGGTAAAAAAACATGTGTAGACTATTCCAACCAAATTGAAGAGTATATTGCTGACATCCAAATTGCTACACAAACACTTAATGAAGAAAATAGAAACACAATAAAAAAGCAATGCTCCAAAATAGTAGAACAGATTAAAAATGAAAAGAAAATTAATTTTAGTAGCGAAATTATAAAAGCCCTTAAAAAGAAACCAGTTATTTATACTAAAGCAGACAAGGGAAATAAACTAGTAATTTTGGAAAAAGATTACACGAAGAGGATGGAAGATTTGTTGGAAGACAGTAATTACCAAAAAGTAGAAACTAACCCTTTAAAGTACTGCATTGAAACCACAAATAAAACTAAAAGAAAGCAAAATAATCCACAAAAAAGAATTTCACAAATTTAAAGTAGATAACCCAACATTACCAAGAGTATATGGGCTGCCAAAAATTCATAAAACAGGGAAAGACATGAGACCTATCACTAGTAGTATAAATGCCCCCACATATAATTTGGCCAAATGGTTGCTAAATAAATTTAAGTTTCCCAAAATTCGAAAGTGCAAATTTAAAAAACTCTTAAGATTTAGTAGGAAAAATCAAAGATATAAATTTGGACAAAAATGACAGACTTGTTTCATTTGATGTCACATCTTTATTTCCAAGCATACGAACAGTAGAATTACAGACTGTATTAAAAAAGTGGCTAACTACAATAGAAATGGAAGCAATAGAAGCAGAAGCATACAAATATGCATTGAACAAAACTTCTTCAGCCTTAATGGAAAACACTACAAGCAGAAATCAGGGTTATCAATGGGCAATCCACTTTCACCTTTTTTGGCTAACTTATTTATGAGTGCACTTGAAACACAAATCAAAAAGTCCTTCCCTCAATTCCAGATGCAAACATCTGGTAGGAAAGAGTAGACTGAGATGGATGACCTTTAGGGTTTTGATTGGGTCAGCAAAGGTATGGGAAAGGAAGATAACACCCATTACCTTCCCTGAGCCATTCAAAACCCAATGGTCATGTCTCACAATTACTGTCTCTTGTCCCTCTTTCCTTGTTTATAATATAACAAATTTATAACAATAATATAATATAATATAACTGGAGTCAGAACAAACAAATCTTGGGTGATTAAAAATAGTTTAAAAGATAAATGGCAAAAAGAATGGACAGACAGTCTAGAAGGTAGAAGAGTGTTTGAAATTTTTCAGAACGTCAAAGAGAGACTAAAATTGAATTTTATTCAACCAACAAAGGGATTTATACATTATATAACTGGACACGGACCTTATAAGACCTATTGGAAGAAAATCAATAAAACTGAAAATGATATATGTGAATTATGTAACAAACAAGATAATCCTGAACATGTAGTATTTGAATGTGGAAGATATGCAATTCACCAACAAGAAGAGAGGCATGCGCTAGCAGGATATATCGTATATGACATAATTCGAGATCAACAATTGGTAAATAAATTACAAGTTTTGACTAACTTTGTAAGTAAGAAAGCATGGGAGGTAAAAATATTCAAAGGAGAAAGAGTTGATAATAGGCGAAGAATAGTACAAGATCCAAGAAGGAGTTCTAGAATACAAAATAGGATAAGACGGGAAGAATTATTGAATAATCTAACAATGGAGTTGACTGCATGGGCGGCGGAGGGAGAGAGTGATGGCAGAGGCCATGGTGGACTACAGAATTAGTAGATTTAGATATAGATTTAGGAAATAAGGATTTTGTAATTTTTATAGTTGTTTTCTTTTGTTTTTTGCTTTTTTGTGTTTATTTCTGTTATTTTATTTCATTTTATTTTTGTAGAGTAGTTTTCTGAGAGATTTGTATAATTATAACATTTGTAAGGATTTTATGGAAAAATAAAGAGAAAATTTGGATATATACCCCGGTATAGTTGTCTAGGTGCCGGGGTAGAATATTCAGATTTTATTTATTTATTTTGTCCCTCTTTCCTCTCAGACATTTAACATCATTGAAGTAGCCTGTCATACATTATATGAGGATTTATCTCAATTTGAGGTAGGTAGAAGAATACGCTTTTGAAAGAAAGGTTTGTTGAATTGGTGAATGTAATACTGGAGCTTTTTATAAATTATGTAGTTAAGATCTCTGTAGCTTTTAAATATTAACCAGTTTTAGTGCCAACCATGTGCTACACGCAATAAACTGGAAATTCTTCTAAAAGTGCCATTCATATACTCCCTAAATTGTATGGTTTAGCCCATCAGATGCACGAGAGCATTAGATTTTCACCTAATAGATGACAAATTTTATTCCATTATCTTATGTGTTAATATAATGGAATGTTTCTCGCCGATTTAATATTACAGCTCAAATGTACCATGCTAATTGGTGTCTAGTGTTTATAAGCCAATCTTATGTGCATAAAGTAGTATTCATCATGGAAATTGTTCTTTCACACTAGCCGTGTGTAGGCCAAAGTTTGGAAAGGTAGTCAGAAAAATTCAATGCCGTAGCCGGGATTTGAACCATGGATTTCCCTGACTGTCCAGTTGCTCTTGACCATTCAGCTACCAAGGTCAATGTGCCAGCACATTAAATTCTCCAACTGATTCACATTTGTCCTGGTAAACCACTAGGAGTTCTCAGATACACATGAGAGTACTACCTTAATGGTGACTGTACTGTAAGCCCCAGGCTTTATAGTCCAACCACTATTAATTAAATAATTATTAAATTAAACAATTAATGGAAATTGTTTTTTCACACTAATCTTGTGTAGGCTAAAGTTTGGATAGGTAGAGTAGGACTGAAAAATTACGCCATTGCCAGGATTTGAACCATGACACTACCTTTCCAGTTACTCTTCTTGCTTAATCTTATCAGTTTGCTGTGACACATTCATACATGAACCTGTCAATTATCTTTGTGTATAATACTTGTGATTTTCTGCCCTTTGGACTCCATACCTTTTCACCTTGTGTATTCATTTACAGTTATATGGGTTCTATAAGTCTAGAAAGTGCTTCAGTTTGTTTTAAATAATTAGTGCTGCCATTGTTGAACTAATGTCGAAATTATGCCCTGAGGTTATAATGATACTCCTACAGTTAATTAGGTAGTGTCCCTAATTCTTAATGGATACAAATTAAAGTACATCTCCCCCCCCCCCCCCACCAAAACTTGCTATGCTCTAACTTTCAGGTCATATCTATATCATTTCTTATAATGATTCTTATATATTCTCCAAGATCTTTTACATTTGCTTATATTTTCTGGGTAAATTGTTCTTCAAACTCAACTTTTTTTTTATATTATTTACGTCCTTTAACTTTTTAAGTCATATCAGACGGTGAATGGAATGGGTGAAATGATGCTCAAATGGGCCCAGACCTGACATTCGTCTTTTAGGATAATGGAAAACCCTGGAAAAAACCTTATCCAGGTAACTTGCCCTGACCAAGATTCAAACTTGGGACCTCTTGAACGTGAAGCATACATGCTATAGTCTCACTGTTCGAATGGTTACCATGGATTTACCTTTGGTAATAGATACCTCTCAGATAACGCACTGATTACGCCACGTGGAGTGAACATATATCTGTCAATCATGATTTCTGGTAATTCCATTGGTTGAAGTGATGCATTCTTTGGTGCTTAGCACATGACCGGGAGGCCCGTCGGTACCTCTCACTCTTACAAGAATAATCAGTGTGTTACCTGAGAGGTTTCTGTTAACAAAGATAAATCCATGGTAACCGTTCCACCAGTGCAACTATACCATCTGTGCTACCGAGGTGGGCTCAACTCTTTACACCATAATGCTATTTTGTTTTAATTAAAAGCACACTGCAATGTTACCTTTGATTTTCACATTATCAAAAACCTTCCAGGCCCTAATATTTTGTAATCTTATTTCTTTTTCCAAACAGGCTTGTCTATTCTCTTGCATCTATTATAAACAAATATTTGTATTACTGGAATGTTTCCTAAAATTACTAAAACTTCTTGTTTCGCATGTCTCTTCATTGCATACGCTCACTTCTCCATTGAATTCATCGCAGATCTTGCTCATTTTGCAGTTCTCAGTCTTCTTTTTCAGAATTACTATTGAGACAAAATGACTTAAGACGGTCCACTTTTTATGTAAACTTAAAGAGTTTCAAAAAGTTCAGAATTCTATGAAAGAAAGAAAATGGGTGGGGAGTTAATTTATAGGATTATAGTTTTGTTAGACTCCCAAGGTCACTACCTAACTTCTGATAAAGAACTTAACTAGACATTTTAATATATGACCTAATTAATAACTTAAGTATCATTTTTGTCAGGGAGTAATAAACATGGCATACCAGTATTGCTGATAAATACTGTGCTTAAGCTTTATATTCTGTTTTATTGCATTTTCAATTTATTCATTACCCAAGACTGTTGCCAGTGTCTGCTCATTGGTGGAAGGCATTGATCAGCAATGTTATTTATTACTCCTTCCTCTTCATCTACAGTTCAAAGATTAGGCATAAATGCCTGTTCTGGCTTCAAAAATGTTTCTGACCATCGTTTCTTAGGTCTTCCCGGATATTTTCTTCCTTTAGACCCGTAATAAAATGCTTCTTTTTTTTTTTTCTCCTTCCATTTAACTGCTATGGTCATATCGGCGGCCGTTCTCCTTTGGAACATACCGAAGGTGTTAACTCATCTTTGGTTTTTAATCATTAGATCACGCACATTCACACTCTAATTCATACTTCCAGACTCCGGGGAAGATGGGGAATTATCTTGGTCGGAGAAAAATCCCCACCCCCACCGCTGGGAATCGTACCCGGGTCCCCTAGCAAGACAGGCAGATGCTCTACCGACTGAGCTACGGGGCCAGTCAAAATGCGTTTTTTGGGATCCTCTCTGGTGATATTCTTTCGTGTTGCTTCCATTCGATTCTATAATACATCATGTGTTCTTCTAGAGAAACTATTTATAATTCTTTTATCATTAGAGATTTTGTCTAAAAGGATGCATCCTTTTACTGATCTTAAGAATCTTGTTTCATCAGCCTGCATCTTCTGTTTATCAGCTTGCATTAGTGTCTGCCTTAGATACACAAAGTAAAGCAGGCACGATCATTACTCTTGTGCATCTTAATTATGCAATGCAAAGTTATGTGATTACAAAGGTTGACAAGGTTACAAATATATAATATGATGTGGAACTGCTTTGAATAACGTATTTTTTATCAACTGGGTCAATCTGGGTGTCTCAGTTGATTAGGCGAGACTTGCTTACCTTAGGGACATGATCAAGCCCAGCCTGAACCTTTTTATTTTTATTATTATTATCATTATTATTATTATTATTATTATTATTATTATTATTATTATTATTATTATTATTTATTGTAATTTACGTCCACCAATGTGGACAAGTCATATCGGGCAATGAATGGAATGGGTGAAATCAAGCTCAAGTGAGTCCAGGCTCCATAGAGCTTAGAGCCTGAGCCATTGGCTTTTAAGTGTCACAGCCTCATGGTAGTAAATTTACTAGTCTGTGAAATAACTTCTGCTAAATCCTTTCATGGAAGTGTTGAAAACAGTGTTGTTGTATAAATTAAATTAATTGGGAGTCGATTAATAACACAAAAGTGAGTGTTGTTTTGTGTTATTAATCGACTCCCAATTAATTTAACTTCTGCTGTACAAAATTCTGGCACACCAGCAGTGCCATTAACAAACAAAATATTTTCATATCATTTGATTTTGTCTAGTACTATTGGGCACCAAGTAGCCATTTTTTTAAAGTTTATATTCAGTTTTATGCAATATCATGGAAAGTACATTGAATTTCAAGACCAGTATAGGTAATTGTTTCCATAACACTGTATGTAAGATTGCGGCTTCTTTACTTTGAGCTATTTTAACATAGTCCACAAGTCCAAATTGTCCTCTGTGCAACAAAGCAGAGTAAATGACTGAAGAACATCTTTTAACCTGTGAAGCCCTACCAGCCGGACCCACTACATAGAAATAAATATTGGAGAGCAAGCGAGCTAATGGCTTAATTGCCAAAGCCTAGCATTTGAAAACAACATAATCCACCATACATTTTAATACTGGTTATTTATACTTAGTAGATGCATATGCTTTCTTTTGTACCTTCATTATACCCATCTTCTAGAACTTTTGCATTGATATTCCATCCATCATCTTAAAACAGAAAGTTCTTTGCACTCTCAGCTTGCTAATATTGATGCAACTGCAGTTACCAAAGATTACTTTCTATTATAGTCAGTGGTTATATTTTTCTCATTTTGAAATAAAAATTGCATTCAGTGTTCACTATATTAAATTTCAATACTGCGTTTACCTCCCTGTTCTTCTGTCTTCATATTTTGCTCTTCTACATTTGAATGGTAGGGAGGGAACTAAATATTTTGAGTTAAAGCTTATCAGTGCTGCCAAATTTCATCCTGTAGGAGTTCTTTTACATACTAGTAATCTACATACATGGAGTTCTCACTTTTAAACATACTTCAAACTCATTGCCTGGATTGGGATTGAACCCACAATCGTGGAACCAGTAGAGCAGCACTTAACCAACAGAGCCACCCAAACCAAATAGGAGGGCTTCAGTGGTTTTTGGTCAATGGAATGAAGGGAATGACTCATTCTGTTCGATTTCGATAAAAGTTTTGTTTTCTTTTATTTTTGGAATAATATATTTAGTTTAAAATTCAATTTCATCAGTTTAATGAATTTGATAACGCATTTTCTATGTTGCATACATTGTAATATGATGTCCTGCAATAAATTTATCAGATGGCATGGCATGGAGATAGTTCACTAATGCATGCAATTGATCTCTTCCGAACCTGAAGTCGGAATCTTTCATGGAGCCTCGTGTGACAAGGGGAATGAAATGTGTGTGTTCATTCCAGTCGCATACTTGTAAAGTGTAGTTTCTGGTGTTTCTAATTGTTTTCATTATTCTTTTTGTAGTCATTTGGAACCTCGCCATCATACCTAATTAAAGTAAATAAAATTAATTTTGTGTAGTTATTTTTCCCTTATAAGCATAATTGTCAAAGTTTATAGAGATCACTATTCTCCACAGATTGCTTAGGGAATGCATGTCGAGCGTTAATGCTCCACACTGAGGGACAGTAGGACTGTGTGGATCAGTCACCGAATGAGAAGGATGGAAACTGATGGAAGGGAGGAAAGATGGAAGGGAGGAACATGTGACTGCATGTTAGAAACAATTCTAAAGCGGGGCATGAGTTCAAGGAAATTTGATGAAAAGGCCTTAATTTCGGGAGGGTAGACCAATGCTTGAGTTACCTGATGTGAAAACCAAGACAAAACTATGTGTATGCCATTTCAGTTTGCACACTACAAAAAAAAATTAAATGATTTTCTGGTTGCAAGAAAACATTGAAAGTTTGTTGACTTTGCATTTTATTCTCAGACGAGAAGGGTTTGTGGAATATTTCAAGTTTCGATGATATGAATAATCTACTAAAAGCAACTCAGTATCACCAACAGTCACAAGCACATATCAGGGCTGAAATTCTACTCACCACTTTTGGTACCTGTAGGAGAGAGTTTAAATTAAATGAGCAGTGTAAACTTGAAGTAATAAGACAATGAAATTGTCAAAAATAATAGAAAAGTTATACAGCATCTCTTGGCAAGACAAGAACTTCCCTTCAGAGGGCATGCCGAAGACAAAGATTCTGCAAACCGTGGAAATTATATTGAAATGCTGTTTTAAGCAAGTATGATGACACCCTGGCATGTCATTTACAGAAAGCTACTATGTTCTCGGGTCTGTCAAACCATATTCAAAATGACCTTATTGATGAGTAACCACGGTGTTACTGAATGAAATAAAAAGGAAATATTTCAGTCTACATTTGTAGCAGTTATTATTGATAAAACCACTGTCATACCTGCTCACTCTGAACTCTTTAACTGTTATAATACTGATATCTGACAATGGAGAGATACGAGAAAGGTTTCTGGGTTTTACAGATGTAAGCAGAGATCGCAGTGTTGAGGCACTAGCACTAGCACTACAAGTTTAAATGTGGCTCTAAATTGGTTACTCAGTGTTATGATGGAGCAGCAGTGATGTTGGGGAAAGTTGGTGGTTTACAGAAAAGAGTAAAAGAAAAATATCCCGATGCTTTTATTTATCCATTGTTTTGCTCAAAGACTGAATATTGTCCTTTCACAGAAAACATCCAACCTAAGAGAATGCAAAATTCTTTTCATGACTGTAAGTAGTGTGTCTTTCTTCTCCAAATTTACAAAAAGAACTGCTGGATTAGATATGGAGATGAAAACAGAGGTTTCCGAAAGTATGTCCAACGCGATGGAATTATAATGGAAGGCTGATTAAAATTGTTCGGTGACATAAAAAATTAGATCAGTTGTTCGAGAACATTTTTGATAATCAAAACCACTGGGATAGTGAAACTTATCATGAAGCTCGAGTTTTTAACATTGTTCTTTCTGATTTCGAATTCAACTTTCCTTTAATTTTCAGTGAAATATTTTGCTTAACTGATGCCCTTTTTGAAATTCTGCAGACAAAAATATTGGATATAAATTATTGCACTGCCAAAGTAAGTGAAACAAAAGCCACTCCACACGAAAAGAGAAATGAATTTGGTACAGTACGGGATAAATGTAATTAGAATTACAAACTGCCGAGGAAAAGATGTCAAAATGACACTAAGCAAAAGGATAAAAGCCAAATCTATTGCGGAAATATTTGATAATATATAAAATCAAATTGAAATTAGGTTTGAAGGTTTAGAAAAAGTTAAATTTGTACAATTAATTGACCAAAATAATAATATAAATGAATTTCCTGAAGAAGCATTCTGTTCACTGAAAGTTACGGTCAGTATTTTGACTTTGCTCACCTTAGAAGTGAACTAACTGTACTTTATACCGCAACTGAGTATCTGTCGATGGGAGTTTAGAAACTAATGATTCATTTGAAATCTAGCGGTTTGTCATTGTCCGCTTTTTGTGAACTCTTCAAGTTGTGCACATTGATTTCCATAATCCCAGTGTCCAACGCGAGTGCTGAACGTTGTTTTTTGGCACTTGTCGAATTCATACTTGCTACAGAAACACCCAAGGTCAGCAGAGACCTGGCTATAGAGAAAAAACTGCTAAAACTAAAATTATCGGAAAATGAAGAGGAATTCTACAGATTAGAGATAGATGAATTTACCAAAAAAGGCGAGACGGATTGAATTGACCGCCACTGTAGGGTGTTGATATGCATGTATGGATCAACTGTCTTACACTAGTTAGGGAAGAGCTCTCCCTCTTCACATGCTTTCTCTATTTTCAAACTTAAACCTATGCATAAATTTTGAGTTGGTGAGAAATTGTTCCACCTGGAGTTGCAGCAACATGTTTGAGTATGTCAAGTTTTAATATTGATTTTGAAGATAGAGATAATTCATTTAAAGTAGCGCCTGTGAGAAGATAAATATTCTGATTTTCTTAATGTAATATGTTTTTTGTGTAATTGTTTCAGAATCACCAAATGTACAAGTGGATGAGGAGGGAATTAAGGTGCGGCCAAATCATAAAAGGTGCATAGTTATTTTACGTGAAATACCAGACAATACCCCTTTAGAAGAAGTTAAAGTAAGTAAGAAAATCTGTATGTTATATTTGATAAGGTGCTTACATGTAATGAAAAATAAATTGTGCATTCTGCACATAAACAGACCAGCAAGATCTTTCAGATACTGCTGATAGTCTTTATTCAATTTTTGTTTAAGAGGAGCACATTTTGTTTTATGCAAAACTCTCTTTTGAATTTAGGAAGCATTCATTTGTCAGACAACAAGGAATCTTGTTGTTCAAGGTAATCTAGCAAATTGTCCATTAAACAACTGGACTACATACTTCTCTGGGATGAGTTAGATTGTCATCATTGGGTTCTTCAAAACCATCCTTCTTTTCCCATGTATGTACCAAAATACATTTTAAGTACCTCAGTACCACAAGACTTAGTAAGATTTGTAGTGGACAACACGGCGCTGGTGTGTTTACTCTGGGATCTCTGGTTTCCCTCACCATCTCATTCCACTGATGCCCTATCTTCATCTCCTCTATCAGTGTTACCGCCTGTGGTGCCATATGTAGTAAAATTGGACATTAAACACTTCTCATTTCACCACAAGACTTGTTAAAGATGTTCTCACTGTCCTGGTTTTTTATAGTTTGTTACAGCTGTTAATGCAAGAACTCGGTTACATATTTCCGTTTATATATAGGGCTCGGAATATAATCCAGTTTTTGGATTATCCCGCACATGCTATCAGTGTATGCATTTATGGATTTCACTGAATACCTTGTGCACAAACGACTATTACAAACTTATATACATGGAACTACAAACAATGTAGCTGAATGTTAAAGCTTTGGCTTCTCACTTGGACACTTGCAGTTTGAGTCCTACTAATAGTAAGGGAATTTTCATAAAAAAACATTTTTTTTTTTTTTTTTTTTTTTTTTTTTTTTTTTTTTCCTGAGTTCTAGAATACTGTAATTGTTTAAAAGTTTACTCTTAAGAATTTTATTTCCAGTCTAAATAGTTTATAAAAGTTACACTAAATGCTGTTTTTGTAATAATTGAATCAAAATTGTTGGACACTAAATAGCTATGAGCAGACATCATGCATCAAAAAAGACTGACAATAAGCTGAATTTTGAGGTTATAGTCCATAATGCTTTGTGTACAATGATGGAATAGGTAATACTTAGAGCTGCTAGTCATTTTGCTGAATCTATTGGAGAAAGTATCCCTATGCCTTGAAAATGGTAATGTAAGCTGTGCAAAAGCTGCTGATTACTTGGAGGGTACAAACAATGTATCTAAATCACTACCCATCACCCCATCAACTTTAATGTTTGTAGATTTTGACATGGTTGGCATTCTACAAATGAGTAAAAGGTGTATCATTCCAAATTAGCATCCCTGTGGCCAGGGATGGACAGATATCCTCCATCAGCAGGCTTTGGCTAAAAGGTAAAGGATGGCTGCTGATGAGCAAAATTATCAGCCATAAGGATTAAATGCTGAAAAATCAACTGGAACTGCTGTATGTAAAATAAAGACACAAGTTAAGAAGAGTTCCAGGAAGCTTCCTATGTTGCTTGCTCTGCAGACCTCCAGTCATTTGCACAGTGTTCCTGTCAATTCAGACCAGTTCTTGAGTGGATATCTAAATCGTATATATTAACATATTTTCTAATGAACAGCACAGAAGCTTTTGTGGAGCAATGGAAAACATTGTAGTACAGTGGAACATAACTGAGAAATAACTTGAAAGATTAACTTCATTGTTTCCAACATCTAACTTGAAAATTAACTAATAACTTAAAGACCACAAGATTAGCAAGGTCTATCCCCAGAGTCCAAAGACTCCCCTCTAATACCCAGAAGTGAATGAAGGGATGGGGAAGGAAGGAATGGGGCTGAATTCTATGAACTAGTGAAATTGTTTAAAATGCTCCAAATGGCAACTATGGGGAGGGAGACATCTTTTGGGATCCACAGTATAAAGTTATTGAACACCATCAGAAGCTGCTGTTGAAAGATTCCAAGATTACAGTAGAGGAACTGAGTAAACACATAGATCTTGATCTTGATACACATCTGCCAGCAACCAGCACACAAATAAGTGATATTTCTACACATCTCAACCAGTATTTCGCCAGTCTTCAAATTTGATTTGAGCTTCTGTGATTGGCTGGAAACTAGGGAATATCAGTAACCAGCAATGGCAGCATTGGGTTGCAGGTGGCAGGTAGCTCAGCATCATCAGAAAACACATTTTTTATGGTATGCAACACTGTAACAGCAAAAGGAAATAACTGTACAGAAATAACCTTCCCTGTCATATTGTGACTTTGTGGGTTCATAGAATTAAAAGTCGGTTGCAGATATTTCAAATGTTCTTTATTTGCATAGAAATACACTGTTCAATTCTCACATAACATTACGTCACATACACAACACTATCTACCAAGGTCGATGACAATGGCAAACAGCATTCTGATTACATCTATTTACAACATCAGCTCAGCTGTTAACTGCTTACGACTGACTCTTGGCAAGCCGTCTCTCCCTTAAATACCTCATTGATAATTCTAGATATTTCCGGAATAAACAAAACTTGAATGTTCTATACAACAATCAAGATATCACTAGAATGTTCCATTTGCCTCGCTTATCTGTGTCGGTAAGTCTTTTATCTCTGGCACTATGTTTATCTGCTTATGAAAGCTCTTTATCTCCGTGAAACACTATCCATCTGTTATCTATTTGCACCGAAATTTTTATGCCCGTTGCCGTGACACTGCTCCCTCCTCATGACTGGACGTTCCTAACAGCACCATCGTAGCGGGACAGACGATCCAGGTGTACCACCAACATCTTCGCTCGGGGCACCTTCTGGCTGCGGTAGACCACGTCGTTAATCCTCTTCACCACCCGGTACGGTCCTTGCCACGGCATTTGAAGTATCGGACAGCGTCCCTTGGGCCGGATAGGGCGGTACAACCAGACTAGGTCACCCTGCTGGAACCCTTGGTTGTTGGCTTGCCTGTCATATCGGGTCTAAATGCGGTCACTCGCCTTCTGGATCTTCTGACGAGCCATCTCATGCATGTCGTGGAGATGGTCCACCAGGTTCTCCACATACTCAGTTGCTGGCTGTTTTGCATCCGGGGGGCTTCCAAAAGCCAGATCACAGGGGAGGCGTAACTATCAGCCGAACATTAAGCTGGCTGGCGTCATCCCAGTGATGTGTGTTGAGCGGTAGGCTAGCAAGAACAGTGGCACCTTGACGTTCCAGTCTCGCTGAGGGCTGGCCACGACCTTCCTTAGGTGTTCTATGGTCTTGATGTATCTTTCGACCATGCCGTCCAATTGGGGATGTAGCAGTGTTGTGCGGGTCTTGTTAACCCCAAGTCTTTCTAGTGCCTCCTTCATCAGGTTGGACTCAAAATTGGTGCCCTTATCGCTGTGGAGCTCCAACGGCACCCCAAATAGGCAGAACACTTGCTCCACAAGGCAGTCTGTGATTGTCTTTGCCTCTTGGTTCGGGATGGCATACACCTCCGGCCACTTAGTGAAGTAGTCTAAGACCATCAAGTACTTGTTGCCTCGGTCGGACACTGGGAATGGTCCAGCTATGTCGACGGTGATCCTTTCGAATGGCGCTCCGACGTTGTACTGCTGCATTCGACACCGGCTTCTAGTCTGGGGGGCCGCGACTCGCCGCACACACGTGACACTGATGACACGATCTCTCAGTGTCTGCTCGTAGCCTCTGCCAGTTGTAGAGCTGTTGGAGTTTGTCGATCATCCGGTTTGCTCCCAGGTGTCCAGAAGTACGGGCGTGCACTTCTTCTAAGACTTCCGGGACCTTACTTCGGGGAAGCACCAACTGTTCTCTCGGCGTCTTCCAATCGGGCAATTCCCATACCCGGAACAGCACATCTTCAGTGAGTCCCATTGGGCCCAGGATGACTTGTAGGTGGCGCTTCTTGGTGCGATGTCCTCCCAGGTTGGTCTTGTCCCTGCCTCCACTTCCCTCTTCAGGCCTGCGCTATCCCAGCCATCCGCAGGCACTGCTGTGACCACTCTGACAGCTGCAGCACACTCCTCTTCCAATCCAGTATTGACCGCACTCCTCTGGGAAGGGTCTTCGGGACATTGCGTTTGCGTTGCCGTGGCACTTCCCTCTATGATGTTCAGAAGTGAAGTTGTACTCCTGCAGCCTCTGAACCCAATGTGCTGTCTGGCCTTCCAGGTTCCTAAAGCTAAGTAGCCAGTTTAGGGCAGAGTGGTCAGTCCTGAGATGGAATGGCTGACCGCTCAGATACTTGTGGAAGAGCTCCAATGTTTTTACTACTGCCAGTAACTCTCGCCGGGTGACGCAGTAGTTTTTCTATGCCTTGGATAGCGTCTTGCTGTAGTAGGCTATCACCCGCTCATGGCCGTCCTGGACTTGAGATAGGATGCCTCCAATGCAATGGTCGCTGGTGTCAGTGTCCACAATGGAGGTGCCGCCCGGTTGTGGAAATCCCAGAATAGGAGCACTGCACAGGATCTTCTTCAGGTGCTGGAAAGCGCCTTCGGTGTCATCTGTCTACACAGAAGGGCAGTGTTCCTCTGTCAGGCGGGTGAGGGGTTTGGCAATGTTGGAGAACCCCTGAAACGGCAGTAGTAACTGCACAGCCCCAGGAACCTGTGCAACTCTCTCTTATACTTCGGCCAGGGCCAATCTCTCACGGCCTGCGTCTTCTCCGGTTATGTGGTCACTCCGGTGGATGACTTCCTTGCAGAAGAGCTAGCACTTCTTTGCATTTAGCTTCAAATTGGTCGCCTGCAGTCTCTGTAGCACCTTACTCAGATTCTCCAGATAGTCTTCGAAGGTCTTACCGACGATGATGTGCAGGTATAGCAGGCAGGCATCATAAGTCAACCCTCTCATTACTGACTCCATTAGGCGTTGGAACGTAGCTGGCGCGTTGCAGAGGCCAAAGGGCATAACTGTGAACTGCCAAAGCCCTTGGCCTGTCGAGAATGCGGTTTTGTCCTTGTCTCTCGGGTCCAGAGCTACCTGCCAGTAACCCAACTTTAGGTCCAGGGCCGAGAACCACTGCACACCAGGAAGCGTGTCCAGAGTGTCGTCAGTCCGGGGTTGGAGGAAGCAATTCTTTCGGGTGACAGCGTTCAGTTTTCTGTAGTCCACGCAGAAACTTAGCTCGCCATTCTTCTTAGTCACAGAACAACAGAGGAACACCAAGGGCTGTCAGATTGTTCAGTCACTCCCCTGGATTTCATGTCATCTACATAACCCGTACCGCAGCTTGTTTTGCCAGCGGAACGCATCTAGGTGGTTGGCGAATAAGCCGGGCGTCTCCGGTGTTGATGCAGTGGAGCACATGGTCCGTGCGGTCGTAGTCGCTGTAGATGGGGGGAGGGCCTTGTTAGTCTCTAGGTCTTGCCGTATGGAAAGCCCCACGGAGGCGCCTGGCGCCCTTTTGGGACAGCTCGGTAACTCCCTGGTCGAAGGAGGCCTGGGTCCTTGGTCCGACGGGTCCAAGACTAATGGGAGTAGGACCTCTGACATTAACATGTCGCCTTGTCTGAAGACATGCTGGTATCGTCTCAGCAGTTGTCAAACTTTCTCCAGCTGTTCTGCGGTCAGGTGGTCGGCCGCCCTCTCCAGTAAGCCTTCCAGCCAGGGCCCCAGGTGTTGCGTCGGCACCGGCTCCTGTGTCTTGTCGATTGCTGTCACGCTGACCACTGGCTGCCACATCCCCAACTCCGTTCCGTCCTGGGCGTCGGCATCGGTGTCTGCCAGGTTGAGCAACCTCATGGGCACCTCCTCTCGACATGGTAACAATGTCCTGGCCACACATAGTCCGTGCACAGGCGTCTTCCGGTCCAGCATCATGTTCTTCGTCCGCTGGCCTTCCAGTCGCGCGTCACCACCACCTCGCTTCTTGCGGGAACAACCACGTCTTCCTTTAAGATGACCCAGCAGATTCCAAGGCGCTCTTCGGGTTGCCTTAGTATAACCTCTTCTCCATTGAGCCGCAGGACCTTCCTGCCGACGTCGACCGTCGCCTCGTGGCTCCTGAGGCCATCCAATCCCAGTATCACCTCGGCCACCTTCGCGACAAACACCCACAAATGCACGGCACTCCGTCCCAAGGTCAACTTCAGCAGGGCCTCCTCCCCAGGCAAGGTAGCCAGCATAGCTAGTAGAAGGTGTGCTAGATCATCAGGCGGTCCCACCAAGGTCATATCGGTTGCCTTCCCATTTTGGAGTTGGAGCGCGTAAGTGGCGTATCCACTTCCATCCCGTCTTGAGTTCATAGGATCAGATGGGGTGCTTGTTAGTATCTAGGTCTTGCCCTATGGAAAGCCCCACGGAGGCGCCGGGCGCCCTTTTGGGACAGCTCGGTAACTCCCTGGTCGAAGGAGTCCCGGGTCCTTGGTCCTACGGGTCCAGGACTACTGGGAGTAGAACCTCTGACATTAACGTGTCACCCGATGCCGTCACAAACTGGTATGTTGTGCTCAGCTTCCTCGTCGGCAAACCCTTGGCCACGTCAGGTCTGATGACGGTCACGGCTGCCCCGGTGTCTACGAGCACGCGGCACGGCTTCCCCCTCACCCAACCGTCCGCGATGAGGCTGTCATCCAACTGGCGGCTGAAGGTGCGCAGTGTCGCTCGAGGGGATGGTAGGGATGGCGCCGACGTGCCGCTCGCCACGACGGCCTTTAACCGTTTTCCGGCTGCTCCTCCTGGTATGGGCAGTCTCTCTCCAGGTGTCTCGGCTGTCCACACCCCCAACTCCGGCCACCAGGTCTTCGCCGGCGTCCCTCGACTTGTCTTCGGTCTCCATTATAGCGGATACTCCTTGTTCTGGAAGTCACCTTGGCCGCCTCCATCCTCAATGCTGTCGTTAGCGCCTCGTGGATGGTTTTGTAATCGCCGAACATTAGGCGCTGATGAATCGTACCCCGTCGACAAAGGTGTAGGAAGCCTCGCGGGATACGAACTCTGGTGGGAGGTCAACCAAGGCTTTACTGGCCAGCTGCTCGATTGCCAGGGCAAACTCCTGAGGCGTCTCCCCTGGCTGCGGTACGCTGCAGCGGTTTCCAAACCGGTTCTCCAGGTTCTCCCAGATGTCCTTGGGCGCCGCCGCTATATGGACCGCGTTCAGGACTTCCGCGGCCTGTCCCTGAGACTGGCTATTAGCTGTGTGGCCTCTTCCTCTGATGACCATTTGTGGAGTAGGGGAGGGGATCCGTTCCCTTCAGCTGCCGAAGTGCGGGCGCTGCGGACCCTTAGCACTCGTGGTACCTCTGACGTTACTAGAGGAACCTCGGGCCGAACATGCCGAGCCCCTCCTGTAGGGGAGTTGTTCGGATTGGGTTGGACTCGAGGGGGCAGTGTGTTCCCGACACCCACGGGAAAATGGGTACTTCCGGCCAGGCTACGGCCGCCCGGAGGGGGTAGAGTGTTGCCTGAATAGTCCCGGGTAATAGCCTGCAGAGCTAGTAGGTGTGCTAGATCACCATTCGGCCCCACCGAGGTTATCGGTAGTCTTCCCTGCGGGGTTGACGCGCGTAAGTGGCGTATCCACTTCCGTCCCGTCTTGACGTTGTGCTCAGGGGGGGGGGGTCTTTTTAGACTCGAGATATTGCCCTATGGAAAGAGCCCCAGAGTTTCCATCGCTCCCGGGTAGAAGGAGGCCCGGGTCCTTGGTCGTACGGGTCCATGACTAATGGGAGTAGAACCTCTGAGCTTAACTGTGTTTGTCCACCTTGTCGAATTGGCGGAAGAGTTCGAAAGTTGTCGCGCCCTCGTATTTAGGAAGATTGACGTGCACAGATGTATTGCGTCCCGGCGCGTCGATCTTTAAATCCTTTAACCTCCTGCCGACGACATCCACCACCATTGCGTTCAGGTACTTTGTGTTGCTGTCGCGTCCACTTGCCTCATCCGCTTGCCCAGCTCCGTGACGTCATCCCTCATGCTGGCCAGCTGTTCTTCAAATTGTTCAGTGAGGGTCTCATTGGCAGGCTTCATTTCAGTTGTTAATTCGGTCATCTTCGTGGTCATCGTCACGGCCAAGTTTTTATTTGATGTCTCCAATTTCTCTTCCATTTTCTCGGTGATCTTATCGTTAGCTGCCTTCATTTCTTCCAGTTTGGTGGTGAGGTCATTAGCCGTCTTCATTTCTTTCAGTTCCGCTGCCAGGTTGTTCGCCATTTCCGTTCGGTGGTAACTTGGTCTTCATTTCTTCCATTTTCTGTAAAATATTTTCCAATGGTGCATCCATTGTCGATACCCCACTCCTGACCCCAGTTGTGATTTTGTGGGTTCATAGAATTAAAAGTCCTAGTTGCTCATATTCCAAATGTTCTTTATTTCCGTAGAAATACACTGTTCAATTCTCAAATAACATTACGTCATATACACAACACAATCTACCAAGGTCGATGGCAATAACAAACAGCGCTCTGAGTGCAACTGTTTACAACATCAACTCAGCTGTTTACTGCTGACTGCTTCTTGGCGAGTCGTCGCTCCCTTAAGTACCTCATTGATAATTCTAGATATATCCGGAATAAACAAGAAATTGAATGTTCTATACAACAATCAAGATATCACTAGAATATTCCACTTACCTCATCTGTGTCGGTAAGTCTTTTATCTCCGGCGCTATGTTTATCTGCTTATGCAAGCTCTTTATCTCCGTGAAATACTATCCGTCTGTTATCTATTTGCGCCGAAACTTTTATGCCCGTTGTGACAATATTGAAAAACGTACCCCAATATGGGTAAATTTGTGACAATGTGTAAGCCATAGTAAGTTTCTACTGTTACATGTGTAGTTAAAAAAAATTCCACTTTCCTGATAGTAAAATTGCTACATTATTTTCCAACTTAAGGGAACAGATTGTAGCAGTTTACTGTGACTTCCCTTTAAAGGCTACTTTTTATTTTTATTTTAAACTTCCTCAGATTTAAAGCATGGGGAGACTGAAATTAAAACTCAATAGCTGGAGTAAAGATTGTAGTTGTAACATGCAAATGGAATGTAGTAAGAATGGGGAGCACATTGATTATAGATGTGTATACATTTTTCAAAATGTGATTAAAGCTGTAGTACTTGCCATAAAATAATTAATACATGGATGTGAAACAGTAATCGCTTATATTAGGGTCATATCTATTAAAGTACATAGTAATGAGATGTCCCAATACATTTTGACCAAATGATAGAGATTTGCGCTTGAATTTTGAATGGATGGGGAATAAAATTAAAGCTGTCTTACTAAGAGCTACTGTCCAGTCTTAAGCAGTTCGCAGTGCACCAAATACTGGAGATCATATATTAAGAACTTGCTGTAAATTTCAAACAGTGCAATGATTTTGCAAAGAGAAGATCCTAAAATAATCTTGGATAATCTGAAATTATTTGCTACTTAATTATAGTTTTTATTTTATATTTATCAGCTTTAGGAACAAGCACTGAACCCCTTGCAAATACTAGTTCAAAACTTTCCATTTAAAAAAAAAAGTTATATGAAATAGTTTGGTTTCTGTGTAACCATTTTCTTCTCTTTCCCATAATATTCATTACATTATGCTGTTTCAGTAATGTTTAATAAATAAGCCACTAAGTAAAAGGAAGGCATCAGGAATTCTATCCTATTGTAGTACTATTATATATCTTATATCAAAATAAAGTTTACCTTTATTATAAAAATTATTTGTGGTTGGTTTATTGACACTCGTCACTTACTTTTTCATATATTTATGAGAGACTTGTTTCAAAGGCCCTGGCCTCCATTTTCAATCTCTTCACAACTGGCATCTGTTGTTACCTGCTCTCTCTGGTGGTGGAACTATGAACTTTTTTGTCAAATTATCTGCTGGCGGGATTTCAAAGTTCATTACGCGATCCTTATTTTTCCAGATGAATATTTTCTCCCATGTTGTCAATCTATTTTGGTTTATCACTCCTTTTAATAATTTTGGATTTGGATCAATGTCATGGTTTTCATTCCAAAAATGAAATGCTACTGCTGACTTGTCTTCTTGTTTCAATCTGATGTTTCTAAAGTGTTCTTTGACTCTGGTTTTTAAATTTCTTTTTGTTTGACCTATGTAGCATTTTTCACAATTCTTGCAATTTATTTGGTATATTCCAGATTTGTTACCTGAAGGAATTTCATCTTTTGTTTTTGAATTTAGTAATTTTAAAATTGAGTATCTGTTAGTAGGTGCCAAGATGATATTTTGTTCCTTGAATATCTTTTTAAATTTATTAAATGTTTTTGGATGATATGTGAATGAACTGAATATGCTGTTGCTTTCTTTTTCTTTAATAAATGTGGTTGCTTCCTTAATGGTTTTCTTTAGTTTAGATTTTCTAATTTTCTTCAACACCAAACTTTTGTTGTATCCGTTTTCTTCTGCTATGTGTATTATTGCTTTTTGTTCCTTGAAATATTCTTCTTTTTCCATGGGTATGTTGACTAGTCTGTGTGTAAGGCTGTTTATTATTGCATGTTTATGTGTAATTGGGTTGTGGCTATTATTTTTTATATAATTTTCTGAATGTGTTGGCTTCCTGTAAATTCCAAATTTTATTTTTGTATCATTCCTGATGATATTTAGATCCAAGAAAGGTAGTTGTCCATTGATTTCCTTTTCTATTGTGAATTTGATAGTCCTTTCTTGCAGATTGAGTAATTTTAATGCATCATCTAAATGTTTACTTGGTACAATTGCAAAGATGTCGTCAACATATCTATACCAAACCTTGAAGATCAATGGGAAGGACTTTTTAATTTGTGTTTCAAATGCACTCATAAATAAGTTAGCCAAAAAAGGTGAAAGTGGATTGCCCATTGATAATCCTGATTTCTGCTTGTAGTGTTTTCCATTAAAGCTAAAGAAGTTTTGTTCAATGCATATTTTTGTTAGAGAAATATATTCTTCTGCTTCTATTGCTTCCATATCAATTGTAGCTAGCCATTTTTTTAACACAGTCTGCAATTTTTCTGTTGGTATGCTTGGAAATAAAGATGTGACATCAAATGAAACCAGTCTGTCATTTTTGTCCAAATTTATATCTTTGATTTTTTCTACTAAATCTAAAGAGTTTCTTAAATTTGCACTTTCAAATTTTGGAAAACTATTAAATTTACTTAGTAACCATTTGGCCAAATTATATGTGGGGGCATTTATGCTACTAGTAATAGGTCTCATGCCTTTCCCTGTTTTATGAATTTTTGGTAGCCCATATACTCTTGGTAATGTTGGATTATCTACTTAAATTTTGTGCAATTCTTTTTTGTTGATTATTTTGCTCTCTTTTAGCGTTTTATTTGTGGTTTCAATGCAGTACTTTAATGGATTAGTTTCTACTTTTTGGTAATTACTGTCTTCTAACAAATCTTCCATCCTCTTTGTGTATTCTTCTTTTTCCAGAATTACTAGTTTATTTCCCTTGTCTGCTTTAGTATAAATAACCGGTTTCTTTTTAAGAGCTTTTATGATTTGGTTACTAAAATTCTTTTTCTTTTCATTTTTAATCTCTTCTACTATTTTGGAGCATTTGTTTTTTACTGTGTTTTTACTTTCTTCATTAAGTGTTTGTGTAGCAATTTGGATGTCAGCAATGTAATCTTCAATTTGGTTGGAATAATCTACACATGTCTTTAAACCTAGATTCAGCATATTCAGTTCTGTTTTTGTAAAATTTTGGTTTGATAGGTTTACCACATTGTTTAGATGATCTTTTAGGTTATGTTTGTCTTTTTGATTTATCTTTTTAAAAGTGCCTGCTTTCTGGCATAAATTTTTTAATTTATTCTTTATTGTTTGCCTTTATTGTAATGAAGACTACAAAATTATGCATTACAGTATCCTATGAGTAAATGTAGATAAATGTATTTTTAGCTAGTAACATCAACCTTGTATTGTTACAGGCATTGTTTTCTGGAGAAGGTTGTCCAAAGCTAATTTCTTGTGAATTTGCGCACAATAATTCGTGGTATGTGACGTTTGAGTCTGACGAAGATGCTCAGAGGGCATATAGGTTCCTAAGGGAAGAAGTTAGGGAATTTCAGGTATGTACACTTTATAATTATTTTGATTGTCAACAAAATTAGTATATTAATAGCACTGTACATAAGGAAACTTCTACAGGTAATGTTATTTCTTAACAGAAAATTTACATTTGTGTGGATTTGTTTTTAAAAGAAGTTTCTTAATCTATTTTTATCCACATTAGTGACAGAGGTTTGGTTTGAGGTGTTACTGTCCAACATGGTTTAAGATTGACATGAGGTGATCATCTTGAGAGGACATATTTTGCATGAAAGAAGTTCCAGAGGAGTGTCACTGTATTTTTTAAATGCCAAATATTGGAACAGTGAATATCAAATTCCTCAAGCACTGACAATGATGCACTAAGAGAAAGAAAGAGCGCAGTTAGGCAGCGCTTATTTTAGTGTATTTTCTTTTGTAAAGTAGCAGTAATTTTATTCTAATGTGACAGTTGCATACTTCTGAAGTACACAAACAGAGGAAAGGTGTAAACATTTCTGGTTTCTGTATTTTTAAGTCACTTTACGAAATTTCACAAATTTTACTAAATATGTTATTAATGTTCATTGGAATCAAAGAGCATTTTAAAAGCATCAAATTGAAACAAGAAGGTAAGTCAGCAGTAGTATTCCACTTCTGGAACAAAAAACCATGACCTTGACTCAAATCCAAATTAATTAAAAGGGCTGATAAACCAAAAGCTGATAATGTAGTAGAACATATTACTATGGAAGAATAAGGTAATGAAGTTCATAGTTCCACCACCAGAGAGAGAAGATAGAAAATGGTAATCAGATATGATAGTCGGACATTCAAGATTGAAAATGAAAGCAATGGCTTCCGAAACTGGCCACTCAATAATAAATGATATAAGTAATGGAGTGTTAAAAACCAACTACAAATAGTTCACTTTTACTAAATTCCTCCAATCAAGCATAAGATCAAGTATTATTTGTTTTCCATCCTTATTGTTTCCTGCTTTTGTGTTTGAACAGTTGACATGCACCTAGCTCTATCTTATAACTCAACACCAACTGACTAAATAACAAGATTTGACCTGAGTTTGCCATATGTGTACCAGCATATTATGAAAGGCTGTTTGCTTATATTCCCTGTATTGTACAAATTGTTTATGCAGTGCTCAGATAGTAGTTGGGGGAATTTTTAGCTGCATTTCTTTTATATGTGAAAATTGGCAGTTAGGCATACAGTTGGTAATTTGCAAGCAAATACTCTTAGCATTAGCACAGCAGACAGTTGAGAAAACTGTATTTTGTAATACCTTAACAGTGTGTACCCAATACCTTTATCAGCAAGTTCTTAAAACTGAAGTAAAATTTGCATTTTTATATATATATTTCCTATCCCAGTATTTCAGGATACAATACATTTGTTAAACTGTTTAAATTGGCATAAGAGTTTTCCTAGGCTTCTAACAAACAGAAGCATGTGCTTTTGGTTACATTAGTGGAACTTTGGTTTGGAACCACATAGAATCAGCACTGAAGTTTCCCGTCGCTCAAGCCAGATGTCAGCATTTTAAGAAATGGGCCTTGCTACCTAGATTTCAGCAACTGAACACTGGATATCTGATGCAGTGATATCACTTGAAAGAAACCTTTAAATATTGCTTTACTCGTATCTAATGTTAGCTGCAACAATTTAAGTTTCCCAACTAAACTGATTTACAAACAACTTATGGGCCTAATTATTATTATTATTATTATTATTATTATTATTATTATTATTATTATTATTATTATTATCATCATCATCATTATTATTATTATTATCATTATTCAATGTTTAAAATACAAAACATTAAATGTATTAATAAAATTTCACTATAATTATAACATAATATTTTTCCTTCTCCATCTTCACAGTTGGTCACACGGGGTGACTGCTCTGAGTTTTATACCTCCACTCCATTGCGCCCCCCCTTTTTTTTTAATTTTATGTCCTCCAAGTCATATCGGACGGTGAATGAAATGGGTGAAATGATGCTCAAATGTGTCCAGGGTCAACGGAGAATAGAGCTACCCGACATTCGTCTTTAAGGATAAGGGAAACCCCCAGAAAAAAACCTTATCCAGGTAACTCACCCTGACCGAGATTCGAACTCAGGACCTCTTGAACATGAGGCAGACTTGCTACCATCTGCGCTAGTGAGGCAGGCCTCCATTGCCTTGTTTGATTCTGCAGTGACGTAACAAACTCGAGTTTCAATAGCCATATATTACCGAACACACTTCAGTCAAGGATTAGAAACTGACTTAATAATCACAAGCAACTGTACTGTCTGCCCACCACAAGAAGGCAAGCAAGGAATGAAGGGAAGAGAGGTTTGAACTGTTTATCTGCTCTCTTTTCTTTATTTATATATACACACACAAAGTATTTTTAGTTTAGATAACACAGATAAAATTATTCAAAAGAATAGTAAACATGTATTGAGGTTCCAGTCCAGAGACTGTCCTCATTTAAACTGTTTTGAGATCATTTCAAAGAAGTAGATGTGTGTGTCGTTTTCGCTTCATTCTTCTCTGTGCTCATTCTTGTGGCATATGCTGAGTTAGTGGATCTGTTTACTACAAAATGAGTGTATGAGAGTGAATATTGTCGCGAGCGCATTATTGCAAAGAGGCGGCGCTGCCGAACATTCAAAGAGACGGACAGTGTAGTGTGTAGATAAATGCTCGCAGAAACGGTGGGGGGAAAGGACACAGATTTCTCGAGAATGTGAGTAATCTATAGAAAAGGGAGCCAGCCTGTCAAAGTCAGTCATTAATTGAACTCCGTGCGTGAACAGCTGTGCTGTGGTCGTTGACCTTGCAAGTTGTATTGTGTATGTGATGCAATTCTGGACTGCTGTGTACGAAGTGTTTCTACGGAAATAAAGTGCAGTTTTTGGTGCTTGTAACCTGGACTTTTAATTTCACAAACCCACAAAGCCACAATTGGTGTCAGAAGTGCGACGTACCACCATGGAGGCTGCATTGGCACAAATTCTAGCCGAGTGAAAAGAAATGAAGGCGGCTAACGATAACATCACCTAGAAAATGGAAGAGAAGTTGGAGACTTTTTTGTTATTTACGTCCTCCATTAAGTCATATCGGACGGTGAATGAAATGGGTGAAATGACGCTCAAATGAGTCCAGGGTCCATGGAGCTTAGTTACCCGACATTCATCTTGAAGGATAAGGGAAAACCCCGGAAAAATCTTATCCAGGTAACTCACTGTGACCGAGATTAAAACTCGAACTCGGAATCTCTTGAACGTGAGGCAGATATACTACCATCTACGCCACCGAGGCAGGCAAAAGTTGGAGACGGCAAATAAAAAACTTGACCGCGACGGTGAACATTCCAGAATGTGAGTAATCTATAAAAAAAAGGGAGCCCGCCCGCAAGTCAGTCAGTCGTTAATTGAACTTGCGTGCGTGAACAGCTGTGTTGTGGTCGTTCGACCTTGCAAGTTCTATTATGTATGTGATGCAATTCTGGACTGCTGTGTTTGAAGTGTGTTTCTCCAACAATCCAGACGGCAAGACCAGACCTCCTTAGAAATTTGTCTCCTTCCCCCCACCGTTTCAGCAAACTTTTATCTACACATTACACTGTCCATCTCTTTGAATGCTCGGCCGTGCCACCTCTTTGTAATAATGCACTTGCGACACAGCTCCCTCCTCAAGAAAGAGAAGAAAATGGTTACACAGAAACCAAACTATTTCATATAACTTTTCTATGGAAATAAAGTGCACCATTTGACGGTAAATGCTCATCTTTTTCTATTTCTGCAGTGAACTTGATGCTTTTTTCTTGGATATTTAAAGTTTTAGTGCATCACTGTAGAAATAGAAAAAGATGAGTATTTACCATTTTTGGATCTAAAAATAATGAGGAATAAAAACAGACTAAACTTTGGCATTTACAGAAAACCAACACAGACAACTACATAAAAGCTAATAGCTACAACCCAAGATCCCACAAACAGGCAATCTTCAATAGTTTAGCACACAGACTGGTAAACATCCCTCTCACAGCAGAAGAATACAAAACAGAATACAACAAAATAATTGAAATAGCAGAAAAAAATAACTTTCCCAAATCATTAGTGGACAAAAAAGTGAACTTAGCAAAAAAGAAGAAGCTACTACAGGAAACCACAACCCTCTCAGCTACAGAAACTAATATGATTTTCAAAAAATTCACTTACCATCCATGGGCCTATGATAAATTCAAAAAAGCCTTCAAAAAACAAAACATTCAACTAGCACCAGTCAACCATTTCTCCTTAAAAAACCTAATTTGTTCAAACATCAAAGATGCCATTCCATCTAACAAAAAATCTGGTATATATCAAATTGAATGTAATGACTGTATTCAAATTTATATTGGAAAAACCAAAAGAAATTTAGAAACAAGAGCAAAGGAACACTTTAGAAATATAAAATATAAACAATTAGAAAAATCAGCAGTTGCCACACATTTTTGGGAGAAAAACCACAACATAAATCCAGAACCAAAACTACTAAAACATACATCAGGAAAACAAGAACTATCCACATGGGAACAAATCTTCATTTCAAAAAATAGGAACAAAGTATTCAATTTCGACATCCCCAAGAAAGATTTGTTCAGCAAGTTCCTTGAACAGCCACCAGAGGAGACCTGTGACAAAATATCGTCAACTACACCAATGAGAACTAGTCGATGGCCGGCTGAGGATAGAGGCAAAGCCTCTGAAACATGTACCGGAAAAATTTAAAAGTAAGTGTTGTTTAGTGTCATTAATCGACTCTCTTTAAAGTTAATTTATCATAACAACACTGTTTTCAACACTTCCGAGAAAGTAATAACATATCACCATGTTAAATAACGAACTAATTTTTACCGCACAACAGTCTGCACCACAACAGCAGCCAATGAGATGTGATAAGGTCACGTGACCGTTAAGAGATACAGGATATGGGGCAAGCTTACGTGAAACAAGGATTAGAGCAATTTTTGTTCAACTTGAATTTTAGTGATTTGATTAGATTTACTCCTTTGAAAATTGCCACTCCTGCTCCAATTTTGTGTGCTATTTTGCTGCCATCCGTGTAGACGTTGAAGTAGGTAGTGGTGTCTGCATCTTCTGTCATTTTCATTTTAACTGTTTTGAGCTGCATGGTTCCAATTAAGTTCCATTGGTGAGTCATAGTCTTTAGATTTCAGTGTCTTGTATAGGTCTGCTTTTCCTTTTATGGCTATTGTTATAGGCTGTACTCCTGCTATAACACAGGAGGCATCGTATGAGATTGTGTGGCATGCTTTTGCTATCTTGATATTGATTAATCTTTGAACTCTTTGCAGTTTTAAGGAGTTCTTGACTCTCTGTGCAGCTTCTACCCATAGTGGTGCTCCATATGTGAGAATAGGGTGATTGCCCCTTTACTTATGACGCTTAATGCCTTTGGGCCTCACTGTAATTTTGCTGTTTTGCCCAGTGAGTGTATTAGATTTGTTGCATTTTCTGTAATATGGCTGATGTGGCTATTCAAACTGAATTTTTTGTCTATGTATATGCCTATGTACTTGATTTCTTCTACTTGTTCTAATTTTTTACTGTTTATATAGAGATTGATTACTTCATTATTTCAAGCTTTAACTGCAGATATAGAATTAGCAGTAGAAGGCTTGGAAACCATGGACAAAAATATAATTAGGAAAAAATCAGCTCCTATATTGGAAAACTTAAGAAATAAAAAGCCAGAAAAACATTTGAAACAAATTCAGATAATTAAATCTTTAAGGAAAAAGGATGTAATCTTCTCAAAGGCTGATAAAGGGAACAAAATAGTAATCTTAGATACACCTACATACAAGGAAAAAATGTTAGAGTTACTGCAACAAAAAGAATTCCAGGAAATAGATTCTAATCCACTCAACCGATGCATAAAAGATGTACAAAAAGCCATCATTAATAGTAAAATTTTAACAACTGTAGAACAAAAAACTACCAAACCGGACAACCCTTGCAAGACTATATGGTTTGCCAAAAATACACAAACCCAACATACCCATGAGACCCATTGTAAATAATATAAACACTCCTACTTGGCAAAATGGCTGTCCAAAAAATTTCAGTCCTTTCCACAATTCCATACTCTGAGCATAAAAAACTCTTTAGACCTGGTAGAAAAAATTCAAAATCTTAAACTAAAACCTCATGACACTTTAGTATCCTTTGATGTCCGCTCCCTCTTCCCTAGCATTCCATTAGACAAACTTTTGATTCAACTGAAAAAATGGCTAAATTCTATAAACCTAGATGCCAATGCAATAGAAGAATATTTGGTAATGACTGAAATATGTATACATCAAAATTATTTTGTCTTCGATGGAAAATATTATAAACAAATTTCAGGACTAGCTATGAGAAGCCCGCTATCACCATTTTTGGCCAATCTATACATGAGCTTTTTCGAAACACATATAACTAAAGCCTTCCCTCATATGTTTAAAACATGGTACAGATACGTAGACGACATCTTTGCAATAGTGCCCTACAAACAAATATATGATGCTTTGAAACTACTCAACCTGCAAGAACGCAGCATACAATTCACAGTGGAAACTGAAGAGGACTGTACTCTACCTTTTTTAGACCTTAAAATCAAAAAAAGCAATGAAAAACTAGAATTTGGTATCCATAGAAAAGCAACACACACAGATAATTACATCAAAGCAAATAGTTTCAACCCAATTCCACACAAACATGCAACCATCAACAGTCTCACACACAGATTAGTAAATCTACCTCTCAGCCAGCAAGAATATCAAAACGAATACCATCAAATCTTAAAAACTGCAATTAAAAATGGATATGGAAAAAACCTTGTAGATAAAAAACTAAAATCATTCAAACTTCAAAAGAGATTAAAACAGATCATAGCTCTCACACCAATAAAACAAGAAATTAGAATTGCTAAATTTACTTACCACCCCTGGGCAACAAAAAAGTTCCAAAAAATATTCAAGAAATACAATATAACATTGGCACCAAAAAACAATTACAACATTAAAAACCTACTTCACAGTAATAATACTGATAAAATAAAACCAGAGGAAAAGTCAGGCATTTACAAGATTAAGTGAAAAAATTTACATAGGGAGGACAAAAAGAAACATAGGCACTAGAAAGAAAGAACACTTCAGGCACTTAAGATACAAAAATATTGATAAGTCCGCAATAGCAGCTCATTTCTGGTCTGAAAATCATGAAATTGAAGATAGCACAGAATTACTAAAATATGTACAAAAACATAGTGAACTCGTCATATGGGAGAGGATATACATAGAAAAACATAAAAACCAACTTATGAACTTTGAAATCCTGCCAGAAGAGAATCCCACATTTAAGTTCATCACTAAATCAACAGATGGCAGCAGCAACCCCAGAATTACCCACACTGCTGGATCAAGCTTTAGTCGCATAAGAGCCGTAGATGCAAACGATGATTTGCGAAACATGTCCTCAAAATAGGTACGAAAGTGAAGCAGATGTGTAATAAATATGATTCATCTAAAAATTAATAACTTCATTATTTCTTTTTCGTTTCTCTGTAATTACCATGACCTTGGATTTATTTTATTTGAAGTGCAGTTTGTTTCCCTTAGCCCATCTTTCTATTTTCCTCATATCTTCATTTGCATAAGCTTCAGCTTCCAGTATATTTTTCCCTTTAGTTAAAATGAGTAGATCGTCTGCAAATGCAGCCTGTGGACAGCCTCTCTTCACTTCCTTTTGTATTTTATATCCATTTATATGAAGTATCACTTGTCTATTGTTCAAGTAGTCTTTAGTTGGTTTGTATAAGTTTTGGGGGCACCCTAAGTCTTTCAAATTCTTAGGAATGCCTGGCCACCATGCTGCATCGAATATGCACCTTTAACGTCCAAGCTTATCATGGCTATGTAGTTGTATTCTTAAATGTTTACCTCTACGAATTCTTTCAAGGCCATTATTGCATCAATTGTGCTTCTGAGGTGTGAAACCATACTGATTTTTGATCAGGAGATATCTTGAGTACATCTGGTGGGATATTCTTCCTATGAGCAGTTTCTCCAGTACTTTGCCTCCTACATTAATCAGGCTAATGGGTCTGTATTTTGAGACTTGTGCTGTGTCCTCCTTTCTTCGTTTGATTATTGATCTCATTTTCGTCCTTTTCCACATTGCTGGGAAAACACCCTGTCTGAGACATTCATTGTATATTCTTGTATAAAATAATGGGTAGTTCTGATGTGCTCTTTCAATGTCACTGGTCAATCTGTCTTCTCCTGGTGCTTTCTTTGGCTTGAATCCTTCCAGGACATTTAAAATTTCCTCTTGGGTAAATTCGGCGTTATCTATGGTATCCGTCGGTTCATAAGCTTGTTGTCTAATCTCCTTGTGATAGTAATCGTCTTCCGAGTCATTGGTGTCATCAGGTACAAAGTGTACAGCCATTAACTTGATTGTGCTCTCCATCTCAGTGGTATAAGACACATTTTCTTTTTGGAATGTAGTGAGAGTAACTGGTTTTCGAATCTTTCCCGCTGCTATTTTCTAAACTATGCTCCAGGGGTTAGACCCTTCCCCAACAGAACAGAAATGTTTTCCATGAAGTAAATCTTTCAGTATTTATGGTGGATTGGTACTCTACTTTTCCTTCTAAGTATTTTATTCTTCATTCTTCTCGAAGCTCTACATGGTTTCTTATGCGTTGAAATCTTCTAAGTGCGTTAACGCGTTTCCTCATGATAATTCTGTAGTCCACTATGGGACTGATTTATATTTTGCAAGGTTTCTTGTTCCGGTAATGGTGCGAAAAGCTTTCATACTAGCTTCATTTATACAGTTAAAGGCTTTAGCTATGTTTTGTTCCGTGTTTGCAGAGTTTGTCACTATTCCGGTTAATTCTTCATCTGTTGTGTTATTTGTGGTATTAACACACCCGAATGTTTCCATCAGATTTGCCGTCAATACTTTGTCGAAAGTCTGGAATCCTTCATTTACAATGAAACTTTTACTTATATGACTCCTTGTTTGATTTGGGGCCATTCCGCCTATCTCAAACTATTGTTTTGTGGTCGGATGCGCTTTCTTTCTCTCCACATTCCCATTTGCATATGTACTTGTGCAGCTGATTGTTGGTTATTATTAGGTCGACCCAGCTCTTTCCTCTGACCATCTCAAAAGTTGGTGTTTCACTGGTGTCGTTCACTATGTTGAGGTTGTTGGTTATTATAAATTCTCCTACTGTCTGTCCCCGTGGATTGGTATGTGTGTCATTCCATAGAGCGTTTCTGGCATTACTATCTACTGAGATAATTATTCCTTTATCACGGTTCTTTTCTAGGATATTTTTAACTTTCTGTAAATCTACTTCAACGTCCCTTCGATGGTCAAAGTACATGCTAGCATCGACTAAAGTAAAACCATTGTATTTTACTTCTATAACCAGTCTTCTTCCGATAGCTGCGAAATGGTTATTACATAGACATTTGCATTATATTGACAATTCCTTCCAATTCCTTGAGTGTATGTCCTCATGGGCTTCGGTATTCCTGCTAATTTATTCTGTATGTTGTATGGTTCCTGTATAAATGCTATATCAATTTTTTTTTTTTTTTTTTTCTGTCGTAAGTTCTATTAAGTTTGACGTTGCTGCGCGTGAATGTTGCACATTGATCTGAACACATTTCAGTGGGTTTCGACTTCTATCCATTTTAGTAATCTATTGTTTATTAGTATCTTATTATTGCTGTTTGGTAACTATAACAGTTAGGGTCCAGTGCTGAGTGATTCGTATTAATTGTGTTCCCATTATTGTCTTTGTTAAAATTGCAACAGTTGATGCATTTGTAGTTTCCTTCATTTTCCTTGCAGGCTTTCAGAGCGTGGTCTTTTGAGCAGTTTGGGCATGTCAACTCTCCTGTACAGTCCTTTGGCAGGTGTTTGTATTTACTGCATTTAAAGCAGCGGGGTATTCTGATATAGTCGCGCCAAATGCAAATATTTCAGCTAATTTTCCGTTTTTTATCCATTATTTTTCTTACTGTTGTACTGATTTCCAGGTTAATGTTTCTTTTCTTTTTCTTATCTTCAAAGATATATTTTGGGTGCAATTGATCACCATGGTTCTCCATCTGGAAATTTTGTGTTGCAATAACTTCTGCAATGTTTTCATTGTTATTTCTTCAGGGATATCAAAGAGACTAGATATATTTGCTTCCAACTCCTCTTCACATTTTTCATTTGTTTCTATTAATGGTTTCTATTTCATTCTTATTCTCAGATTCTATGAGAATCTGGCTGCTTTTTAATTTTTTGAAGGAATTTATCCCTACTCTCATTTCCGTTGGGTTGAGTTTCGTTTTTATCAGCATTTTCGTGTATTCTGCGCTTTGTTTGTTTTCACTTTTAGCAATAAGTTTGAATGTTTTTTTTCCTGTTTGTTGACTTGCCCGCCTTCTACAACCTCTGAGTAGTTTCTCCAATACTCTTCAGAGGAAATCGCTTGATTTGGTGTTCCGTTATTATCCAGTGGTTTCCAAGTTTTGTCGAAAGATGGCACAGTGTGCTGCCTCCTATCTCGGTAGCCATCAAACTCCCTGTCTGTCTTGCTTATTTTGATTTTCTCTGAGATTGTTTATTTCGTTGTTCCTCTCTGCTAATTCCTCCTTTAGTTCCATGAATGCTTTTCTTATTACACTGCTTTAAGTATATCCAGCTTCAAATCCTTCCAGTTGCCGCTTTCTTCCATCACATGTAACAGCTGTTTCATGGCTCTTTCCGTAGATTGTTCTGGGTTGTCTGCTAACACGTGTTGACTCACTTCATCGTGCGGGTGTGTGTGTGTGTGTGTGTGTGTGTGTGTGTGTGTGTGTGTGTGTGTGTGTGTGTGTGTGTGTGTGTGTGTGTGTGTGTGTGTGTGTGTGTGTGTGTGTGTGTGTGTGTGTGTGTGTGTGTGTGTGTGTGTGTGTGTGTGTGTGTGTGTGTGTGTGTGTGTGTGTGTGTGTGTGTGTGTGTGTGTGTGTGTGTGTGTGTGTGTGTGTGTGTGTGTGTGTGTGTGTGTGTGTGTGTGTGTGTGTGTGTGTGTGTGTGTGTGTGTGTGTGTGTGTGTGTGTGTGTGTGTGTGTGTGTGTGTGTGTGTGTGTGTGTGTGTGTGTGTGTTTTTTAGAGAGAGAGAGAGACAGTATTTTTTTTAAATAAACGCAAAAAGACAACATAGTTTGAGAATATTTGACTGGCTTTATATTACTAAAAGTTCAAAGTTTAATCATGCCATGGTATTACAAAATTCAAGCATTGTGACTGTAGTGCTAACTTGCTATGCAGATCGTTCTGATAAATTACTGTAACTGTTATTTAGAAATATAATTAGCCACAATTTTTAAGGGAGTTAATATGTTTCCAATGAAATACAAAGCCAACTCAAAACTCCTGGATTACAACAGTAATATTTGAGGATTACCTGCTCCAACTGAAATCGTCAAATGGGTGCTAAGGATAGATGAATCTTACTCTTTTGTAGACCAGTGTGAAATACTTCTGAAGATGCTGTTGCCCTAAGAATTTTCAGGTAGTGTTCTTTAATCCAAACTGCATCAGTAAGCTGCAGCAATTGCACCTGCAAGTGAGTATTCAAGTGCCAGTACAAAAATCAATTGATAAGGAAAGCTGTTGCAATGATAACTCTGAGACCTCTACCAGGTGTTCCAAACTAAGTTTGAGCATCTTATCTGCTATGTATTACATTTCAGAGCCCTGGCAAAATTATTGGTCCTGTAACAGTCTAGAACTGCTTTAACAAAGGTGGATTTCCTTTTCCAGTAGGATACATTGATGTCTTTACTCTTGCAGATCAAGAGAAGCATGAATGGGAATCCATACAATGTACTGGTATGGAATTATTGCTTGTGATGATCAAGCAAATGTTTGTGAAGTGCAAAATGTTGATAACATGGTGGATGATAACCTTTGTCAGTCATGAAAGAAGACAAACTATTATGTATATCGAGATTTAACTGTATTGGAACACCACAGTGAAGCGAAAAATTATTAATTTTTAGATGAGTCGTATTTATTACACATCTGCTTCACTTTCGTACCTATTTTGAGGACATGTTTCGCAAATCATCGTTTGCATCTACGGCTCTTATGCGACTAAAGCTTGATCCAGCGGTGTGGGTAATTCTGGGGTTGCTGCTGCCATCTGTTGATTTAGTGATGAACTTAGGTGATGAATAGGTACGAAAGTGAAGCAGATGTGTAATAAATACGACTCATCTAAAAATTAATAAACTATTATGTGTTTTAAATGGGTAGAGTTCTCGCCTGTAGCCAATGAGATGTGTTAGAGCCTTCACTGCTGAATTTTCCGAAGTTTTATAATAATGCAGTTGTAATCACAATTGCAACATGAATATTCTTATATTACACAAATGTTTAAAATATTTAGTTTAAAGTTAATTATAGTTTATGAATAACTTATTTTCCTAATCCAACGAAAATTCCAGCGGTGCATCCATATAGCTGTGAATGTTACGTTAACAGATAATTCCTCATTGTTATTGTCTTCAACGTCTGAGTACTGCAAATTTATGATCATAAGTTCCAAAATCTCATTGTGTGCTGTTTCTTTCCAAAAGTCGTATTCTTGTAGTTTATCTTATGTCTCACACCGTTTTCCCAGTCTTGTGTTTCTTGTCAATTTCTTTGTGACTAAGTCATTCAACGTCAGTCAATTTTAAAATATTATTTCTGTTTTCGACATAATTTGATCCAACATTAACTCTATTTGGATTGTTGTAGCAGTAGTAAGCGGGGGAAGGTGGATCACATCTCATTGATCCAGCTGATACACTTTTTCATGGAAGAGTAACTGAATAATGATGCTTTGAAATAGTGATTACGAACCCTTCATAAACAAAGATATGTGACCAGACACGCTCTGCCAGACTAGCAAGAAGTGTATCGTTTCCTGTCATCGAATTTAACAAACACCTTGGCTTATTCTAAGTACATATTTCTTTAGCCATGTCATGTCAAATGTTTACGTTTCAGTTCTGAGTAATTTCTATACGTTCATGCATACATGCCAACCAATAATGATATTCATTACAGTGCTTACGCCACAATGTATTATAATATAATGGTATCTACTTTATTTGTATTAGGAAAACTATTTGAGCTAAAAATATGGGGTTTTTACAGTTATGTTAGATACTACCTTCCTCATGGATCAGTTTTTGCAAAATCTGAATTTTTGTCTTAGCACGAATAGTATTTATTAGATATTGATTAGTTTGCCACTCGTCACACACCACTTAAAGGGAATGCAATACGACAACACCGCAGGACTCCGATTGGCTGCTCACCTAGTAGCGCTCAAGGACAAACACCTTCCCATTTGAAACGCATAATAGATCAAAATATGTGCTTTGAGGTAGATGAGAATATTAAATTCATTGATTCTCTACAGGGTTTGCAAAATATATAAAAGGACAGGGGGGGACACAAAACAAACTTCTTTGTTGGGATGGCTTCAAAAGTGAGGATATCTTTAGAAGAGATAGTTGCACACTTAACATATGCACTTGAATGATGGCGTAAGTTTAGAATTCAATATGTAATTTTTTTTTATTATGTTTTATACAATATGTGACAGGCTTTTCTGAATAAAACTTGGTTATTAAAAAGTAATGTTAACGGCTGTTACATTATTGCTGCATTTTTTCCCTTCCTTTTGCTGTATGTACTAGAAATGTTTGTTGTACATAAAACAACATGTATTCATAAAATGTTGTCCCCTCTCCCATCAACTGAAAATGATTCTGTGTAAAAATAATTTTCATAAATGCATTAATTGAAATTCCAGAAAAATGTGTATGATCATGTTTGGAAAGAACTGGTTATTAAAAGTGATATTCATCAATTTTGTTGCATTCACCTCAGAATTTTCTGTATGCAATCACATTACTTTTCCACAGTTTTACACTTTCATTGATTTTACAACTTTTTAGTTGTATGGTAGAAGTGTAAAAATAAGATTTGTACTGTATATATAATTCAGTACTGAAGTTTAAAAATGTAATTGGTTCAAACTAAGTCATTTTTTATTTTTGCTGTAAACTATAAGCTTGCAAGAAGACTTACTTTATGAAGATGATAAATTGCTAATCTTGTTCCATTCTTTACCTTGAAATTCCTGCTTGTTTGGTTGTGTGCATTAAGTTAAAAAAATCAGTGAGGTTTTTGGAAAGAAACCATTGAAATATTCAGGAAATATACTTTGTTAATTTCTATGAAAGTTTTAAGTACATTCTTGCACAACAATTGAGCTTATCAAACTATATACAAATATAATAATTTGTAACTTCAAACTTCACTTATCTTATAAGAAATGATGATAATATTATTTGAAGCAAAAGGTTAGAAACAGTGATGTATTTTAACATTTTGATGATAATTCTTATAAATTCTCTGGGATTGCAATTTCATGTTAACTTATACACATCTTCAGCCGGAAATCGCGATCCCGGAGAATTTATAAGAATTTTCATCATTTCTTATAAGTGAAGTTTTAAGTGACATATTATATTTGTATATATTTATTTGCTTCACTGTTAATAGCTTCATATTTTATGTATTTATCAAACTATATTTTCACTCCTAGTTAATTCTCCATTACAGAGCCAGATTTCTTGTGCTTTGTATTTCAATTTGGTAATATTTACAGTACTGAAAAACCACAAATACTCTTAGTGGTGGTATTAGTTTTCTTTTTCTTTCTCACTAGGGTAAGCCAATAATGGCTCGTATCAAAGCAAAACCAATGAATAGGCTGCCAATTCCACCTGTTCCTCCATTGGGTGCTGCAATGAAAAATGGTTACCGAGCACCTCATGCTGCTGTATATGATCCGAACACTTATCAGAGTCAGCAGCGATTTGTGTATACTAATGGTAGCTCAATACCACCTACTGTGAATTATGGAAATCAGGTGCATGTATATGTAAGTATGCAGACCTCTGTTTATTGTAGTATATTTGTTTAAACTCTAATGAGAAAAATTAATCCTTTTCACAGCCAATGTTAAATGAAATAAGGTATCTTGGCTCACTGGGATTCCTCCCCTTCATTTTTCCGGAATTATCTAGGAAGATGAAGAGGATGAATCCATGGCCCACTGTCTTACATCCTAGATTACTTATTTCTTTAAAATTAGTCTTATATCTGTAACTGGCAGAAGTGTATTACTTACGAAAGTATAAAGCTTCCAAGGTTTGGAAAAGTATTGTCATTTTTTTACATTGTATTCATGCTATTGCAAATCACTACACTTACATGTTTACTCCCTTCAACTGTTAATATTAGCTTTTTAAGTATTATTGTTTCCCCTACTGATGCATATTAATTTTCTTTTACGTTTTATCTTGTTTCAGTATTTATCTGCCGAATTCTTGTCTTTCTCATCAATGATTTACCTCTTGTTTTGACTTAATTACAATCATTTCAGTTAGCGTAGTTCTTGTTAATCCTCCTTTTCCTGGATTTCTCACTTTGCATCTTTCGCTATTACAGTTAAGACGTTACTTCTACTGTTATCAACACTGGTTCTGTTACGTTTTGTCCCACTTGCTTGCATCTGCTCCTCTACCTCTCACAACCCCTTTATTTTCATTCCCTTCTTGCGATTTGCATAGACCTTTCTTTTAACCCTAGTTACCCTTGTGATATGTGCCATTTCTCTCTGCATAGTTCTAATATATTTTATAGTTCTGTTTTCCCACTTGTCATTTCATTTTGTACTTGCCATATTGCAATTACTTCTTGTCCTTACTACGTGGCATTTACCTTAAATATTTTCCTCTTAGGTACCTCACTTTTTCCTTTTTTCATTCCAGTGACCCACATTTGTAAGTTTTCTCCTTCTGCATTCCTTCTCTAACCCTTTGCTGGTCATGCTGTTTGAATGTGGAAGCACAGCTGCTGATTTTGCCACCACTTTTTCTACTCTGTGTTTTGTTGATGTCAAGTTATTGCTGTTTGTTGCAGTTTACCTTGACAATTGAATTCCCTACAGAGATTTTTGTGTTCCTGACCCGCCTCATATCACTTAGTTGTTACTGTTACCTTACTGTTGCTTAGGTCACATTTCCCCTCTTCTCTGTCCCATTAAACTACTATTTGAAGTTCCTAATGAATACATTGTAGCCTTACCTTACTTCTTTCTAATGTATATTTCATGATAATGTGTATTTTGTTTAATGTGACCTGTTACAATTTTTGTTTAAATTATTATTTTTTAGTTTTGTTTGAATGCTTCTTTGTTATTAGGTATGTATTATGTCATTTCTAAAATTCAGAAGCGAAAATTAATTCAAGCTGAGTTGCAAGAAATACTCTAAAAACTTTCATTGTGTGGTAACACCGCAAAAAAATAAAACTTAACAAATTTTCCATCCTGTGAGTAACATTTAATATGTGGATGGATTGATGACACTTTAGTTTCATTTTTCACTCAAAATATATGTATGTCAATGTCGATTGTCAGCTGAATGTCCACTGTCATCTGGAAGGGGAGCTCCTAATTCAGTACCTGTTATACAGCCATCTAGCTGTCTAGTGGAGAATTATAGACACTTTTCAGTATGAGAGAATCAGTTTATAGGAGTTGATACTATCTAGCTAACCATTCATTCTCCATTCTGTATTCTTCAGAACATGCACATACTGTTGAAAAAGTTGAGCTCCAATAAAATCACCAAACATCTTGAAAGTTTTAAGTGAAGCTTGTTTTGCTTTTTTATTTATGTTCCATAATTTTACAATAAAACCATACTAACCATATGTTATGAAATAAAATGTGTAGTGTTTAACGCCCGCTTTTACTACATACGGCACCGCAGGCGATGACACTGATGATACATGAGATGAAGATGGAGCACCGGTGGAATGAGATGGCGGGGGGAAACCGGAGATCCCGGAGAAAACCCGACCCAGCACCGTGTTGTCCACCACAAATCTCACTTTGTGGGACCGTATGTTAAACCTGTCGATAAAACCTAATTATGGTTAATGTATACACTTGTCTTCCTAATCATATAGCATTTAAATTAAACCATGTGTGTAATTTTTTGTGAAATTTATAACAATCTTCTGCACCTTTCTATTTGCACCCATTCAAAGTAGTCTTGAAGCAAATATTGCAATTAACTGAACATCCATGCTGCTGGTACTTTCAGTTTCTGCAAAGTGTTATTAAACTCTAAAGTTGAATCAGACTTAAAAACATTTGTACATTTGGCCACAAATGTTTGGCCAAATTTCCATTGAGTTGCAGCTATGGTAGTAAATTTTATAAATCTGGTTCAATTTTCTGTCTTGTTGCTTTGCCCAATTAGTGTGAAAGAGCAAGTTTCATATGTGGTTACAAAATTTCTGCCAGTGACAAGCAGGAGAATTTGTTAAATTTAGAGTGCTGCTTTTTTTGTTTTGTGATAACAATGACTTTGTTAGAAATTACTGCAAAGAATGACATCTTACTATGTAAATTAATTACCATTTGAGTTTCTTACAAGTCTGTTTACTTATAAGAGATTACTTCAGTGTCTCATTCATTAACATAATCTGTAACTTTTGTTTCATGTGCATAATAGTTAAGCTCAGATAACATTTAATATTTTGTAGCAGCAGACTGAAATTTGTATATGTTTCAGACATTTCAGCAACAGCCACCATTTTACCCACCAAGTATGATTCAGGCAGCTTGGACACCTGCCAGTCCAGCATATTTTGATATTGGCAGTGTGTTTTCAGTGAATGGCCTTGCTCCACAAGGATCATTTAGCAAACCACAGAATTCCAGATATGTACCACGAAGGTAAATTTATTTGTAGATTCAAATTAGTGTGTATTAAACAAATATACATGGGTTACTTGCATAAGAATCCCAGCTTCAGATTTAATCTATGCCTGGAGGAAACAATGCCCAAGTAATTTCATGCCTGCATTGTGATAAGTCAAATAAAAATACATGAACATGCATGAATATTAGAGAAGTTAGTTTATTAAAGCATTATACTTGAAGATTTGAGTGACCTAACTGAAAAGAAATGAAGTTCCATATTTTTAACCTCTTCAGAAATATGATTATTTCTATGCATTTAAAATGTTGCTTTTTAAATTTACCTAAAAGCAAACCATGAAATGCAGGTGAATCATATGTTTGCATGATTGCTACAAGTTTGCTTGATATAAACATTTCAATCATTTGCCTTATAATACATTTCTAAGAGGAAATGCTATTAACAGCATAAACTTGAATTAACGTAACATCAATTCTGACAGTTGCTCTCTTGCCATGTGTATTCCAGCTACATCACATGCAAAATGTGTTGTCAGCCTATCCGTCTGCAAGTCCATTGTTCATATTGTGTGGAAGAGAAGAGCTAAACAAAGATAGGTTTTCCATAAACCTAACGAGGAATATCTATAAAGGGATTAAAACAGTGCTTTGAAAAATGAGAATTTTTTTGTATAACATGAGGGTCCTAGATAAGTCCCGGGCTTCACGTAGAGATGGCGCCACTGGACCCGTTTGACATACAGGATCATATAGTTTTAACTGTGTATTAGCTTGTATCCATAAATACAGATCAATAGCTTGTTTAGTTTTTAAATGACAGCATTTTTAACAAGACAAGTGTAGAGATTTCATGAAAATGGAGGATTTAGAAAAACAAGCAGTGATTAAATACTTCCAGTTGAAAGGCTTAACACCTAAAGAAATCAAGAAGGAAATTGGCAATACATTGAAAAACTCTGCCCTTTCATGTACAATGATTAAAAGGTGGGTTGTTAATAATGGGACGTATGAAAACACCAGTGATGAGCCTTGCTCTGAATGCCCTGTTAACTACACAACTCGGAGCTCATTGGAAAAAAAAAAAAATCATTGTTTAGCACTGAAAGAGCACATATTTAAGTTCTTTGAGATAGCAGAGGCTGTATACATATCAATAGAACATGCAGGTAATATTTTAATTAATGTTTTGGGCTTTCACAAACTCTGTGCAAGATGGGTGCCACGTTGGCCTGTTCAAAAGTTGCAAAGAAAAATTATGTTAAGAATTTGTAGCTATACTGTAAAAATCCCAGTGAATTTTTGAGCCGGCTTATTACCATTGGATACATCACTACACTCCAGAAAGTAGATCAGTCAACAATTTGGATTGCGCCAGGTGAGTCATTTAAAAAAAAAAAAAAAACAAAAAAAAATGTCAATTTTATCAGCTAACAAGGTTATGGAGAGTGTTTCCTGGGATGCACAGGTAATTGTTTTTATTGACAACTTGGAAAAGGGTAAAAAGTATCGCTGATGACTACTATGCAAGCTCACTGCAAGTGAGGAGATGAAAAGAATACGACCTCATTTAGCAAAGCTCCCTATTTGCCAGATTTAGCACCCAGTGACTGCCACCTGTTCCTGAAACTCGAAAAATTTCTCGGAAGATGAAGATTTCACAGCAACAAGGTCATTGATGGAGTAAACATCTATTGTGAAGACCATGATAATTTCGCACTACAAAGATGGTTTAATTAAATTAGAACACTGATATGACAAATGAATGACCTCTTGGAGATTATGTTTAGAAGTAAAGAAAATAATTTTTTTGTTTTTGTTATTTTTATTGTGAAGCCCACATTTCCAGCTGACCCTTGTATACCTGCTATACAAAAAAGCTCTCTAACTTCTAAAAGTATGGTGGATGTACAAACATGTCTGTCAATATTTGATGATCATGTTTCTCATTTCGTGTTAATAATCACCTATTCCATTTTAATATTTTAAATAATTTTTCACCTATGTTATCTTATTCTACTTCTTGTTTTCCATTTTGTACCTTTTAAATGCCCATAAATAATGTCACCTATAATGCACTTTTGCTCATTTTTTCACTGTCATTTTTCTAGAATTTCAAAATGCTCCTCATCTAAGTTGTGTAATACTACAATGAAACTATGGATCATCCTGCATTCCATGTTTTTATGTTTTGCTGGGGCTTTGTTTAATACTATAGAATGGTATTCCATTTTGATCTTGGAGTTTCGAAAAATATTTGGCATTAGGCTGTTCACAAACCACCTCTAAATAATTTTGCATTAATTTCCTCATATCATCTTTAGTTCTTGCTCTAAACATGAGGAAACAGGGAAAAAAAATCTTATGAAGAATTGGCTGGATAATAGCGAACCCCAATAAGAGGTCCGTTACTATGGTGTAGATTCCAGATCATAGGCTACCTCAGAGGGAGGAAAAAATGTACTAACCTCAAGTCAGAACATAAGCCATATTTATTACCTAGTTAAGTATATAAGGGCCATAGGCAACCTTGCCCTAAGGGGCCACACTCAGACTTACCTAATAATTCCTTTGTAGGCTCCCAGATATGCGAGTTTAACCCTTGTAACTACAGCTTCTTGTTGTGACGGCATATTACTGCTAACTGCCTGTTGACTGCTCTATTGACTGCCCCATTAACTGCCCCATTAACCTCCATTGGGTCAGCTTAAATACTTTCTTATAATGTAAGCATTCTATAATTCTGAATTCCAGACTTGAACTAATTTCAGCACCTTTTGTCAAATGGGTATTACAACAATAACCCTACTTCTCTTTCATAGCAGGGCATTTATTATGCTTTGTTGGTCCCATTGGCCTGCCCTTTGGTGCAAGCATGGAGGTATGGCCTGCACATAACCAACTAAACAATAGAGCTGAGATCTTGCTGCCTTACTCCTTACAAGTACTATGTCTCCAAGCCATATCCATCCTTTCCACTAGCACACTTCTAAAAAATATTTTTAAAATTAAAGCAAAATTCATCCAGACAAATAACAGAGGGAGGATTTACTTCCATAGAAAAGATCTGACACTTCTAACATGCATGTAGCCTGTATAACATAGGGAACTCATTTGTTTCATAATTACATATATAGTGACATATCCTCTAGGTCTGTAATAATCTTAGTGATTCCTTTCTTGGAAGTGTTGAAAACAGTGTTGTTATGATAAATTAACTTTAAAGAGAGTCGATTAATGGCACTAAACAACACTTTTAAATTTTTCCGGAACATGTTTCAGAGGCTTTGCCTCTATCCTCAGCTGGCCATCGACTAGTTTTCATTGGTGTAGTTGACGATATTTTGTCACAGGTCTCCTCTGGTGGCGGTTCAAAAAACTTGCTGAACAAATCTTTCTTGGGGGATGTTGAAATTGAATACTTTGTTCCTATTTTTTGAAATGAAGATTTGTTCCCATGTGGATAGTTCTTGTTTCCTGATGTATGTTTTAGTAGTTTTGGTTCTGGATTTATGTTGTGGTTTTTTTCCCAAAAATGTGTGGCAACTGCTGATTTTTCTAATTGTTTATATTTTATGTTTCTAAAGTGTTCCTTTGCTCTTGTTTCTAAATTTCTTTTGGTTTTTCCAATATAAATTTGACTACAGTCATTGCATTCAATTTGATATATACCAGATTTTTTGTTAGATGGAATGGCGTCTTTGATGTTTGAGCAAATTAGGTTTTTTAAGGAGAAATGGTTGACTGGTGCTAGTTGAATGTTTTGTTTTTTGAAGACTTTTTTGAATTTATCATAGGCCCATGGATGGTAAGTGAATTTTTTGAAAATCATATTAGTTTCTGTAGCTGAGAGGGTTGTGGTTTCCTTTAGTAGCTTCTTTTTTGCTAAGTTCACTTTTTTGTCCACTAATGATTTGGGAAAGTTATTTTTTTTTTTTTTTTTGCTATTTCAATTATTTTGTTGTATTCTTATTGAAAATGTTATTTTAGTTATTTTAGGTGTCACAGCTGTTCTACTCAACACTTTATCAGACAGTGGTCTATTGCTTTCTCTTTTCTGTCTGAAATATGCCTTTAAAGCACATACCATCTAATGAGCTTAACCGTAAATTGCCATTCCTTGTCCAAACTGGGCGCGTGTGTGTGTGTGTGTGGTCCCCCCCCCAATGAAATGAATTGCATGGTCTTCCTCTGTGCTTTTTTCTAGGATTAGATGTCACACAATTTGTAATACAGGTTTCAAAGTTTAAGATCTTATAATTGCCATAATACTGGCCATTCACTATACTATAGGTGCATGTTTAGCACTCAAGAAATAACAGAATGCAGTATCATAATTTGTTTATTTAAAATAAATTTAATGTACAGCAATACCTATGCATTCAAGTTCAGGGTTAAAGATTAACTTTTGTCATGACAACAAACACAACATGGCTGTGCTGTAAGCATGCTGAGCAAGCTGTCAGGATGGAGAAGTAACGTTAATTCCACTATAATATTAATGTATTGGTTCATAAATAATCTTAAGAATTGAAGTTGCAGCTGATGCTCCTCCAGCATTGTTAAACCAAGGCACCATTTAAATTTAGTCTCTTCATTTATCTTTTTTTTTTTTTTTTTTAAGTTCCCCCTTTTTTTTTAAAGATGTCTCTGACTGTTAAATGTTGATTTAAAACTGTATTATATGAAATACAGTTTATATTTGATTATGGAATAAGTAATTTCATTGCAGAATAAGAAATTGAATGATTTTATGCATTCACTTCTGTTGCCAAGGTGAAAAAAATTGACACTTTTTCTTTGGAAAACTTCAAGTATAACCATATTTATGTAAAATGCTTTATTAATTAGAACTTCCTTACAAGATAAACAAAAAGTGTTAAAAAATAAAATAAATATCAGCAATATGGTTTGCTTTATTAGGCATAGATATTCAATGAATTATATTATTTGCTTGGAGGTGTATATTGTCGCGGCGCTGGGCATAAACGTTTCGGCACAAATAGATAATAGACAGCGGATAATGTTTCACGAGCTTGCATAAGCAGTTAACGATAACGCGGCGAGTGTTTACAAAGCTGGCAAACAATGTTACCTCAGATAAAGGACTTGCCAGCACAGGTAGGATTTCATGTCTGGAAGTTTCTAGAGATAATCTCGATTGACGGAGAACGATTGTTTTTCTTGTTTGCTCGAGAAGGTTCTCGAGTTATGAATGGAGATATAAAAAGGGATTGTGACACGCCAGCAGGACAGTTGTTGTGTAACAAGAGCTGTGTGTAAAACAAGATTCAGCTGTGAAGTGTTTGTTATTGTCCTCGTCCTCTACCTTGGAAGATTGTGTTGTTATGCAGTGTAATGTTACGTGAGAGTTGAACAGTGTATTTCAATGGAAATAAAGGAGATTTTTAATTTCTGCAACTCGGACTTTTAATTCTACGAACCCACAAAGTCACAACTCGTGTCAGGAGTGCGACATGGAGGCCATATTGGAAAAGATTTTGTAAAAGATGACGAAAATGAAAGCAGCAAATGACAACCTCTCTGCAAAAACAGAAGCGGCAAATAACAACCCGGCCGCAGAGTTGAAACAAATGAAGACTGCTAATGACAACATCGCCGAGAAGATGGAACAAATGAAGACCGAATTAACGACGAAGACGTAGGCGGCAAATAACAACCTGGCCGTGGAACTGAAAGCGGCAAATGAGGCCCTCGCCGCAAAGTTTGAAGAGCAGTTGAACGGCTTAAGGGATGACGTCGCGGAGCTGGGCAAGCGGATGGGTCAAGTGGACGAGCGCCTTAACGATTTAAAGGAGAAGGCCGACAATAACGCCAAGTCCCTGAATGCCATGGTGGAAGATGTCGACCTTGCGAACTGCGTAAACAACCTGGAAGGAAAGGCTGACAGCAACACAAAGTCCCTGAACGCCATGGTGGAGGACGTCGTCTGCAGGAGGTTAAAGGATTTAAAGGTCGACGCGCCGGGATGCGACAAATCGGCGAGCGTCAAACCTCTAAATACGACGGCACGACAACTTACGAAATCTTCCGCCGCCAGTTTGATGCAGTGGCCAAGAACAACAAATGGACACCAGAGGAAGAGGCCACACAGTTAATAGCCAGCCTCCAGGGAGGGGCCGCGGAAGTCCTGAACGTGGTACAGACAATGGCGGCGCCCAAGGACATCTGGGAGGCCCTGGATTATCGTTTTGGAAACCACCTCTTAGCCGCACCGTATCACAGCCAGGTAAAGGTAAGGTCACAGCAGCCAAGGGAGACGCTGCAGGAGTTCGCCCTGGCAGTTGAGCAACTGGCTAGCAAGGCCCTAGTCGATCTCCCACCAGAATTCGTATCCCGGGAAGCTGCCTACACATTCGTTGACGGGGTACGAGACATGGAGATCTCTCAGCGCCTACTACTCGGCTATTATAAAACCATCCACGAGGCGCTAACAGCAGCATTAAGAATGGAGGCGGCAAAGGTAACAGCTATCCCGATGTCGAGAACGAGGAGTGTCCGCTACACCGTAAACAGAAGACCAGCCCAGGGACGCCGCCGAAATCCTAGTGGCGTGTGCTGCGGGTGCGGCCAGCCGGGACACACGGAGAGACAGCCGATACCAGGAAGAGGAGCCGGAAGAACGAGTCAGGCCCATCGTGGAGAGGGGCACGTCGTCGCCATCACTACCATCTCCTCGAGTGACACTGCATGCCGTCAGCTGGCGCATGGATGACAGCCTCATCGCGGACGGTTGGGTGAGAGGGTAGCTGTGCCGCGTACTGGTAGACACTGGGGCGGCCGTCACCATCATCAGACCTGACATGGCCAAGGGTTTTCCGACGAGGAAGCCGAGCCGACCATACCAGCTTGTGACGGCATCGGGTGACATCTTGCCTGTGGAGGAGGCCCTGCTGGAGTTGACCTTCGGACGGTGAGTCGTGCGTCAATGGGTGTTCGTCGCGAAGGTGACTGAGTAGGTGATACTGGGATTGGATGCCCTCAGGAGCCACAAGGCGACGGTCGACGTCGGCAGGAAGCTCCTGCAGCTCAATGGACAAGAGGTGATACTCAGGCAGCCCGAAGAGTGCCATGGAATTTGCAGGGTCGTTCTGAAGGAAGATGTGGTTGTACCCGCGAGAAGCGAGGTGGTTGTGACGGCAGCGGACAAAGAACATGATGCTGGACCAGATGACACCTGTGCACGGAGTGTGTGTAGCCAGGAGACATTATTGCGGTGCCGAGAGGAGGTGACAGTGAGGCTGCTCAACCTGGCAGACACCGATCACGATGTCCAGGCCGGAACGGAGCTGGGGATGTGCGAGCCCTGGTCAGCATGACAGCTATGTACAAGACACAGGAGCCGATGCTGACGCAGCACCTGGGGCCCCGGCAGGAAGGCTTACTGGAGAGGGCGGCCGACCACCTGACCTCAGGGACCACGTGCCCCACCGCATCGACACCGGAGACACCCGGCCTATTCGGCAACCACCTAGACGCATTCCGCTGGCGAAACAAGCGGCAGTACGGGATATGGTAGATGACATGAAATCCAGGGGAGTGATTGAAGAGTCTGACTGCCCTTGGTGTTCCCCTGTAGTTCTGGTGACAAAGAAGAACAGCAAGCTATGCTTCTGTGTGGACTACAGGAAGCTGAACGCTGTCACCCGGAAGGACTGTTTCCCCTTACCCCGGATTGACGACACCCTGGACACGCTAGCTGGTGCACAGTGGTTCTCGACCCTGGACCTGAAGTCGGTTTACTGGCAGGTGGCTCTAGACCTGAGAGACAAGGAAAAGACTGCATTCTCGACAGGCCAAGGGCTTTGGCAGTTCACAGTTATGCCCTCTGGCCTCTGCAATGCACCAGCCACATTTCGACGCCTCATGGAATCAGTAATGAGAGGATTGACATATGACACATGCCTGCTATACTTGGACGACATCATTGTCAGCAGGACGTTCGAAGACCAACTTGACAACCTAAGCAAGGTGTTACAGAGACTGCAGGCAACCAACTTGAAGCTGAGCACGAAGAAGTACCTGCAACTTGACAACCTAAGCAAGGTGTTACAGAGACTGCAGGCAACCAACTTGAAGCTGAGCACGAAGAAGTACCTGCAAGGTGGTTAACTACTTGGGCCACATAGTCTCACCAACCGGAGTGGCCACAGACTCGGAGAAAACCCCGGCTGTGAGAGATTAGCCTCGGCCAAAGGATAAGCGAGTGTTGCGCAGTTTCCTGGGGCTGTGCAGTTTCCGCCATTTCATAAAGGGGTTCTCCAACATCGCCAAACCCCTTATTCGCCTGACAGAGGAACAGCGACCCTATGTGTGGACGGAGGACGCTGAACACGCTTTCTAGCACCTGAAGAAGACACCGCAGTGCTCCTATTTTGGGATTTCCACAACCAGGCGGCACTTTCATTGTGGACACAGATGCCAGCGACCATTGCATTAGAGGCATTCTATCGCAAGCTCAGGACGGCCACAAACTGGTGATAGCCTACTGCAGCAAGACTCTATCCAAAGCAGAGAAGAACTACTGCATCACCTGGCAAGAATTACTGGCGGTAGTAAAGACCTTGGAGCACTTCCACAAGTACCTGTATGGTCAGCCATTCCATCTCAGGACTGACCATTCCGCCCTAACCTGGCTATTGAGCTTTAAGAACCTGGAAGGCCAGACAGCATGTTGGGTCCAGAGGCTGCAGGAGTACGACTTCACCTCTGAACATTGTAAAAGGAAGACCCACTGTAACGCAGATGCCATATCTCGAAGACCCTGCCCAGAGGAGTGCAGCCAATGCACAAGAGTGGAAGAAAAGAAGCGTGCTGCAGCAGTCCGAGTAGTCACGGCTGTACCTGCGGATGGCTGGGATAGCGCAGGCCTGAGGAGGGAGCAGCTGACGGACACAGACTTGGGGCCACTCTTGAGAGAAGTGGAGGCAGGAACAAGACCAACCTGGGAGGACATCGCGCTGAGGAGCACCACCTACAAGTCGTATTGGGCCCAATGGGGTTCATTGAAGACAGAGGGCGTGGTGTCCCGGGTATGGGAATCGCCTGATGGGAAGACGCAGAGGGAGCATACTTCCCCCGAAGTAGGGTCCCGGAAGTCTTGAAGGAAGTGCACGCCATTACTTCAGGAGGACACCTGGGAGCAAACCGAATGATCGACAAACTCTGACAGCGCTACTACTGGCTGAGGCTCCGAGCAGATGCTGAGAGATCGTGCCATCAATGTCATGTGTGCGCGGCGAGTTGCGGCCCCCAGACCAGGAGCTGGGCTCGCATGCAACAGTACGTCGGAGCGCCATTTGAAAGGATCGCTGTCGACATAGCTGGACCATTTCCCGTGTCCGACCGAGGCAACAAGTACCTGATGGTGGTCGTGGACTACTTCACCAAGTGGCCGGAGGTGTATGCCATTCCGAACCAGGAGGCGAAGACAATCACGGATTGCCTTGTGGAGCAAGTGTTCTGCCGAATTGGGGTGTCGTTAGAGCTCCACAGCGACCAGGGCACCAATTTTGAATCCAACCTGATGAAGGAGGCACTAGAAAGACTTGGGGTGAACAAGACCAGCACCACACCCCTACATCCACAGTCGGATGGCATGGTCGAGAGATACATCAAGACCTTAGAAGAACACCTGAGGAAGGTCGTGGCCAGCCATCAGCGAGACTGGGACATAAAGGTGCCACTGTTCGTACTGGCCTACTGCTCATCAACACGCGACACCACTGGAATGATGCTAGCCAGTTTAATGTTCGGCCGAGAGGTACGCCTCCCCTGTGATCTGGCTTTTGGAGGACCCCCGGATGCAAAACAGCCAGCAACCGAGTATGTGGAGAACCTGGTGGACCATCTCCACGACATGCATGAGATGGCTCATCAGAACATCCAGAAGATGAGCGACCGCATTAAGACCCGATACGACAGGCAAGCCAACAGCCAAGGGTTCTAGCAGGGTGACCTAGTCTGGTTGTACCGCCCTAGCTGGACCAAGGGACGATGCCCGAAGCTCCAGCAACCATGGCAGTGACCGCATCGGGTGGTAAAGAGGATTAGCGACGTGGTCTACTGTCTCCAGAAGGTTCCCCGAGGGAAGATGTTGGTGGTACACCTGGATCGTCTGGCCCGCTATGATGGTAATGTTTGGGACGACCAGCCTTGAGGAGGGAGCAGTGTCATGGCGCTGGTCATAAACGTTTCGGCGCAAATAGATAATAGACAGCGGATAATGTTTCACGAGCTTGTATAAGCAGTTAACGATAACGCTGCGAGTGTTTACAAAGCTGGCAAACAATGTTACCTCAGATAAAGGACTTACCGGCACAGGTAGGATTTCATGTCTGGAAGTTTCTAGAGATATCTCGATTGGCGGAAAATGATTATTTTTCTTGTTTGCTCGAGAAGGTTCTCTAGTTATAAATGGAGATATAAAAAGGGATTGTGACACGCCAGCAGGACATTTGGTGTTTAACAAGAGTTGTGTGTAAAACAAGATTCAGCTGTGAAGTGTTTGTTATTGTCCTCGACGTTGGAAGATTGTGTTATGCGATGTAATGTTGTTACGTGAGAATTGAACCGTGTATTTCGACGGAAATAAAGGAGATTTTTAATTTCTGCAACTTGGACTTTTAATTCTACGAACCCACAAAGTCACAATATAATTTTCCCTTCACATTATAGTTATTTTTGTTAACCAATAATAATTAAAGGAAAGTGAAAAGTCCTGAAACGTTTGCTTATATCTGATTGTTTACCATGGCATTAGTAACCTTTCTGTAAATGAAGCTTGCAGAAGGAAAATTATGTGAATGCTTGCCAGTTTAAATTTCATTAATAATTCCATTAACTTGAATTTGTTCTTCAGTTGGGTGCAATATAACTTATACATGATCTCGTGTAAGCCTATTCCAAATTTCTCACTAAGAACTATTTACAATATTGTGCTCTTAATAGCCTCTTGGCAGTAATGTATCCAACACTTAATACAATTGCATGCTATGATCCCTAGCGGTATATCCATAAATTATAAAAGTTACATAAACTCCTATCACTATGGACAGGAATCCATTATTACTTTGGTACTAAGATCTTTCTTTCTTTTTTCTTTTCTTTTAATTTTTCTTAATAGTTCCTGTAATTTTCTGTTCTCTTGTTTTCATATTCCTATATACTATATAGATATTCCTAATTATGTCACTTGGTAATTGCTGCTATCTCTATAGGACAAATTCTATGCATTTTGGTCTCCTTTAATCTAAAATGTAGTGGCAGTCATTTTTAATTCCCTGCATAATGGACATACATTCAGTCCAATTGTCCCTCTCATGCCCCTGAATTTTACTATCACTGTTCTAGACCAAACCCACCCTAATATTAACCTAATTTGTTACAAATGTCTTTGTATCTTTCTTCCGTTAAGTCCTGTTTAATTTGTCTATTAAGCAGCAGCAACTTTTTTTTTTTTTTTTTTTTTATCCTTGTTACTAGTGAAAATTTCTAGTTTGTCAATATTTGTGGTCCTCAGTATAAACACTTTCAGGAATCCAATTCTAAATTTTCCCTTTTCTTCATTATACCAATTTCCCCTAGAATCCTAAGTATTTACTTCAGATTTCTTCTGCAACCTTAATCATGCTTTTTAATGGTAGACTTATTTGTAGTCAGTTTTTTTACACTTCTACCACTTGCATTTTTATTTTTTGAGGGACTAGTTTTGGGAGCTGTTGCTTCCATTTTCAATCTTGAAGGTCTGACTATGATCTGTTGTCTGTCTTCTCTCTGGTGGAACTATCAAATTATCGCCTGGTGGGATATAAAAGTTGATTACTCGTCCTTGTTTTTCTAGATTAAGATGTTCTTCCATGTCTGTTTTGGTATATCACACCTTTTAATGATTTTGGATTTGGGTCAAGGTCAAATGCTGACTTACCTTCCTGTTTCATTTTGATGTTTTTTAAATGCTCTTTGACTCTGATTTTTAGGTCTCTTTTACCTTGCTCAATGCAGCACTTTTCACAATTCTTACAGCTTACTTGGTATATTCCAGATCTATTGATTGATGGGATTTCATCTTTTGTTTTTTAATTCAACAATTTTAATACTGAATATCTATTTGTAGGTGTCAAGATGATATCTTCCTGTAGTTGCTTATTTAAAACCGAAAAATTATTACCCTTGCTGGTGAATATATACATTCTATTGTATTAAACTATCTTACAGATAATTAAACATGACAAACCTTCCAATGTGTAAGACTATGATACAATGAAGCACAAAATTAATATAATTTTGAGTCGAACTAATACTCAATGCTCCACTTATTGCTAGTATTTACCTAGAACTCATTTTGTTAGGATCTTCCTAACATCAGTTGTTATTGACTATTGGAATATATCAAAGAGTACAATAATATTCACATTGCAGAATACAGTGAAATCAGTGCAAAAGTCTTCAAGGAGCACAGTATTACTTTGGCCCCTCAGAACAAATTTAGGTTACAACACCTTTTGAAATCGCATAATACAAAGGAGATAACCAGACAAAAAATCAGGTGTGTACTGGATAAACTGCAAAGGCTGTAACAACTTTTACATTGGAAAAACTAAAAGGAACTTTAACATTAGGCTTAAAGAGCATATTAGGAAGATCAGGAACAAAGAAATAGATAAATCAGCGGTAGTGTATCATTTTTGGAAGGACAATCATGATATAGAGTGAGAAATCCACTTATTAGAAGATGTCCAAGATCCAGCTGCATTAACCATGTAGGGGAAAATCTTCATAAAGAAATTTGAAGAAAACCCAAACTTTTAAGTTCATCAGGATACCGACAGAGATGCACCCATCACCTCCACTGAGTTCACCAAACCAACGTCCAGTGGTCGACAACACCTGATGATGTTAGGAAGATCCTAACGAAACCATTCTAGGTAAATACTAGCAATAAGTGGAGCACTGAGTATTAGTTCAACTCAAAATTATATTAATGACAAACCTTATTGTGCATGACCACTGTATGAGAACTGCAGACAATTTGCATATACCAGCAAATGGCTTGAAACGGTTCTAGAAAGGAAGTTACTAATCTGCATTTAAAATTCATAATAACTTTCCAATCTACCTGAAAGTATTAGGTAATCCTAATCAACATAAAATCTCAGGGAAATGTTTAAAATCTAATTACAAATTCACTTCCCAAATAATATGGTAGAATTCTTTTAATAACTCATTCAACAGATAAATTTGCAAAAATAGAGCAGATTGCATGCCACAGCATTTTGATTTTCATTACTTTTGAGTTGCTATGTGTATACTGGGGTTGATGCTTAAAATGGTGATAGTTTAGAAATTGTAACATATAAAAAAATGAGGAAACAAGTGTACTAATGGTGGTGGGTGTATTGTGTGTCATTTGCCATAAACGTATGACATCTTCAGTGTCCCTGAGCTCATGGTAGGGATCCAACAAACAAAAACAATAAAAAGGTAGAGTCAGACTGAAAAATTTAACGCCATAGTTGGGATTTGAACCCCAGATCCGTTCCATTGAATTTTTCAGTCTGACTCTACCTTTCCATACTTAAGCTTACAGACACCCAGTGTGCAAGAACAATTAATTATTTTGCTGTTCTTCCTCATGTTTCCAAACCTCAATTCATACTTCATATAGGCTTCCACTAACATCTTTTAAACCCTTTCCAGTCACTTAGGTATTTTGCAAAGACATTCCTTTATTGCCTTCTTCACAAGTTTGCCTTTTGCTAAAACACTTGTTCGTTGCACTCAGTTTTTGCCTAGGATAACTCGTAAGGTATCAGATTTTTTCATTAACCCCATTTTTTAACCTAGACTAAATCTTTCATCCCAGTTTAGCTTATTATCCTTTTTGGAAACTATAAGTTTTTTATTATTATTATTGTTATTAATCAACCAATCCTCAGTCTTCACTGTTTCCTCCTAAGTTATAGATATGGGTGAGCAGATTTCAATGGCAACTTCCTGACATTAAGCTGAAAGATAAGTTCCTGTAACATCTTATATAATGCATGATTGCATAAATAAAAAATAAAGTTGATCAAAGATTTTATCACAAATGTTGCCACACCTTTGTTTACCTTTGCAATTAGTCTAGCGAGGTAGACCTACAAAAGATGAGTTATAAAGTCATTAGCATATGCTTTGCAACCACGCAGCATTGGTGTGTGTGTGGGAGGGGGTCAGGAATGTTCACTGTAAACTATCTGCCACAACTGCGACATCAGGTTCTCTGTGTTTCAGACGAGTCTAATGCACAGCAGACTTTACAAATCAAGAGTATGCTTCTTGCTTATGGAACCAACTGGAACGTTAGTGAAGTGTAACATTTGGAATAAGTTCCCCAATAGAATTCCAAATGCAAACGTCATAGCAAAGAATCCCAACGGAGCACATTTTGAGCATCTACTGTAAATACACATTTTGTTGATGATGCCAATAATAAATTTGCTATTTAGTAAATATGTGTCTTTGGTTTAATTTTACATGATACAACTGAATGAAATATTTCCGTAGTTAACATTTGAATTTGCTATCTTTGGTCATCAGATTATATCTTAAGTATAATTTTACATAACTTTTAGTTTAGATCTTGTGAGTACAATTGAAAAGCTTAAAAGAAAAGCATTCCACACATTGTTACTGCAGTAGTGATATACACAAGGCATTTGGCAAACCGGCTTTCAAGTGGTGGCATAGTTTAGATTCTCACATGTTGCAGGTGTGAATGCATGTCTGGCTGCATACCAAAACAAAAGCACTCATTTCTGAAATACTACTCTGTTGCCAAACTAAGCAGATAACGTATTCAGTAATGTGTGTTTGGAGGAATTTAGTAACAGTGACGTCAAAATTAATATAAAAATTATTTGTGGTTGGTTTATTGACACTCGTCACTTACTTATTGACGAGTGTCAATAAACCAACCACAAATAATTTTGTATTCAGTAATGTTCACTTATGTCCATTATCTTTCATGAAATAGAAATGAAATCATATTCAGATAAATGAAATTGTTAGGGGCTTTATTATTCATTACATTTGGATCTCCCAGCTTGCGAAATCTGCGCACTCATACCCATAACCTCTATATATCCAAAATTGATCATCTGCAGAATCCTGTTGTCTTTGTAACTTTGAAAATATCTGACTAAATATATGGATTAACTGTTGGTGTTACATGTATGCTCAGTATGACTGGCCCACAGTAACTGTTTATCTACTATTATTCCAAGAAACCTATATGAATAGTATTACAGATGTAAAAGATTTTAAAATTTGTTTTACTGTAGAAAACTTAGCAAGTGCCTGTGTGTAACCAGGAGTAATAGGAAGATCGATATTTTTTGTCTGAAAAGATCTGTCAATGCTTGGTCGATACAAACCTTCTTGTGTTGGGTATAGGAGTATAATACATTCACGTAATTGATGGAGTATGTGCTACGCAAGTGACATGAATTATTTTTGTAAAACTCGCGGAAAGAAGTTAACTTGTTTTATCATTAATTAAATTTAAAGGGAGTCGATTAAATACTAAACAACACTTTCTGGAAAAATTTAAAAGTGTTGTTTAGTGTCATTAATCGACTCCCTTTAAATTTAATTTATTATAACAACACTGTTTTCAACACTTCCAAGAAAGGAATTGTTTTATCATGTGAGGTAAGAAAGAGCGTTAGTGTCATTTTATACCATTTGAGCATCTCTTATGCATAATTACAATGAATAACCTCACAATAATTATTTCCTAACAAATATTTTATCATTTTTAATACACTGATAACATTCCCATTTTTCTGAAACTTTCATCTTGGGTTTTGTAAATGCTCACCCCAAATTTTTCATTTCTACAAGCTGCTCTAATTTGTTTGCAAAGTTTGATCATGTTGATATAGAAAAATAAGTTTTTTAATGTTGATTGTTCAGAAGACTTATGTCAATACATTTAGTTTAAAAAGTCTGAAGTTGAACATTACTTACCTGCTGCAGCAAAAGCTCCATATTAATTAAAATAATACAAGGAACACTGATTGTTCAACACTCAAAAGAAGCACTCAAAGAAGCTACTGATCACACAGAAAATGAAGCTAGTCACAGTGAAGCAACAAATATTACACAAATAAAAATATTTGTAACAGAGTCTCCACTTAACTTAGAAGTTGATAATTCCTTCTTCTTTAGAAAAGATCGATTTTGAAGGCACTAATTTTTTAGCTTTATCTTGTAATATTATAATAATTTGCTGCAAGCTTCAGCTACCTTTTTAAGAAATTGATGAATTCTTCACAGAACTCAAAAGAGACTAGTTTTGTAAATATCTTATACATCTTAAGTCATTTTGTTTATTCTGTTATCGTTACAGCCACTAGGTGACTGATTTCACTGAACAACAAATTTCAACTTTTGCTTTTGCACTGGAAAGAAAATGGGTGACTTAACTCAACTCTTAAGTTCAGAATTGTCACATACTGTTTTTTTGGAGATATTGGCTTCAATGTTTTTGAAAAAATAACACACATGTAGATGTAATTAAAATATTTTAATCAATCCTGAGTAGAAATAATTTCATATAGCTCAACATTACAATGAAAAAGTTATACAGAATCAATAAATTATTGTTAACAGTGAACTAACCATTCATATTTAGGTAGCCGTCATGCAAAAGCTTTAAAATATTTTATAATTTTACAGCTAACATACTAAATGACCACTTTCTACTGTATCGCTTCTCTGGCAATTATATCCTGATGAAACCGTTTTCCTTGCTCATCACTCAGCACCCAGGTTGAGAGGAAAGAAGTCAAAGTTCAATTGCAAAAAATGTATTTTTTGGGACATATTGCACCCTAAATTTTTATATGCTTTTAGCATGTTCTCAGTTTCCTTGTAAGTTGTCAACTTTTGTATTTCCCAGGAAATTTTTGCATACGTGTTTGAATCCCACCAATGCTGCTTTCTCATTTTTGAAAAGAGATCCTCCAAGTGCCGGTCTTTCATCAATTTGTGTATTTGTGGGCCACTAAAAGTACCTTCTTTTAATTTTGCTTCGCTTATTCTTGGAAACTTTCAAATACTGAAAACCCCCTACTCTCACTGTTCAAAGTGTTCACAAAATTTTTCGTTAAACCGAACTCAGTTTGAAGCGATGGTAGTACAATTTTCTAATGTTTCATACTTGACTCTTTTCACCTGGTATTAAAGCTCTCCTTACAGGCCACTCAGTTACTTCACAATGTTTTTCTTTAGCCCAACTGTCCCACTCATATGTATAAAACAACAAAACTTAAGAAACCACTCTGCATTCCCAGGAATAACCCTATGACATTTAAATCTTAACAGATTTGCCATTCATACATTGTATAGTTTATGGCTTTCAAAACTATCTCCAAGTTCTCACATGCTTCTTTCATCTGGACAGCATGTACTATAGGGACAGAAGGATAAGAGTTACCATTATGTAATAAAATTGCTTTAAACTTAACTTCGATGAATCAATGAAAAGATACCATTTAGATGGCTTGTAATTGTCACTCAGTTGTTCCATAAGCCCATTAACCGCTTTGCCGATGGCCATTTAAACCCTTCAGGGGCCGGAAACGGATACCCAATAAACAGAACAAGACATTTAAATTGTTAATGCTGTAAAAATGCATCATAAATACAATTCCGTATCTTCCGTATTTATTAAGTTATTTAAACGAAACAAAAACTGGTTCAAAACCCATTAAAGGCAGTATACATCTACAGTAACAATAAAGTAGAGACTATATTAATAAATCATCAAAATTTCACTACTTTATTTCACTGTAGCAAAAGCCATTATTTGCACCTAATATTTGAATCATTTTGTTTTGTGTGTATACAAACCAATGTATGTATGTTTAGCTATGCAAGCGACTAGTTTAGTTTATTTATGCTATACCAAGCGATAGTCATACGGGTATATGTTGCGTTACACTGAAAAGAAAACTCTCTGTCAGCATCTGTTATTACAGTGTTTCTCAACCAAGGTTTCTGGTAGCCTTATGCAGCTGTTTTTGCTCAGTATTTTAGTTATTTATACTCTCTCTGTGTTCAGAGTGATTTCTTATAACTGTCAAGAGCTAAATGAATGACACATTTGAAATTGTTAAATTTCAATATTAACCATTGCTTATCCCCATAATGTAGCAAATAAATAACCTTGCATATGATGTATACAGGCTTCTGATATTACTGTAGAAAATCTGGAATATTTGTTGTGCGATTATGAAGATGTTTAGGATATAGTTAGCAGTGACGTGTACTGGTCTACAGATGGCATATTAGCTACTCCATTGTTTGGGGGAAGTGGCGGGTGAAATATGGGTGATGTGGATGAGCTATTACTAGCTATCCCTCTTTACGAAAAACAGTTAAATGTTAAAAAAAAAGTATTTTTATACCACTGGATGTAACCATGCACAATTGTTTAGTAATTTTCAGAGCTGTAAATTCATGCAAGACATCTACCTGTACTTGTGCGTATAAATAGCTCGTAACCTAATTGAGTATTATAATCAGAGGTAAGGGGTAAGAAATTCAACATGACATCACCCCTCATACTTGAGAGAAAACGCTTTCCTAAAAGTATACCACCCACAACCAAAAACGTTGCAACCGTTTTGAAAATGTCTAGTGTGTTGTGAAAAAAAAGTTCGCAAGGAAACCAATATTATTTGGTGTGAATCTGTAGATGTGCTTTTGGGTGTTTATCCCGGTTTGGAGGTGTACAATTCATAAAGAAACCTTTAAGGGTATATTTATATCCCATATAGAACTGTTTAAATTTATTGTAAAATAGGAAGATTAAAATAATTGGCATTAAATGCATGTATGCGCAGGACGTCTATACACAACCATATCGGTTTAGGGCATTTTAACTTGGACGTCATATGATGTCCATAAAAAAATGTCAGAGTTTCCACATTTTCTGAATGCTGTTACATTTACTCCAGGCTGAAGCAAGTTCCAGTTTTGCAGTTGTGACCTTAAAAGTTCCAACTGAGTTTTTGTTAAATTAAGATCCCTTACTAGATCATTCAGCTCGGCTTGGGAAATCAAATGAGGTTTAGATTGAGGTTCTGGCAACTGGAAATCTGGGTCACCAGTTTTGCATACTAAAGGACCAGATTCTTCTTCAGGAGAATTATTTGAAGGTACATCATCTAACATCCATAGTTCAGCTGGCTTAGGAGCTGGAAGGAAATTGTCATGAAGTGCAGGTTTTATCTAAGTAATATTTTGATACTCTGACATGTTTTCACTTTGAAGAGAAGCCGGATACTTTTGTTAAACAGAAGTAATAATCTGTAATATGATCCCTTGGTTCTCTCTATAGCAGTGGTATTAATTTATGAGCCATTTAACCACCCCTAAGGGTATTGCGAACACCTAGTGCAACATGTACTTGGTGCCTACTTACTTCCTTTCATCCCGTGCAACATGTACTTGGTGCCTACTTACTTCCTTTCATCCCTAGCTTTACACCCAAAGTATAACTCGTAAACCTTTCTCACCATAGGAGTTACAGATTTTATCAGAGATTTTGCTGTACATTCACCACAGATATAACAAAATAGGTTAGCAGAATTTAAACACTTGTGAGACATTTCAAAACAATAACATCTGTAAATAAACAAACAACTGCAGTCAGCATGCAGTTAAATGGAGTCCGAAGTTTATAATTCCTTTTTAATAGTTTCACAAAAACGTATTGCGTCAAAGAACACATTCACTGCACTGTGATGAGAGATACTTGTATACAATTACTATTCATTCCAAACATGACAACACGGCTTTATGATGCACAGTAGAGAGCATGGTAAGGTAAGGAATTCTTTCCAGCCAGAGAGGATGAAGAGAGTGGGGGTGAAGAATAGCTGGCTTACATCTAAAGATGGTATAGAGTGATTGTAGTTAAAAGGCTTGTGTTAAAGTGATGTTCAGCAAAGGCAAACAGCAATATGTCATTCTTGGATTTTTGCCATCATTGCTCCAGTATCGTCATGGATAGATGCCATTTGCTGTCCCTCTTAAGACCTTTCAAAGGAGTCATATTTTAATCCCCTTTTTCAAAATGCAGAAGTTACCTCAGCTGCAATAAAACTCTTCCCAGCCTTGAATGACAACATATTGGGAGGGTGATCTGACCAATAAAGGTTGAGTAGCGATGGAAGTATCGAAGCACAGCAGATTTTTGCAAATCACAAAAAGGGCAATTTCTAAATAAAAAAAAAAATAAAAAAAACACACACACATTAGGTGATATAAAACATATTTCAGTTCTGAAATTCATGCTTAAAAATCTATTAAAATCTCCTATATTTGGTCAAGTGCAAATTTCAGTGTTGCACAGCGTTATTTTTCGTATTTATTACCAGATTCAAAATAAATCAAACTTGGAATAGATTGGCAGTGTTGCAAAATTCACTATGCAAATTCGATTTTTAAAACAGATATTTACTGCCAAATTACGAGGGTGGTTCAATAAGTAATGCAATACATTTTTTTTTTTTTATTTCTTTCTTTATTTCTGAAACAGGGATAGTTTTATTCAGCATTCAAATAAACCATGTTATTCCCCATTCTTTTAGCTACACATTTTTCAAGGTAATCTCCCTTCAATGCTACGGCTTGATTTCCCCTTTAAATGAGGGCCTGTATGCCTGTACGGTACCATTCCACTGTTATATGTCAAGCCAATGCTAAGGCATCAATAACTTCATCATCCGTGTAGTGCTTCCCACAGATTGCGTCCTAAACATATGGAAATCTGACGGTGCTAGATCAGGGCTGTAGGGAGGATGCGGAAGAATAGGCCATTGAAGTTTTGTGAGCTCTTCTCAGGTGCAAAAACTTGTGTGAGGTCCTGCATCGTCATGGGGAAGAAGCTCATTTCGATTTTTGTGCCTACGAACACTGAAGTAGTTTCTTTAATTTTCAAAAATTAGCACAATACACTTCAGAGTTTATCATTTGATAATGGGGAAGGACATCGAACAGAATAACCCCTTCAGCATCCCAGAAGACTAAAGCCATGACTTTACCTGCTGAGGGTATGGCTATAAACCTTTTCTTGGTAGGGGATTGGCTGTGGCGCCACTCCATTGATTTCTGTTCTGTTTCGGGTTCGAAGTGGTGAACCCATGTTTCTTTGCCGGTAACAATATTTGACAAAAAACTATCACCATCAGCCTCATGACAAGCAAGCATTTCTGCACAGATGGTTCTCCTTTGCTCTTTATGGTCTTCGGTTAGACATTGGGGAATCCAGCGGGAACAAACCTTTGAATATCCCAACTGGTGAACAATTGTGACAGCACAACCAACAGAGATGTTCAGCACTAAGGTGTTTGATTGAGATCCGGTGATCATCTCAAATGAGTGTTCGCATGCTCCAACATTGCAGGAGTCACAGCTGTGCACAGCCGTCCAGCACGCAGGAGATCAGATAGTTTTGCTTGACCTTGCAGTGATGATGACACACGCTTTGCCCAATGATTCACCGTGCTTTTGTTCACTGCCAGATCACTGTATACATTCTGCAAGCGCCTATGAATATCTTAGATGTCCTGGTTTTCTGCCAAAAGAAACTCAATCACTGCCCATTGTTTGGAATGCACCTCCGTTACAGATGCCATTTTAAAAGCTCCGTAGAGCGCTGTCACCATCGGAAGTCAATGAAACTTTACGAGATGAAGCGGGAATGTTTGAAAATATTCCACAACTAATTTCAAGTTTTTCCAACCAAAATTGGCTGAGAAAAAATGTGTTGCACTGAGACTGTTGATGGTGACACACACAGATTAGTAAATCTACCCCTCAGCCAGCAAGAATATCAAAAAGAATACCATCAAATCTTAAAAACTGCAATTAAAAATAGATATGGAAAAAGCCTTGTATATAAAAAACTAAAATCATTCAAACTTCAAAAGAGGTTGAAACAGATCACAGCTCTTTCACCAATAAAACAAGAAATTAGATTTGCTAAATTTACTTACCACCCCTGGACCACAAAAAGGTTCCAAAAATATTCAAGAAATACAATATAACTGTGGCACTAAAAAAAACAATTACAACATTAAAAACCTACTTAACAGTAATAATACTGATAAGATAAACCAGAGGAAAAGTCAGGCATTTACAAGATTAAGTGTAAAGACTATGAAAAAATTTACATAGGGAGTACAAAAAGAAACATAGGCACTAGAAAGAAAGAACACTTCAGGTACTTAAGATACAAAAATATTGATAAGTCCACAATAGCAGCTCATTTCTGGTCTGAAAATCATGAAATTGAAGCTAGCACCGAATTACTAAAATACGTACAAAAACATAGTGAACTCGTCATATGGGAGAGAATATACATAGAAAAACATAAAGACCAACTAATGAACTTTGAAATCCCACCAGAAGAGAATCCCACATTTAAGTTCATCATTAAATCAACAGATGGCAGCAGGAGCTCCAGAATTACCGACACCACTGGATCAAGCTTTAGTCGCATAAGAGTCGAAGATGCAAACGATGATTTGTGAAACATGTCCTCAAAATAGGTACGTAAGTGAAGCAGACGTGTAATATGACTCATCTATAAATTAATATTGTTTTGCTTCACTGTGGTGTTCCAATACAGTTAAATCTCGATATGCAAAAGAGATGTTCGCAAAATAGCCTCTTGAGTTCTGTGAAGAATGTATCAATTTCTTAAAAAGATGAGTAAAGTTTGTACAAATTATATTTTATTTCAATGTTTGTATTGCTTCGCTGTTATTAGCTTCTTTTTTACCTATTAATTTATCTTATAAATTTAAAGTTTTACAGCTGTTTTATCAGAACAATTGCAAAAATATTGGTATATCTAAACCCAAGTTTTAAAAGTCAATTGAAATGCATAGTTATTTAAAGTTCAATTGCTCTTCTCTCTGCTGCTTTTGATGAATACTTAATGATTTTAACAGTTTTCCTAGCAATAATAGGAGTTATTTTAAATTTAAAGGGAGTCGATTAATGACACTAAACAACACTTACTTTTAAATTTTTCCGGAACATGTTTCAGAGACTTTGCCTCCATCCTCAACTGGCCATCGACTGGAGGATGGAGGCAAAGTCTCTGAAACATGTTCCGGAAAAATTTAGAAGTGTTGTTTAGTGTCATTGATTGACTCCCGCTTCATTGAGGTAACTTGTGAGTTACATATGCAAAAATTAAACCAGTAAAAAGATGTGGAGTTCTTGCTTATTCACCTCTCTAGGATTGGACTTGTGTTTTGCAGTGAACTTAAGATATTCTCCCATAAACAACTTCACATTGTGTTTGCTGCAACCCTTATTCTTTTGTGGTGGTATTGAGAATAGATATTATTGTTTGAAGCAAAATGTTAAAGACAGTGATGTATTTAACATGTGAAAGTAATGAGTCGGTAATTCAAACACAAACATCACTTAAAGTGATGTTTGTGTTTGAATTACCGACTCATTACTTTCAGATATTGTTGCCTTAAGGTGAACCAAATTGCTGAAATTGCAGCAGTTTTTATTACTTAATCAGTTTTTTTTTTAATTAATTTACGTCCTCCGACATTAAGTCATATCAGATGATGACTGGAATGGATGAAATGATGCTCAAATGATCGCAGGGTCCATAGAGCTTTGAGTTACCCTATATTCGTCTTTCTGGATAAGGGAAAATCCTGGAATAAGCTATCCAGGTAACTCACCCTGACAGAGATTCGAATTTGGAACCTGTTGAACGTGAGGCAGACACACTACCATCTATGCTACTGAGGCGGGCAAACTGCAGCATGCCAAAGTAGTTATACTGGCAGACAGCCAAGTCTTGCTGAAATGAACACCATTCCAGAAACTCAGACCCCGTGACTTTAACGTTGATTGAGACAAGTTAATCCAAAATATTTTGAAAATCCGAATTTGAGAATGTAGTTTTGTGGAAACAATAGTGTCAGCGCTTTAAAGATGCATATTGTTAGAAGGAAATAGTTCTGTAAAAAAAATTAGAGCAAAGTGTCCATCAATTTGTTTAGGAATAAAAGAAATCAGCCAATGGATCGTGGAAGTGTAACTGATGCTGGAACAGGGTTATCAAGACAGTCATATCATGTAGGAGTAACTACAAGTGTAGTTGGTGCTGGTATGGTAGCCTCCAAGTCTACAAACAATAATAGTGCCAACAGCAAAGTGGCACAATCTCAGCAAGCCCAACAGACAATACAACCATCACAGACACAAACAGCTCAACAGCAGCAACAGCAACAGCAGCAGCAGCAACCATCAGCAAATGTTGATGACCATTCTAAGAGTCACCACACCAGCACTGTATCTGTCTCACAAGAGAACAGTGATGGAGGTGGCCCTGGACCTAGTCAGAACACATCTGGCTCTTCACTCCGTTCAGATGGCGAGGATAATTCTTTTAGGCAGTCTCGAGATGCTTTGGCTAACAAGGAACCTATGCCTCCAAGGTGAGTTCAAATATTTCATTTCATACTTGATTCATTTACTGTCTCCTTCCCCTACCTCCCCGTTTTTATAACAGTTTTGTGAAGTCTGGTGTATGGCCACTTTCACCAATAAAAGTAAAAGTTTTCTTTTAATGTCTCATTTCCTATCATTTTGTTAAAAGTTTTAATTTATTACCCTCTTGAATTTCAGCTAGGTTTTAAAAATTTTAAATCATAGCAAAATTTTAAATCATAGACAGCTGTAAATAATGACTTTCAAGAAGACTGTGGCCAAACGACTTTTGAACACATTCTGATATACTTTAGTCATCACAGCAGTGTTCTGTGTCGGTAGCAGACAACTGGTTATGTTTATATATAATTGACACATGATTTTCCCAGTTATTTAAGGTGAGAATTACATCATCAACTTAAAAATGTGAGCAGAGAGGGACTACTTCACTATTTAAAAAGGATTTAATTATAGAACTGATTTTTCAGTATAGAGAAATTAACAAGAGCAGAAAACTAACTTAAATTTAGGATATAGCCTGGATGAAAATCTATGAAAAGCTTAATTGCATTGCTTACATTACTCCCAGCAAGTAGCCATTGCCGCAGTGTTATGCTAACTCAAAATGTAGTTCTAAAAGTCCCAGATGCAAAGGTGTTTGAACTGTTTGAAAGAGATGGACACTGTTTTGGAAATTGAGTGAATGAAAGTGTGTTTGAAATCAAGCAGATGCCAACAAAAGTAATTTATATCTTAAAGCAGTGATTTGGACTTGTGGGATAAACCACAAATAGCTTTGAAAATACAGTGCTATCACCTACCATTAAATGAAAAGTGTCTGTAGCATAGAAGAGATAGTAATGCTTGTGTTGGTAGTACTCTATTCTCTTGCATTGTTTCTTGGGCCATGACTGCTTTGCAGCTTGATTTGCAACAGCCATTTTCCAACTCCGAAATTTTATTGATACAGCAATAACGTAATAGAATTATTGCTAATATTTTGCTGTGAGAAATTGCTTTAATATTATAGTGATATCTATTAAAGTCAACTCTTGAAATTTGTTCACAACCCCCCTCCAAAAAAAAGTTGCCAAGCCAGTCGTTTTTTGTGGGGAAACTAGTTGATATCACTACCCAACCTCTTGCAACCTCTGATGCAGTTCACTCTAATGAGAACTGCCATTTATTTAGGCTGCAATTTATTAAAGTGCTTAGGATAGTTCTTGTTTAAATGATTAACATTTTATATTGAAAAAACTATTTGTAGTCAGTTTTTAACACCTCATTGCATACATTTTTATATTATTGATGGACTAGAGTAGATCCAAATTAAGAATGAACATGGGTTTAGCCAATATGGTGATCTTGGCATTGCCAGTTTCTCAGTAAGTGGGCGACAGATGGAAGATATATCTGTCTTGTCTCACCGAATCCACTTAGCAAGTGATCTGAGATGTAGATGCTGGCAGAGAAGTTCGCTTAATATTTCAGCATGTGTGTGAAAACATACAATGATTATTGCATGGCAGCATAATCTAATCTTGAACCGGAGAACAGTTCGCTAACGTAGCTATCGTTCATATGCACACAAAACAAAATTATTCAAATTAGATGCGTTCGACAAAAGAAAGCATTTGCTACAGTGAAACAGAATAGTGACATTTCAACAATTTGTGAATATAGTTTGTACTTTAATGATGCCATATTTGTATACTGTCTGTATTGGACTTTAAATCAGTTTTTGTTTCACTAACATAATACATACGGAAGATATGAATGTGTATCTATGAAGCATTTTTACACCATGAATCACCTGTACTTTAATGTTGCGCAGAAACTTTAGTCGTACAACAACAATATTGCTTCTTTCAAGCAGAAATTTGCAACCATCATAGGTTCTCCTTTATTTGAACCCGAGAGATTTCATAATATTATGCATAGAAGATACAGAATCCATATATTCTCTTAAATAGGTCAGCCTTTTGGCAGTTGGATATTCACCCTTGTCATATAAATCATAAATTATTCTATGCATAACACACTTTTGAAAATCATCTAAGTTGGTAGTACGTTTTTAGCTGCTGGATTTTTCCCTGGAGATCTAAATATGGAAACCTCTCCTAATTTGGTGAACTGTTTGCCTTCTTTAACAATGTTCATCACAGTATCTGCACTCGTGTGACAAGCTTGTGCTGTTAATTCTTGACTCTGAGCAAAATTTGTTCTTTTGAAAATGTCTTTGACAACTGTTTGAAAAAGGAATACACATTAACAAGAGTAATTTTAGTCTGCCTATGTAAAATCTTGAGAGTTGTTTCACAGGCGCACCAGTACTAGGCTTGCTAAGTGGTATAGTTACTAACTGTGAAAAGCATGTGTGTACTATTAAGAATCACCACTTTACTTAATGCAGGGTACTAAATGTAATTGCAGCATAGCATGTATGTGCTTTTCTTCATTGACAGTTAATGATTTTCTTTCTAGTCAGGTACCTTCCATATTTCCGAAACCAGATGTGCTTCAAACATGAAGTTTGGACAATCATCCTCAGAAAAAATAGCTCTGTAACATGGGAAAAGCAAATTCTGTAATTGGTATCTTTAGAGCGCACAAAGAAATTAGCTGTATGGTTCAGCAAAGTATGTGTGCTTAACTGTACAACATTGCATGCACCGCACTGGCTAGTAGCAATAGACCAGCCATGCCTAGCCCCGCCGTATGTTCATTCCTATTTTGTAACTACCTTAATTTCAGAAGCCATTGCATCCATTTTCAACCTCGGTCCAACTACCATAGTTAACGAGTTTGAAAATTGATGCAACGGCTTCCGAAATTTGTCCCTCGATAATATAAAAATATGTGACAAGGTGTTAAAAACTGACTACAAGTCCCCCCCCCCCTCCAATTTTGATGTCACTGTTACTAAATTCCTCCAATTACACATAAAATTTTATATAGTTATACTAAGCAACAGTATAAAGAATGTGGTTATACCATCAGCCCAGAGAGCTATCTTGCCATATTCTCATCTAAGTTTTCCTTAAATTCTAAATCATTTATTTTAATCCTGATAATAACAAAGATGTGCCATAATCATGTTCAACATTTTATAAAACAACACAAACTCAGCTCATATTTCAAACTTATCTTTGTTTTTATCTTTTTACTTACCACATCAATTTCCTTTTTTACTTTAGCCAAATACTCGCCTAACTTCTAGCTAATGAACCTTTCGCATATGTTACTGAACAATTTTTGTATTTTTATGTCTTAGAATCTTGTAGCTCCTTTCCGGAAATCTTTTACGAAGTCTGTAAATGCCATGTATAATTTCTCCCTTTTTTTTCTCCTTTCTTTTAAGATATTGTCCATTAATGTTTTAATTATGAATCAATTATCAGCAGTTCTTCAACCTCGATAAAAATCCATTGGAAATTTCAGAGGGAATGTTAATATTCTTGTGTCCAGTTTTGTAACGTACTCCTTTAAGATACCTGTAAAAGTTTTTCCAACATTTTATACAAATACCTCTAATTGTTAGGCTTATCTATACTTCCCTTGCATTTCTATATAGGATGTATTATTGTTTTCTTCCAATGTTTTGGAACATACCCTTGGCTTTAATTATATTAAACAGATGCAAACAGCTTAACTTTTGTTTACACCACTATACCATTCCTTAATAATGGAACATACCCTTGGCTTTAATTATATTAAACAGATGGATGCAAACAGCTTAACTTTTGTTTACACCACTATACCATTTCTTAATAAATTCCAGAGGAATCTCATCTATTCCTGTTGCTTTATTATTTTTTGTTAATTTCATTTGTTTAATTACCTCATCTCTTACTTAACTATCCAATATTTCGATGTTTCTTATTCCATAAATCCCAGTGACTATCTTATATCTTAGTCCTCAACATTTTAAAGTAATTTAACTATTCTGCTATCTTAATGTTTGGTTACATACTAAGGTAGATTTTAATGCTTTCCATACTTAATTTTTTGTCATTTAAAACCCTAATCTGGATACTCTCGTTCTTTTCCCTTCTTATATTTATCTTCTAAAATAATTTTTTTTTCTCTCTCTTTAGAAACTTGTTTTGTCCCGTCATGCCTTTCGTCTCCATTTTATTAATGTTCGCTTCTGCACTCTTTGTGGCAACTGTGCATTCATCAAATCACTCCTGCCTCCTTGTTTTCCTTCACCTCCCCTTTATCATCCCATGTCCTGCATTTTGCGATAATGTGTGAAGATGTTGATTGCATTCCTTATTTAATGGACAAATTGGACCATACTTAGGATTCTTATGTTTACTTGAATGTATTAATATAATTTTGAGTCAAACTAGTACTCAATACTTCATATATTGCTAGTTTTTACCTAGAACAAGTTTTGTTAGGACCTTCCAAACATCCTCAGCTAATGTCCTCAGCTAATCCTCACTAGTTAGACTCAAAATTATATTATGTGCTTCATTGTATAATAGTCCTTATTTATAGGAATATTGCATGTATTACTCTGTTCCTCCCATTTAAATTCACTATAGTTCATAGTATCACCTTTCCATATAATTTCAGCTGCCTCTTCCAATCCTATTTTTATGTTCATCCCAATGGGAAGTAACAACTATTTGTAACTTTAAGTTCATTATCTTTGAGTACCCTATGTTAAATGGCTGTAATAGTCAACTTTGCCCATTTATATTTACAAAGGTAAAGTTCCCTGCTACATTTCACCACATTTACTATTCAAAATATCTAGAGCACTCGCTTCATAAAATTCATTGAACAACATTTGTTACTATATATTCACAACTCCCTTGTCTATTCTTATATTAATATCCTCCATTATCACTTCTGTGTTTCTCACTTCAAAACCTTTTCAAATTGGATTTATGGTACTGCAAGGAGACCTGTACGTTGTACACAACTCCTAAACATAAAATGGAAATGTTCTGCTCGTCCTTTATTTTATTTTTTGAGGGGTGAGCGACTGTTCTTCTATTCCAATATGCGTAAACTCCTTTATCCCTATATTCTCTTTAACGAATATCTAGTTATCAATTGTGCTAGAAAATCAACTTTATCCTTTTTTCATCTTTCCCATGAAAAGTTTATTTTTCAAATCCTAACAGTTCCATAATCCAAATCTTCTGTCTCTCTCCTTTTCCTATTGTGATCCAGTTCCACTATATATGCACATTTTCTTGAGCATTCTGGTTCCAAGTCCTTATTCGATAGGCTTTGCCTAACTGTGTAAACACTGATGACAACTTTGAAACATGAAATGCACTATATACTGTGACATGTATTGGATAATATGCTAGGCTTTCTCGCATACTCTTTGTTTCTCTGTGTACGGAGTGCACATGCACCATATTTCGTTTTGAGCAATATCGAGGTTAATTAGCTAATCAGTTTACAATAAACCTAAGAGCAAGTTGTATGTGGTGAATGTTACTGCTCTCGAAAGGGGACACGCTATTTTCATCCACCTCCGTATAACTGATCTGAGTGTATTTGAGCTGAATTAGGCAAAAATAAACTATTTTCAGAGGATGCAACATTACTGGTAATATGTTAGCCACAAATCGATACAAACTTGCTATAGAGGTATTCTCTTCTGTGACTGTGACAGTTTGCATGAAGGTCCAAGAGCTGGAAATGCAGTGTTGAAGAAACGGTGTAATAGAAAATGCAATTGGTGAAATTATCAACACATCAGAGGATACCAATGATGAAAGTGAGGCACCAGAGTGTGAAGTAGAAGAATCACAGAATAATTTAAACATTCATAAGTGCTGCATGCACACAACTTCACTACATGACACACTGAAATACAAGACAAACCTTCAGACATACTGCAGTGCTTTGTAATGTAAGTGTAGCTGCACTGACAACGAAGCATAGAATTGAAGACTTCTCTGCTTTCCTTGACATCTTTGCATAGCAACATTACACAAGTAAATTCTTCTCAGAATGAAAACAAGTTGTCTTAGAAACTGCTTAACACTACACTCGACTTGAATCCTATATTATTTCAAGATTAAGTGGGAAGGGGGATTGTTCAGTTCACATATCAGAGTGCAGCACAGACATACCTAACAAAATGTTATCTGTAATTTTCTGGAAATTACATGTTAATTTTTTCTAAACATATATTGTATAATTTTGGGTAATGGGTAAACACAAGAGATTTATAAGAACTTCACAAAATATGTAGATAGCATTAAAACCCCATTTTTTTAAATACTTCCTGTGCTATTAGCAATATTTGAGATATTCATTGTTACTCATTTTTATGATATTCAGTTTCTAGTGATTAGACTATGAAATTTCAAAGGCAGCTGTAGTTTTCATTGCAAAAGTTTGTTACCATGAACATGTTTCCACATATTGAAATAAGCCCTTCTTATTAACTTGAAATTTATCTTAAACAAAAAATGTTCTTGAATTATATAATGTGATTAGAAGAATCCCTGATGTGTAACAACTGAAGCTATTGACAGTGAAGTAACACAAAATCACAATGGTAATAATTTTTTATGACAAACTTCGCTCATCTTTCAACCAGCTGAGTTCACAGTTGAGTGAATAGCAATACTAGCGTAAGAATTTTATACTATACAAGAAAATAAGTGAAGTTTGTTACAAAAGGTTTATTACAGTAGTGATAGAGCACTTCTTATGAATACTAGAAATATGACATGCAAGAGTTTGTCATTGTAGAAAAGATAACATGAATGCAGCATATATTTTAAATTTCTTTTTAAAGAGGCTACAAATCAGGTCAGACGGTGGAGGAAATGAATGTACAAAAACTGATATTAAACTAATGAATCTTAAAGTCGGGCAGCCTCACCCAGCTGGTATTCGAATCTATGGCCACATAAGTAGTGCTAAGTACATTTATTACCTTGTTTAAAAGTTTGATTTCAAACCTTTTCATAATTACATAGTGATGTCCTTAACTGCCTCACAAGCAAGCAAAACAGAAAGCATAAATATTAAGCTGATAATTGAAATTGTCTTACGCTTTTATCTATATGTATGTTACTCATTGCAAACCCACCCTCCATGATCTTCCATATTTTCTGCTTGACTTGTTGCTTACAAAACATTTAGCTTGAAACTATCATATGGTAGCCCCTATCTGTACTAAAACTTGTTTTCCATTTACCATTCCTTCCAATGAATCTATTAGCAAGCAGCTTTTTAATGCAATGTTTCTCAACTAATTTGCTTCTTTCTAGTCAGTTCTGCTAATTTATTTTACTGCAATTCATGTTTAATTGTTTCATCACTTCGTCTTTGTGTACATTTCATTCATTTCCCAATCTGCATTTCAAATGCTTCCATCTGTTTTTCCTCTTCATTGCAGTGTCCATGTTGTCACATGATTGTAGATAGCCATGCTCCATGTACTTAACTAATTTCTTCATTTTTCCTGTTTTATACCATATTTTCATTTAATTCCTTCTGACGCATATGTGTTCTAACACAATTTTGATCAGTTACATTGTATAGAAAATACAAGGATACTTCTGTTCCTTTCACTTCCATTTACTGTTACTTAGAATCTCCATAAGCTTTTGTCAGTGTACTTCATTAAATGTCTTTTCTAGGTCTGCAATTATGTATAGTTCATGTATAAGTAAATTGCTGCTATTGCTCTTAGCAGTCCATTAGCATTCCTTGTGCTTTCTACCAGCCTGAAGTATACCTATTATTGTTTTTCAGCTTGGGACTGGCATTGTTTCCGAATAAACTTTTCCAAATGTGATACCAAACTAATAATCCCGAATTCATGGCATTTTTGCTATTTTGTTGCAATGTTTGCAGTGTCACAGTCTTTTAAGCAACACTATTATGAATAATGGTTCATAACCTAGCCCTATGTTTTTGAAAAAATAGGTCAGTCATGCACTTCTGCATAAGATAGTATGCTTTTGGCAAACTGCTATACTTACTATATGCATTTGGGGAAACCAAAGAAAATGGATGAGTTTACATTGCAAGTTATGTAATTGTTAATTTGTATACCCACAAGACAAGAAGGCAAGAGACGAATGAAGGGGAGAGGGGCTTGAACTGTTATTTGCTCTGTTAATGGATCTGTTTACTAGGAAATGAGTGTATGAGAGTGCATATGAGTCGCCCATGCTGCCAGATCTATTTGTTGCAGTAACTGTAGTGATAGTTATTATGCATGGGTGAGTTATGTGACAACACTTGCTTATTTTAAACAAATCTAGCATCCTTGTCATACTGGGAAGTCAGGCATAAACACCGTTGGGACAGAAAAGTGATTACATTACACATTCCTCTAGCTTGCCTTCTTGTTGTGGGTCTACAGTACATTTTGGAAATTTTACAAACTGTTCTTTCATCAACTTTTTATGAAAAAATAACTGGAATTTTGTTAATATCCATGATATAGCTTCACAGATAAGAGCACACAACTGAGGGATTGCAATAAACATCAGCTGCAGTAACAATAAATACGAGATAAATATAGCAAGCTATTTGCCTAAATGAGTATGTACTAACTGGTTATTTTTATTATTATTATTGAATAACTCTCATTTATAATCAACTAAAAATTAAAACAATTTACCAAAATATTTACATAAAAGATGAGGGAAGCCCATTTGCAACATTCATGAAATGTTTACCTGACTTATTAATGAAAAGTGTTAAAGCCAACCTTAATACAGCTTCAGAAGCTGCACAAACAAATACATCACTGCTTTTTGTATCCTTCCCTATTTTCTGCTTTCCTCTTCGGCACTTTATAAATTATTTATATTGCTTAATTTATACGTTTCACATGCTTCATTCTGTTCCCCATCATTAATTAGTAATATCTGTAATTATTTGAATATTTGTGTTCTTATTCACTTCATTTATTATATTCTATTTTATGGATGTTTTCATGATATAGTTTTGTTTATTTTTGGTTGCATGAGGAAGGCTCCTCTATTTCTCTCTGTTTGCTCTGTTTTATTTTGTGTTTATTTTCTTGAAGATCTCATTCATTTTATTTTCAGTTTAGTGTTAACAGTTTCAATTGGTTCAGTTTCCATGGAAAAACTTGTTTTTATAAGCTTCTGTATCAAACTGTACAACTTCAAATATGTGCAGCTACCTAGCTGCTACTTATGAAAGTGCATGGTTCATAACTCAGCTGTAATGTAGGTTGGTGTTCAGATTAAGTGCATTTTATGTGAAGAATTCATTCAATTTTGAACTTAGCTGCCAATACCTTATTATTTCTTCATAATTGGTGAGCATTGCTAAACAGTACATATGCCGGAGGATAAGAGTTGAAAGCATTTTCCCCCAAGGTTACAATTCCAAATAGGAGGATATAATCAGAACATTTATTTTAGTGAGGTGCCTTTGAAAAGTTCTTCAAACTTGTAGTTTTGAAATGCATAATCCAGTAGTGATAATTCTGCATTCAGGTTATCTGTGAATGCAAGAGCTGAAATAAAAGTTCAAACCATCCTAATTTTAGCAAGTGTAGTGTGGTTAGTGAGAGGTCTGGCAATGATGTCACTATATTCGAACTGCTGCTGGCAAATTCTAAAGCTAATGATCAGGTGCATTATAAGCCTTGATCTCATTTTTATCACTAATCCAGTTTTTCATTTTGGTCAAACCATTGTTTCACTGTCACTTAACATTTGGCCAAGTGATATTGTAGTTTTCTCGTCAAGCTGCAACTTCTGATTAAACTTTGCATGTGAAATGTTTTAACAGAAGTATGAGCACAAAAAAATTTTGCACTCAAATGAAATAGGTAAAACGTAAATTTCTTAGTGATGAATGAGAAGTGAAGCTTGTTTCTTGTTCATTATAAGTTTATGTAATTCCATAAAGTCAAAACTGTAATTCCAAAAGGCACATTGAAAGATAATTCACACTCATTTATAATACATGCCCCAATTTGCAAAATACAATTAGGCAAATGATATAACTGTGAGTCGCTCACCATCACTTCTGCTGTGTTTTTCTTTCCCCTGATTTTTCTTCACATTTTGCCAGTTTCTGGAAGTGATTTTCAATGGAGTTCTGTTGAATAAAGTTCATGACAGGCTATAACAAAGAAGGTTTTCATATGGCTTATTTTGTTCGTAGACACAGACGAAGGAGGAAGGAGGATGAAGTGGTCGGAACTGGTAGGCAACAGACCATGAAGTCGATGTCTGGAGGAAGTCCGCAGCCCCTGAATAGGGACATTCCTGGAACAAAGGGAGTTCAATTTGACCTAGAGGCTACTGCTTTCCCACCTTTGCCTGGGTTAGATGGAGGATCAGTTGTTAGTGCCAAAAGTGCTCCTCCAGTCGAAACTGTCCAAATAGAAACTTCAAGCTCTCATTGGGAAAACCGGTAATTTAGCTAATGCTCACCCTTCCATTTCAGCTATCTGCCAGTTTTGAAGATTACTAAATTCTAAGTCTTGGCATCTGGGTCTGTTGAAACATGTACCCTATTATTCTGAAATGTATATGATTTGCAGCATGCTTTACTCCATTACAATCTCCACCCTCCCCCCAAAAAAGAGGAAAGAAAAAAGATACCTCCTTCCTTTCTGAAGAAAGCTTCAAGTATGAAATAATAAATTTAAATTTAATGCATGCGTTTCAACTTCAGTCAAGCAATAAGTAGTTACTTAATGGAGAAATAGCATACTCATAATACTAGTGAATGAGAATCATTTTGTTTAATGAGGACGCAAAATATAACATTTCAGGAAATTCTTTTTATCACAATCAGCTGTTTGGGTGGAAAAACAGCTTTCCCTTATTTTTATAATCAATGGTTTTAACAAATGAGGAAAATGCTATTAGGTAAAGAAAACAATCTATTCAGTTTTCTGTAACTCAAGCTCTTTTCATTCTTCTGTGATGGGGAAGGAAAAGTACTAAGGAAAATAAAAAAAATATGTTAGATGATAATTGAAAATATTAATTTGTGCAATTTGTTAATTTTGTACCATTAAGCATTTTGGAAATATTTGCCTCTTTGTGATTCAATGTTCTAAACAAAGTGTGTTTCATTGTGACATCAATTAACATTGAAAAATAAAAGCAAAAATCTTAGTTGTACCTGCCTCCTGCATTGAACAAAGACTGTTTTACATAATTTCAAAATATTTTTGTGCAGATAGCAGACATGTATGGCACTTAATGTGTATAACACACAAAACTTTTTATATGAATGATATTTATTGGGTAAAGTAACTTGTATGACTTGCACATCTGAGTTTCTTACTAACAATTTTTGATAAATTAATTTTAATATTGATAATGCTGTAATATCAACCCAGTTAGACTGTCTCAATGATTTGGGATAACATGTGTGCTCTTCCTTTTTGAGATGTTCTGTGTTAAAACACATTTTGTAACTTAAAAAAAATCAAACAAATTAAATTATTTTAGATATTGTTGAATTAACAAAGAAGTGGCAAAGCTAAAATACTCTTTAAATTGCCCGCCTTAGTAGCGTCGTGGTAGAATGTCTGCCTCACGTTCAGGAGGTCCCGAGTTCGAATCTCGGTCAGGGCGAGTTACCTGGATAAGGTTTTTTCCCTTATCCTGTAAGATGGTAACTCTAAGCTCCATGGACCCCGGACTCATTTGAGCAGCATTTCACCCATTCCATTCATCATCCGATATGACTTAACGTTGGAGGACATAAATTACAAAAAAAAAAAAATGTTAAAATTTAGGGCACACATCTTCCAATTAATGCTTTAATCATCTGTATTATTTCTTAATACAGGGTGTCTGCAAATTATTGGAATACTTCATACAAATAAACCATCATACCATCACTTGAAAGGGGGAAGCTTGAAATTTGATTATCACCTTAGATGCACTCGATGTGAGCACCATGTGTAATAAGCCAGCCAGTGATTCCTCTCAAGCATGTTTTGTGTGTTTTTGATGGCTGCGGTAATCCATTTTCTCAATTCTGCCAATGTCACTGGAAGTGAAGGGAGGGAAACCCTATCCTTGATGTAACCCCACAGGAAAAAATCACACACTGTAAGGTCAGGTGAAGGATTGGCTATGTGCAGAAGGTGTTGGCTGCACCTGTTGCACAACCAATCGATCTCTCTGGCAGATATCAATTGAGGTATCCATAGACATTCCTATACCAATGTGGAGGTTCCCCATCTTATTTGAAAATGAATCCCTTTTCCTCTTCATCCATAAGCTGTGGCATTAACCAATTTTACTTGTCCAGGTACATGTTTCCATTGATAGGATTCTCATCGAGGGGAAAATCGGCCAAACACACTTCTTTTAGGAACAGCATAAAACCTGCTTATTTTTGGATTGTCATGTTCTGTCTGAATCTCAGCATGGGACTTCTCAGATTTCCATATCTGGACATTGTGTCTATTGACTATTCAAGATAAATGTAAGATAATCATCGCTCATATGATTTGCTCTGGCGAATCTCATCCTCTTCGACCATAATCTTTTCACCAAACGTTAGCCTCTTTGCTGGATCATAAGGCTGCAGTTTGTACTGAAATAATCTCATTTGCTTGCATGTTATCTTCCATAATGTTGTTGGTATCTACAACTATTGACTTGCTCTCCATACTGATTTTTAGAGCTCCGTTTAAAACTTTCATGATTTCTGTCAATTGCTCCTTCATTTACACTTGGCCTTCCCACACGTTCTTTCCCTTAAAACAGATACATCCTCTATCACAAAATTGTTTATACCACCTTTGGTATAACGCAGGAGGTGCAGGATGTACAAATTGTCTGAATCATGGCAAAGTGCTAAAACACTATTACACAAATAAAAATATTTGTAACAATCTCCACTTAACTTAAGAAGTTGATAATTCCTTCTTCTTTAGGAAATAAATATAGTATTAAAAATTTATTACAATTTTCTAAAAAAGATAACATTCATAATAATAAAAAATCTGGTATTTATCAATTTAATTGTTTGGATTGTGATAAGGTTTATATTGGAAAGATGAAATGTAGTTTGGAAACCAGAAAGAAAGAACATTTTCATAACATCAAATATAAACAAATCGATAAATCAGCCATAGCAGATAATTTTTGGTCATTTAACCATGAAATAAATTCCGAAGTTAAATGATTAAAACAATTAATTGGTCCCATAGAGTTAAAAGTGTGGGAGAAAATATTTATTTTAAAAAATAAACATCGTGTAATGATTATATGTGTTTGGAGGAATTTAGTAACAGTGACGTCAAAATAAATCTCAAACTATTTGTAGTTGGTTTATTAATACTCGTCACTTGTTTATATTAATAAGAGAATAGTTTCAAAGGCATTTGCCTCCATTTTCAATCTCTTTCCAACTGGCATTTGTTGTCTGCTCTCTCTCTGGTGGTGGAACTATGAACTTCTTTGTCACGAGTAGATAATTTGACAAAGAAGTTCATAGTTCCACCACCAGAGAGAGAGCAGGCAACAGATGCCAGTTGGAAAGAGATTGAAAATGGAGGCGAATGCCTTTGAAACTAGTCTCTCATTAATATAAACAAGTGACGAGTATTAATAAACCAACTACAAATAGTTTCTGAAATCGTGTAATGAATTTTGACATACCGGCAATTGATTCTGTTTTTAAGTTTGTTTGGTATTCAGATGTTGGTAATGTTGGAAACGTGACATAATAAAAGAAAACAGCATGGTAACCGAGATTTCCTTAACAATGGAGTTTGTTTAGTAAACTGAAGACGAAGGCGATGTGCCTTCGAAATTGATCTTTCCTAAGGAAGAAGGAATTATCAACTTCTTAAGTTAAGTGGAGATTGTTATAAATATTTTTATTTGTGTAATATTTGTTGCTTCACTTGACTAGCTTCATTTTCTGTGTGATCAATGCTAAAACACTATTTATTCGCACAGATTCAAGCACACACCAGCAACGATCGGTTGGTAAAGTGGCCATTTTCTGCAAAACAACGTAACGCTTCTCACTTGATGACAAATGAAAATCAGATGTTCAGCGCAAAATTTTAAAGTTCCTTCTTTCAAATTTGTTATGACAATTTACTTAAGTTACATATTGGTGAAAACACAGCCTTATGAAATTGTTCAATAATTTGTAGATACCCTCTATGATGCAACAAATTTTGCAGTATTAAAATATAACATTGAACTACTCAGAAGTATCAGAACTGTGAATGTCAAGCTATTAAATTATGTGGGAGTCTGTTACAAACTGAAGGTGCCTTACACCTGTGACATTCATACGGCTAGGAGTGGTGTCAGTGAAAATTTGGAAAAGGAAATCTCACTTTCAAATATTTATTCACACAAAACAGACATTTTATCTTTTCTGAGGAAGCATCTACCAATCACATGCTATTCAGCCGTATTCATTATGTGGCAGGAGAAAATAGTAAGCTATGCAGTGGTTATACATCTTCATATTGTAAATTGCAGGCATTTTTCTGAGTATGCCTATCAATGATGTGTTCAAGATTAGTGTTGTGTGTTCTTATCTGTGAATATTCAGTAGCTCTAGCAGTGTCCATTTAGCACTGCATGACGTAAAAGATAGGATTTTCTCTTTTCCTATTTTCCTGTCTCCAGAAAGAATTTGCATGGTTTACATTCATGTGTATAAGAAGTCAAAACTATAACAATATCTCTATTGAATAAACAAAGCAGAAATGGGGGAAAAAATAATTTTTCACTGTTAATAACAATAAGTAATTTTGAACATCAGAAAAACTGAATAACCAAACTGTTCCAGGACTTAGCATTTGGTTGCTACAGAACTGGTGATTATGTATACTCAACAGAATTTTTATTTGCATAGCATAAGAGCGGCTAAATGTTTGAATGAAGAGCTAATATAGTGTTCTTTACTAACATGCAGAAATACTTCTCCAGCTTTGAGATCACTTGTGGCCAGTTTCACCACCAATATTAAAAATACTGTCTTCTATGCTAACATAATTTATATATAATATTAACACTCGTGTGTTTCATTGCAAAGGAACTAATGTTTCACCTTTTGATAATTATAGAACTACTAAGTATAGCAGTATTTTGATTATGAAAGTTTGTATCCTTATACTAAAGGATAAGGATGCAAACTGGAAGAAAGTCTGCAAGTAATTTAATTGGAGTGTGTGCATTTTTCTCAGATGCAGCAAGCAAACGATGCAATTTTATTGTAACATAAAATACAGCAGCCAAAAATGACATATGCAAAGAGCATTTTTATTAATCAAAATTGACAAAAATGCATGCTATTACTAATGAAGGATTAAGCAGATCCCAATAAAATTTCTGTTTGCTTCTGGAATCTCCTGAAAGCTTTGGAAGTTCTGTCATTATTACCTCTTCTTTGATTAGAAGGCTATACAACTTGAAGTATCTGCATTATATAATAGAAAAGGGTATGCTTCTGTTGGAAATGTTCTAACCCCTGGTATTATAAAATCATGCTCATGACAGTTTTTGACAATCTGTATTGCTTTAATTTTTTCCATTAGGAAATGCATTAAACATGTCAAATACAGCAAACTTGCATCAACAGCTTGGTTTATTGCAGCCATTTGTCATAATTTTCATTAAATGCAGTAACGCAAATGTAGGATGTTAACATCTATTGTAACACCAAGTTAAGACTAACATAGTTTGAGAAAACACAATTACCTCAACTTCAAAATTAAATCAGTTTAATATTGTTTTAAAATTTAGTTGTGTTTTGCGATAACTGACCCTTGGATTCCTAATAATTTTGAGAGAAAAATAAGCAATAGAATTAAGAATTTACCTCTATGGCGTATAGTTTCCATTGTTGCCTGAAAAAATTAAAGATTAACTCTTTTCCCTCTGATATGCTGTATTCTGTTGAAAAATAACGTATCTGGAAAAATTTAGTTAAAATCCTGGAATTATTTATACTTCAACAATTATGTTATTTTATATATAATGCAGTATCAAACCAGTTTGTGCTATAACCTACTTTGAAATTCTTTTGAGCAAATCCATGTTACTGTTCATATTAATTACCTTCTCTGCTCTGTACCTAGTCTGATCAAAAACACTGTTACAGTGTTATTAATGAACTGCAAGAAAGTTTTAAAGATGACCTAATTTTATTTTTATGAGAACTACTTACATTTTTTTAACAATTACACAAAATTACAGTCTACTTAAGTCTCAGGCCATCAGTTTAGAACACAGATGGTCTATGGGTAAAATCCACCACTGCCTGTATGAGAGACTTAATTCAAACAAGTTTCTTCCGGGCTTATAAGGGTGTTTACATGTCCAGATGTTTCATCCACACCTACAGTGGATACCATCAGTGGCGTGGTCCAGGTCTTCTTGGCAAAGTTTCAGTCACAACTGAGACGCTCACTGGAGGAAGCCCAAATGCAGAGAAATTATGTGCACCAGTCAGCTATCAGAGCAGAGCACACACCCTCCACTCAAGCTGAGCTAATCCCCTAAGAGCAGCTCAAATATAAAAACGACACCTCCAGCGAGCATCTCAGTTGTGCTTGTATCTTCACCAAGAAGACTTAGACCCTGCCACTGATGATGTCCACCACAGGAGTGGACAAAACGTCTGGATATCTAAACTCCAACAGACCACAGCTTCTAAGCCTGGAAGAAACTTGTGTTAATTCTGACTCCGGCTGTGAAAGCTTCCGAATACTCATGTATGAGAGACTGCTTTAGACTCTTAATGTTTGGATGTGTTTTCCTCCAGGCCATGCTATCAGGCACTGTCCATAACACTAATATAATCAGGACCACTGGAGGGCCAATCAACTAGTAAAATGAAGTATACATTGCTTTAAAACCACCTCAGTTCCTGTCTTGTGAACTAGCACTGAGTCGCGCTGAAAGCTCCACATCTCAGTTTTGTAACTGAGATGCACAATGTAACAGATGCCTCACAGTAAGCTCCAGTGCTGTTTCTTGCTTTTCCTTAGTTTTTACAAAAAATGGAGCTAAGTTGCCATTCCCAACCAAACCATCACGAAGCAGATGGTGGTGTTTGAGGATCCTTGAATTTTATCATGAGGTTCTATGATGATGAGGAGGCATGTCCTATCATTTTGTCAGTAAAAAGATTCTTCATTTATGAACAGAAACCTCCTGTGTCCATTGTCCATGAAGCAGCCATTTACATCTTTGTTTCTTTTGGAACTTAAACTGTGGCATGAGAAAGTGAGTAGCATTTTGCCTATAAAAGGTCACTCCTACGTTACTTCTGAGTACTGAAATATGTACATTTTTAAAATGTTTAGCTCACAAGACACTAATTTCTCCCCGAACGAGCTGCTAGAGCTTTTAAGTAGATGTTTGGTCCTTACAGTACATGTTCAGCTTTGAGTTGGTTATCAATTTTACCTTGTCAATGAACCTATTGGTGGTCCGATAGACAAACATCCTGCTGGTCTTCAGCTTTTTCAGAGTTTTGAAATTTATGGCCTATGATTTTTTACTCTTTTAATGGGCTATTACTACCACATCTTTCATAATTACCCCTCTCCATACTTGGTTTTTCAATTTCCCAATTGCAGTTCAACTCACGATGGTTCCTTGATGTGCTAACAAGCTAGTGAAGGCACAATCTAAAAAATTGGCTGTATGGCCCCTGTCAAAATTTTGTAACAGTATTTATTGTAAGGCTAGTTAAAGTAGGGGAAGTACTGCATTCCACCCAACAAATATTATATCAACACTTCACCAAAAATATATGTTTTGAAAGTCCATGCATCTGGGAAGGGGAACCATTTTTAAGAAAACATTGTGTGAACATGAGTGAATGCAAAGTCTTCCAAGGGTATGACATAATTTTCAAGAAAATGCTCCCTTACCCCATCCCAGCCTTATATGGCACATTTTTGAGCATTATGATTTTCTATTTTAAAATGTTGCTTAATGTTTAATTTTTTATTAATTTCAATTTGTCGTAAAGGTTTTATTTTTCGAATTTCACCTTTTTCTTTCTTTTTTTCCCCTTTCTATAAATAGGTTTAATTATTGCAATGGTTTTTGCAGGCCATTCATAATGGTGATGTGGAACCACTTTAACATTCTTCACTGATGAACGAAAATCCCCATATTATTCATGAAATTCCTCACCAAATTCCTGCAAAAGTTGGTGTTTGGTGTCCAGTAAGTGCAAATCAACTAATGCCCAGTGCTATTAGTCAACAACTTACAGGTTCTTATTGTAAAGCATGAACTACAGTTGCCTTGTATGGTTTAAGTTGCCGAAGTTTCGTTGCCACAAAAGCTGACGTCTTGGAAGTGTTAACCTCTTGTATTAAACATCTCAAGTGATTCTTTGGGTGAGTGATCTGACTCAATATTACTTCATCAAGGCTCACTTTTGATAGCACACAGTGTTTCTTAACACATTTCATTTTCATAAAAGATCCTGTATGCTTGACATTATTGACACTGTCATGATTGGTTGATCTGCAAAACAATATTGAAATTCTCCATGATACCTCCTTGCAGAAGAGTATTTCACATATGTGTAATACTGAAAAATATATTGTTCTAAAGTGTACTTAGCCATTATCAATGGGCAAATTATCACAGAAATATAACACAATTTTACTCTGAACACATGCACAGACTTCTTTCCCTCACCTCAAATCCAATTCAACCGGCACTATTCTCTGGTAGCAAGCGCACCACTTGTCACCCAGTCCACGGCTGCAAGGAAATGTCTGGTTGGTAAACAAACACACAGTATATCTTGAATTTTCGGGGAATGTTCTCAGATGTCCTCTTCATCCTGGGTGATTATTGTATAACTGATAAACCATAAGATTTAACCAAATCTGTTCACAGAAAATGTTGTTTGCTAATGCTCTGGATCTTGGATTTCATCCATTGTACAGAAAATATAAATTTCATTAAAATACACAATTTGTCAAGTACACCTATTTCCAATATATTCCTTTTTATATATTTAAATTTCCCTTTATATTACTGACTCCGATGAGAAGATTTATTTTTTGTGCAAAAAGAATGGAATTTTAAAACCATTACCTAGTAGCCAACTCTTTAAAGATGTTAATGTCACTTAAGATTACTGTGTTCTATTTCCATTCTACCTACAAAGAAATATATTACTAAACAATTTCTGCAAATATTTATCTCAATATTAAGTAGATAGTAGAATTAACATTTTTAAGAATACTGTTCAAGAGTGAGTAGAGACATGTGTGTGAGTGCGCAAATAAGATTTATTTTATGTGATTTTAATTTTGTGATCTTGCAGTTAAAAATTACAGCTAATTTTAAGTCTTTTCACTTGTAGAAAGAAAACAAAGATGCTGTATTAATGTAAGACTTGAAGCTTTCACGGCGAGCATTACTAACCAAGGCTTTGCGGGTGATCAGCCGTGTCAAATTGATAAACGTTGAGCTTTCGGCCATTGCAAACACCATGTTTGCAATGGCCGAAAGCTTGACGTTTATTAATTTGATACGGCTGATCACCCGCGAAGCCTTGATTAGTAGTGCTGTATTGTTATTCTAGTCTAACCTTTCACTCCATCTAATTCTCAATACTTTCAAAAATGAATAATTCATGGTAGTTTGTTTGCTTGTCTGAGTATTATTGGACCAAATTTCTAATTGTACTTAGGTATTAAATGAGAAAATGAAACTTGAGTTGTTAAAAATGCTCTACCTTATTCATTGTGGTGTTTAGCATTTAAAGCTTGAGCATGCATATATTCTTTTAGATTTAATGTTGACCACTGTTAAGGACAGATAAATAAGTTAATTTGCCTTTACAATTAAATTGCTTTTAAAGAGATGCAGAGCATAGAGGGTGCCTTGAGCAAGCTCTTAGCGATACTGTGTTTCCAAGGCCAAATCAAAACTAAAGAAGCTTGAACTAAATGTCCTTTGTGTTGATACCATTTCAATTTATTCATCCCCTATATTTCATACAGAGAATACATAAACACAATACTCACAGACAAAGGTGCATGTATACTTTGTTACATTAACAGTGAATAAATCTATCTAACTAAACATCATCATCAGCATGTCCATTACTGGAAACTGGTTTTGATCTGCCCTAAATATCTAAGTCGTGCTTGTCATAGTAATCAGTTTTACATAGCTTAGACACTCCCATATGGCAATTACGGCCTTCAGGGTAACCTTTTTTTCATCTTTGATCTTTACTTTACATAAATAACAAATTTGTGTCTTCCTTAACGCTTGTCATGAATACTGAGAATTATGGAACTTTGTGCAAGTAAGAATATGTAAGATCACTTACGGATCCCAAAGTTTTAGCAACATGCAGAATTGGTAATCTTCACTTTCTCAACTATTTGTGTATTGTAAGTAGAGAAAAATTTGTAATCTGTCTGAATTCTATACCAATATTTTACAGGAAATACAGGTTTTGGGGTTCCCTGAATTAAAAGAAAAGAAGAAATGCATTTTTAGAAAAAGATCTATCACGAGCTTAACGTAAAAATAAAAAGCAAGTCGGCATCTTCCAAGAATATCATACAAAACTTTACAAAACAAAAGTCATCCCAAACTTCAGTTACAAAAGCCAGCTATATTTCAGTTTTTCATGCACACTACTATTACTATACCACTAGAGTAGCTACAAAATAAGAATGAACATGGGTTGAGCCAATACGGTGATTGTGCTGTCTTGGCATTGCCAGTTCCATAGCTAGCTGTCGACAGAGATGGAAGATGTTGTTTTCAATGGCAATAAGGCCATTGTAAGCTCTCTTGCTCTCCAATATTTCTGTGTAGTGGGTCCGGCAGGGAGGACTTCACAGGTTAAAAGATGTTCTTCAGTCATTTCCTCTTCATTGTTGCACAGAGGACAATTTGGACTTACATAAATTCCTATTCTGTATAAGCGTTTGGCCAAATAATCATGTTCTGTAAGTAATCTAAAATTTGCTACTGCAGCTTTACGTGGGATTTCTGGAATAATTTCTGGATTTTTAATTAAAATGTTCCATTTTTTATCTTTGGCTTTGTTAGATATTGATTGGTTTTGTTTGTTTTTATATTTGCTTTTGATTAATCTTTTTATGGATGTAAAGGGTATAGTTTTACTTTTGTTCTGATTTAAATTTGCACCTTTTTTGGCAAGAAAATCAGCTGATTCATTTCCAGCAATTCCACAATGTGCAGGTATCCACTGTAATATAATTCTTTTCTGTAGTTTTTGAAGTTGTTGGATAATTTGTGACATTCTTTAATTTGGATTGACCTCATTTTATATGAACTTATTGCACATAATGCTGCTTTAGAATCAGAAAGTATGACAGCATTTTTTAATTTATCTATTCTGTATAGAAGGTATTGGAGTGAAATATGAATAGCCGTTACTTCTGCATCAAAATTTGTTGTGTGGTATCCTGCTGGTTGATAGAATGAGAACAGTGCACACTTAATTCCTGCTCCTGAGTTGTTGTCCAAGTTAGATCCATCTGTGTAGATATGTAACCATTCTTCAGGTAGGTATGTATTGTTCAGTTTCTAATGCTAGTGCTTTTAGTACAGGTTTGCAAGTTTCAGATTTTTTAACTATTTGTTCTAAATCTATTTGAATATTAATTGGTTCAAAAGTCAGTGGGTTTTCTTTGATTAAAATGTTTTCTTTAGAATTAGGAAGATTCAGATCTGTTTTTAATTCCATAACTTTGTGTAGGAAACTTGCTTGTGTTTTCATCTTGATTGGTTGTAGTAATCTTTTCTCCCATTTTGTTGTTTTTAACCGCAACATTTTTTCATGTTGTATTAGTGTCTGCTTCTCTAAAGTTAGATTTATTGGATAGTTCCGAGTTGAGGTTTGCATTGCCGTGATTGGAGTTAATTTTGCTGCACCGGTTATTAGTCGCAGGGCCTGATTTTGGCATACTTCTAGGTGATTTATTTCAGAATTGTTTGCTGTAATTATTACCTCTGCACTATAAAGAAGTATTGGCTTGATGAATGTTTTGTATGTGGTGTTCAGTGTCTCCTGATTACTGCCCCACTTGACTCCGGCTAATCTTTTCAAAATTGAAAATTTTGTTGATTTGTTTACTACTGCTTCAATATGTCTCCAAGATAATTCTGAATCAAAAGTTGTTCCTAAATATTTTGTTTCATATGTTTGTTTCAGGTTTGTTTTCTTGAACTGCAGATTTAGTTTAGGGATTTTCTTTTTTAAGCTAAATATTTGGAATGTAGTTTTATCAGAATTTATTTTCATCAAATTGTTGTCAGTCCACTTTTGCAATAGTATCAGAGCCTTTTCCATTGAAGTTTTGGATTTCTCTATTTGTGGGGAAGATGTCCACATGATCATGTCATCTGCAAAAAGTGCTGTCTTTATTTTTGTGTTTGATGCAGCAGTGGGAAGATCATTGATGTAGATGTTGAACAAGGTTGTACTCGGTACTGCACCTTGTGGTAGGCCCATTTTTATTTGTCGGAATTTGGATGTACTGTCACTGTATTTTGTAGCACAGAAATGTTGAGAGAGAGAAATTAAGTGATCCAATTTAACATATTATCTTGAATGCCTAGTTTTGAAAATTTCTCAAGAAGTTTATGCCTCCATACTGAATCGTATGCTTTTTCAAAATCAATGAAAACTGACAGCGTATCTTGATTTTTGTTGAAAGATTCTTTGATATCTTGGGATAGTCGAATTGTATTTTCTTTAGTAGATAAGTGTTGTCTGAATCCTGTTTGAGCAGTTGTTAATATGTTATTACTTTCTAAGAACCAATTTAGCCTTGCTGAAATCATATGTTCTGCTGTTTTTGCAATGACACTTGTTAAGGGCAGTGACACTTGTCGGGTGCTTGTCTTTTTTTTTAGAATAGGAATAATTATTGCTTTTTTCCACTCTGTAGGTACAGTAGAGGTCCATGATATATTAAATGATTGCAGTAGTACCTTTCTTCCCTTTGATCCTAGGAGTTTCAGAAATTCAGCATGTATTTTATCTGGTCCAGAAGACTTTATCTTTCAACTCATGGATGGCATGATTTAGTTCCCTTATGATGAATTCTTTGCTGAATATATCGTTTGTTTGTTCTGCGCACTTTTAACATTTTTTTAGATCCTTTTTAATCTGCTTTTTTCTTTCTTTCTTTCCCCCCCCCCCTTTCTTTTCTTTTACATTTTGCTGCCTTTCTTCGCCATTCCTGTGTATCTGTTGGTTTATTGGACAATTCTTTCTTCTTCTTTTAACTTTGATAGTTCTGTATTTCAGGGTTTATAATTTTTAGTTTTTCCTCTTGGGATCAATTTTTTTCCTGCTTCAAGAATTATATTTGTTATTGTTTTATTGAGTTTATCTACAGATGCTTCATGTTGAGCGGAGTAAAGATTTTGTTCAGTTTCCTTAGGAAATTTTGTCCAATTTGCTTTTCTAAAATTCCAAGAGTATTTCAACTTTGGCCTGCTAATATTTTGTTTGTCATGAAGTATTATGGATGCAATAACTGCTCTATAATGAGATCCTATGTCTTCAATGATTTCATGTGTTGTCTTATCTGTTAAGTCTGAAGATACTAATAATAGGTCTGGATTAGTGCAGTGACCATTATAGTGTAGGTATGTGGGGCAATCCCCATTCTTGTAGATAAGATCTAAAGTGTTAGAATTTAATAAATCTTCAATAGTTTTGCCATAGGCATTGTAGTCCTTCTATCCCCATTTTGGTGAATGACCATTGAAATCACCAATCAAAATTGTTTTACAGTGTATATTTATTATGTTAAGACAAGGATTGTTATTTGGTGGATTGTATATACCACATATGGTGTAACGTGAATTTCCTTTCCAGATTTCAATTTGGATAATTTCTATTTTATCTTGCTGCATTTCTTTTATAATTTTAAACTTTGATAAGATGTTTGTTCTGACTCTCTCTCTACTGGTTCTGCAGCCCTTGGTGAGCTTTGGCCTCCTGCACGATCCTCTTCCACACATCTCTATCTTCCGCTTTACTTTTCCAGCCTCTGATTACAATCCTTCTTAGGTCTTCCATTACATCATCTAACCACCTTGTTCTCGGTCTTCCTTTTTTTCTTCTATTATACAATCTTCCTTTCAATATTTTTTGGGTATTCTATCTTCTGAATTCTTCATAAACTTCAACTAACGTTTTTTTTGTCTCTTGTCACGATTACTCCGTCATCTGCATATGCACATATGACTGGACTTAAAGAATATTGAACCTTTAGAATCAAATTTAAGTTTGAATTTATGAGTCACTATGTTTACACTCAGTCTTCACTTACTTGTTGTATAATTGAAACGTTTTCAAGATCATTCGATCTCATCATCAGCTGTTTGGTGACTAAATGAACCTCCCTCTTCTTCCACTACTACCGAGCTCTGATCACTCTGCCATCTGGTGTTAGGGGCACTAAGTTTTAATACTTCATTTAATGCCGGGATTTCAAAATTTATAACTTTATCACGGTTTTTGTTTATGAATATTTTTTCCCAAATATCCAATTCTATGGGTGTACTTAAAGATTTTAACAGTTTAATGTTGTGGCCAATGTTGTGGTTTTCTGTCCAAAAATGGTGTGAAACTGCAGATTTTTCTGTTTGTTTCAACTTAATGTTCCTCTGGTGTTCTTTTTGCCGGGTTAACATGTTTCTCTTAGTTTTTCCTATGTAGCTTTTTTCACAGGTTTCACAATTAATCTGATAAATTCCTGATTTCAAATTGTTGGGGATTGTATTTTTCAGTGGTTTATTTAGCAGGTTCCTCAGACTGAATTTGTTTTGGGGTGCTAGTTTTAAGTTTAGTCTTTTGAAGATTCGTTCAAATTTTCTAAAAGCCCATGGATGGTAGGTGAATTTTCTATATTGCCAATTTGTGTTATTAAGTGGTGTGAGAGTGGTATTTTTTGATCTTATCTTCAGTTTTTCTTTCCTCTTCATCATATTCCTTATGATGGCTGGGTTGAATCCATTTAATACCGCTATGTCTTTTATGTGTTGTTGTTCTTTCAAAAATTCATCCTTACTCAGTGGGACGTTGTATAGCCGTTGAATTAGACTTCTAAAGGCAGCTAGTTGATGTGAAACTGGGTTGTATTCATTTTTCTTTATGTAATTATCTATGTGTGTGGGCTTCCTGTATATTCCAAAATCTACACCATGACGATTTCTAGTTATCTTGAGGTCCAAAAAGGGTAGGGTGTTGTCTCTTTCTACTTCCATAGTAAATTGGATGTGATTATCTTGCAGGTTTAGTAATTTTAGAGAATCTTCTCTAAGTTTTTCCGGAATGACAGCAAAAATATCATCAACATATCTCTGCCAAAATTTATAAATCTGTGGGAAGGCCTTTACTATGTGTGTTTCAAAATAGCTCATGTATAGGTCTGCTAAAATAGGCGAAAGTGGGCTCCCCATTGCTAAACCTTTTGATTGTCTGTAGAATTTTTGGTAAAACATGAAGTAATTATTCCTTATGCATAAATCTGTAAGATTGATAATGTCATCTATTTCTCTGGGGTACGTTGTAGTCTGGGTTAGCCATTTTTTGAGGAATGTAGGTATTTTTTCTACTGGAATGCTTGTAAAAAGTGCCTTAATGTCAAAAGAAACAAGTATGTGATTTTCTGGGATGTTGTATTTCTGTAGGTGATTTATCAATTCCAAGGAGTTTTTTATTCCCAAACTTTGAAATTTGTCATATGATTTTAATTTTCTTACTAACCATTTTGCTATGTGGTATGTAGATGAATTGATGCCATTGATGATGGGTCTCATGCTGTTGTCTTGTTTGTGGATTTTTGGCAGACAGTACAATCTTGGTAGTGTGGGGTTGGACGATTTTAAGTTGTATTTTTCAGATGTACTTAATGTTTTTGTAATTGATAAAGCTTTATTAACAGAAGTGATACTTTTGGATAATGGATTTTTTGGAATTTTTTCATATTCTGGACTGTCTAACATAAGGTTTACTCTCTGAATATAGTCTTCTGTCTCCATAATTACTAGAGAATTACCTTTGTCGGCTTTTAGGTATACCACAGGCTTCTTATCAATCTTACAGATTTATGCATAAGGAATAATTACTTCATGTTTAACCAAAAATTCTACAGACAATCAAAAGGTTTAGCAATGGGGAGCCCACTTTCGCCTATTTTAGCAGACCTATACATGAGCTATTTTGAAACACACATAGTAAAGGCCTTCCCACAGATTTATAAATTTTGGCAGAGATATGTTGATATTTTTGCTGTCATTCCGGAAAAACTTAGAGAAGATTCTCTAAAATTACTAAACCTGCAAGATAATCACATTCAATTTACTATGGAAGTAGAAAGAGACAACACCCTACCCTTTTTGGACCTCAAGATAACTAGAAATCGTCATGGTGTAGATTTTGGAATATACAGGAAGCCCACACACATAGATAATTACATAAAGAAAAATGAATACAACCCAGTTTCACATCAACTAGCTGCCTTTAGAAGTCTAATTCACCAGCTATACAATGTCCCACTGAGTAAGGATGAATTTTTGAAAGAACAACAACACATAAAAGACATAGCGGTATTAAATGGATTCAACCCAGCCATCATAAGGAATATGATGAAGAGGAAAGAAAAACTGAAGATAAGATCAAAAAATGCCACTCTCACACCACTTAATAACACAAATTGGCAATATAGAAAATTCACCTACCATCCATGGGCTTTTACAAAATTTGAACGAATCTTCAAAAGACTAAACTTAAAACTAGCCCCCAAAACAAATTCAGTCTGAGGAACCTGCTAAATAAACCACTGAAAAATACAATCCCCAACAATTTGAAATCAGGAATTTATCAGATTAATTGTGAAACCTGTGAAAAAAGCTACATAGGAAAAACTAAGAGAAACTTGTTAACCAGGCAAAAAGAACACCAGAGGAACATTAAGTTGAAACAAACAGAAAAATCTGCAGTTTCACACCATTTTTGGACAGAAAACCACAACATTGGCCACAACATTAAACTGTTAAAATCTTTAAGTACACCCATAGAATTGGATATTTGGGAAAAAATATTCATAAACAAAAACCGTGATAAAGTTATAAATTTTGAAATCCCGGCATTAAATGAAGTATTAAAACTTAGTGCCCCTAACACCAGATGGCAGAGTGATCAGAGCTCGGTAGTAGTGGAAGAAGAGGGAGGTTCATTTAGTCACCAAACAGCTGATGATGAGATCGAATGATCTTGAAAACGTTTCAATTATACAACAAGTAAGTGAAGACTGAGTGTAAACATAGTGACTCATAAATTCAAACTTAAATATGAAGAATACTTCACTGTTAATAATGCTTCTGCTTTTAATATTTATGACTTTAGAATCAAGTTTTTCTATTGCTCTGTGCAGGGTTTGGTTGAATAGAGTTGCAGACAGTCCGTCACCTTGTCTTACTCCTGCATTATAATCAAAATCTGGGCTCATTTTATTCATTACTTTCACTTTGGCTTTTGTATTTTCCATTGTCATTTTTATTAGCCTTATTATTTTTGGTTGCATTTTAAAACATTGCAGAGTTTTATAGAGGACTCCTCTATCAATTGAATCAAATGCATGCTTGAAGTCAATAAATAGGAAGTGTAAGTCTATACCATGCTCGTTTGTTCTGACACCTGTAAGTATACCTGATTTGGGGAGAGCATATATATTAAATCCAGAAATTTCAAAATATTTTAGTAGATCATTTGTTACATTGGCTTCTTGGATGATGAATACGTCTGTTTCTTTTTCTTCTATGACTTTTTGGAGTTCCATTTTTTTACTCTGTGAAAGTCCTCCTGCATTCCATTGGAGAATTTTGAGGGTGTTCTGTAATTGACATCCTGCATATGTACCCACCCGGAGATCCGAACGGGGGACTATTTTACCTCCGGAAAATTTATCTGAAGGAGTTATGTTTTAAGTAGCATAAGTGTAACCGTTTTTTAAGTGGACACCAATTTTTTGCTTGTAATGGTGATTACATCATCCACTCACTTTAACCCCCAGTATGTCTGGAGGGCCACACCTGTCTTTGGTTAATGGGTCCATTGGACCTGGCCAGGAGCAGTTTTAAAGTCCATCGGCTTTTCTCACAAGCACCAATTGTGGAACATTTGTACGCTGTGACAGGCCATAGCATTGCCTCTTAAATTTAAAGGGAGCCGATTAATGACACTAAACAACAACTTGCACTTGAAACAGAATTGATGCTGTACAACTTGCACTTGAAACTAACAAAAGATTTAAATAACAGTATGTGGATGCATTTCGAGACAAGATTGTATGATAAACTCGACCTAATTATGAATGTCAAAACTAACAAACTTTAAAAGAAGGCAGAATTTTTACGAAAACAGAGAGATGATAACCAACACAAAATGAAATTAGAAATAATAAAATCTGAAAATCATGTAGTTAATCTGTCAGCACAAACCTTTACCGGAAAAGAAATTGATTTCTTAAATAAAGGTCTCAAGACATGCATAAATTACTCACAAAATTTAGATCAGTATATTGCTGACGTCGAAATTGCATCACATCTGATGACTAACGAGCAAGACAAAGTAATTGCGAAAACAAAATGCAAAACAATACTCCAACAGTTATCATCTCCAAAGTATAAAAAAGCCGATCCAAATCAAAAACAATTAATACACCAATTGAATGCAAAACCAGTACTATATTTGAAAGCAGATAAAGGTAACAAAACTGTTATCATGGATAAAGATGATTACACATGCAGAGTTAATAAACTTTTAGAACATCAAGAATATGAAGAAATAAAGAATCCTCTGCGAGCTTTGGTTGTTTCGGCAAATAAGACAATAAAAGAAAGTACAATAATACCGGAAAAAGCAAAAGCAAAATTAGTCCCCAGCAACCCAGTTTTACCAAAACTGTTATTGTCTACCAAAACTTCATAAAAAAGATAACAGTGTTAGACCGATTATCAGCAATATAGATGCACCTACATATCATTTAGCAAAGTGGTTAGTATGCGAAATGGATTTCATACAAAGATATGCTTCTCTCGGAATAAAAAACAGCTTAGAATTGATTGACAAATTAAATAAAGTAAATATAAACACTAATGAAATTTTAGTCTCCTTTGATGTTAGCTCATTATTTACGAGCGTACCTACAGAAAAGCTACCAAATTTGATTAAGCTATGGCTCTCAGATCAAGGTTTTACTGAAACCCAAATTGAAGAATACAACAAACTCTTTAATTTATGCATCAACCAAAACAGCTTCATGTTCAACCAAAAATATTACAAACAAACTTCAGGTTTAGCCATGGGCAACCCCATCTCACCGTTATTAGCAGATTTGTATATGAGTTATTTGGAAACACGGGTGACAGCAGCATTTCCACATATTTTTAAAGTGTGGTTTCGTTATGTGGATGACATATTTGCCATAATACCAAAGAAGTTAGCACAGGATGCGCTAAAATTATTGAACCTGCAAGACCAATCCATAAAGTTCACCATTGAAACAGAACAAGATGGATGGTTACCGTTTTTGGATTTAAAAAAAAAAAAATTATTAAAAAAGGAGACAAATTAGAGTTTGGCATATACAGAAAATCAACACATGTGGATAACTACATTAAAAACAACAACTCCAACCCAAAAGAACACCAATATGCAGTATTTCACAGTTTAATCCATAGGCTCGTGAACATCCCATTGACTGTAGAAGAATATACCAAAGAAGTAGATCACATTAATTATGTTGCAATTGTGAATGGCTTTGATCCAAAATTTATTAAAAAAATGATAAACATGCATAAAAGACGGAAAACCATCAAGGACGTTAGCACTTTAAAAGCTGACGACCCAAAGAAAGTATATTGCAAATTTACGTATCACCCTAAGGCATTTAATAAATTCAAAAACATTTTCCGTCAATTTCAGATACAACTAGTACCACACAACAAATATAACATGAGAAACATGCTGAATCACCCGCTAAAATACTCAAGTCCAACCAACAAACTATCTGGAATTTATAGCGTAAGATGTGAGGATTGCCACGAAATTTATATCGGAAAAACAAAGAGAAACCTAGAAACAAGGATGAAAGAACACATGCGATGTATTAAATACAAACAGACAGATAAATCGGCCATAGCCCATCACTTCTGGTCAAAAAATCACAACATTTCCAAAGACATAAAACTTTTGGTACCGGCAAAAAAGTATTGGGAATTAACAGTTTGGGAAAATATACACATTTTGAAGAACAAAAAGAGAGCAATGAACTTCGAAATTCCAGTAGTAGATGACGTCATTCAACTCATTGAACAGCGCCAGGAGAGGGAGGCGGTCACCTGAAGAACCAGTAGAACATCAGCTGAGGATGGGGACGCGGTGTCCTTGAAACTTGTCCTAATTTAAAAAGTAAGTGGAGCTTAAGTGTTTATACAGTTCGAGAATTGGTTTAAAAAGTGTTTTTGACTAAACAACACTTTTAAATTTTTCCGGAACTTGAGACTTTGCCTCTATCCGCAGCCGGCCATTGACTGGTTCTAATTGGTGTAGTTGACAATATTTTGTCATAGGTCTCATCTAGTGGCGGTTCAAGGAACTTGCTGAACAAATCTTTCTGGGGGATGTCGAAATTGAATACTTTGTTCCTATTTTTTGAAATGAAGATTTGTTCCCATGTGGATAGTTCTTGTTTTCCTTATGTATGTTTTAGTACTTTTGGTTCTGGATTTATGTTGTGGTTTTTTTCCCAAAAATGTGTGGCAACTGCTGATTTTTCTAATTGTTTATATTTTATGTTTCTAAAGTGTTCCTTTTCTCTTGTTTCTAAATTTCTTTTGGTTTTTCCAGTATAAATTTGACTACAGTCACTGCATTCAATATATACCAGATTTTTTGTTAGATGGAATAGCATCTTTGATGTTTGAGCAAATTAGGTTTTTTAAGGAGAAATGGTTGACTGGTGCTAGTTGAATGTTTTGTTTTTTGAAGACTTTTGAATTTATTATAGGCCCATGAATGGTAAGTGAATTTTTTGAAAATCGTATTAGTTTCTGTAGCTGAGAGGTTTGTGGTTTCCTTTATTAGCTTCTTTTTTGCTTAAGTTCACTTTTTTGTCTACTTATGATTTGGGAAAGTTATTTTGTTGTGCTGTTTCAATTATTTTGTTGTATTCTGTTTTGTATTCTTCTGCTGTGAGAGGGATGTTGACCAGTCTGTGTGCTAAACTATTGAAGATTGCCTGTTTGTGGGATCTTGGGTTGTAGTCATTAGCTTTTATGTAGTTGTCTGTGTTGGTTTTCTGTAGATGCCAAAGTTTAGTCTGTTTTTATTTCTCATTATTTTTAGATCCAAAAATGGTAAATACTCGTCTTTTTCTATTTTTACAGTGAACTTGATGTTTTTTTTTTTCTTGGATATTTAAAAGTTTTAGTGCATCACTGATGTGTTTTTTTGATACTATTGCAAAGATGTCATCTACATATCGTTACCAGATATCGAACATTGAACTAACCAAATTACGCATGGAACAAAATTTCTTCCAGTTTCAAACAAAATATTTCCACCAAATTTCAGGGTTAGCAATGGGCAACCCCCTATCACCCTTCCTGGCCGATCTGTGCATGAGTGCATTAGAAATAAGGGATCACCAAAGGTTTCCCTTGGATGTTCAAACTCTGGTATATATCAAATTGAATGCAGTGACTGTAGTCAAATTTATATTGGAAAAAACAAAAGAAATTTAGAAACAAGAGCAAAGGAACACTTTAGAAACATAAAATATAAACAATTAGAAAAATCAGCAGTTGCCACACATTTTTTGAGGAAGAAATATGGAAGAAATGAATGTGTACTTATGAAGCACTTTTACACCATAAATCACCTGTACTTCTAATGTGCATTGTGCGCAGAAATTTTAGTTTTGGAGCAGAAATTTGCGACCATCATTGGTCCTTCTATATTTGAACCCAATTTCAGAATATTATACATAGATGATACAGAATCTGTATATTCCATTTTCTCCAAAATTAAATTGGTCAGCCTTTTGGCAGTTGGATATAAATCAAATTGTTCTACTAAAACACACTTCTGAAAATCATCTAAGTTGATAACACAATGTTTAGCTGCTCAATGTTTTCCTGGAGATCTAAGTATGGAAACCTCTAATGTGGTGAACTGTTTGCTTTTTAAACAATGTTCGTCACAATATGAGCACTCATGCGACAAGCTTGTGCCATTAATTCTCGACTCTGAGCAAAATTTGTACTTTCAGAAATGCCTTTAACTCACAACTGTTTGAAAAAGGAATCCACATTAACAAGAATATTTCTAGCCTGCTTATGTAAAATCTTACAAAAGTTTCGCAGCTACTACTAGGCTTGCTAAGCAGTATATTTACTAACTTTGAAAAGCACTTGTGCATTCTTAAAAGATCACCACTATACTGAATGCAAGGTACAAAATGCATTTGCAGCATAAGACGTGTGTGCTTTTCTTCACTGACAGTTAATGATTCTTTTCTGTCTAGTTGGGCGTCTTATCTTTCCATGTCTCTGAAATAAACATGGGGTTTGAACAGTCATCCTCATAAAAAATAGCTCTGTAACATGGGAAAAACAGAATAATTCTGTAATTAGTATCTTTAGAGCACATGGTTTGGCAAAGCGAGCCAGTATGCGTGTTTAACTGTACAACATTGCACGCCCACACTGGCTATTAGCCTCATGTTCATTCCTATTTTGTAGCTACCTTGTTATTGATGTTCTTATTGAAACTGAAGACAACTGATGCTTGCTGTTGGGACATACTGCATCATCAACAACTTTTCGTGGTATAAGCCATCAAGGCTCGTTCCAGTCTCATAAATTTTAAATTAAAAGTGTTGTATCCATCTTTTTCTTGGTGTACCAATTTTTCTTATACTTAATGGTTTGTAATCTAAAACTAATTTTGGAATACGGCTATCATTCATTCTGTCAACATGTTCCTTCCAATTATTTCTATATTGTTTTATTCTACCTGTTAGCTTAAAAATATTCAATTCCTTTCGAATGTCCTCACTTCTTTGTTTATTTAGAAGATCATACCCTGTTACATTTCTTAAAACTTCATTTCTGCTGTTTCAATCATTTGTTCTTTTTTGTTAAAGTTCAAAATTTACTACCATATAACAATATAGGAACTACCTTTACTTTATAAAACTATAATGCAGTCTCTCCTCATTTTTTAAGGTTCTCTTTATGGTGCCACATATACTATTAAATTTGTTGATTTTATTTAAAAGATAACTATTTTTAAAATAAGAGATATTGCAACCAAGATAAAGCATTTGGCTTGTTCAACAGGTTTTCCTTCTAATAATATTTTGGCTCTTATGGTATTGGATCCCTTGAAAGCTAAAACTTTAGTTTTGTTTATAGATATTGTTAAACTATATTGACAGTGTTATTTAATGTATGTAACGCTTTTTATAGGCCATTTTCTGAGCTAGATATGAGAACTTGATCATCTGCAAATAATAAAGTATCTAAATATCTATTTCTAATTATAAAATGTTAATCAAGTTTTGTCTGCCAATCAGGTATGGAATCGTCAGTATAAATTTTAAAAAGTGATGGTGAAAGTGGACACCCTTGTCGTACTCCTTTGTTTATTGTTGCCATTAGATCTGTTTTCATTCCACTTTCTATCAAGATCTTATTTTCTACATATAAACTTCTTATTGCTGTTATCAAATGTTGCTGTACACCTTTCTGTTTCATAATACTCCATATACCTTGTCAAAGGCCTTCTCGAAATCTATAAATGCCATATAAGTCGGTACACTGAACTCCCTATGTTTTTCAGTTATCTGATTAACAGTAAATATACAGTCAGAATAGATGCATAAATTTTATAGCATGTATTTAAAATGCTTATGCCTCTATAATTTTTACGTTCATGATCAACTTTCTTATAAATTGGATATATTTTTGCTATTCTCCATTCTTCTGGAATATGCCTTGAACTTCCAACATATATTTATTAAGTAATAGTCGGTATTTCAATGGAGTTGAGGCATACTTAATTCATCATTAATGTTATTTACTCCAGGAGTTTTATTTTTGAGGTTATTAATAGTAGACAATAATTCTTCAAATAAAATTGGACCTATATTTTCAGCTATTAATGTTAAGACGGTTTCTTCATTTTCTTTTTTCTCCGTCCATAAATCCTGGAAATAAGATATCCACTTACCTTCAGAAATTTCATTTCATTTCAAATTGTCTTTGTCCTCTGTTAAGATGTTTTAATATTTTATATGCCTTACCTTGGCGGCCATGTACATCAGTTTCTATGTCACTAATGTATTTTTCCCAAGAGTTTCATTTAATTTTTCATACTTCTCTTCGGACAATAGCTCTTATTCTTTTGTATTCAATTAGATTCTCTTCAGTTTTTGAATTCAAACACTTTAAGTATAAATCTTGCTTTTGTTTAACAAGTTTAGCTATATCATCATTCTAAATCTTTAGTTGTTTTCTTTTATAGTTTTTTTTTCCCCTCCCTTGTTCTTCCAAGTATTCAGTCGCCGCCTTTATTATCAAGTCTGTTATCTCTTTCCATTCTTAATTGATGTTTTTACTTGTAGGTTTGTGCGTTAAACATCAATTTAAGTGTGCTTGATATAGATTTCTAATGGATTCATCCTGCAATAAGTGAACTTTAAAAGCTTTAACACTATCTGTTTTTTTATTTGTTCTTGTTCTGCTTGTCTTCCATCTAGCAGGAATTACTAGCTTTGTTATGAGGAGGTAATTGTCAGAACCAATATCACATCCTCTAAATACTCTTGTATCGAGAACATTATTAGCGCATTTGTAATTAACAATAGTGTAATCCATTATACTTCTTTGGCCTCTTGCACACCAGATATATTTATGCATATATCTGTGAGAGAAAAATGTATTTTTTTAAATTGTTATAACTTGCAAAATTAATCAAAAGCTTTCCATTATTATTTATAACTTGTTCTCCATGAGCGCCCATTACATGTTTTATAGGCTTATTGCCAACTTTTGCATTTAGATCTCCAGCTATTACTAAATAGTCATTAGGATTTGTTTTATTAATTTGCTTCTGGAAATGTTTGTAGAATTCTATGCATTCTTCCATCTTTCCCTCCCCTGGGTTATAAATGCCAATTATTGTAATATAATTTTGCACTGTTTTTAACCTTGCTGTTAATCCTGCTGCTGCTATTTTATCCTTTGGTACACCATTATATATGAGTATATATTTTTGTAATTCTGTAGGTCCTTTTAATTTCTTCTTGGTTTCTGGAATTATGGCAACATCAGCATTCATTTTTACTAGTTCACTTTCTAGTGAAGTGATTCTTTATCTAACACAAATATTTTGCTTGCATTACTTTAGTGGATTATCATTAATAGGTAGAACAGGTATATAAGAGATCCCTTGTGGTAAGCTACAGCAAATAAATTCTACAATCTTTAAGCAGAGTGGCTTCATATGTAAGATCATTTTTATTTTCATCTGAATCATTTGGAGTTTCAGTCAGGTCAGAACCAGAGTTATCACTTAAGGTCGTATCTGCATATACTGGTACGGGGAACTCTTCACTGTGTAAGACAGGTCTCATTGCAGATTGCAAATTCGGATACTTAACTGTATATTTTGTTTTAGATGTGATTCCTTTAATATTTGTCAAACAAGAATAACAGTCAGTTAAATGATCCTTCGGTTCCCTCCAAATCATGGGAATTGCAAATGGCATATGATGTGTACCATTTTTCCACCCAGTCAGCAGTCGAACACACAAAACACAGCATGTATTTGGGGCCCAGCTCATATCAAAATCACCAACTTGACAGCCAAAGTAAAGTTTATAACACTTCTTTACAAGTGGGGTTAAATTTCGCCTCTGAGACTTGAAGGTCAGCTCACCACAAATATAGCAGAAATTATCTGCATGATTTACACAATTTCTTGGCATGATGAAAAAATAAACCACAGAAATACAACATGCACAACATACACAATACACTTCTAAACAGAAAGGAAGGAAATAATTCACTACTCAGCAATCTCACAGTCAGCTCAATACTAACACATCACAATGCCAAACAGGTCTGAACATGTCTAAACAAGAACAATGAACCTGCACAATCATGTTTTATTGTGCTTCAGCGTGACATTGCAAATAATTTCATTAATACAGCTTAAGTAAAATAGCTACATATGAGGTAACGGTTCCTATGACAGGTCAAAGAAAATGCTAAAATCATATTTTGAAAAGAAGCTTTTACAGAAAAACTATGCCTGATGGGAAAATTCTGACTACATATCTGAATTCAGGATGGAAAATGCCACTAGATTCACTATTCAGATCTCTTGTGAAAAAAAACTTATCGACCAGTGTTATCCTTCCACAGATATGAGATAGGGTTACAGAGATACTTTTGAGTTCACATCTTCAGGCATCCAGTATTTCATACCAAATTTTTCAGGCTTATTGGCCATGTATTGAATGAATGAACAGCGACATTTTGTGGGATAAAGTTGTTCATCTACTGTAAGGAATGCTTCTGGTATGTAGCAAGCCTTACAGTTTTGAATAAATTTATTTCAAATAGTTGAAACCAGTGCAAAAATATTCCGTCTTTAGCCTTTCAGAACAGGATAACCTGTTATCAAATCATAATAATCTCATCAGCTACACGAATTTGTCCCTTGCCATGGTATCACAAAATATAGGTGGCCCCTATTTTTGGACCTGAGTTCATTAATTCAGGGCTTCTGCACCTAAGTGCACCCCATAAGTAAATTAGCAGATGAAAGTGTCCAGCTCATCCAAGGAATCAGTCCTTTTCTTATAATTCTTCTTCTCTCTTGCTTCTATCTCTGTACATTTTTTGGTATGTTGAAGAATGGACTCATCAATGAACAACTTCCAAGCAGATGCATGGCTGCTGTCCCTTACATTTACTCATTTTCCGATTGTTCTGAATCATTTGGAGGTTTTTTTTTTCCTATATCAGACGATGAATGAAATGGGTGAAGTGATGCTCAAATGAGTCAGGGGTCCATGGAGCTTAGTTACCCGACATTCGTCTATCAGGATAGGGAAAACTCCAGAAAAAACCTTACTCAGGTAACTCACCCTAACCAAGATTCGAACACGGGACCTCTTGAACGTGAGGCAGACACGCTACCATCTATGCTACGAGGCGGGCTCAGCTAGAAATTGATAATCATCTTCACCACTACCACGTTGTTCAGATAGATATTTCTGATACGTCGTCTGGTATATCATGAAATGTAGCTAAGATTGCATCTGGTTTCAAACCACAAGGCATCTTCCAGGCATAGATTGACAACATACACCACTGAGAAATCCAATGACAATGCGAGTGAAAGCCTAACGTACACCACTATAATGAACAGCTGGCATGAAGATTGACAATGGTAGTGAAAATGAGAAAGCCAACGACAAGGCAAACAAAACCCTAACAAAATGGTAACAGTCAAAAATGACCGTCTCCAGGGTTCATAGTCAAACATGAAAAAACATCTATGTAAATGATGACATGCCGAAAATTATTATGCTATATAAAACTAGAAGTTATATCAGGAAAAGTCATGAAAGACCAAGCTTCGTTTTAAAAAACCGGCAGAGCTAAACGTATTCAAATATCAAAATGACCACTACCAGGGTTTTGGTGTTTATTGTGGAAGCATTTCCAAGAATGTTAATGTTTTCTTTTGTTCCATAATATTTTAAATTTTAACTGGTTGCTGCCAAAACTTAGAAATGTCAAGAGGGACACAGCCATACATTTGCACACGTTTAAGAAAACTGTTATGCACATGTGTATTTCCAACTGAGGCAGAGCAGTATATGGGTTCTTCTCCACTTTTGAGAGAGATGCATTACTTTCCTGGGATCTAAAGAAATAAGTTAACCTTGCATTAGGATATTATATGCTGCTTATGTATGACTTCATATGCAAGCAGTGTTTTTATATTACTGTTATATTGTATCTGGATAATATTTTTCTTGCATGAAAACTAGAGGTAGCAGTTAATCTCTTTTTTAATTTTTACATGTTTATTATTTATACATTTACGTATATTATCTATCAAACATTGTGCATTATAGAACATTTCCTTCTGATTCAGATTGTCAGATGTTGTGAAGGGTACTGCCAAAGCCAAGAGCACAAATACGAAAGAGAAGGAAAGTAATGGGACGATCTCTACATCTCCTCGTGCTGCCTCTCCTGCATCACCCAGTCCAAAGCCTGTAATTACTACTCCAGTATCAACTGGAACACCAGCAGTGGTTACAGAGGTCAAGGTTTCGCAACCACCTCCGCCTTCGCCACCTCTTCTACCATTGCCAGTGCAGTCGACTAGTCAAACTCTGCCTGCATCCTCTTCAGTCGAAAAAGAAGTTAAGGATGTTGGGACAAACAGTGACGTGGGACCGAGTTTGGTGTCTCAAACACCGCCTTCTTCTCCGGATAAGTAAGTAATGTTTTAACCCAAAATGTTTCCTCCTTTATGGAATTAATAGTTAAAATGAGAGCTTTATAGAGATATTTTGAAGCAATAAATAAATCAGTGGTCTCCCACTATGTTAAAAGTATACAACAACTCTATTGGACATCCAAAGTATAAACTTGAAAGAAGCATAGGGACAGTGAAGCACAAATTAGTACAAAAGTGAATCGAGAAGATATTGACACATTGCTTCACTCACACTGTTTATTCACAGGACATGTTTCAAGAGCTCTTGCTCCTATCATCAGGAGCAATGTGTCAATATCTTCTCGATTCACTTTTGTTCTCTATTGGACATTCTGAAGACAAGCATTTGGTAGTCTACATTGAGCCATTTTAATGTGTCCATTTTTTATTAGCAGTATACAAACCTTAAGATAGATAAAATAAGAAACAACCAGAGAGAGAGTTCAATTCATAATACATCAGGAGTCTTCGCTGATATTGTATTTGCAATACGTGTGTAAACCATTGTGTGTTCATCTATAAGATGTGATTAACAGAAATGTTTTATCAGATTAGTTGGGTTTTCTGCTGAGTGGAGAGACACATGCATCTAGTAATAGGAACAATCTGGGTTATAGGTTCCCATAAGTTATAGGTTCCCAGTTTGGTTTTGTGTGCCTTCCGTTTTCAATTTATTGCTCTTTGAAGCAAGTCTATAAATATTTAGTAATGTACATCTGCATCTTGCAATCAATGTATATGGTGGTGGTATTCTTATCAGCATCAACAGCTGTTGTCAGGGGATCTTGTTAGATTTTTCGCTTGGAGCTATTCCCTACTATTTGGTTGCAGTATATTTGAAAGTACACCATGAGAGTGTCCTTCAAATCTGTCTGCATGATACGAAAACAGCTCTTCAGATCTTTTAAGTACAGTACAATATGTCATCGCTGGTAGCAGGCTTTATGAACATGACAATATGGCACCACTCTTACATGTTAAATGATGAATGACGAAGTATATCAGTACAATATGTGATCATTTTCTGGAAATATGTCAGGAATTCTTCAAAGAAAGCTTAAGATAAATATTAAAAGGTTATCATAATTATGTGGTGTGAGTGTGACGGACTAAAGAACCTGGGCTGAATGCACAATATACTCAAGTATGTATTGGCTTAACATAAATGGTAATCAAGATTATTTTACGGTACTTCATTAAGGCATTACATATGTAAATAACTTACAGGTATACAAATTTGTGTCTCTTATTATGCTATATACATGGCTATTCCCCCCCCCCCCCCCCCTCCCCGTGAAAGATGTGAATTCATGTGTGTGTTTGTAGGAATTTAGTAACAGTGATGTCAAAATTAATCTCAAACTATTTGTAGTTGGTTTATTGATACTCGTCACTTACTTGTAAACCAACTACAAATAGTTTGAGTGTGAATTCATGTTTAAAACTTTGCCAATGGCCAAGGAACTGTGGTAATATGTAGCACAAATTGTTCACTTCTCAATTTCACTGTTGGAAAATATTCCAATTAACTACCAGAAGAAACTGCAATTATGGAATCTGTGGAAACATTCATGGCTATAAGGCCTAGGTCTGGATAATCATGTAAGTTCCTCTATAACATTCAACTAGACACTTTCTATGTAGTGAGACCTGTTAAAAGTTAAGGCTGACTGAATATCAATGACATAATGTGAAATCATCGAATTAACCATTTAAAAAGTAGAGCTCTGCTTGATCATCTGATAACCAGTGTTTTGCAGATGATCGTAGTTTATTTTATCTAATATTTGCAAAAGAAAATGTTCCCTCTGATGGAATAGGATTATATTCGGATGTTATATATTCATCTATACATGAGGAAACCAGTCATCTTATTACCCCAGAGAAAAACATTGCAATGGAAAAATGTGGCAATGGACTGCCACTGTTGCATACCTATGCCATGTTGCAGGACAGTCTAGATGGGTGGCAGCTTGATAGCACTGTAAATAGCCAGCAGTATAAGGATTACATCAGGATTCCTTCTGTAAGCAATAGATGAAATCATTTATTTTCAGCAAGATAACTATCTTGTCCACACAAATCAGTTTTCAAATTGATTCTCTCAAAGGCAATGTATCACAGCATAATTGGCCTCCTTGCTCACTATACTTGAATCCTGAGAATGCATTGGCAGTAAGAAATGCTATTTTGGATGAGTTTTTAAAATTGGGTGCAATATATATATATATACAGCCAGGGAGGTATGTTGATTTGGAAATGGCACTTTTCACATGGTTCCATCAGAAATGGGCTGTAGCTCTACCAGTCCGTGGCAATATGCTAAAAGTAAAAGTAATAGATTTACCTAAGACCACGAATAATGCAATTGATTTTAAGGCTTGATCAATATGGTTGCAGGGTTTTAAATATTGTCATGGAATCGTAGGCAAAAAAATTTGCAGGGAGTCGAGTGCTCTGGAGGACATGACTGCCGTACCGGAAGCAAGAGATTCTATCAGGAATCATAAGCAATTATCAGCATCAAAATATCTACAACTTTAATGAGACTGACCTGTTCTACAATCTTGTTCCCACCTAGACATAAGCTGAAAAAGGGGGGGGGGGGGGGAGGCAAATCAGCAAAATTCATAGATAAAATTCGTATTATTAAACCTAATTGACCTAAAGTTGATAAAGCAATAATCTTTTTTAAATCATATTCAAAATTAGCACCTAAATTACTCATGCCACAGAGGGAAGAAAAGTAAAATTTGCATAGTTCTTTTTGCTACCAGTGTAGACAGATCCACTTCTCCCACTTGCGATTGGAAAATCCAGGAACCCAAGGTATTTTAAAGGCAAGAAAACAAAACCTACATAATTATTTTAATTGAGCAGTGGTTAAAGAAACTGGATATTTGAAGGAAAAGGAAACAGAAGATTAACTTTAAAATTTTTCCGGAACATGTTTCTGAGGCTTTGCCTCTATCATCGGCCGGCTCTCGACCGATCGAGAGCCGGCCGATGATAGAGGCAAAGCCTCAGAAACATGTTCCGGAAAAATTTAAAAGTAAGTGTTGTCTAATGTCTTTAATCGACTCTCTTTAAAGTTAATTTATCATAACAACACTGTTTTCAACACTTCCAAGAAAGGAATTGAAACAGAAGATCTCTCTTTTTATGGATCAATTTGCAACACATTCACCACAAATAATTTTGGAAAATATTTAGTGTAGAATTTTACTTCCTAACTGCACCAGTCAACTACAGCCACTTGATTTTTGCACCATTGCAAATTTCAAAGGTTATTATAGAAAAATGTTAGTTTACCATTTAATAAAGCTTGACAATGCAGGAAATTAAAGTCTCACCATTAACTTCCTAGGAGCCATTGAATTTATTTCAGCTGCCTGGAAGCTGGTGTCATCCTCCACAATCACTGTTTCTTTAAATTTGTTATCTTAAGGATGCTGATGGTAGCAGAAGTGACAAGTGCAAATTTTGATACCTTTATGCATTCTGATGGCAGTCCAGCAGTGTGTGGAGGGAACTATAGGATAAGGAGATTATTGCTGATGTGTGGCAAATACATGGTGGTGATTTTTAAAAAAGAAAAAGAAGGCCAACTTCAAGTGTCACTGACAGTAACGGGGATTACAATTCAAATTTTGAAATATTTTAAATGGGAAGTCATATAGGACGATGAATGAAATGGATGAAATGATGCTTAAATGAACCCAGTGTCTATAGAGCTTAGAGTTATCCAACATTCATCTTTCAGGGTAAGGGAAAACTCTGGAAAAACCTTATCTGTAAAAGTCACCCTGACCAAGAATCAAACTCAGGATGCTGGCTGTGTAGACCTTACAGCAGTGCAGAAAGTTGTAGTGAGAAAGCTCTGAAATTCATTAATGTTATTTAAACTGAGTTGTATGCATTTAATGCAAGAAAAGTGAAACAAACCAAATTAAATGAATATTGTCATGAACCCGATCGTGATAAGGCGACTTGCGCACACAAAGGGACTGATAGGCAAACAGTGTGGTAATAAGGAGCTTGCATAAGCAATTAACGATAGCGCCGATAAACAAGAGACGGATAGTTTATCACAGAGGTGAAAGACTTGCCGGCACCGATATAGTTACATTCTAGAACATTCGTGTTTTATCTGGTGACATTTTAGAGAAAATTCGATAACAGTCTGGAATTCATTAATGGATGTATAAAAAGAAGCCATGGCTAGTGATGAGTCAGTTGTGTAACAAAAGTTGTTGTAAAGACATGTAACGAGAGTGTTGTCAACAGCTGAAGTTGAGTAAGCTGTTTGGTACTGTCATCGACCTTGGTGTTGTATATGTGATGTAATGTTGTTACGTGAGAATTGAACAGTGTATTGCTACGGAAATAAAGGAGGTTTTTAATTTCTGCAACTCGGCCTTTTAATTCTACGAACCCACAAAGTCACAATATTTTAAAGTATTACCAATTTCTAAATAATGTTAATTACTTGTAAAGATATATATGAAACAGTTTTACACATGCAGGCCCGCTGTATTACTTAAAAAAAAATGCATTATCAAAATATCATAAGTAATTCTGGGTTACAAGTAATCTTTCCTCTTCTACTTAGTATACATATAAATTAAGTTCAACTGTATTCCTATCCTTGGGAATTTATTTTTCAGTAAGAGAAATACACTGTAGGTGTACAAGCTAGAAATAGAACCTTGCTAGTTTTTGGTACTCAGGCATACGGTCCACTAGACCAGGTGACCAGGTTAACTAAACCTCTTCCATTTCTGACAGTGAATCCTAGTGTGAGGCCGTGTCAATAAGGGTTTCTTCTGAACATGAGTCATCTAATCTCTGTTTCATATAACCTTGCCCCGCTGAAATGTATCACTCCGCGTTCCAGTACCTTCCCCTCACCTTTATTGGCTAATGCTTTCGCGCCATAGGCGGTGCCCTCCCGTCACATTTAAACGTGCAGTTAACGTCATAATAATAGCCAGGAAGATAAATAAAATCATACAAATAAAGATGTGAAGGCATGCAAAAATACAAGTTTATAATGAACTGAGCAAGTTGAAAATGAATGACTGAGCAATGAAACTGAAAGAGTTTATAATGAAAGGCCTTTGGCCTTTTCCACTGGGATTTTTTAAACCAGCACACATACCTTTCAAAAATGCTTGTCTTCAGTCTTAAAAGTCTTTTCATGTGTTCTTCTTGTATATTTTGCGATTTGTATCTCGGTACAGCCTGATTGTCCTTAAATAACGTCTTCGCCACAGCAATATCGCCTCTGTCTTTTAGCACATTTTTCTTGCCTCTTTTTTTCATTCACAAACCCCAGCTGTATAAGCAATCTGCTGAAATTTGGTAAATCTGCATCCTAATTTACAGCAGACGAAATGTTACTTATATTAGAGAGTTTGTTTCTAAAGAAAAAACTATTCATATGACGATGCACAACACTTTTCACGTATTTTCTACGAGCACACACTTTTGTTTATTCCTGCTTTTGCCTGGAGTGGTAAGTTTTCCTGTTTTCTCAATTTCATATCGCGATGTTCCTACGGATCTAACACTTACACCTGTAACTTCAGAGCACAGCTGTTCGACTTCTCTCACTGACAAAGACTGATTTTTCTCTGTGAGTGCATTAAACACATGCATTGCAATTCTTTTTTCGCCTGTTTGTAAAGAATTATCCTTGCGATACTTCAGCAAAAAACTGGCGGTAGACTCTGCCATTACACATATAAGTACACGCGCAATAATCGATCAATAAAATAATTTTCCTCGCGCACTGGTTACAACACACCGTCGAATGGCGATATGACTAATCCAGTTCAAAACAAGGTCAGTGATAAGTCATAAACAAATGTCACCACTACTGCTAAATCACGTGCTATCGTGCCATGTGCTTGAGAGCAAAGCAACCTCCTCTTTACTTCGTTTAAGAATTAACATGCATTTCAGATAAATCAACCTGTTGCGTAATATGTTTAATTAAAATAGTTACGAAAATATAAATTTGATAATTCTCTTCCAACATATAAAGGTATATCACCATGTTAAATAACGAACTAATTTTTACCGCATGACAGTCTATACAACAATAGTAGCCAATGAGAGGTGATTAGGTCACGTGACCGTTAAGAGATGCGGGGCAAGCTTATGTGATACAAGGTATAAAGTAATTATGAAAATGTCAACATCACCCATTAACCCATCAGAATCCCAATGTTTCTTCAACTTTGCATACGTGGTCACAACATTTTCTGCACTTGTCTGGTGAATATTCACAGAAATGTTCTTATCTCCCCCCCCCCCCCCCCCCCCCCACTTTAAAGTTGCACTTGCCAAATCTTGTGCAGCTTCTCCTTTTATTTCTTCGCATACCAACTGAATTGGGCCAAATTGGCATTATAATGGTGGAAATGTGTAATCGAGTACCAGCTGATAAGAGCAAAAGCTCTTGAAACATGTCCTGTGAATAAACTGAGTGAAGCAATGTGTCAATATCTTCTCGATTCACTTCTGTGCTGAAATGTGTAATGTTTAAAGCCTGTTTTTACTACATGCAGGTGATGTCACGGATTGATGTCTTTGGTGTTACTGGACCTAGAACTGAACATCCCTATGTTCATTTGTGTTCTTTTCTTTGATGTTCTTTGGATTAAAAATACACAAGATGGAGTCGGTGTAAAGAAAAAAGGTATTATGAGTTCTGTTATACATGACATGAAGATGGCACACCAGTGGAATGAGATGGCAGGGAAACGAGAGATCCCAAGAAAAGCCACCCCAGCACTGTGTTGTCCATCACAAATCTCAGTTTGCAGCTGCCTGGGATTGAACCCAGATCGCCTTGGTGAGAGTACAGCAGTCTAACCACTCAGCTACAGTGCAGCATATGTGGTGGAAGCTGCAGTACTTAGTGACTACCTAGTCTTACCATAAATACTGTCACAAACTTTTGAGGGTGGCTGTACCTCCAGCCGGAGGAGCCGGCACATTCCAGAGCGGTAGCAGGTAGCCTGAGTCATTGATGGAGCAGCTGTGGAAGTGTAAAGTTGTATTGTAAAATCTTCAAGATGGAATGGGGTGACTATGAAAATCGTGTGGCTGTGATAGCGCTATATAGGGTAGGTGAATCACCAAGTGAGATTTTCAAAACTCTCCAGAAACTGAAAATCTCACAGAGTTTGTCTATCGCACTATCCAGCGTTTCGATGAGACGAGATGTGAAAGATCGCCCGCGGGAAGGAAGACCACGCACAGTTCGGACTCCAAAATTAGTGAAAGCAGTGGCGGCACATGTGCGGAGAAATCCTGTAAGAAGGCAGTCAGTGATGGCTCAAGAGCTAAACATTTCAAAAATGTCTGTCTCGCACGTTGAGGAGTGACTTGGCACTCCATGCTTACAAACGACGCAAGGGACACCTTACAAATGAACTGAAGCGCCAGAGACTCCTAAAATCAAAGCGCTTGCTAAAGCGTTACGCTGCAAATGGGCACCGGCGAATTCTTTTCACTGATGAAAAAATTTTCAATGTTGCGGAGACTTTCAATGCCCAAAATGACAGGGTATATGCTACGTCATCTAGAGAAGCTGGTGAAAAGGCTCCAAGAATCCAGAGGGGTCATCATCCTGCATCAGTCATGGTGTGGTGGGGTGTGAGCTACAAGGGCACAACGGAGCTCCATTTTTGTGAAAAAAATGTGAAAACAACTGCACAAGTGTATCAGAACACAGTGCTTCAACCAATAGTTAAGAACCTCAACAACACACTCTTCCGTGGACAGAGATGGACCTTCCAGCAGGATTCTGTCCCATCACACAAGGCTGGTTCAACCCAGGAGTGGCTGAGGTCAAATGTTCCAGACTTCATTTCTACTTCAGACTGGCCATCTGCTAGTCCGGACCTAAACCCTTTGGACTACAAATTGTGGTCCAAGCTTCAGGAGATGGCTTGCAAGAAGAGACATCCCAATATTGAAAGTTTGAAGCGCTCTCTTCTGAAGGCAGTTGTCGAGTTCCCTCTTGATGTGCGTAATGCAATTGATGAGTGGCCACAAAGACTTAAGGACTGTGCGTGCTAATGGTGGCCATTTTGAATAATTATATGTGATTTCAATTCTCTATAAATCTATGTAATAGTGGTATGAGGACATTAAAATATCTCCAAGCATTTTGTGTCAGTTGAATTAGAATGTTGTGACAGTATTTATGGTAAGACTAGGTATATACAACTAGCAACAACTCGTCCACTTAGGTATGTCTTGTCATTAGGCTCAGATTTCACTAATTGCAGTGACTCAGGTTTTCACATACTGTTGTCAAGTATTACATTATTTGTCCCTTAACCGTGGTACATCCATTTTCAACAATATCATTGTTGACTTTTTAATTTTTCTTCACACTATGATAGCTGGCATTATCCATCACAATGGCAGAGCTACTGGGCAAATTAGGAATAACCTGTGTTTCTAGCCATTTTGTAAAATTTGACATTCATATGATCATGATAATCACACAACTTTTACTTGAATTTGAACATAAGGAGGGCATTTTTACAAATCTGTTTACTCCTGCATGGGCAGTTACCAATCTGTAAATTTTCCAATAGGCTTTGCATTTCCCAACTCATTTGCAGACTGCCAACAAGAAGTAATAGTGTGACAAGCATTTACCTATATATGTCTTGTCTAAATATTCAGTATTCCTATTCTGTTCTTGATATTTACAAACTTTCTGAAGGTAATTTGCATGCCAAAACACAATTTCAGGTTTCTCAATTAGTAACTGTTGTTTAGAAGCATGTTTCTTCCACCTAAATCCTAATTGCAAAATCAGTTTTCTCAGGTATTCCCTGCTGCATATCAAACTTCCATCACTCTGCAAATCATGCTGAATCTTTTATATTGTTGGCACTGTTCTCTTTAATTTGTAGAATTAGTGAAATTTTTCTTCAGATAATATCCTCGATAAACATTGTAACAGTGGTTTTGATTCATAGTATAAATTTATAAATAAAAAATTTGTAAAAATGTGTAATTTTGTGATTGGCCGTAGTAATAATTGTATTACGTAATGTGGTGACGTAGCAGTAAATTGGCAAATCATAAAAGTAATATAGGAGTAGCGATAGTAACGGAAAATCTATAATCTTCTAAAGGAGATATCCTGTAATCTTGATAGTGATGAGTGGACCTGCAGGAGTAAGGAATTTTATGTAATTAACAGAAACTGTTTATTAAGGAAGTAATGATTTAACGATATGCTGGAGGTAACCTGCAATGATTGACTAAGAAAGAAAGTTAGGCGGAATCGGGAGTCTGGTTGGACATGCATTTCGCTGACTAGGATGATGTCCAGGGCATGAGTTTGAGCAAGTGAAGCAGATCGCTCCCCTGACCAGCTAGGCCGCACGCATTCAAAAATGCGAATCGAAATGAGGTACGAGACCTAGTTCAATACGCCAAGTAAAATGTAATCCAGATTATACAATTAAATTATATATTACGAAATTGGACTTCTCCAAAATTGTATTTATTTCACTCAAAACCACACCTGAAAACGAGAGATCTCATGACTCTTATTTAATTAAACACAATCATCAAGAAACAATGCAAACTACAACGAAGTAATCCTGTTACATCTGGCTTTCCGACTTGGGTCTTCGAAACAGTCAACATGCATCCTATCTGCAATGAATAGAAAATTTGCTTGCAACATCAACTTCAGCTTTTGTTTTTCTCTTTAAACTTCTCCTTGTCCTTACCAGTGGTGGACAGACGTATTCCCTACCTTAAGTTCTTTTAACCAAACTAATGGAAACTCCTGTAGCTTCATTTGTTGCAGTAATGTTGTAGCTCAATTTAAACTGATTTTTCTATTCCTTTAGGTAAGTTGCTGCAGTGTAAACAATATTACAAGCTTCACGAGCCTTGATTAATGTTTTCAATTGGAATTGAAAGGTACCCAGGATCATAATTACTCACGTCGGTCACGAACTCATCACTTGAGGCACTTGAATCCTATATGTTCTTTTCGCACTCAGATTCACCTAATTGACATACTTCCCTCTCACTGTCTGATAACTCCATATCACTTTAAGATTCGTCGGATTCTTGAAGTAATTGAACAATCTCTTCATTGATAATCCTTATTTTCTTGCCATTTTCAGGGAAAACGCAATAAAATAATTAAAACCAATTCTCGAAATTGCGACCGTGCACCGAACAATAAAGCTTTGGCAATAACTACTAAACAAAGACTAGTGAACTACGAGGGCTGTTCAATAAAGAATAATCAGTTTTTGTTTTTTTCTCAACGTACTCATCCTCATAATTTTGATGGTCCTTCTCAAAATAGTCTCTCCTGAATGTGATGCACTTGTCCAAGCATTTCTGCCAGTCTTCAAAGACATGATGGAAACCGTTTTTTAGAGATCCTTCAAAACCGCCTCTGCAGCCTTCAACACTTCTTCTGATGATGGATAATGCCTCCCATGAAGGCATTTCAAGTTAGGGAATAGAAAAAAGTCACATTGGGCTAAATTCGGACGATAGGGAGGGTGAGGGATGCACTTTACGTTGATTTTTGCAAGATATTCAGCAACAACATTGGCAATATGCGGCTGTGCATTATCGTGCTGCAGCATCCACCCTGCTTCATGGAAATGTGGTCTTTTGCACCTGATATGGACTTGCAATGTTTTCAGGACACCCCTGTAGTATTGTCCAGTTACTGATGTGTGTGTGGGTACAACATGCTGATAAACCATTCCATGAATATCAAAGAATGAGATGACCATAACTTTCCCAGCAGAAGCAAAAACTTTTGCTTTTTTGGGGGTTGGTGATAAAGGAGAATTCCACACTGAGCTTTGCTGTTTGCTCTCGGATCAAAATGATATACCCAGGTTTCATGAGCAGTGATTACGTTTGATAGAAATTTCGGAGTTTCCTCTAACATCAGCTTTAACTGCAGGTTACCCCCATTGCAGTGGTAGACGATACTGAATGTCTGAATTTGCCTGGTTCTCACAGGCAGGAACCAGGAGTACCAACAATGAAACTACTACGGCATGTTTGTTTCACATTAAGCTAACAGAATATAATAAGATTGAATTCTAGTGTGAAAAATTATATCTGTTAAAAAATTATGATCATTCTTTATTGAACAGCCCTCAAAAGTTTTGCAGTAAAAACCAACATGAGACTTGAGACTGTAGTTTGATGCCATCTGGGGTTGAAAATAGTATATAAAATGCCGGTCTTGCTAATAAACTTCAATTTAATATATTAAATGCCATCCTGTGTGGAGAGGCATGGCGTTTAATATATTAGCTTTGGCCCGCGAAGGGTTAAGTGCAATCAAATTAAATAAAAATGAGAGCCTTTTTTTTTTCTTCTTTCTTTCGTTCTTCGGACAGTATATGGGTATGAAATGTAAATTTTTGTAGGAAATAGCCTTGCTTATTTTTTGTTGTTCCCTTCAGATTTCTTGCATTCATAATATATTAAAATCCTGAGATTTAAGCTTTTGAAATATTATTTTCCCATCCATGTCAAGCGAGCAGTTTGAGAGAGGGAGACAGAGAGAAGAAAAAGTAGAATTGCCATTCAGAAATGCTTATCCTTCACCACAAAAGTTTCGGTGTTCTTCCAAGGCCAGGCATGTGATGATGCAAGCACATTTGTTATTTCGCTGAGAGAGAGAGAGAGAGAGAGAGAGAGTCTGTTATCAGATCATATCATTGTAATCTACACACCTTACTTCCTTAATTCTGCACTTGGCATTATTAATTTTTGATTCATCACTTTCTGAGAAACCAAAATCCCATTTCAAAGTGTGCCATATTAAAGATACAAAATACATGCCTCTTTTGTATAAATTTGTCTCTGTGTTACCTGAGCACATTTAAAATTGTGCCTAGGCGTCAAATGAGACAGATATAAATCCTGAGCATGTAAAGTTGCACTACTTTACATATTTTAGTAGTGTTCATAAGGTTCAGAACAGATCAAATAATAAGTGCAATCTAATTAAATAAAACTGACAGCTTTTCTTCTTTCTCCCCCCCCCCCCTCTTATTTTCTTTTCATTCTTCAGACAGTATATGGGTACAAAATGTAAATTTTTATAGGAAATAGCCTTGCATATTTTTTGTTGTTCCCTTCAGACTTCTTGAACTCATAATATATTACAATCCAGAGATTTAAGTTTTTGAAATATTATTTTCCCAACCATGTCAAACGAGCAGTTACAGAGATGAGAGAGACAGAAGTAAAATTGCCATTCAGAAATGCATAACCTTCAGCACAAAAGTGTCTGTGTTCTTCCATGTTGTTACTTCGCTGATTGAGAGAGAGGGATGCCCCTTACCATGACCCTGTTGAAAACGTTTGCTGAAGCAGAAATCTGTTATCAGATCATATTGTTGTACTCTACACACCTTACTTCCTTAATTCTGCACTTGACATTATTAATTTTTGTTTTATCATTTTCTGAGAAACCAAAATCCCATTTAAAAGTGTGCCATATTAAAGATACAAAATACATGCCTCTTTTGTATAAATTTGTCTCTGTGTTATCTGAGCACATTTAAAATTGTGCCTAGGCGTCAAATGAGACAGATATAAATCCTGAGCATGTAAAGTTGCACTACTTTACATATTTTAGTAGTGTTCATAAGGTTCAGAACAGATCAAATAATAAGTGCAATCGGATTAAATAAAACTGACAGCTTTTCTTCTTTCTTTCCCCCCCCCCCCTCCCTCTTATTTTCTTTTCATTCTTCAGACGGTACAAAATGTAAATTTTTATAGGAAATAGCCTTGCATATTTTTTGTTGTTCCCTTCAGACTTCTTGAACTCATAATATATTACAATCCTGAGATTTAAGTTTTTGAAATATTATTTTCCCAACCATGTCAAACGAGCAGTTACAGAGATGAGAGAGACAGAAGTAAAATTGCCATTCAGAAATGCTTAACCTTCAGCACAAAAGTGTCTGTGTTCTTCCATGTTGTTACTTCGCTGATTGAGAGAGAGGGATGCCCCTTACCATGACCATGTTGAAAACGTTTGCTGAAGCAGAAATCTGTTATCAGATCATATTGTTGTACTCTACACACCTTACTTCCTTAATTCTGCACTTGACATTAATTTTTCTTTTATCATTTTCTGAGAAACCAAAATCCCATTTCAAAGTGTGCCATATTAAAGAGACAAAATACATGCCTCTTTTGTATAAATTTGTCTCTGTGTTACCTGAGCACATTTAAAATTGTGCCTAGGCGTCAAATGAGACAGATATAAATCCTGAGCATGTAAACTTGTACTACTTTACATATTTTAGTAGTGTTCATAAGGTTCAGAACAGATCAAATAATAAGTGTAATCTAATTAAATAAAACTGACAGCGTTTCTTCTTTCTTTTGCCCCCCCCCCCTTCTATTTTCTTTTCATTCTTCAGACAGTATATGGGTACAAAATGTAAATTTTTATAGGAAATAGCCTTGCATATTTTTTGTTTTTCCCTTCAGACTTCTTGAACTCATAATATATTACAATCCTGAGATTTAAGTTTTTGAAATATTATTTTCCCAACCATGTCAAACGAGCAGTTACAGAGATGAGAGAGACAGAAGTAAAATTACCATTCAGAAATGCTTAACCTTCAGCACAAAAGTGTCTGTGTTCTTCCATGGTCAGGCATGTGATGATGCAATCACATTTGTTACTTCGCTGAGTGAGAGAAAGGGATGTCTCTTACCATGACCATGTTGAAATCGTTTGCTGAAGCAGAAATCTGTTATCAGATCATATTGCTGTACTCTACACACCTTACTTCCTTAATTCTGCACTTGACATTAATTTTAGTTTTATCATTTTCTGAGGAAACAAATCCCATTTCAAAGTGTGCCATATTAAAGATACAAAATACATGCCTCTTTTGTATAAATTTGTCTCTGTGTTACCTGAGCACATTTCAAATTGTGCCTAGGGGTCAAATGAGACAGATATAAATCCTGAGCATGTAAACTTGTACTACTTTACATATTTTAGTGGTGTTCATAAGGTTCAGAACAGATCAAATAATAAGTGCAATCTAATTAAATAAAACTGACAGCGTTTCTTCTTTCTTTTGCCCCCCCCCCCCCTTCAATTTTCTTTTCATTCTTCAGACGGTACAAAATGTAAATTTTTATAGGAAATAGCCTTGCATATTTTTTGTTGTTCCCTTCAGACTTCTTGAACTCATAATATATTACAATCCTGAGATTTAAGTTTTTGAAATATTATTTTCCCAACCATGTCAAACGAGCAGATACAGAGATGAGAGTGACAGAAGTAAAATTACCATTCAGAAATGCTTAACCTTCAGCACAAAAGTGTCTGTGTTCTTCCATGGTCAGGCATGTGATGATGCAATCACATTTGTTACTTCGCTGAGTGAGAGAAAGGGATGTCCCTTACCATGACCATGTTGAAAACGTTTGCTGAAGCAGAAATCTGTTATCAGATCATATTGTTGTACTCTACACACCTTACTTCCTTAATTCTGCACTTGACATTAATTTTTCTTTTATCATTTTCTGAGAAACCAAAATCCCATTTCAAAGTGTGCCATATTAAAGATACAAAATACATGCCTCTTTTGTATAAATTTGTCTCTGTGTTACCTGAGCACATTTAAAATTGTGCCTAGGCGTCAAATGAGACAGATATAAATCCTGAGCATGTAAACTTGTACTACTTTACATATTTTAGTAGTGTTCATAAGGTTCAGAACAGATCAAATAATAAGTGCAATTTAATTAAATAAAACTGACAGCGTTTCTTCTTTCTTTTGCCCCCCCCCCCCTTCTATTTTCTTTTCATTCTTCAGACAGTATATGGGTACAAAATGTAAATTTTTATAGGAAATAGCCTTGCATATTTTTTGTTGTTCCCTTCAGACTTCTTGAACTCATAATATATTACAATCCAGAGATTTAAGTTTTTGAAATATTATTTTCCCAACCATGTCAAACGAGCAGTTACAGAGATGAGAGAGACAGAAGTAAAATTGCCATTCAGAAATGCATAACCTTCAGCACAAAAGTGTCTGTGTTCTTCCATGTTGTTACTTCGCTGATTGAGAGAGAGGGATGCCCCTTACCATGACCCTGTTGAAAACGTTTGCTGAAGCAGAAATCTGTTATCAGATCATATTGTTGTACTCTACACACCTTACTTCCTTAATTCTGCACTTGACATTATTAATTTTTGTTTTATCATTTTCTGAGAAACCAAAATCCCATTTCAAAGTGTGCCATATTAAAGATACAAAATACATGCCTCTTTTGTATAAATTTGTCTCTGTGTTATCTGAGCACATTTAAAATTGTGCCTAGGCGTCAAATGAGACAGATATAAATCCTGAGCATGTAAAGTTGCACTACTTTACATATTTTAGTAGTGTTCATAAGGTTCAGAACAGATCAAATAATAAGTGCAATCTAATTAAATAAAACTGACAGCTTTTCTTGTTTCTTTCCCCCCCTCTTATTTTCTTTTCATTCTTCAGACAGTATATGGTTACAAAATGTAAATTTTTATAGGAAATAGCCTTGCATATTTTTTGTTGTTCCCTTCAGACTTCTTGAGCTCATAATATTGTGACTTTGTGGGTTCGTGAAATGATAAAATGAGGTTATAAAACACAAAAACTACACTTTATTCTCCTAGCAAATACATTCGTCCATCACAATTTGCTAGCTAACCTCAAACTGTTTATTTTCTCTCTAACAACTACTCTAATGTCTCTCACTTCCGGTAACGATAGGCCATCATTTTTCATCGGCTTCGCGAGCCTACCACCAGGGTGACACTGCTCCCTCCTCAAGGCTGGTCGTCCCGAACAGCGCCTTCGTAGCGGGCCAGGCGATCCAGGTGTACCACCAACATCTTTCCTCGCGATGTTCCGAGGTGAAGTCGTACTCCTGCTGCCTCTGAACTCCACCTGCTGTTTGGCCTTCCGGTCGCGCCGTCACTATCACTTCGCTCCTCGCGGGGACAACCACGTCTTCGTTCAAGACGACCCTGCCAATTCCAAGGCGCTTTTCTGGTTGACGGAGTATAACCTCTTCTCCGTTGAGCCTCAGGACCTTCCTGCCGACGTCGACCGTCGCCTCGTGGCTCCTGAGGGCATCCAGTCCCAGAATCACCTCCTCAGCCACCTTCGCGACTAACACTCACAGACGCACGGCACTCCGTCCCAAGTTCAGCTCCAGCAGGGCCTCCATCTGCACAGGCATGGTGTCGCCCGATGCCGTCACAAGCTGGTATGGTCGGCTCGGTTTCCTCGTCGGCAAACCCTTCGCCACGTCAGGTCTGATGATGGTCACGGCCGCCCCGGTGTCCACCAGCAGGTGGCACGGCTTTCCTCTTACCCAGCCGTCCGCGATGAGGTTGTCATCCATCCGCCGGCTGACGGCGCGGATATTCACTCGAGGGGATGGTGGTAATGGCGCCGACGTGCCCCTCTCCACGACGGCCCTTACTTGTTTTCCGGCTGCTCTTCCTGGTGTGGGCAGTCTCTCCTCAAGTGTCCGGGCTGTCCACACCCCCAACACAGGCCACTAGGTGTTCGCCGGCGTCCCTCAGTTGGTCTTCTGTCTCCGGCGTAGCGGACACTACTCGTTCTCGACTTCGGGATAGATGCTACCTTGGCCGCATCCATCCTTAATGCCGCTGTCAGCGCCTCGTGGATGTTTTTATAATCGCCGAGCATTAGGTGCTGACGAATCTCCGTGTCCCGTACCCCGTCGACAAAATTGTAGGCGGCTTCCCGGGATACGAACTCCAGTGGCAGGTCAACCAAGGCCTTGCTAGCCAGCTGCTCAATCGCCATGGCGAACTCCTGCAGCGTCTCCCCCGGCTGCTGTGACCTTGCCTTTAGCTGGCTGCGGTATGCTGCGGCTAAGCGGTGGTTCCCGAAGCGATTCTCCAGGGCCTCCCAGATGTCCTTGGGCGCCACCGTCGTCTGCACCGCGTTTAGGATTTCCGCGGCCCGTCCCTGGAAGCTGGCTATTAACTGTGTGGCCTCCTCCTCCGGTGACCATCTGTTGTGCTTGGCCACTGTGTCGAACTGGCGGCGGAAGACCTCGAATGTTGACGCGCCGTCATATTTCGGAGGTTTGACGCGCGCCGATGTTGTGTCGCGTCCCGATGCGTCAGCCTTCAAATCCTTCAGTCTCCTGCAGACGACGTCCTCCACCATGGCGTTCAGGGACTTGACGCTGCTGTCGGCCTTTCCCTCCAGGTTGTTTACGCGGTTCGCGAGGTCTTCGACGTCTTCAACCATAGCGTTCAGGGACTTGGCGTTATTGTCGGCCTTTTCCTCTGGGTCATTGAAGCGGTTCGCCAGGTCCTCGACGCGCTCGTCCACTTGGCCCATCCGCTTGCCCAGCTCCGTCACGTCATCCCTCACGCCAGCCAACTGTTCCTCAAATTTGGCGGCGAGGACTTCGTTCGCCTCCTTCATTTCCGTGGTCAGACTGTCATTCGCTGCCTTCATTTCTGTGGTCAATTCGGTCTTTATTTCTTTCAACTCTGCGGCCAAGTTGTTATTTGCCGCTTCTGTTTTTGTTGTTAACTCGTTCATCTTCGCGGCCAAGTTGTTATTTGCCGCTTCCGACTTCGCTGTTAATTTGTTCATCTTCTGCAAAAGCATTTTCAATGCCGATTCCATGGCCATAATGTTCCGTGATGTTGTTATCCCGCTTCCTGACACCAATTGTAACTTTGTGGGTTCGTGAAATGATAAAACGAGGTTATAAAACACAAAAACTACACTTTATTCTCCTAGCAAATACATCCGTCCATCACAATTTGCTAGCTAACCTCAAACTGTTTATTTTCTCTCTAACAACTACTCTCATCTGTCTCTCACTTCCGGTAACGATAGGCCATCATTTTTCATCGGCTTCGCGAGCCTACCACCAGGGTGACATATTACAATCCTGAGATTTAAGTTTTTGAAATATTATTTTCCCAACCATGTCAAACGAGCAGTTACAGAGATGAGAGAGACAGAAGTAAAATTGCCATTCAGAAATGCTTAACCTTCAGCACAAAAGTGTCTGTTCTTCCATGGTCAGGCATGTGATGATACAATCACATTTGTTACTTCGCTGAGTGAGAGAGAGGGATGTCCCTTACCATGACCATGTTGAAAACGTTTGCTGAAGCAGAAATCTGTTATCAGATCATATTGCTGTACTCTACACACCTTACTTCCTTAATTCTGCACTTGACATTATTAATTTTAGTTTTATCATTTTCTGAGGAAACAAATCCCATTTCAAAGTGTGCCATATTAAAGATACAAAATACATGCCTCTTTTGTATAAATTTGTCTCTGTGTTACCTCAGCACATTTAAAATTGTGCCTAGGCGTCAAATGAGACAGATATAAATCCTGAGCATGTAAAGTTGCACTACTTTACATATTTTAGTAGTGTTCATAAGGTTCAGAACAGATCAAATAATAAGTGCAATCTAATTAAATAAAACTGACAGCTTTTCTTCTTTCTTTCCCCCCCCCCCCCTCCCTCTTATTTTCTTTTCATTCTTCAGACAGTATATGGGTACAAAATGTAAATTTTTATAGGATATAGCCTTGCATATTTTTTATTTTTCCCTTCAGACTTCTTGAACTCATAATATATTACAATCCTGAGATTTAAGTTTTTGAAATATTATTTTCCCAACCATGTCAAACGAGCAGTTACAGAGATGAGAGAGACAGAAGTAAAATTACCATTCAGAAATGCTTAACCTTCAGCACAAAAGTGTCTGTGTTCTTCCATGGTCAGGCATGTGATGATGCAATCACATTTGTTACTTCGCTGAGTGAGAGAGAGGGATGTCCCTTACCATGACCATGTTGAAAACGTTTGCTGAAGCAGAAATCTGTTATCAGATCATATTGTTGTACTCTACACACCTTACTTCCTTAATTCTGCACTTGACATTATTAATTTTTGTTTTATCATTTTCTGAGAAACCAAAATCCCATTTCAAAGTGTGCCATATTAAAGATACAAAATACATGCCTCTTTTGTATAAATTTGTCTCTGTGTTACCTGAGCACATTTAAAATTGTGCCTAGGCGTCAAATGAGACAGATATAAATCCTGAGCATGTAAAGTTGCACTACTTTACATATTATAGTAGTGTTCATAAGGTTCAGAACAGATCAAATAATAAGTGCAATCTAATTAAATAAAACTGACAGCTTTTCTTCTATCTTTCCCCCCTCTTATTTTCTTTTCATTCTTCAGACAGTATATGGGTACAAAATGTAAATTTTTATAGGAAATAGCCTTGCATATTTTTTGTTGTTCCCTTCAGACTTCTTGAACTCTTAATATATTACAATCCTGAGATTTAAGTTTTTGAAATATTATTTTCCCAACCATGTCAAACGAGCAGTTACAGAGATGAGAGAGACAGAAGTAAAATTGCCATTCAGAAATGCTTAACCTTCAGCACAAAAGTGTCTGTGTTCTTCCATGGTCAGGCATGTGATGATGCAATCACATTTGTTACTTCGCTGAGTGAGAGAGAGGGATGCCCCTTACCATGACCATGTTGAAATCGTTTGCTGAAGCAGAAACCTGTTATCAGATCATATTGTTGTACTCTACACACCTTACTTCCTTAATTCTGCACTTGACATTATTAATTTTTGTTTTATCATTTTCTGAGAAACCAAAATCCTATTTCAAAGTGTGCCATATTAAAGATACAAAATACATGCCTCTTTTGTATAAATTTGTCTCTGTGTTACCTGAGCACATTTAAAATTGTGCCTAGGCGTCAAATGAGACAGATATAAATCCTGAGTATGTAAACTTGTACTACTTTACATATTTTAGTAGTGTTCATAAGGTTCAGAACAGATCAAATAAGTGCAATCTAATTAAATAAAACTGACAGCTTTTCTTCTTTCTTTCCCCCCCCCCCTCCCTCTTATTTTCTTTTCATTCTTCAGACAGTATATGGGTACAAAATGTAAATTTTTATAGGAAATAGCCTTGCATGTTTTTTGTTGTTCCCTTCAGACTTCTTGAACTCATAATATATTACAATCCTGAGATTTAAGTTTTTGAAATATTATTTTCCCAACCATGTCAAACGAGCAGTTACAAAGATGAGAGAGACAGAAGTAAAATTGCCATGAAATGCTTAACCTTCAGCACAAAAGTGTCTGTGTTCTTCCATGGTCAGGCATGTGATGATGCAATCACATTTGTTACTTCGCTGAGTGAGAGAGAGGGATGCCCCTTACCATGACCATGTTGAAAACGTTTGCTGAAGCAGAAATCTGTTATCAGATCATATTGTTGTACTCTACACACCTTACTTCCTTAATTCTGCACTTGACATTATTAATTTTTGTTTTATCATTTTCTGAGAAACCAAAATCCCATTTCAAAGTGTGCCATATTAAAGATACAAAATACATGCCTCTTTTGTATAAATTTGTCTCTGTGTTACCTGAGCACATTTAAAATTGTGCCTAGGCGTCAAATGAGACAGATATAAATCCTGAGCGTGTAAAGTTGCACTACTTTACATATTTTAGTAGTGTTCATAAGGTTCAGAACAGATCAAATAATAAGTGCAATCTAATTCAATAAAAGTAAGAGCTTTTTCTGCTCTTTTTTCAGTTTACTTCCCAATTTCTTTTCCTTTCGTTCTTCAGAAAGTATATGGATACTGTAAATTTTTATAGGAAATAGCCTCGCATATTTTTTTATTATTCTTCCACATTTACATTCTCATGTTAGCTATCCCGAATAGATGAGCCAATTAAACTAAAACATTTCAATAGCAACAGTAGATGCAAAAAGTCATTGCAGGTGGTTGACTTGTGATTACTACTGAGGAATGGGTTATGAAGGAGTTGGTCGTGTAATGAAAGGCCGTGTAATCCACCATCAGTGACAAAGAAAAATGACAAAGTTAAATGAGGCCTACCAATGTTTAAGTCAATGAAGTGTTGTGGGGAGGGGGAATCTGACAATCTGTTTGAATAGAAATTATAAATAAAAGGTTCAAACAGAATTCTTGTTGAAATTATTTTGGTATGAAGTAGTAATAGTTTTCAATCTGGTTTAAATGTTCATTCATGTTAGTTTTATGCTATATCATTTTTGTTTAAATGTTTAATGCAAAAACAAAAGTAGTATTACATCTTAGGGAACTCCATAGCCATAATAAAAAATAAGCAAATAGAGAACGTAGGTATTACACAATGCTGTGCTTAATTGTCATTCAAGCCAGTGAATAACTTTTTTCTCCAGGTGTGCAAGTGGTTTCCCACCATTTACATCCATTATTCCCCTGGTCTCTTAAATAGTGTAATAGAGGGGTAATAATAAAACTATAAATAGAAGTATTTATAAACCGTGGAGCTTCATCAATCAAAAACACTTTTTAAACCAATTCTCGAACTGTAAAAACACTTAAGCTCCACTTACTTTTGAAATTAGGACATGTTTCAAGGACACCGCGTCCCCATCCTTAGCTGATGTTCTACTGGTTCTTCAGGTGACTGCCTCCCTCTCCTGGCGCTGTTCAATGAGTTGAATGACGTCATCTGCTATTGGAATTTCGAAGTTCATTGCTCTCTTTTTGTTCTTCAAAATGTGTATATTTTCCCAAACTGTTAATTCCCAATACTTTTTTGCCAGTACCAAAAGTTTTATGTCTTTGGAAATATTATGATTTTTTGACCAGAAGTGATGGGCTATGGCCGATTTATCTGTCTGTCTGTATTTAATACATCGCATGTGTTCTTTCATGGATGTAAGTGCTGGCGTAATGATTTACTTGAATAGACTACTACTGCCCTTAACTTTCTTGTCACTTCTACTCTTCTGCTCCTTAGGCCATAAGGTAGGCGAGCAGAAGTGGTGCCAGGTTTGCTTGTAGTGGCCTTGTCCCCTTCCTTCAAGCCAGTAGTCTTGGGCTTATCCTCAGAGACTGAGCCCTGTAGATGTCCCAGAGGACCCTTTTGAAGGCTTTTCCTGTCTTTGTCAAGGAGCCCTTTTTTAAAAGATCCCCTCAGATTCTTTTAACAGCTCTCCTTTTGGCCAAAGTTGTACTTGGCCAGATTTATACCTTATTGTGAAATCTCTCCTTAAGCTTATCTGCAGACAGGTAATCTATGGAGAGAGTGAATTGAATTGCTTCCCCTTCAGGAGCCCTTATAAGCACCCTCCACTTGTTCGCCTTTAGGTCTTCGTTTTGTGCTGTAATGAAGCTTAACATGTTTTCTGTCGTGTCCTTAAGACTGTTGGAAAAGTAGCCAACCAAGACCATAGTACAAAGAATTTGATTTATGTGTAATAAGTTCATAATAAATGAGGCCAATCCAAATTAAAGAATGTCACAAAATGACCCAAAAACTTCAAAAACTACAGAAAAGAATTATATTACAGTGGGTACCTGCACATTGTGGAATTGCTGGAAATGAATCAGCTGATTTTCTTGCCATAAAAGGTGCAAATTTAATTCAGAACAAAAGTAAAAACTTACCCTTTACATCCATAAAAAGATTAATCAAAAGCAAATATAAAAACAAACAAAACCAATCAATATCTAACAAAGCCAAAGATAAAAAATGAAACATTTTAATTAAAAATCCAGAAATTATTCCAGAAATCCCACGTAACACTGCAGTAGCAAATTTTAGATTTGAAAGTAATGAGTCGGTAATGCAAAAACAAACTGCTCAAATTACTTATGGAACATGATTATTTGGCCAAACACTTGCACAGAATATGAATTTATACAAATCCAAATTGTCCTCTGTGCAACAAAGAAGAGGAAATGACTGAAGAACATCTTTTAACCTGTGAAGCCCTACCTGCCAGACCCACTACACAGAAATATTGGAGAGCAAGAGAACTAATGGCTTCATTGACAAAGCCTAGCATTTGAAAGCAACAGAATTTGACTTTCCTCCATGGCCTTCAAGCTAGCCCCTTCCCATGGCCTGAGCTCTCCTGCAATGCCTTGAAGCCATCTAGACGTGGCTTCCCCATTGCAGGCAAATACAAGCCAGCCAGGTTTGTAACTGGAATTAAGAAACTTGGGTTTCAGACCCTCCTTTTGTTCCAGTATTTTATCCAGAATAGAATCCTGGATAGCCACAAGCTGTTCTTGATTCAGCAGGGTTTGGGGAAAATGTGCTGACATTACCCCTACTCGAACACAGTCTGCCTATATGTCCATGCAGGTGGAGCCCCAGTGCTCAAAGGCAGCTCCTTTTACCCACTAGGCTCCCCCTCCCCTTTCATAGTTCTTTTGGGCTCAAGATCTGGAGTAGCCTCTTCAGACGTAGCCATCTTGGTACTGCTTGACTTTCCTTTAATTGGCTCCAAGGCCATGGTACGGGCTTCTATTGGTTTGTAGCCATGTTTAACTAGCCACTTGAAGGTTTCCTAGCTGCTCCTCCAAGTTTCACAAATTTAGTTTTAGGTGGGAGCTTTGTGAGAGCTTCAAGGTCTGGAGGCATTTCAGCGTTTTGTATTCCTTCCTCCTGTCTGTCAGGTCTTTTAGTGGACTTTTAAAAAGATCCATAAACTTTTTATGTCCAGCAGCAGATTGAGGCACAGATGCCTCAGATGGTTTGATACGAATGAGGGCACATTCCCTTTTTCATTAATTTTAAGCTCTATCTTGACCTTTAAAATTGGAATACAAATGGTCACCTGCAATTTCCCAAGCTGCAGGAAGGCTTACTTAAAACCAGAGAGGACCTGGTATCTGGAGTTCTCATATTAACGACCAAACTTCCCCTTGGCCATGTAGCCTTCGGCATATGCTGTTCCACCTAAGCTTATGTTTACCAGAGTCTCTTCTGCTGGTTTTTGGAGTTCCTGTTAGGCCTTCTTGGCAGTCGTAATGGTCATAGGACAAACCATGTCCCTGCCATGTCCCTGTCACCCTATCAGGCACACCCTTACTCACCATTGCCCACCCCTCAAGTCTAGGACCCTCTGTTGGATTTTGAGGGGCTTATGGTGATTTTCTATGATAAGAAATAAATTTTTCTTCAGTATGGATAATGTTCATATATAGCAATAAATTGTGAACATTAAATCTCCTCTTATGTATTATTATTATTATTTCTCCTCTTTTTTTATGTTTAACTGCAGAAGTTTTATCATTTTAGATTAATCTCCTATGAAATGATGCACAGCCATCAAAATATGTATTAGTTTAATAGAATATAAGTACTTTGGTTTATAATACACTCTATTACAGTTGCTTATAACACAATAAACATGTGATAAACTGTGCTTATAGAAAACTTCGCCACAGATCTTAATGTGTTCAAACTGTGGCCTTCACAAATTTGAACACACAACTCGGAACAAATTTCTTTCTCTATCTGCTGTATTGCAGAACATGCTATACAAGCTACCAGCTGTTATTCTGACACTGTATTTGTCATTTCAAACTAGCCTTATAATTGTTGTTCCTGGCAGAGATGTTTATTTTGGACTGTGACCCATTTCTCAAGGTTTGAACTCCTACACTTGTAAAAATATTATCACATTATATTGGATGCTGATGAGCATTATGTTTTTCTGGAATTCTGTTGGTTTTCTTCATTTTGATAAAACATACAGAACTGCAAAACTATTTGAAGGAAAGAATAAACCAGGGACTCCAATTACTTATTTGTCAAATAGACATGAATAGATGTGCAGGACAGCAGGTGAAATCCTCTTATTCTCTGCACTTATTTTAGCATCAATGGCAGAGAGAAAATGTTCTGAAGCATATGGTATGTCATCTAAGCCTTCTTACTGGCATTATATGATGTATGCAGAGAAAGTCCAGTGTTTTTTATGGCAGAATGTTAACTGAATCCAGCTTAGTCAATTTTAAACACATTGTTAGCATCATAATTCCAGGTCAGTTCTTAAAGTTTATAGTTGATCCACCATTCCAGACTTAAACTCAGGAGGAAACCTGCTGCACACAGTATTTCAGGTTACATTGAGACATTTCTTAAGTCTGCCTCCATGCACTGGATGCAATAACGTTTCTATATCCAGTGTAGTTGCAATTAAAGTGCCTTCTGCCTTGAGAGTACTCCATTATTTGGTATATTCAACGATCTATTTGTTTCAAACTAGTGGTTCATTGTCTTCGAAATCATGTTTTAAGTTACTGACAGATTTCCTCTTCTTTGAATGTATTGTATATTCTGAAGCACTTGTGGTTATAATACCTCTGGTTTATATAATGATATTCATTTAAAGGAGTCCAATTGTTCCAAATTTCTTTTTCATTGGACTTTGTTTCACCTTTTCCCCTTCCACTTCTAAAACATCTTGAGCTTTATCATGGAAAAGTAAATATAAAATAAACAAGTAAAGATCACAAGACCAAAGAAATATTGTAACTTAAATGAAAAAAATATATATATATATATATATATGAGAGATTAATAAAAATTAACCATGTACAACATAAACAAAAGCTTGGAGTGGGTAGAATACACAAGGATATATTGCTACAATTAGCAAGTATTCAAGATGAGTTACATATTACGGCATAACTTGGAACTGAAAGTTCAGCTGCAGCTGTTTTTTCAATGGTTACTACATCATAATGCAAATATCGAGCATCACTACACTGTTGTAGTCAAAACAACACTTAGAATGCTGACGAGAATCTCTGCTTGATTTTGTTGTTGAGACCAAAGGTTTCTTAAATATCATGACTTATCATAATCTGATGTCATATTGTTTTATGTTGAGGTAGATATTGCATGGTGTAAATGACAGGAAACTGAAATTTCATAAATGTAAATGCAAAAATTATAATGTATTGTTAGTGTATGAAAGTTGAGGGTAGCTCAAAAGTTACAGAAATGGTGAGATGTAAAGGTGGGATAATATTGCAATTTTCTTCTCATTTTTATTTGTGGCATCTAATTTCATGAATTACACACTCTTTCTTGGATACTTGAATAATTTATGGTTAAGTTAATATAAAAGTGAATCGAGAAGATATTGACACATTGCTTCACTTACACTGTTTTTCACAGGACATGTTTCAGGATATGTTGCTCAGTTGAGACTCAGCTGAAGATGGGAGCAACAGTTCCTGAAACATGTCCTGTGAAAAACAGTGTAAGTGAAGCAATGTGTCAATATCTTCTCGATTCACTTTTATATTAACTTGTGCTTCACCGTCTCTACGCTTCTTTCAATTTTTTATACTTTTTATGGTTAAGTGTTTGTCATTTATAAATAAGATGTTAAATGTGTTCTAAAGAGTAATGCACAAGCACCAATTAAGTTAAATTAATTTGCTTGTGCAGTAACACTGACCTGCAAAATAAAATTTTTGTTTGCCGGTTTGTAATTTACAAGGTCATATTAACTAACTTTGATGTACTTTCTTTCTTTCTTTTTTTTTTTTTTTCTTTTTTTTCTTTTTTGTAAATTGAATGGTGCTTTCCATTTTTCTCTATCACTTAAGGTTTTCTCACCAGTTACTAAATAAGTTTCGAAAATACTTTTTTTTGGTGTAAAAACATGTGCATTATAAAATAAATACAGAATGCAAATTTGTTTTCTATGGAGTCATATTAACCAACTTGGATGTGCTAAATAAAATGTTACTTTCCTTTTTTTTTTCTCTCTCGTGTAAGGTTTTCTCAAAAATCATAAAATTTTGAAAATACTGCAATTATATATAGTGTCCAATATATAAAAAGTATCAAATTTCATAAAAATGGCATGTGTTAAAGTGAAAACTGCTATTTTCAAAATCAGCGTATTTGCTTCCATATAAGATGCCTATTTTCATCAGAACTGGGAAAGTCGTAGGACAGTGTAATCTATGCTAAAATATGGTATCAAAATATAGTTGGCAGTGTGTATTCATTGAGCTGAAACACTTTGTTCCTATTACTAAGTTAATTTATATATTTTCAATAAAAAGAGCTTTTTGCGGGAGTGGGGAGAGTTCAACTTCCCTTACTAATAAAACAAAAGTAGTAGGTACCTTCGAATCTAGAGTTACTGATTGTAAATATTTTATTGCTGCATTCTAGAACATTCTTTCATTCAGGCAATACAGTGTACACTTCTTGCTTTTACAGAACAGTTCCTGTTGCCAAATGTATGGCTGATAAAGCTACAAAGACTGATGATACCTTATTGAATGGTGAGATGGTGGGTGTTAGTGGAGTGAGTAAAGCTAATGAAATGAGTGGCAGTAAACAACACTCACAGCAACAACAGCCAGCTGCAGCAATTACGTCCACTGCAGTTAGCAAACCAGTGCCCACCACAACCAATGCTGCCACTATGACCAGTGCTGTGGTAGTGACAGATGTCACTCCAGCTTCTGTCCGCATTATGGTTGCTACGGCTAACACCAGCACTGCTGTGACAGCAGCATCAACTACTAGCAATCCTATCCCTTCTGATAGCTGTCCTCCTGTGGTAAGATGTTATATTTATCATTTACAAGTTACTTATTCTCGAGTAACTTAAATGTAAAATTTTCCATTTTATCATACAGCATTGATAACATTCATTATCAATTAAAAGTTGTCATTTAATCTTATTACAAAAAAGTCAACAACAAAAGAGCTTATTATAACCTGTGTTTATGTGACGCAATACCAAGAACTAAATAAAATTCTAAACACAAATAAAAGTGAATACATATGGAATATCATTATACCAGGTGAGTCACCTGCCCCTATTAATTTTCTAATTTATGCAACAAGCTAAGCGACACATGTGGCATGCCTTTCGTGAGTGCCTTCTAATAGATTTGCAGAACAGTTTATAGAGAAAGAGTAGATAACTCACCATAAGTGATATATAGGACAGAAATCAATCACTATGTATGTTAGTTCCAAAAACATCATAACCAGACAGAGATTTCCAGTAGCAATTTTAGACGAGTTTGCAAACTTTTATTCATTAGCACACACACACACACACACACACACACACACACACACACACACACACACACACACACACCCTTAAAAACCTGCCCCTGAAGGAACAACCTATCAAATTAATCTGTTAACAATAACACAAAATGGCAGATCTACAGAGGGGGACCAATTGGATTTAAATCTTCAGCCAACACGTGTATTCGTTGTACAGCCATGTCAAAAAGTGCAGAGACTTAGATTGTTTTCGCTTCTGTCGCAAATTACAGCAGTTTTTAGTTTACTCAGTAATTGAAAAGGCGGATGCAGATTTTTTATTTGTGTTAAAACTATCAAAACAAGCTCAAAACACTATGAGACTTTAAAAAGTGTGTAAAGATTTGAGGTGGGAGTCTGAGGACTGTGGTTACATATTCGTATAGAAACCTTAGCTCGCAAGGTAGCATTGGCTAAATGGTATTATATAGGTTACCTTGCCACGCTGCCACTACAAGTTGGGTTCCAATCATTCTTGTTCGGCTCAGAAATTTTATTACCCTTTGTTTTACCTCTTATGGCCTATAATTTGATATAAATAACATTTTTATAACGTTATATGCATTTATAAAATACAGTAATCACTGTGTCTTCCACCGGCATATAGATATAAATTTATAGTTTGTAATGGATATTTTATTATTGTCGGTATTGTGCTTGATCCATTCAACCAGTTTCAAACGCTTCATAAATGCAAAGTGGCTTTAGCTATGGCACCTGCATCATTATCTATGTAGGTATTTAGTATTTTAAACCTCTCAAATACATTTTCATCATTTTGAACATTTACTGCGTAGATGAAATCCATACTTTGACAAATTATTTTTCTGTTAAACCAAGAAGGTAACACTTTTGCAACTCCTTTGTCAGTAGAAGTAAAACATAAGATTTAATTATAAAACATTTAATGTCCCTAAAACATGAAAGCGAACTGCGTAATATGATTTACAATACCAAATATGGTACAAATTATAAATGGTCACACAGCTAAGCATGATCCCTAATTATTGGATTATTGGATTGTCTTTGGCTCACAAGAGAACCAATGGCAATAGTAAATAATTTTATTGTTTATTTTGTTTATTGTTTATACTTTAGTATCTAAAATACAGACAATAAAGACTAGGAGAAAGAGGGGAAAAAACGAAAACAATGTGAGTTCGTTTCGAATCTAGCCCTTGCAGCACCATTTGCCCACAGCTAATCATCTTGTTAGTATTATATGCATGAAAAATTGTTGTTTATGTTTTTCGCAGCTTCTCAGTCTTCATTCAGGGCTGTAAGTATTAATGATGGGTTGTATAATACTGAATAGAAGGGCAGAGCTGCAATAATGGCTTTTGTGCTAAAAAGGTCAATGTTTTTACAGACTATAAACTGCAGGTTGCCTAGATAAGAAAAAATAGAGGCAGGTGACTCACCTGGTATATGGTATTCACTTACTCTTTAATATGCAGTGAATGTTGATGGCAGAACTGCCATCCACCGATCAACAATCTATTGCAACCAGGAACTCCCACAAACACACAGATATCTGCATTTCTGGCTTCCTCTGGCATAAATAAGACATGTTCGAGTATGAGATTAGTTCTTGAAGAATTTTTGTATTTACACACGTTCCTGCTAATATGGTTGTATATTCACAATGCAAGTATGTTTAATGTTAAAAGCCATATTTAGAAATAAGAAATAGGTGTAGAAAACTAGACAAAATTTAGGCTTAAATTTCTTGACAGGTTGCAAAATGAAGTGAAATGTAACTTACAACCTCTTCCACCCAATTACCATCCTCTCAATCGGTTGGTAGTGCAGGTTTTACAAAAGAGATTCTGACGACCTAGTTTGTTCTTATTGGAGGAAATGTCAATTGGAATACTCTTTTGTCATCTTGTTTACACTCCTACATTCACTACAAATGTGGGGAAATGTTGGTGAATGTATCTTTATCTGAGAACCAAGTGTGGTGTGGTCCTCCAGTCACATCAGGGATTATAAATGGAAGCATTAATCATGATATGTAAGAACCAATGTCCATTAAAACCTTAAAAGATCATTATACATGTCACTGTTAAATATTCTGGAGTAATAATCCCCCAATCTAATCTCTCTGGGTGGGACAACATACCAAAAAGAACTCAACATCCTATGTATTGGGGCACCAGATGGAGAATCTCGGAAGTCTTAAGTTCCAAAGCAATAATTATCAAACATCAGGTATACCACTGCCATGTAGAGGCTAAATTAGTTTTAACAAAACCTGAATAACAAGAAACAAGTCAACAAAAGCATTAAGTTCTTACTGAGGGAAAATTTATTAAAATTGATGCTGAATAGGAACTTAATCCTAGAAAATCTTTGAGGTGTTTAGGACAGCAGACAGTAATGTCAAGTGCATCAGCTCACAGATCATGGTGAGCATTTACTCAAATTGAAGCTCTAGGTAATTTCAGTGTCTCGCTAATTACTGTGTACAAATTATAACGTGCGACTTCAATTCTGTAACTGGGGTGTTCACCAAAGTCAGTAGTGGAAATTGATTCCAGGAAAATGTTAGCTTCAATAAGGCATGGTTTCATATACATGATCATGTAGCATCAGTAAAAACAGGTACTGGTTATTATTGTTTTCGAGACTCCACTGCATAAACAATAACAAAAAGAGACTGAGAGCCACGACACCCGTCCCACAAACTGGAGAGCAACAGCCATTCCTTCAATGTTCTCTAAGATTCATTATAGTTGAGGCCAAGATATAACTTTTAATACTGACAATAAAAACAGCACTGTATTCTTTGTAGTCAAGCAATGATGGTATACATTCTGTAAAAATGATTCTTCGGAAAAATTAAAGAAGTAAAGAATGTTGGTAAGTTATTGCCAGTTGGCTGCTTAATTTCTCAAATGAATATTTGGTTGAAAGAATTATTAGTTGAAATAAAAAATATTGCATTATGTACTAACTGCTGGCATGTTTAGCTGAGCATATTTTGTACTTGCCAAGTTAATTTCATAAATTTTCAGCATTTTAAAATCATTCAGAAAGTCAGGCAGAACTATTGTAAGTTAAACAGAAACTCGCCAGAAATGATAAGTACTATTGGAAATTTCCAGTTTGTCAATTTGAAAGTATTAAAATTAATGTGTATGTAACACACACCACACAGGGTTCTCCACCTGATACCACCAATGTACTACTTTTTACTGTCTTTAATTATATTCGCTACATGATAGTATTTTTCTGGGAGTTGCACTAAGGAGCTGGCTAAGGATGGATATGTTTACACGCGCTCTGCCTGCTGCAAATAAAATAGGAATTTTAGTGGACATATATTGGGCCAGAATTCAATAGAAGGTGCATTAACATGAACGAAAATGCCTCTAATGGACAAGTGACTTCATATTGGTACACTCTAGTGTTGTTGGTGCTACTTGTAATTGGAGAAATAAAGCTTAATTCAGGCCCCAAGTTGGAACATATAGTTGAAATGTTTAAAAGTAATTTCAAAAGAGATGCAGATTTGAAAATGGAGAAGCGGTTGGATACAAAAATAAGCGACATTTCTCAGAAAATGAAGATGACTGTTGCAGGTTACCAGCTGAGAGTGGAACATGATATCCGGAACCATGAGGAAAGGATAACGAGCTTGAAAAGAATGAGACAATTGGTAGGAAATATATTATAATTTTTGGAGTGCAAGAAAATAGGGGGGAGAGAGCCTGGGAAGAAGTGGAAAACATATTCAAGAAAAAACTGGAACTACAGATACAAGGTTGAGAAATTATTGATGCATTTAGCAGCAGCAGAAGATGGCTCAGGTTGAGGCGATATTAGTAAAATGTGCAACTACGAAAGTTAAATGACTATTGGTAAATGCAAAAAAAAAAAAAAATAATAATAATAATAAATAAAAGGAACAAACATTTTTATTTAGCAAGATTACAGAAAAAATGAACTTAGGGTCATTTTGTTGGAAAAAATGGAGAAATCCAGAGAAAAAGGTAAAACTGCTTATGTCAGAGGCTTGAATTTATTCATAGATGGCAGGAAACAGGATATGAGTGAACAAAATTTGGTGACTGACCAAGACGAGGAAGATGCAAGAAACCTGAAACTCCAACATGTGAGAAGTGAAGCAGCAATGGAAAGTGTGAAAAGGACAGAAGTGGCAACAACTTTGACATGTCACCAACAGCAGCTGAGAAAAGATGTCAACAGGCTGCCTTTGGGAGCAACAACTGGTATAGACCTGTGGAGAAAAAATTCAACAAATAGCGTAGTGGGTGGATGTGATAGTGGTGGTGGAAACATGCTTATTAAGACTGCAACATTCATATCACTTCCTATGTTTATTCTGGTAGAAAAGAGCTGAAAGTTAAAGACAAGGGATGTTTGTTAAAATAAATAGGAGGTTGGAAATCAAGGTTGAAAATGATCTAGAAGTGATCAAGTGTTCTGGTGTACTTTTAGTGATTTATTCAAAGGAAGTGTAAAATGGTGTGTAGGCATTGTTTATTATATACCATTGTTTATTATATACCAGTTACTGTGACTCAAACTTGTTTATTAACCCTCTCACTGCGGATGTCGGAACTGTTCCATCAGTGTGATTCACTGTTCTCCTTACGGATGATGGAGCATTGCCGACACAGTAGTTGACGTTAGTAAACAGAAATGAAGGTTATTAATTTTTAGATGAGTCGTATTTATTACACATCTGCTTCACTTTCGTACCTATTTTGAGAAAAAATCAGCTCCTATATTGGAAAACTTAGTAAATAAAAAGCCAGGAAAACATTTGAAACAAATTCAGATAGTTAAATCTTTAAGGAAAAAGGATGTAATCTTCTCAAGGGCTGATAAAGGGAACAAAATAGTAATCTTAGATACAGCTACATACAAAGAAAAAATGTTAGAGTTACTACAACAAAAAGAATTCCAGGAAATAGATTCTAATCCACTCAATCGATGCATAAAAGATGTACAAAAAACCATCATTAATAGTAAAATTTTAACAACTACAGAACAAAAAACTATCAAACCGGACAACCCTACCCTTGCAAGACTATATGGTTTGCCTAAAATACACAAACCCAACATACCCATGAGACCCATTGTAAATAATATAAACACTCCTACTTACCTTCTGGCAAAATGGCTATCCAAAAAATTTCAGTCCTTTTCACAATTTCATACTCTGAGCATAAAAAACTCTTTAGACCTGGTAGAAAAAATTCAAAATCTTAAACTAAAACCTCATGACACTTTAGTATCCTTTGATGTCCGCTCCCTCTTCCCTAGCATTCCATTAGACAAACTTTTGATTCAACTGAAAAAATGGCTAAATTCTATAAACCTAGATGCCAATGAAATAGAAGAATATTTGGCAATGACTGAAATATGTATGCATCAAAATTATTTTGTCTTCGATGGAAAATATTATAAACAAATTTCAGGACTAGCTATGGGAAGCCCGCTATCACCATTTTTGGCCAGTCTATACATGAGCTTTTTCGAAACACATAACTAAAGCCTTCCCTCATATGTTTAAAACATGGTACAGATACGTAGATGACATCTTTGCAATAGTGCCCTACAAACTAATAGATGATGCTTTGAAACTACTCAACCTGCAAGAGCCCAGCATACAATTCACAGTGGAAACTGAAGAGGACTGTACTCTACCTTTTTTAGACCTTAAAATCAAAAAAAGCAATGAAAAACTAGAATTTGGCATCCATAGAAAAGCAACACACACAGATAATTACATCAAAGCAAATAGTTTCAACCCAATTCCACACAAACATGCAACCATCAACAGTCTCACACACAGATTAGTAAATCTACCTCTCAGCCAGCAAGAATATCAAAACGAATACCATCAAATCTTAAAAACTGCAATTAAAAATGGATATGGAAAAAACCTTGTAGATAAAAAACTAAAATTATTCAAACTTCAAAAGAGATTAAAACAGATCACAGCTCTCACACCAATAAAACAAGAAATTAGATTTGCTAAATTTACTTACCACCCCTGGGCCACAAAAAAGTTCCAAAAAATATTCAAGAAATACAATATAACATTGGCACCGAAAAACAATTACAACATTAAAAACCTACTTCAAAGTAATAATACTGATAAGATAAAACCATAGGAAAAGTCAGGCATTTACAAGATTAGGTGTAAAGACTGTGAAAAAATTTACATAGGGAGGACAAAAAGAAACATAGGCACTAGAAAGAAAGAACACTTCAGGCACTTAAGATACAAAAATATTGATAAGTCCGCAATAGCAGCTCATTTCTGGTCTGAAAATCATGAAATTGAAGATAGATAGCACAGAATTACTAAAATACGTACAAAAACATAGTGAACTCGTCATATGGGAGAGGATATACATAGAAAAATATAAAAACCAACTAATGAACTTTGAAATCCTGCCAGAAGAGAATCCCACATTTAAGTTCATCACTAAATCAACAGATGGCAGCAGCAACCCCAGAATTACCCACACTGCTGGATCAAGCTTTAGTCGCATAAGAGCCATAGATGCAAACGATGATTTGCGAAACATGTCCTCTAAATAGGTACGAAAGTGAAGCAGATGTGTAATAAATACGACTCATCTAAAAATTAATAATTTTTCGCTTCACTGTGGTGTTCAAATACAGTTAAATCTCGATATATAGAAATGAAGGTCACTAAATGTAGCATTCTCAAGCGGTGTTGGTCTGCCATCTATTGGGGATGTATTGGTTCAAGTTTTAACTCTTTCTCTGCTCTGTGCTGCTGTCTATCATATAAGATCTGAAGCCGTGCATAGTAGATTTCTCGCAGGCATTTGCACGTGGTGCAAGCCGGTTACGTGACTCGGGCTGTACAAATTCATGGCTTCCTCCAGCAAGCAGTCACATGACGTGTAGGATGCAGATATATTAGCAGAATTTGAAGCAGTATCATCCAATTTGTCAGATTTTGAGTTTGATAACAGTGAAGGTGAAAGTTGTAACAAAGATATTATAAATAATGAGAGTGATGACAGTGATTTAGAATCCTAACCCACGCAACATGCTAAAAGATGTACTGATTCTTCCTTTCAGTGGCAACAGGGTCTATTCAGGCCAGTAATTTACTCTTTTGATGAGCAAAATTCAGGTATGCAAGCAGATTTGAATGAAAATTTTACAGTGGCTAATATTTTCAAGTTATTCTTTCCATTGCATACTATGTATCATATTGCAAATGAGAGCAATAAGTATTTCACTTTCTTGTGTGAAAAATTACCACCAAGCCCCCCATTCTCGACTACAGACTTGAACAGATACTTCTGCTGAACTATACATTTTCTTTGACAATGCTTATGACCAGAGTAAAGAATACAATAGCAGAATATTGGACAAAAAATCCCCTTATTGCTACTCTGCAATTTTCAGACATGTCCTGGGATCGGTATCTTTTACTTCTAAGACTTTTACGCTTCAATGACAATAAAGCACAAAATAAAGGAGACAGATTGCACAAATTGAGACCTGTTATTGAACATTTTAGACGTACTTTCAGCGAATTATTCTCACCATTTCAAAACCTCTGCATTGACGAAAGCCTTATGCTATTCAAAGGTCGCCTTTCGTTCAAACAATACATTCCTTCCAAAAGACACAGGTTTGATGTAAAAGTGTGCTTTGTGATTGTCAGACTGGCTATATTCTAGACTTCATTGTGTACACAGGCAATACCACAGAAATTGTTGATAACCGTGACCTTGGGGTGTCAGGGGCTGTGGTGCAAACCCTTGCTACAAAGTACCTGCATAAAGGGCGTAACTTGTGGTTAGACAATTGGTACTCGAGTCCTCTTCTTTATAATTGGCTACATATAAATGAAACAAATGCTTGCAGCACTGTTAGAAGGAACGGGAAAGGAATGTCAAGACTGACAGCAAAATTAGAGAAGGTACAGTTAGAATCTGCACGTACAGACAATATGTTAGCACTAAAGTGGTTGGACAGACGAGAGGTTTTTATGCTAACCACTTTCCACACAGACTCAATGAGACCGACAGGCAATGTGGACAAAAAGACTAACATGCAAATAATGAATCCGGACTGTGTTATGGACAACAATAAGAATATGGTTGCTGTTGACAGATCAGACATGATGATAGGCTCCCTCGAGTGTGTAAGGAAGACTTTGAAGTGGTATAGAAAATTCTTCTTTCATCTGTTAGACATGACACTTCTAAATGCACATTCACTATATAATTTCAAAACTGGTAATAATATTACACTCGCTGACTTTTAGATACTGAACTTTTACAAGAATTTCATACACCAAGACTAACAAGGAAACCTGGGAGGCCTTTATCTGGTGACCAACCCACAAGACTGGCAAACAACATGTTATCTCACTAATGCCATCGACAGCACATAAAACAAAAGCCTGCCAGAAGATGTCCTGTATGCTCCAACACCACTATTGGCCAGAAAAAAAGAAGAGTCAAAGCATATGTGTGCCAAATGCAATGTGAGTTTAAACCCCTGTTTTGAAACTTACCATACAAAAATCAAATTTTGAAAGTAGAGGTGGTAATTTCTACGTGTGTGTGTGCGTGCGCGTGGGCGTGCGTGTGTGTATTATAATTTATAGCCAAACCTGCTTCATTCACATAGAAAGAATACTATATACATTAAAATTTTGATACCCCTGAATTTTTAATAAATTTCTGTTCATCAATATTTTGGTAAAGTGTCACTTTAAAAGTTAAGACATCAAAATTCAGATCATCATATAGCAGCTTTTTATTAATGTTTCTATTGTGGCTCTTGGACAACCCTTTGTAAAGTGTGTTGCGTGTGGTATCTTTTCCCTATTTTGAAACTTTATTTTTGAGTTGTGTTACTCGGCATTCATCTACAATAACTTTGGTGAGTGTTTCAGAATATTATATGTTAATTCTGCATAGTATTTTAAGGAATATACTAATTAATGTTTATCTAAAATAATTCAGCAAGGAGGGTCTGTGAGATTGTTAATACTTCAGCAGTGAAAGTGTTAAACTGAGACAGAACATAGAAGAATTACGAGACAAATATGTAGGGGTAGAAATAATTTTAATAGACTTCAATACAAGAGTAGAAGAAGAGCAAATTGGGGTAGATTTTCAGGGTTTTGATTTAAAGAAGGTAAACTTGGAAAGGCGTTGTAGCAGTGATAATGAGGGTAAAATATTGAGTTTTTTGAAGAGAACAACCTTATGTGCAATGGTGTAAAAGGGAAAGACGAATAGAGGGAATTTACTTTTGTAAACAAAAATGGCCAAACTGTCACTGACTATATTACATTCAATAGGTCTAGATAGATATATAGCAGATTTTGAAATTATGAATGATAAGCACAAACAATCATTTGCCATTAAAAATAGAGTTCACAATATTAGAAGATAACATTAGGGATGAAGATTTTAGTTTAGGTATGAAATTAGATCTTTACAAATGGAAAAATGATGGGGCTGAACAATTCTATACTAAATTGAATCAAGAAGTGGAATAGTGGAGATAGAGGAATAGAATAAAGTAGGAATAGAGAAGAACATGCTTTAGAGTTTGTTGGAGAGTAAAAATATAGAAGGAAGCATTTTTAGCCTAGAGAAAGCAATTAGAAAAGCTGGAAATGAAATTAAAGTGACAGAAAGCAGGCATAAAACCAATTATAATTGGTTTGACAAAGAATGCTTAGAAGCTAAGGAGGATACTAAATATGGCAAACTACAAAAGAATCTGATTCCTTTCAATACCTGGGAAAGTCGTCACTGGAGTGTTGGCAAAAAGATTACAAAATTGGGCAGAGAAAGAAGGAAAATTTTCACCATTTCAACTAGGGTTTAGAAAAGGTAAAAGAACAGCAGACAACATAAATATCACAGCATCAAAACAGGAAGATTATATTTACTGTTTCTAGAGTTAGAAAAAGCCTTCAATACAATTTCTAGGGAAGCACTTAGGACTAAATTGACAAAAAAAAAAAAAGGAGTAAGCAAGAAACTTAAAAAAATAGTCCAAAATATTTACAAAGAAAATGAATTTAGTATAAAATATAACAGAGGAATGATAACAGAGAAAATGCCAAAGACTTAGGCAAGGTTAAGTCTAGTGCTATTTAATTTATTGATGATATTCTAGAAGTAGTAAGTAAAAATGTTACACATTTACCAATTTTAAATAACAGAAGTACTAGGTCTACTCTTTGCAGATGATTTAATAACTGGTTCCATAACAATCCTTAAAACAATCCTGGGAAGCAGTAGGTAGGTTTTGTAAAGAATGGGGTCTGAAGATAAATAAAACTAAATCTAAGATCATAGTGATAAAAAAAGGTTTCAAACTAAAAAGAGAAGCAAAATGGTGGTGGAAAGGTTCAGAAATTGAGATGATAAAGATAATTGATTACCTAGGAGTAAGATTATCTAGTAATGGTGAATGGAATGACCAAAAAAGGAAAGCACTGGCAGAAAGAAAAATGGCTATGAGTGCTATTATATCATATATTTACAAAATACCAAATATGTAAGTAAAATGGTTAGAAAGGGTGTTTGGTTCAATTTTAGAAAGTTAAATGCTATACAGAATAGAAATACGGGGGCCAGATGAAAGATGGAAAGCGTTAAATGTTACAAATAGACTATTTGTAGACTTGTTCTAGGTTTACCTAGATCTTCACCAAATGAGGCTGCTTTAATGTAATTAGGAAGATTAGGTTACAAAAGCAAGGTGGCGGAAAGAATATTGAAATATTGGCTCATAATATGGAATTTAGATGAGGTGAGTATGGTCAGACAGTGTTTGGTAGCACAAGCAAGAATAAAGGGGAGAGACTTTATTATATAAAATTCAAAATATTTTACAGGAAATAGATGTGGGATCATTATGGCTAGATAGCCCGCCTTGGTAGCATGGTGGTAGCGTGTCTGCGTGGTCCCGAGTTCGAATCTCGGTCAGGGTGAGTTAGCTGGATAAGGTTTTTTCCGGGATTTTCCCTTATCCTGAAAGACAAATGTCTAGTAACTCCAAGCTCTATGGACCCTGGGCTCATTTGAGCATCATTTCACCCATTCCATTCATCGTCCGATATGACATAATGTTGGAGGACGTAAATTACACAACAACAAAAAAATTATGGCTAAATAGTGGAAGAATAGAAAGGGAATTCTGAAAAGAAATAAAAACAAGAATTGAATATATTGAAAGACAATTATGGGCTAATCTTAATAACGAAAGTTCTCTGAAATTATATAAAACATTGAAAAATGATTGGTGCAGAGAAAAATATGTTGACATCTGTGATAAAGTAGGAAGAGAAGGGTTATTACTCCTGCATATACTTAAGGGTATAAGGAATGGATATATCATAGGGAGATGTCCATTGTGTGAAAAAGAAGATAGTACTTGGCATTTTGACTGTCAAAAAAGAAAATATTGGACAGATCAGTTCTTTTTGCATAGGTGGGAAAACATACCAAATGAAATAAGAGGCAAAAGAATCTTGAATCTAAGATCAGAAGAAAACATAATAAAACTTGGAAAAATTATTGGCAAGGTGAGACAAATGAATATGGAAAACAGGGAAGACTAATGAGAACAATTAGGAAAATTAGTATAAGGTATATAATGAAACAAAAATCTAGATCCCAAGTTTTAAAATGCTCCATTATATACGCAAACCAGGTTAATTATATGGGATATGGGAAAATGCAACTCGAAAAACGAGGAGCATGTAAGATTTTGTATTTGTTATATACTACATAAGTTATGTATGTATGAAGATGTATATTCTAAATATTGTTATAAGGAATAGGAAATTAACTACTGTTTATGAACTTGGAAAGAAATAAAAGACAGTGCCACATTTGATGATAGCTGCACTAAGTGAACAGATAAAACAGCTGGAAAAAGTCTAACCCTCTGTTGTTGCCCTTTATGTCCACAGAAATTTTTGGCCTGTTCCTGTTGAAATTTATTAATTTGGAGAGTAAAATTCTAATTGCTGTACTGCAATGAAGCAGGGTATGTGCGCACTCATTTATGACTGTTGATGCTGTCAGTCAGATTTATTATTACTGGGAGGGTGAATATTATTTGTTTCCGGATGTGGTTTAATTGAAAAACCGAACAGTGAAGGCTAAAAAAACTTAAATTCATCATCACATATGACACATTGCACTTCTCCTGAAAATTCCCATTGCTTATTGCTTTTGTCATAGCCTGATTATGCCACTTGAATTGCATGATTAGCTGTGTGTAGAACAGCTTGACAAAAATTTGGTACTCTGTCTTGACTTCTTTTCCGTCAGATTGCACAGTCATGCAGGGAGATTGGTGAGGCATAATTTGTTTTGTTTTCCTTTCTTTCTTCCTTCCTTCTTTCCTTCCTTCCATCCATCTGAAAGCTGTACCAACATGCCTGTGTTGCAAACAGTCATGTGTAAAATTGAATTTACAGTTCTCTGTAGAAGAAGTTTTTCTTTAAATTTGGTCTTTAATGTGTTACACATCTTCTAATAGTTTGTTTTCATTCTTCTCCGTTGGTACACTGATCATCTATGTTCAAGGTCCTCATTGCCGTGTAATGTTACCTTATGATTCCTTAATGGAACCCATTCCAGTACATTTTTTTGGTATTATGTTCTTGTTTTAATGTAATTTTATCCAAAAACATTTATTTTACTCTTTAAAAAATCTAACTCTATTTCTTATTTTGTTCTTCCTAAACTTCTTGGTGCTGTATGTCAAAAGTAAATTTCTGTGCACCAGAGTTGACAATACATATTGTAAATATGCCTTTCTTTTATACTAATATTTTTATCCCATGGTACATTTATTGTTTTGAGTTGCATATTTCCTTTTTTCTTTTCTGTATACTGTCTTTTCATCAAACTTTTCATTGTTTAATTTAACCCGTAAATATTCATTGCAACCTTTTATATTTCCTCCCTCCATTTTCAAGTTCTCTATATCTCCAATTACCAAGTATTTTGATTAAGTAGAACTTACATTCATCCCATGTATTCCATCTAATCATGTATTCCATTAATGTTTTTTGAAAGACAATAACCTTGATGTAGACCTTTCTGCACAATGAAACTCTTTAATTGCTTTTATTCTTTATTTCCAAATCTTCATTGCCATCTGTTGTTTGATCACTGGAACACTTCCATTGGCTTCTTCTAAATCATAAAAGTTAGGTAAATATATACTCTCTTCATGTTGAATTTATAATTGAGTTTTTTTTTTCAGAAGTTGAAGTGCAGAAAATTTTGAAATTAAGTTATACATTGTAACAACATTTTGCAGTATAAGAATTAAAGCCGTAGTCCGTGTTTTTATGTTTACAACCAAGCAACTAACAATACTAAATGTGCAATATTTGTGTGGTACTGTTTTCCAATCAGGTTTCTCCTGTTTAGGGCAATGAAAGTAGTACGTTGTATAATAATTGCCAAACAGAAAAAACACACAAACCTGCCCTGTAAACTTAGTCCTATTATCATGCAAGTATGCAGGGATTTTTGTAACCTCCTTCCCAGCCACTGTCCCCAGAAACTTTGTCTGGTTGAATTATGGTACATTGCTCATTATTGCAATAATACTTTTCTTACATGGACTTTTTTATATCCAGCAACCACACTAGATTGCTGTTACCGTATTTGTTATTTGCTGAAGAAACTATTTTAGCACTTTCATCACCCTTTGATTCATTTTTTAAAAGTTTTTGGAGTCAGAAATGCAAATTCCTGGTCCCTCAAATTCACATTTCTTGAGGTGCTAGGAAAAACAGGATTTTGTGATTGGATTTTATCTTCTTTTTTGGTCCAAATCTTTCAGCCAAGCGTAAGTCACCAGTCATCCAGGCGTGTGACTAGTTCTTGCATGGACAGGGTATTCTTTTAAGTTTTTAAAACGTCAAAGTCTGTGATTTTCTCGCCATTGAAGGTAACAATCTCTGCGCATCAGAATTTGTAGCAACAAGTACAGTGACTCTCTCCTTTCTTAATATGCCACCCTGACACTTCTCCCCTTCCAATAATGACTTTTCAGGCATGAGTTTAAAGAATAAGCCAAATTCATATGCATTAAATGTCATGTTGTGCATAATTGCTGATGAACCTGGATAGCTTTTTTCTTTGCCTTTACTGTCACTAAACAATTCGATTCACCATTGACTCGCTGCACTGGTAATTGCATCTCTATTTTTTACTGCTTTTAGACTAGATGAGAGAATTCCTAGACTTTTAGCAAAAAAAAATTTGATTTAGGACGGAATTTGCATCAGACTTCTGCAGAATTTGTAAGTTCTCACTTACTGAGAAACATTTACACTGTCACCATACTATTTTCTTACAATACTTTTAAAACATTACACATTTCACAAATTATGTATTAAGCTGTATACAATATTTTTATTCATTTGTTATCCAAAAAGCTGCTAATAGCCGGTTTTAGAAGCTTTAAAGAGGGTAAAATTATTCAGCCGTGATATGAGGGTCGTTTGTTAAGTTTGGTAAATTTCCATGAAGGAATCAGTTTTTTATTGCAACTATACAGTTCTTTGTTGAAAGCCATTTGAACAGGTTAGTGTGATAGCTGCGATTGAAAATGGAGAAGAAGAAAAAAAGAAAAAAACAGAATTTCGTGTTCTTATTAAACATTTTCATTTTAAGGGCTGGACTGCTGCACAAGTGAAAACTGAATTGGATAAGTTCACACAGACTCTGCACCAACATTGATAGCCACTTACTTTTGGATCAATGAATTTAAACGTGGTCGTAGTAGCACCAAAGATGAATTGCACTCTGGTCACCCAATTGAGGTCACCACACAAGAACCATTGAAAAACCCACAATCTGGTTATGCAAGACCACCATATCAGAATTCGTGAGATTGCCGAGGCTGTAGGTATCTCAACTGAGCAAGTGCACAATATCCTACATGAAAAATTGGCAATGGAAAACGCTGTGTGCCAGATGCGTGCAGTGATTGCTCACAGTCGATCAAAAGTGCATCCGGAAGAACACGTTTACAGTGTGTCTGGCAATGTTTAATCGCAATCTGCAAACACTTTTTGCACCAATTTGTGACCATGGATGAAACTTGGATCCATCATTGCACACCAGAGTCAAATCAGTAGTCAAAACAGTGACAAAGACTGGTGAAAGTGCACCAAAGAAGGCAAGGATCATTTCGTCAGCTGGTTAGGTGATGGCCACTGTTTTGGGGATTCTCAGGAAATAATCCCCATAGACTACTTGTTAAAAGGCAGAACCATAATTGGAGCTTATTATGCTTCATTGTTGGATCATTTGAAGCATGAGTTGACTGAAAGAGACCGAGATTGAAACACAAAAAAGGTTAGAAACAGTGATGTATTTAACATTTGAAAGTAATGAGTCGGTAATTCAAAAACTAACGTCACTTAAATTATCCTTACTTGGACATGTTGAGAGTTTTCAGGCGGCAATTCGAAATTTAAAGTAAACTGTTTGTTTTTTATAATTAGCAACTTTTCCCAAACATCGAGTTCGGATGCATTACTGACTGATTTTAATAGTTTTATATTTGGTACAATTTCATGATTGGTGGACTAGAAATGGTGAGCTATTGCTGATTTTTCTATTTGTTTGTATTTCATGCATCTCATATGTTCCTGTAACCTAATATGTAAACTTCTTTTGGTTTTTCCTATGTAGAATTTATTGCAATCTGAGCAGTTGATTTTGTATATACCTGATTTCTTGTTTTCAGGTACTGGGTCTTTCAGGTTGTTGCATAATAAGTTTTTTAAACTGAATTTATTTATTGGGGCTAGGTGATGTTGTACTTCTTGAACATCTTGTTGAATTTATGATGCATTCTGGGATGATATGTGAATTTCCTGAACTGTATCTTGGTTTTTGTTTCTTTTAATTTTGTGGTATCCAATATGTGTTTCTGTTTCTTGAATTTCCTAATTTTCTTATCTATTGTTTACTGTATCCATTAATTGCAGCTATTTTAATCATGTGGTTATATTCTTTGTTGTATTCATTCTTTTTCAATGGGATGTTGACTAGTCTATATGCTAAGCTGTCCAAAACTGCATAGTTACATCAAGAATGATAGCTACAACCCTACACCCCACAAACATGCAGTTTTGGACAGCTTAGCATATAGACTAGTCAACATCCCATTGAAAAAGAATGAATACAACAGAGAATATAACCACATGATTAACATAGCTGCAATTAATAGATACAGTAAACAATAGATAAGAAAATTTGGAAATTCAAGAAACAGAAACACATATTGGATACCACAAAATTAACAGAATCAAAAACCAAGATACAGTTCAGGAAATTCACATATCATCCCAGAATGCATCATAAATTCAATAAGATATTCAAGAAGTACATCACCCTAGCCCCAATAAATAAATTCAGTTTAAAAAACTTATTATGCAACAACCTGAAAGACCCAGTACCTGAAAACAAGAAATCACGTATATACAAAATCAACTGCTCAGATTGCAATAAATTCTACATAGGAAAAACCAAAAGAAGTTTACATATTAGGTTACAGGAACATGAGATGCATGAAATACAAACAAATAGAAAAATCAGCAATAGCTCACCATTTCTAGTCTACCAATCATGAAGTTGTACCAAATAAAAAACTATTAAAATCAGCCAGTAATGCAGCCAAACTCGATGTTTGGGAAAAGTTGCTAATTGTAAAAAACAAACAGTTTACTTTAAATTTCGAATTGCCACCTGAAAACTCTCTTTGGAAGTTCATCTCACAGACAACAGATGCCGCCACAGACAACCAGCTCACTTCAAGAAACCACGGATCCAACCAGTCGGGTAACTGCTGAGGATGGGGACAAAACGTTCTCCGAAACATGTCCAAGTAAGGATAATTTAAGTGATGTTTGTTTTTGAATTACCGACTTATTACTTTCAAGAATTATTTTGTTTAAAGCAAGTGTTTTAAGTTATGCATAGGGATTATTGTAATAAGTATTTGCATACAAATAAATCTGAAACAAAATTGGAATATAATTAGAACATATCTCTCTTTCAATATATGTACATGCGTTTAACATATTTTGAAAAACTTTAATAAAGAGCCCTGTGATCATCCATACTGAAAATGTTATTCCAGTAGAACTTACTAGCATATATTATTTATTTTTTAAAGCAGACTTATCAAATGACCCTCTTATGAGTAATAAACAGGATAGCATTAAAATAGGGAGTGTTATCACAGGGTTTTACAGTATTCTTTTTCTGTCACACTTTTCTTTTATTCTCAAGAAGGTGAAGTTAAAAAGTCAATACAAAAACTGAAAATAAAATATTTAGTAAGGAATAACTAATATTATAGGTCATTAATAAAGTGTTTTAGTTTATGCATAGGGATTATTGTAATAATATATAAGCATTTGAATACAAATAAATCTGAAACAAAACTGGAATATAATTAGAACATTTCTGTCTTTCAATATATGTACATGCATTTAACATATTTTGAAAAACTTGAATAAAGAGTCCTATGATCATCCATACTGAAAATGTTATTCCAGTAGAACTTGCTAACATAATCTCCCTCTAGGTGAAAATAACCACTCATTTCTTGAAAAATTTAAGTTTTTCAAAAAATGCTCTATAGTTGTGGTCATTGCACATGCTGTAGTTGCCACCTTGTATTGAAATTTGCAGATAATATATATGTTGCCAATCTAAAAGCTAAGTTAAGCACCCCTGCAAAACTAAATAATCAAGAATTTAAGGTAAAACGTGTATGGGAATCATTGAATCATGTTACTTTACAGTTATATGAAATAAAAAAAATAAGTGTGTGCAATCTACAGTTCTTGATAGCTTTTTTGTTATTATTATTATTTAAGAATTTCATCTAAAAAGAAAGGCATGTTACCAAAACTTACACATTTTTCAGAGAAAAACACAGTGAATTTCAAATATGAATGTGTTGTAACTAAATCTTATCGTGATCACTTCATTATCATTGTGTTGCAGAGAGACAGGCACTGTTATTCCTGTTTCACATGTGCATGAACTTGTCTCTGTGTTACCTTAGCACATTTGAAAGTGTGCCCAGGCGTCAAATGAGACATACATAAATTTTGAGGTTGTAATCAGCACTGCATAGTTCTATTATATCAGTGTGCATGAGCCACAGAACAGAGCACATGTTGCCTTTGTGATAGCTATAAATGGGAGTATTGCCATCATGAAATCAAGATCTCAAATCATTCACTGAAAATCAGGATGCTGAATCTCGTGGTATTGGTTTAATCTATTGCTGCACAACAATTATTAACACAAAAATAATAAAATAGCCCACACATAACAAATTCCTAGGTATTTAATATTCGCACTTCAGCATCTATTGTTTATCTTAATAGTTTATCTTTTTCAGAAGACTAAGTATGGATATAAATAAGTAATTGGCCTTATTAATACAATTTTGAGTCGAACTAATACTCAATGCTCCATTTATTGCTAGTATTTACCTAGAACGCGTTTCGTTAGGACTTCCTAACATCATCAGCTGTTGTCGACTAATGGATGCCGGTTCAGTGAACTCCTCGGAGGTGATAGGTGCGTCTCTGTCGGTATCTTGATGAACTTGAAATTGGGGTTGTCTTCAAAGGTAGTATCGAAATTAAACAATTTACTTTCATATTTCTTTATAAAGATTTTTTCCCACGTGGTTAATGCAGCTGGACCTTGGACACTTTTTAGTAAGTGAATTTCTCGTTCTATGTCATGATTTTCCTTCCAAAAATGGTACGCTACCGCCGATTTATCTATTTCTTTATTCCTTATGTTCCTAAAGTGCTCTTTAAGCCTAATGTTCCCGTTCCTTTTTGTTTTTCCAATGTAGAATTTGTCACAGTCCTTGCAATTTATCCGGTACACTCCTGATTTTCTGCCTGTGGGTATCTCCTTTGTATTATGTGATTTCAAAAGGTGTTGTACACTAAATTCGTTCTGTGGGGCCAAAGTAATATTGTGTTCTTTGAAAACTTTTTGGAAAAGGTGTGTAGCTCTGGGATGATAAGTAAATTTTCTGTATGAGGTTTCATTGCTAATTGGGGAGACAGTAGTTACTTGTTTGCATCTTAGTTGTCTTTTGAATTTATCTATTTTCTTGTTGACCAATTCAGCACTGTATCCATTGTATTCTGCAATGTGAATGATGTTATTGTACTCTTTGTTATATTCTATCTTGTTTAAAGGTACATTAACCAGCCTGTAAGTTAAACTGTTGATAACAGCATGCTTGTGTTGTCTTGGGTTATATCCATCTGATTTTATGAAATTTTCTGTGTGTGTTTCCCTTCTGTGTATGCCAAATTCAAGTTTATTATGTTTTCTGGTAAGTTTCAAATCTAAGAAAGGGATTTCATTGTTTATCTCTTTTTCTATGGAGAATTTTATTGCAGGATTTTGTAAATTAAGTAGTTTTAATGCATCATCCACTTGTTTCTCATTTATTATTGCCCAAATGTCATCCACATATCTGTACCAATGCTTAAAAATTAGTGGGAATGCCTTTGTGATGTGCATTTCCAAAAAGCTCATGAAGAGGTCTGCCAAAAATGGGGACAATGGGTTGCCCATAGATAGTCCTGATTTTTGTTTGAAATTTTTTTTATTGAATGTAAAAAAGGACTGTTCAATGCAAATATTGGTTAATTGAAGGTATTCCTCTATGATGTTTTGGTCTATTTGTAGGGACTGAAGCCATGTTTGCATGTACTCTATGAGTTTGTCTCTCGGAACACTTGGGAACAAGGAGATTACATCAAAAGATACCATTCGGTCTGTGGGAGAAAATTGCAGATTTTTAGTTTTGTTGATGAATTCCAACTGTTATTTCTCAAAACAGTACTTTTGGCATATGAGTTGAAATTCCATTTTGTTTGCAGGGCCACAAATAAACAATTGAGAAAAGTATAAGTACTGGAATATTCAAACATACAAATAATATCTCACTCCATAATAAAAGTTTGTGACATAAGTTGTGTGTTTAACAAAATCAACTTTTTTTTCGGTAACATTTTGTCTATTTACACCTGTCATCGTCGTCGATCTCCATCTACAATCGTTTTGGGGCCCTTGAACCGAAGTTCTCTATCGGCAAAGGGACCTCATCCGTGGAGGAGATGGAGCAGGAGGATATGGACCAGATTACCAGGATGACGTCCAGAAAACGACTCGATAATTCAGACGTTAAAGGGGTTAGCCCTAAAGCAAAAAAGAAGGGTAAACTGATTCGGCCACCCTCGAAATCATCATGAGGTCGAATACCCCTTAACCTTTAATTCTACCGCTCCAATGGCGTTCCAACAGTGGAATATACGTGGGCTTAGGGCACATCCCCAGAGCTTGATCTGTTGCTTAATACGCATGATCCATTAGTGGTTTGCCTGCAGGAGACCAAGTTACGCCCACAGGATTCCTTTCATCTCAGGTGGTATACTCCATTCAGGCGCGATCTTGCTCCTGTAGAGGGTATTCCTGCGTACGGAGGCACTATTGTCCTTGTCCGAGATGACGTATATGTGGAGGACATACCGTTACGCTCTAACATCCAGTCAGTTGCTGCGCGTGTAATACTGCCGACAATACAATCGGTCATCTGTAACATCTATATTCCACCCTCAGATGACCTCTCACATACTGCGCTCCAAAATCCTGTTGTTCAGTTACCCACCGCTTTTGCCCGCCTCAGTAGCATGAATGGTAGCATGTCTGCCTCACGTTCAAGAGGTCCCGAGTTCGAATCTCGGTCAGGGTGAGTTACCTGGATATGGTTTTTTCCGGGATTTTCCCTTATCCTTCAAGACGAATGCCAGGTAACTCTAAGCTCCATATACCCTGGACTCATTTGAGCATCATTTCACCCAATTCATTCACTGTCCGATATAACTTAACGTTGGGGCGGACGTAAAAAAAAAAATAAACCCACCCCTTTTCTGTTGGTCGGAGACCTCAATGCCCTCTCTGGGGCTCTACCCGTACTTGTGCGAGAGGTAGAGTTGTCTCCGACTTTCTGGACACCGGAGAACCCACATTTCTTTCTGATGCCTTCAACACCTTCTCCCATCTGGATTTGGCAGTATGCTCACCGCAGTTAGCAGTGTCCCTACAATGGAACGTCATCTCTAACCTACACTCTAGTGACCACTTCCCCTGTCTTATTAGTCTCCTAGATCAGAACGTGTGTTCCACACGCTTGCCTACCTGGCATTTCGATCATGCCAACCTAGGCCCTTTACACCCAGTTGGCAGTTTTTAGTTATGAAGAGCACGCCTCTGTCGACGACTTGGTCGAACATCTTACCAAGCAGATACTTTCCGCTGCAGAACAGACTATTCCATGTACATCTCCGAATCCTCAGCGAAGTCCTGTCCCATGGTGGATGGATGACTGCCGATATGCCATCCGTGATCGTAGGTGCGCCCTATGGTTCTTCCAACGGCACCCCATACTGGATAACCTTATTCGGTACAAGAAGATGTGTGCCAGGGCTAGGCAAGTTATTAAGCAGAACCAAAAGACATCTTGGAACGTTTTTGTGTCGTTTTTCAATTGCTATACACCTTCCTCTGTAGTATGGGATAGGTTTAGGCGCGTGGCCGGAAAATCAACTCACATACCAATAGCTGGTTTAAAAACTCCTTCAGGAGTCGTGGATCCGTTTGATGTGGCTCACACCCTTGGCAGTGCTTTCGCTCATGTGTCTAGCTCAGATAATTATACACCTGAGTTCCTCGCAACTAAGAATCAGGTGGAGTCTCATGGTTTCTGCTTTCTTTCTGGAAACCTTGAAGACTAAAATTGCCTATTCACCATGGCAGAGCTAGAACACGCAGTTTCATCCTTCCGACTATCTTCACCAGGATCAGACGGTATCCACGTGTGATTATTACATCTCTCTCCCGAAGGGAAGGCTTTCTTACTCTAGGTCTATAACCGTATCTGGGTTGACAGCAATTTTCCTGATCAGTGGCGGGAGGCCACCATTTCAATTTTGAAACCTGGAAAGGACCGACATCTGCCTTTCAGCTACTGTCCTATTTCCCTCACCAGTTGCATCTGCAAGGTGATGGAACGCATGATCAATGGGCATTTGGTGTGGTGGCTGGAAACTCGCAACTTACTCTCGAACATCCAGTGTGGTTTCCGCCGTCGCCGTTCCACAGTAGACCATCTCGTGTCTATGTCAATGCAGATCATGAACGGTTTCCTTAACTATAAGACCGTCAGCATATATTTCGACCTCGAGAAAGCATATGATACCTGTTGGCGTGCCGGGCTGTTACGCACCCTGCACAGCCTGAATATTCGTGGGCGCCTACCTGTGTTCCTTAGGGAGTTAATGAATGATCACGTTTTCCGAGTAAGGGTCGGCACGGTCTATTCAAAACTTTTTATCCAAGAGAACGGTGTCTCGCAGGGATCAGTGCTTAGTGTTACACTGTTTGCTATAGCCATAAATTCTATCTCTGTGTTCCTCAAGTGGTTTCATCGTGCTTATTCGTGGACGATTTTGCAGTCTACTGTACTTCTCAGCGTACTCCGTTCCTAGAGCGTCGTCTACAGCATTGCTCAGACAACCTTCACGACTGAAGCTCTAAGAACGGCTTTCGGTTCTCCACTGAGAAGACAGTCTGCGTTAACTTCTGGTGCCGGAAACGTCGGCTACCAACTAGCTTTGTTGATAATAATTCTTATAAATTCTGCGGGATCGCCATTTCATGTAAACTTCAGTCGGAAACAAAGCTATTGCCATCATTACGAACACTAGATGTCGATAGTATTGCCAAAATCTGAAGAAAAAAAACAAATTTAAAAACAGAATAGACTGCCGATACTTCAAAATTCATTACGCGATGTTTGTTTTTTAATGTAAATATCTTTTCCCAAACCATTAAATCTATCGGACCATTTAACTGTTTTAATAATTTAACTTTTGGATTTATTTCATGGTTATATTTGTTCAGCAATTGAGTTTTTACTGTAGTCCATTAAAGTGTAGTTGAGCTCAGATAATATGAGAGAAATCATAAAGCATTGTGGCTAAATTTTGCAGGAAACCATTAATCTTGCAGTTTATATTACTTGCTTTGGCTTAAGAAGTATTATGTCAAATATCTCTTCCCCCCTTCCATATTCTTTTTTAGGTGTAATCATCACAGCATCTGGTGGAACATGGGGGGACAGCATATTTTTCAGCCACTTTTAATAATTGTTGAAATTCATATCAGCATGATAGATCCCTTTTTGTCACTTTGAACAAGTCATGGATATGCACAAAACCTTTACAGCGTCCTGTATGCACTATAATAATTGATTCTGGTCCTTTAGACACTGGTGAAAATAATTATTTTAGAGAGTCATCACACCAAACAATAGTATGCGTGCTGTGGGGATGTCTCATCCCAATATATTATTGGATGCCTCTCATCTCTATTTCTGAATAGATATCAAAGAGTAGCATTATCATAGCTTTTCTATCAGAATTTTTCTGTTTTTATCTCCAACAAAACCAGCTCCAACACTCCTGAGTGAAGATGGTCCTTGAAAGTATATTGTGTGCTTTAGTTTTAGTACACCTTCCTGGTGAATCCTTTGGATTCTTCATTAAAGCCATCAGAAATTAAGTAGACAACAATGCCTTTCCGTATGCAGGATAGAAAAGAAGTGGCACCTCTACATTTGATATTTTTTGCTGCTTTAGTAATTTTACACTGCTTAAAAAACAATCAGTAAATTAAACTGCTTTGTGAACAATCTGCCCTTGATCTTGCACACATTTATTATCACTTCTCATTTCAAATACAGCTAAGCAGGTTCAGGTCAAAAAATTATACTGTACTATCAAAATAATTAGACCAAATTAATTTTTTAATTAATTTTTTAAAAAATGAAAGTGTTCGAAAATTTTTTGTGTAAAGTGAATATCAGGGCGGGAAGGTGTTTTGAAAATCTTCATGTTGTATCTTGGAAGGTGTTAACCTAACTCTTATTTTTTAGTTACGCTTTTCATGGACAGATGTGCGCATGCACACACACACACACACACACACACACACACACACACACACACACACACACACACACACACATAATGGACAATTTTTTAGGAAATTCAAAAGATGTATTTCCAGTGAAATCTAGTATTGAATTTCTAGTTGGAATGCAATACTTCTCTACCTACTAGTTGGTGGGGAAAATTGCAGCAGCATTAAATTGTGAACTAAACTATTTCCTTGAATTTGTGTGTTCACAACAGTACTGTGATACTGTTACCATTATAGCCTCTGCAAACAAAATGAACCTGTGGTACCTTCGATTTCTGCATTATGCCACAAGTCAGTATTGCTTTCAGCAAACACAAACATATTACACCTAGATTATTAGTTTTGTCATTAAGTGTTTGGTCAAATTTTTTAGAGGGAAGAGGGCTTGAAAAGAACCTTACCTTCTTTCAGCAACATCCAAATTAGTAACCTTTGTTGCAAGTGATACAAAGCATATATAGTAAATATAAATTGTTTTTTTATAGAATACTTACTTTTTTTTCCTGAAGATTTGGGTTTTATGTCCAGGAAACAGCTGGGGGACCAACACGTTTAAGCTATGCACAAGTAGCGCAACATACTAAAGAAAAGGTTGAAAAATCAGCACGTGATAAGCAAAGCTCTGCTGAACAAGAAAAGGAAAAGGAAAAGGAACGAAAGAAGGAAATGAATACAAGGATAATGCAGTCACATGGCGACATTAGAGGTAAGCATAGTACATTTTAAAGGAGTTCATTTTTATTCAGTAAAACTCAGGGGCCATAACATTTTCAAATTAAATGGTCTAACTCAGCAATTTGTGCTATAATTACACAGTTGTTTTCTGAACACTGAAAAACTGTGTAAAAGCTCGGGTGCTAACGTAATTCAGTAATAGCAATAACTTCTTGTGAAAAAGTTAACCCATTCCAGTATCAGAACATCTTTCCTGGCCTCTGTATACAAGAATCAGATAACCACTCCAAATTAAATTCCATAATCGGAATAAAAGTTTTCGTTTAAGCATATTGCTGTAAGACTGTTTAAAAAGAAAAATATTTAACATACTAACAATCCCAGTTTAAAAAGAACAATATTTAACATACTAACAAGCCCATATATTTTATAGACTGCTGTTTTTTGTAAAATTACCAAGCTCATCATTATATGGCTTCAATATTTATTTTTTAACCATCTGCTCCCATACCTCTTGAAAGAGCTTCACTAAAACTTCCCTTCGATATAATTGACTTTGTCTTGCCAAGTGAAGACCAGCCTTGATTATATCAACACACAGTTGTTAGGCTGTATATCTATTTTTGAAACATCCTATAGGGATGCGATTTGTCATTGAAAAAAGAAACTACCTTGCTAACAGTATGTTCCATGGTCATTAAGAGGTGATCTTTTGTTATATGAATTTCCATCCCTCACCAGTATAGCCTAATCACCTATAAAAATGAAAATGGCAAGTTTCTTCTTACAATGCTTTGTTTGGGCTAGGGAGGGATGTTTATGCAAATACTTACTCTATTTGATAATGAGGATTGTGTAGATGAGACACCTCCGAGGTTACCCCATGCAAATAAGCATTAAATGTCTGTTCTAACATGAAATCCATTGATGACGACAGTAACAATGATTAGTGGTGACATCAGTGATGCACAAGGGCTTCACATAAATCTTTTCTTATAACCCTGATCCTGTCATTCAATTTTCTTACCCTTTCAGTGAACTACCCAGTCCGAAACACTCCCCAGTACCATCTCCCATTTCTTATTTTGGTTTATTTTTTTGTTTCATCAGTGTTGAATCTGATTGTTACTTAGGCAAACTTGATATGGTGTGAAATTATAGCCAAAGAAGCCTAAAGTCATTGCATTTTATGTTATATACCCAGGTAACAATAAAATTGTGTACAGTGTGCATAAAAATATAAGAGTCTGCATTCTGGGTGCATTCATTTACATATATGCTCTAAATATCAAATAATGATTCATACATACAATATGAATTATACAGTAAAATCTGTCTTCAGCAGAATCGAATGGGACTCTTTAAAATTTCCGTTTAAGACAGATTTCAGTTTAACAAAGAGGTCTCAAAAACTATTTGTAGTTGGTTTATTAATACTCGTGACTTGCTTATATTTATGAGAGACTAGTTTCAAAGACATTTGCCTCCATTTTCAATCTCTTTCCAACTGGCATCTGTTGTCTGCTCTCTCTCTCTGGTGGTGGAACTATGAACTTCTTTGTCAAATTATCTACTGGTGGGATTTCAAAGTTCAATGCGCGATCCTTATTTTTCCATATGAATATGTTCTCCCATGTTGTCAATTTATTTTGGTTTATCGCTCCTTTTAATAATTTTGGATTTGGATCAATGTCATGGTTTTCATTCCAAAAGTGAAATGCTACTGCTGACTTATCTTCTTGTTTCAATCTGATGTTTCCAAAGTGCTCTTTGACTCTGGTTTTTAGATTTCTTTTAGTTTCACCTATGTAGCATTTTTCACAATTCTTACAACTTATCTGGTATATTCCGGATCTGTTAACTGATGGCATTTCATCTTTTGTTTTTTAATTTAGTAATTTTAAAATTGGGTGTCTATTAGTAGGTGCCAAGGTGATATTTTGTTCCTTGAAGATCTTTTTAAATTTATTAAATGTTTTTGGGTGATATGTGAATGAACTGAATATGCTGTTGCTTTCTTTTTCTTTTGTAAATGTGGTTGCTTCCTTAATGGTTTTCTTTAGTTTAGCTTTTCTAATTTTCTTCAACACCAAACTTTTGTTGTATCCATTTTCCTCTGCTATGTGTAGTATTGTTTTTTGTTCTTTGAAATATTCTTCTTTTTCCATGGATATACGACTATAAGAGCCGAAGATGCAAACGATGATTTGTGAAACATGTCCTCAAAATAGGTACGTAAGTGAAGCAGATGTGTAATAAATACGACTCATCTATAAATTAATAATCATTTCGCTTCACTGTGGTGTTCCAATACAGTTAAATCTTGATATGTCAAGTACTGATAAAACCTGCAAAAAATTATCTCTTCTCAAGAGACTAGCAGGAAAAAAAGTGGGGATGTTCAAGAGAAACATTAAATACAACATATAAAATGTATATCAAAGCAAATTTAACTTACTGTGGAGAAATCCTGTTATCACACATCAATAAACTAGAATTAATATAAAACAAGTTTTTCGATTAATTACTGGAAGTGTTGAAACACCTATTGACTCCATGAGAATGCAGTATGCGCCAAAAAATACAGTACTGGAAACTGTTACTCTGTTTGCCATTACCTTACGTTTTGAGATGATAGTGTAAATATGCTGCAGAGTGCTGAAGAACGAGATGATATTCTGAAGTAATGTACACACAGTTTTGGGTGGATCTGGCAATTGAAAACTTTTTTCTTTAACATTCCCACACGTAAGCATCAGGTGGTGTAAGATCGGGGGAATGTGATGGGTAGGGGAACTTAAGACTCACAGGAAATTACTCATCCTGGAAAGGTTTCTTGCAGCATAGCCATGGACTGTGGAGTTGTGTGGCAGGTCCCCCCATCTTGTTGGAACTATTGCCTATTCATCTGTATGTTCCTGGCACTACTAAACCTAGATCCTGAGTAAATGGCCTGATCACCATATTCCTATAGTGTTCTTGGTTACAGTAAGAAATGCCATTATACTGTCTCCGTACGAGCTAAAATAATGCTCCACTATGAACACTTTCACCTCTCATGAAACCCATTGTCATTTCCAACCGCAGAGCACAAAGTTCTTTACACAACTATACATCATGCAGACGCTCAGGCATGTGCATGCGCACTGTGCAAAAATCAGTACTGTATATTTTGGTGCATACTGTGCTTGCTAACATACCTAGTCTACAAACGGCAATAGAACAAGCAATAATACAATATGAAAAACTTATTCGACCACCACACAACAATTAGGATAAATGCATGTTCTCAACCTCTCTTAAAACCCCTATCTGTTGCAAATAAGCTTAAAAACAAACAACACACCCCACTGCAAAAGAAAATTTGAAAATAAAACCCAACCCTACAATATTAACAATAGTAGAATATAATATAAACCTTATAGAAGAAATCAAATGTGAATACAGCTGTCCAACAAACATTAGCAATAAAAACAATCTTTACACAATATCCCATACATGATATCCCATTCCAGACCGGGCAGTTTATACTGATGCATCTTTAACCTCTCAACATGCTCTCTTTTTTCCTTTTCTAAATCCTTAGAATATAGAACAAGTTATGATGGAGAAATTGAAGCAATCATTCCTTAGGACAGCTTCTACATAATATTAAAAATTTTACAAATGCTGTCTTATCAGACTCTTAAGCAGCAATCCTGTCACTACTGTGAGTAGTTTCTGATAAGAAACAATCCACACATACACTAGAAATAATCAATTAAGATAACTCAGTTAACAAAATTGAATAAAAGAATAGTATTACAATAGTTAACAGCACATGGTATACATGGTAATGAGACAGCAGACAACTTAGCCAAAAAAAACATGCTTCTAACATATGGACCAACTAGAAAATTAACATTTGATTTTGTAAAACAATAAGAGACCAATATAAAAATTTCAACAAAATCAATAACGTTACATTATCTCAAGGGGGAAAAATGGAAAGTTCTTCTCCAGAATGCAAAAGTAATGCCAGATCTACCTAGGAAATCAGCAGTTGCAGCCTTCAGATTATTAACAGGACATGATTGTATGACTAAACATTGCATAGAATTGGAATATACGAGTGCCCAGTTTGTCCATATGCAGTATAAATGAAGAAAGCATTATAATTATGTTCAAAAATGTACATCAGTTCAAAATAGGCAGAATGATTATGAAAAATATTGGGAGTGTAAGAAGACAAATTTTTGTGCGCATGGATTCCTGGTCACTTAGGCTTGCATGGGAATGAAATGGCGGATTCGGCAGCAAAGGTGGCAAGCATAGAACAGAGTGTCACCATCCCATTTGTCACTGTGGAAGACTTTGGGCTTGTGCGTAGAGCGGCACTGTCGTGCTCAGAAGGGTAAAGGAGCTTCCAAATAACTGGGCGACCTCCTGTCGCTTATCCTGTCGGGAGGAAGTAAGTTTGGCTCGGTTGCTACTTCTCACACAGTCACCTGTTCAAGTAGGTCGCTGCTCCTATTTGCCTGTTGAGTAGTCGGGCCCTCTCAATTCGTCATGTGGTACTAGAGTGTATTCACCTAGCAGAACTGTGGGAGTCTCTGCAGCTGCCGGACAGCTTGACGGAGATCCTGGCAGACAATAACTCTTCGGTGGAAAAGGTTCTGTAGTCTATCGCTGGCTTCTGCCACTGTTCTAGATATATATCTTTGTTTTATATTTACATTTAATAATATTTAGTAATATTTGTATTTTCTCCATTGTTGTCCTAAGTTCCCTTTTAAGTGTTGTATTGTTTTGTTTTTGCTTTTTCTTTTAACCCTTCCCGAGCGGACATGTTTTACGGCTCTGAGCGGAAGGTAATTTTATAAAAATATGTAACCCTTCAAAATACAAATAAAAGTATAATTTCATGCTTGAATGTATTAAAAACATGCTGTACCTTGTTTTTTTGGTGAATTCCACCACTGTTGTTCCACAGGAGTGAAGATTTGTTAAACTGCGTAAAAATTTTCCTGCAAAATTGGCATAAGTACCATTTTTGGATATTGCATCACATCTTGTAGTTCTAACACACACATACACACGTGTTCACACATAAACTAGGAACAGTTCAGGAACTAAATACTGTCATATAAGTGTATGTAACATATGTTTTGTAAAACCGATGGTAATAATAAATAATAATTCATAACTTTGATAGAAATGTGAGGTTACACCTAGCTGGAGCAGGGTATCTACGGTTTTAGACTGATGATTTTATCTCAGTATTATTCACACAGGCAAGCAAAGGAATAACAAACATACAATGTTCAGGTGTGTGAAAATCTTTCCCTAATATTGTTCTTTTGTGTGATATATTTTGAAACACACTTCTGGATGCAGGGGAGGCTTGGAGATGCAGGTTTTACAAAAATATATTGTTTTCTTTATTTGTTTTTGGGCCTTACATACCACACAAGGATTTGCCCAACTTCCTTGTTCTCTTCTCCCCATGAAATGTCGAAATCCATTTAGCCTTTCCAAAGTTGGGCCCTGTGAAATATGACCCTTACTTGACGTAGCAGTTTTGCTGCGCTCCCATTCGCTCCGCCACCAGAGATCTGACGAGATGCTTGCGAAATTTTCTATGTGACAGGATCGGTTTACATTTGCTTGTCATATGCATTGTATATAACAGGTACGAATTTACAATGCAAACTTCCAGCAACCAGAAAAACATTTTTCTATACCACTTGCATGTTTTCCTGCAGAACTGATACTGCGCAATATAATTGTCAGTTCTATTGACACCACCCATGTGTCGAGTGTAGTCCAAAATAATGTTTGGTTTCAATGTTGCTGCCTGGTTTGGAAATTTTGAACGCACCTCTGTCATTTCGTTTTTATCGCCCTTGTGACTGGTACTGAGAACCGTTAGTTCTTTTGTCGTTCCAGCACAGAGCAAGCTTTTGCTGATTGCGGAAACTTTTTATCTCACCTCTCTTCATTTTCTTTACGTTTCCTGGCTGTAGTTGGTGTGGCATATCTTTTCTGTTGCCCATAACTGTCCCAGTAGTCACCATATTCATTTTCCACAATTCATCAGCCAATTCAGGTGATGTATAGTACCTGTCTGTATACACATGGAAACCTTTAGGTGGGTCTACATGATCCTTTAGGAGGGAAGAACACAGGTCTTTACAACAAGGGTAGTTTTCAGGAGATTAGAATTTGATTCAGTTTTGCCCATGTAGGGTTGGAAATTGTATAGATACCCATTGGAAGCATCAGATAAGCTGAAAACTTTGATTCCAAATTTTGTTGGTTTATTTGGATTATACACTTCGAATTTTACTCTGCCCTTGAAACTGATGGTGCTCTCATCGACTGACACAAATGGACCTGGGGAATAGAATAAACTGCATTTTTGCCGTAGTTTCTCCATTAAATTTTGAATATATTCTTCCTTAGTTAATTTTCTGTTTCCCTCAGCATGCACAAAATGAAGATTCCAAAACAAAAGGAGAAATTCGTCGTGAGAAAATAAATCGCTGAAAAATGGAAATTTATCTACCCAACTTGTAGAAAAAGTCTGACGTCAGAGGTAGGGTGAAGCCCCAAGTTAATAATCACTCCAATTAGTGCTTTTATGTCAATAATTGTTGGAGGATTCCAGGATGCAATCCTGGCTTTCTTTGTTGGAGGCGTCGCCAGTTGTTTTTTTTTTTTTTTTTTTTTTTGTGTGTGTGTGTGTGTGTTCCCTTGAATGCTGGTTTCATCCGTAATTATTTTCAGAATTTCGTCATCAAAAAATAGTCTGAAAAAGTCTATGGGAGGAGTATTCTCATCAAAGTGAGAAGGAAGAATCGGTCCCTGTTGGATATTGTACACTGGTATAACAGATGTAGGGCCAGGGTCAAAATTACTCACCTCTATCCAGCTAGGAGTACTGTTGTCTGCAGTATCACTTGAGTCACTCTCACACTCACACTTACACATGAATTCTCGCATATTTCGCTCTCATTGTCACTGAACACAAAATCTGACAACTCACTATCACTCTGGTTTAACAAAGCTTCAATTTCCTTGTCCATCAACCCTTTCTTTACTGCCATTATGCCAAAAAATGAAACAAAATGAGGCTTACCAGTACCAAACACTGCACTGTTTATTGCTTCCTGGTGAGAACAACGAAAGGAATTCCTGACAAAGCAATTTCGGGGATTTACCTACAACCAATGTTTCAAAGCACATTTCCTGCCATCTGCTGGCACTATATCTTAATTATATGAACGTAAATAGCCGACTACAATAGCTCTATAGCTGCGCACCCATATATGGGTTTCCGCTCGGGAAGGGTTAAATGTTTATTTTAATAGATATATTTTTACTTGGTGTGTAAGTTTATACATGTCTTCTGCCACAACTGTTTTAACGGGTGCTGAAGTTGAGGGCCCTTAAGCACAAATCATCACCAACGAACATGTGTTGAAGCTATTTGCTATCAGCTGTTTACATCTGACCTTATCTCAACAGTGGCCACGCCATGGCTCAGTGGTTAGACCGCTTGGCTCTCACCAAGGCGGCCCGGGTTCGATCCCTGGCGACCGCAAAGTGAGATTTGTGGTGGATAACACGGCACTGGGGCAGGTTTTCTCCAGGATCTCCAGTTTCCCCCGCCATACATTCCACCGGTGCTCCATCTTCATCTCATGTATCATCAGTGTCATCGCCTGCGGTGCCATATGTAGTAAAAGCGGGCGTTAAACACTACACATTTCATTTCATTATCTCAACCGTTTTCTTTCTTTGCAGCAATGCAGAGTTAGAAAAACACTCGGCTCATGTATATTAAATAAACTAAATCAAGTGATTAAAAATAACTACTGAAGAAAAGTTCTGAAATATAATTTTTTTAGTAAAAACTTGAATAAGTCTGAATAGTACCCCTTGAAGAAACCTGTTATCACTGCCATTATGCAAATTGATTAGATGCTTACCTTGGCCAGTGGGATTATATAAACCTTTGTAAAGACCAGGAAAAAAAAAGCAATTTCTATTTTACTCTAGTTGTGTGTGTCCAAGTCTTTGAATCGTCATGTCCCTCATTTACCCAGGTTTCGTCTAAATAAAAAATTGTGAGCCCTTCTACACTAAAATGTCTCAGGGATCTCAAGTAAAATCTTCTCCATACCACAATGCCTTCCCAGTCAGTTATTACGTTAATTTTGTCTCTGTTTGTAAACTGAAACCCAATGTCTTTCAGCAAAGTGTAGAATGTGGTTTACTTCAAGTTTGGAAGATCTGGGTGACTGACTGTTAGGAGACTCTTGGTTTGAAAAGAAACTATGCACTTTAAAGCAAATAACACTCTTAACAAAATCATCCCACTTGCTTTAAAACACTACATGGCCTTTCCTTGGGGGTTGGTTGTTTACAGTTTCTGTTTAATTTTTGTTGTCGCATTTTAAAACAGTGTTCAGATACACGTTGCTTCACACGTTATTTTAATTATGTCTTTTGCAACCATGGTGTCATAACTTGAAAGAAGTTAAACCCGTTTAATACAATAGAGAGGCTTTCCGTTTTTGTGCTTCTGTACACTACTCTTGAGGAACTTAGCACACCGCTGTGTGCATTAACATGCAGTACCAACAGGTCAAATGACAAAGCAACGCCTAACTGTACAATACACAACACAGGGGGATACTTCCCCCAAAGGGTGTGCTGTTCCGGGTATGGGAATCACCCGATGGGAAGACGTGACAGTGACGACACCATTTCTGTGTCTGCTCGGAGCCTCAGCCAGTAGTAGCACTGTCAGTTTATTGATCATTCGGTTTGCTCCCAGGTGTCCTCCTGAAATACTGGCGTGCACTTCCTCCAAGACTTCTGGGACATTACTCCGGGGAAGTACCAAGTGCTTTCTTCCCATCGGGTGATTCCCATACCTGGAACAGCACACCCTCTTGAATCTTTAGCGAGTCCCATTGGGCCCAGTACGACTTAAGCAGCGCTTCTAGGTGCATTGTCCTGCCAGGTTAGTCTTGTCCCTGCATCCACTTCCCTCAAGAGTGATCCCAAGTCAGCGTCCGCCAGCTGCTCCCTCCTCAGGGCTGTGCTATCCTAGCCGTCCGCAGGCACTGCCATGACCACTCCTGACAGCTGCGGCACGCTCCTTCTCTTCTACTCTTGTGCATTGACCGCACTCTTCTGGGCAGGGTCTTCGGGACATGGCGTCTGCGTTTCCGTGGCTCTTCCCTCTACGATGTTCAGAGGTGAAGTCGTACTCCTGCAGCCTCTGGACCCAACAGGATGTCTGGCCTTCCAGGTTTCTAAAGCTAAGTAGCCAGGTTAGGGCGGAGTGTTCAGTCCTCAGGCTATCACTCGCTCGGGCCGTCCTGGACTTGGGATAGGATGCCTCCAATGCAATGGTTGCTGGCGTCGATGTTGACAATGAAGGCGCCACCTGGTTGTGGGAATCCCAAAATAGGAGCACTGTAAAGTGTCTTCTTCAGCTGCTGGAAAGCGCCTTCGGCGTCCTCCGTCCACACATAAAACTGGTGTTCTTCCGTCTGGCAAGTGAGGGGCTTGGCGATGTTGGAGAAGTCCTTTATAATGTGGCGGTAATAACTGCACAGCCCCAGGAAACTGCACAACTCTGTTTTATCCTTATGTTCCACTACTGACACCTCCCGTAGGGGAAGGGATCCGTCCCTTTCAGCTGCCAAAGTGCGGGCGCTGCGGACCCTTAGCACTCGTGGTACCTCTGACATTACTAGAGGAACCTCGGGCCGAACAGCCGAGCCCCTCCTTCGGGAGTTCGGATTGGGATGGTCTTGAGGGGGCATTGTGTTCCCGATACCCGTGGGAGTATGGGTACGTCTTCGGACGGGGTTGAGGGAAGCCATTAAGTTTCCGGGTACTAGCCTGCTTAGCTAGAAGGTGTGCTAGATCACCAGGCGGCCCCACCGAGGTCATATCGGTAGTCTTCACCTTGAGTGTTGACGCGCGTAAGTGGCGTATCCACTTCCGTCCCGTCTTGTGTCCCTAGGACCAGATGGGGGGGCTTGTTAGGAAACTAGGTCTTGCGCTAATGGAAAGCCCCACGGAGGATGCCGGGCGCCCTTCACGGGATAGCTCAGATAACTCCCTCGTTGAAAGAGGCCCGGGTCTTGTTCCTATGGGTTCAAGGCTAATGGGAGTAGAACCTCTGGACTCAACTACTGACACCAATTGTTACTTTGTGGGTTCATAAAATTAAAAGTCCAGTTTGCAGAAATTTAAAATGCTCTTTATTTCCTTAGAAAGACACTTTCTGTACAGCCCTGAGCAGCCAAATTACATAACATACACAAATACAACCTTCAAGGTCGTCCTTGTTTATGATATCATTGCGATATCTGACTGATGAGTTTACACTACGCAATCATGCACACCTTGCTGGACTAAATACTGCAGCTTGAAATTTGGGGAATCACCTTGCTTGTTCATGACATTGTGTTATCTCAGGCAATAAGTGACTGATGAAATCACTTATAATCACGTATAACTGTGAAATATGCACATTTAAATCTATAGTTTTGGGCAAAATATGCTTTTTAATTAAACATAAAATAAGTAAGCAAACATGTTTTCCTGCGAAATACGCATTTATAAGCATTTTGCTTAGAAATCCAGGCTCTAATAATTACCTTCCTTAGCAATTTTTAACTCCATGTAGTTTATGTGGACATTTTGCTTGTTTTTCAGGTTTTGATAATGTGTCTCGCGATTCCCTCCTGATGATCCATTTCTCCCATAATTTAAACTTGTTTGTTCTCACATTTTCTCAGTACCTTTCAGGTGTTTGGTATGAATCCTGTCTACATTGAGCACTTGGGCTTGCCCTTTCCCCATCTGAAAATTGGTTACTTTAGTTCCTCATGTCATTTGTACAACTCATATGATTGGTTACGTAGAAAGTGAAGCTAGTTACAATGAAGCAATAAATATTACACAAATATAAATATTTGCTACTAAATCTCCACTTATCTTAAGAAAATGATGTTAATACTTCTTTCTAAAGGAAATCGATTTTGAAGGCAAATCGCATTCGTCCTCAGTCCATCAAGAACAAACTCCGTTGTCAAAGAAATCTCGGTTACCATGTTTTTTCTTTTGTTATGTTATGTTTTCAGCATTACCAACATCTGAAGACGAAACTAACCTAAAAATAGAATCAACTGCCAGTATGTCAAAAGTAATTACACGATGTTTATTTTTTAAAATAAATATCTTTTCCCAAACTATTAAATCTATGGGATCATTTGTTTTAATAATTTAACTTCGGGATTTATTTCATGGTTAAATGACCAGAAATGATCTGCTACTGCCGATTTATCTGTTTATATTTAATGTTACGAAAATGTTCTTTCTTTCTGGTTTCCAAACTGTTTCATATTTCCAGTATAAACCTGATCACAATCTAAACAATTAAATTGATAAATGCCAGATTTTTTATTATTAGGAATTTTATCTTTTTTAGAAAATTGTAGTAAATTTGTAATACTATATTTATTTTGAGGAACTAAAGTTATACCAACTTCTTTAAAAGAATTTTGAAAATGTTTATTAACCCAAGGATGGTAAGTAATTTTTTTTAAATTATAATCGTCCTTTATTCTTTTAAGAGTAGAAATATCATTAACAGTTTTTTTTATATTTAAATTTTTCAATCTTCTTTTGTATAAAATCTTTATTAAGACCATTAATTAAAGCAGTATTAATAATATGTTTATATTCTTTATTAAATTCCTCTTTATTCAGGGGCATATTTATTAATTTATAAATCAAACTATTAAAAACAGCAAATTTATGTGTTGAGACTTTTATAAAATAAGTTTTAACCCTTTTTCACATAAATTTTCTGTTTATAATGGTATGATTTATAGATTAATAAATATACCCCTGAATAAAGAGGAATTTAATAAAGAATATAAACATATTAGTAATACTGCTTTAATTAATGGTCTTAATAAAGATTTTATACAAAAGAAGATTGAAAAATTTAAATATCAAAAAACTGCTAATGATATTTCTACTCTTAAAAAAAAATAAGACGATTATAATTTTAAAAAATTTACTTGCCATCCTTGGGTTAATAAACATTTTCAAAATCTTTTTAAAGCAGTTGGTATAACTTTAGTTCCTCAAAATAAATACAGTATTACAAATTTACTACAATTTTCTAAAAAAGATAAAATTCCTAATAATAAAAAAATCTGGTATTTATCAATTTAATTGTTTAGATTGTGATCAGGTTTATATTGGAAATACGAAACGTAGTTTGGAAACCAGGAAGAAAGACCATTTTCGTAACATTAAATATAAACAAACTGATAAATCGGCCGTTGCAGATCATTTTTGGTCATTTAACCATGAAATAAATCCCAAAGTTAAATTACTAAAACAATTAAATGGTCCCATAGATTTAATAGTTTGGGAAAAGATATTTATTTTAAAAAATATACATCGTGTAATGAGTTTTGACATACCAGCAGTTGATTCTGTTTTTAGGTTTGTTTCGTCTTCAGATATTGGTAATGCTGAAAACATAACAAACGAAAAAACATAGTAACCGAGATTTCCTTGACAACAGAGTTTGTTTTTGATGGACTGAGGATGAATGTGATTTGCCTTCGAAATTGATTTCCATTAGAAAGAAGTATTAACATCAATTTCTTAAGATAAGTGGAGATAAGTATTTATATTTGTGTCATATGATTGGGTTTGAAATGTCATGAAGAGTTCTGGGACTTATTGCATCATTCCAACTTGCCAATGATAAGATGGTTCTTTACTTCGCTTGGGAAATGGTATGCCATCAGGTATATAAATTCATCTTCCTTCTTGGGCAGTTTTAATTGTTGATGTTGCAGAAGTTCTAAGAAATGGTCTACCATTCTTTGCCCCAATTTTGTTTGATAATGAACATTGCTTATTTATTAAATGGTCTTCGTAAGTTATTGGTCCACTGGCTGATTCAGAGGACAATGTGTCAATCACAAAGTAATTTCTCCTTCATCTTAAGTCTAGAATTTATATTTTTGCATTGTCATTGGAATTGTCAAATTAGGACAGCGATCTCATTCAACAGTTGTCAATTTTGTAATCCAGTTATGCTAAAAATCGTTACTTTAGCTACAACTAACACTTATTATTTGGGAATGATGGTGAAATTGTACCAAACGGGAGTCAATCTGCCTATGCATTACCGTCATAAAATTGTGCAGAAATGACAGACATTACACTTTGATTAGTTGAACTTCTTTCATTTCCAATGCAATTTATATTCTCTTGAATTTCTGCCATATCTAGAGGTTTCATGTTGATTCGTGACAAGCTGGTGAGTGATTGTTTTAACACTTCTATTTCTTTTGTTTGCTTTTGACTATGATTTTCAGTTATTGTGTTAATGGCAGCAAACTCACAACTTATACCTTTTTGTATTTCTTTCTGCTTTAATTCAATCCTCACACAGTTATTTTGGAAATCAACACATAGTTTATTATGAATACTGTCATTGGTGCAGTTTATATTTTCTAATTGTTTTTTCACTTTCTCTAAGTCACTATGTGCCACTTGCAATTCTGTTTTAACTCTAAATTTAATTTCATCTAACATTTCATTTTATTTTCCTATCTGAGCTCTAACCTAACTCATAATCTTATTTTTTAAATGCTGCTGTTCTTTTAGTATTACCAATTTTTTGTTCTGTCTATCCAGATTCTCCCCTTGATATTCTGTTGATATAGCTGTTGTATTTCCTCTTTTTGCATTTGCAACTGTTGGATTTGATTCTCTAATTTTTAGCCTAATGGCTGAAATTTTGATATCTGCTATAAGAGGCTTGCTGCATTGCTGTTCTGAATCTCTTCATATTCTGTTTGCCTACCAGAATTTTCCATTGTTTCTACCCTTAACATTCCTATGTCCATCTCAGCATTTATTTGCTGATCCATTTTTATTTTACTCCATGTTACTTCATTTACTATATTGTCTAATCTTGCATTCCCCTCCCCCTTCCTTTTTTGTAAAGTAAACCGTTCTGTTTTCTTTTCTTCTCCTAAAAGTTCATATCATTTTATTTAGTTCTTGTTGTGCTTCTGTTGACAATGTTACGCATCTCCTGTGGTCCTGGAGTCGTGTAGGGTAGGTGGTGTCATGGGCACATTCACTTCTGTCTCAAGCTATCAGCTGGATTTTTTTCTTCATACTCCAATGTACAACAATAGTTTGCAGTGCTCTTGCGATCAGTCGAAATTCAGGCCCAATGCGTGGGTGATGATAGCTCTTGCAATCGGTTGAAATTCAGTTTTCAACGTTGAATGCTAATTTGTGATGGTACGTGTTGTTGGCAGGGAAAGTGCAAGGAATTTGTTATGAAGAATTCTGGATTTGTTCCTAGCTCTGTTTTGTATGGATTTTAGATCTCAGGAGTGGTACACAACAGACTGCTTCATTTTTCTCTCCCTTCGTTTCTTGTTACCTTCCCTTTGTGTATGGAACTTTGCATAGACATGCATTATGCTAGACACCATTGCTATGATAAATTTTACATTATGCATATCTCATCACCTGCATACAACCTGACTTCGTAAACACACTGAATCTATTGAATTTCCTTACCAAGAGTGCCCCTCGGAGGCCATTGAAATGTCTTTGGCTTTTCCAGTTAGCTAAGTTTGAGGTTATATGTGTTTGGAGGAATTTAGTAACAGTGACATCAAAATTAATAGTAAAAACTATTTGTAGTTGGTTTATTGATATTTGTCACTTATGTGACGAGTATCAATAAACCAACTACAAATAGTTTTTACGATTAAGTTTGAGGTTCTTCACCAATCCTTTCTATCTGTTTTTGCTTGTCGCTTGGTCCAGTTTAAGTGCAAAAAAGCACATCTTTTCCTTTTCTTATTTTCAATATATGAATATGCTGCTTCAAACACTTGGTAGATGAAGATTTTAGAAGAGTTCCAGGTAATGTAGACAAAGGAATTCTATAATAGATTACTGAATTATTTCTACTCACAACTCATTCAAAAGAAGCATAGAAATAATTAAATGAAGCAATATTCACTACCTAGAAAGCAGTGACTATCAGACATTAGGTACTTCTTAGCATGTTGTACATGTGCATTTCCTAAAGGTCTGAAAATGTTTCACTCTTGTAATAGTTCAGTTCTGCATGTTAATGTGTCTGTCTGCAGCTCCGAGCTCTGTCTAAAAATACTGCATTGTTCTCACATAGTTGGTAACAATCAGCGAAAGAAACCTGGGGAAATGGATTTCATCCATCATTCAGCATTTTGCTTGATAATGAATTACGGAGCAGATGGTTCAGACACATTACCCTTCACTAAAGCTCGCTATAAAGTTTCTCCCTTTCAAGCCTAGGTCAATTTTAGAATTTACTTCTTTTGTGTGGGTGTGCATGCGTGAAAGAGAAAAACAAACCACATAAATCTGGTTTGAAAGTGTGTGTTTTTGCAGAGGCAAGCAATGATTATATAAGTAATGTATGCTTAACAACATAATCCTGACAACTTGTCTTCAAGAGTTCTCCTGAGATATCTAGAGAATAATCTGTTGAATTAGACCATACTATTTTATCAGGTTATATTCCAGGATTTGATTCAACAGTTGACTGGTGAAAGTAGAGGTGCTATTAGAACTGTGAGCAAGACTGCTGTATAAATTATTTTAACATGTGGCTGAAAAAGGTGACACAGGTGATATTTTCTTTTGCTTCTACAATCCAAGTCCAATATCGTTTGATTATAGCATTCAGTTAAATGAGAAAATTATGATGAAGTTCACTGCACAGCTTGCAGCTGGAGCTTGTGAAGGATTCTGTGCAGAACACTGATACAGCAATAGGTACTGTAAAGAGACTGATATAGAAGCATGTGCTGCGTCAACATCCACATCCTTCAACATCCAAAAAGGTATGCTGCAGTAGTGTCCCATGTGTGCACTTCGACAAATGAGAAACAGAATGGAAAGCCTGCTTGCAAGAAAACAAGTTACAAGTATAAACAATTGTTACTGCTTGTTTTGAACTGTGCTTCAAAACACATCACAACAGAAAAAACAGTATGGTACAATTCAATTTTATGGAAAGTTTCATTAAAATTTAGGAAGATTGTTAATTTTTTAGTTTGTGGGGAAAAAGTAAAATAACTGGGGTAATTCCTTTCTTGGAAGTGTTGAAAACATTGTTGTTATGATAAATTAAATTTAAAGGGAGTCGAGTAATGACACTAGTAAGTGTTGTTTAGTGTCATTAATCGACTCCCTTTAAATTTAACTGGGGTAATATTTAAATGTTGAAAGTTTGTCATTTTTAAGCAGAAGATTGTAGTTATCAGATGCTGTATCATGAAGTGAAATCCTGCTGTATCATGTAGGATTCAGAGTAATTATTTTGTACAAATCCTCAATCACTTGGTTTTTGGGGTATAAATACAATAAATGAACATGGTAGCCGGTATGTTAAATGTCTAATAACAGTGCATTCCTGCTATAACTGACGTCATCTCCTGTAATATTACTCATTGTGATTACACTTAGCATTGCTTTTCATTCGATTATGTTAAATTAAAATTCTTTTTTTCCATTAGAGCAACTTTCTCCCAGTATTCTAATTCATTTTGTTTGCTACCGATTTTTGTGCAAGTACTAACATTAATTCAACTAGATTCATACTTGTGAAAGTCTTGATGGTAGTGTATGTTTAAACTCGTTATTGGCTAGAATTAAAATAATACAATTTTATTTTGGTATTATGTCCATCTGGTAGTATTGTAACCAAAAATATCTCTTAATAATTGAATCCATTTTTAGTGATGTGTATACATATGCTGAGTTAAACAGTAAATTTAGAATTGGTATTCTGTGAAGCCATTACATACAGTTTTCAATTCCCATTTCTTTATGATAATCTCCAGCTTTTCTGTTGCAGCTTATAGACCAACAGCCCGCGACAATCAGGCCTTCATTATTTTTTAAAATCTGAGACTTTTCTCTGTGTATGTCCGTAATATAGGTAAAAATGATCCCTGGCTATAGAGTTTGGATCACGGTGGCTTTCAAAGATCACCGGCAGCAAAGGTGTAAAAAAAATTGCACCTCAAATTCGTTGATGTATAAAGTTATTTGGAATAAGTCATGTCGTCCATGGTCACACACTTACTAAAACTCCAACCCCCTCAGACCCCTTAAATTCTATTGAATTTTAGTTATACTTACATTATAGTATAAAAGCTGAATTTTATATATGTTACTTGAGGAACTATGAAAAGATGTTTTCTTAGCAATCAGACAGTTTGGATGGTTAGTATACCGTGTCAGACACATAAAAAGTCTACCGTAAGTGCAAGCATGGGGTATATACTTGCAATCTTTAACTGTGCATTTTCCTTTACTCAGTATTGTGTGTTTTTTGGATTTATGGGAAAGTTTCATAATAACTAACTATTTCTAAATTGTGGTATATAATTATAACTAAAAATAAATTTTCCAAAAATTTAGTAAAATTTTCATTTCACTAAAGAAATAAATAAAAATTTAATTTAAATCTCAGTATTTTATAAAAACGTATTCTGTACTATGGGATAGCACAATTATTTAGACAGTAAGAAATCCAATAAAAATAGTTTCATTTCATTCATACATATTCTATGTATAGATTAATAAAATGTTGCTTTGAATGTGTATTATTGGATTCAAGGAAATATTTAAATATTTTCATCGTCGATATCTTCATGATTGTCACTGCTGCTCCAGTCCGAGGATTGATAGTCATCAATCACTTTGTCAGTTTCTGTAATAATTTGACATAGTAATTACATACCTGATAGAGATTTAAGAGAATCGCTGACATAATTTGGTAGCTGATCACCTTCAAACCATTTAAAATGATATTCATCATTTTCCAGTACCCAACCATTATTTTTTGATTTGTATGTGGTTGAAGTTTTCAGGTGAGCATTATTCCAAATAGTACATATATATAATTTGCTTGCAGAAATTGCTGTAATTAAATAATATAAATTAAATAATCAAAATTTTGCAATTAATTTTGGTTAAACACTTTGTTCATATCAGAAACCATATGCAGATTGAAGAACATTTGAAACCGAGTAGCATCAACATCATTTATCTCACCAACATTGTATATATTGCATATAAATCTCTGAATAATGTAAAAGACATTTTTTGTTGATCATATTTTATAAGGTTTTAATTTTCCTTTTCTGAAAAATGCAGGATTATAATCACATGTGATTGCATGAAATTCAGGTAAGCCTTGACAAATGGATTCTCCTAACTCAGCTTATATGTTTGTTAGATCCACATACCTTAAGTTATTTCCAGTACCTGTAAGCATCCAAAAGGGAATCATTTTTAGGTGGCACATATGGCCAAGCATTATAGCAGAAATATCAGAATATGAATTTTTTAATTGTTTTCCGAAATCACTATATCGTATTTGCTGAGGCCCAGTTATGGTATACTTTAATTGTTCAGATTCAAACTGTTGGGAATGTTTGTAACATTTAATTGATGGTGTAAAGTAGTGATCAAAGATCACATCAATTCTGAACACTTGCAATTGAGTAACCATTTGCAATATTTTTTTGGAATGTTTTTCATCGTTTGCAGTAGGAAACAATTGTCAATTATGAAAACATCAATATGACGTGTCGTTCATGCTGGACCTCTTTCTCTAAACATTTCATCAAAGCATATTTATTGATCTTGCAAATGGTTCCATCCAAATGACACATTGACAATGGCACTGAAGTAATTGGTTAAGATAAAATCTTTAAAATGTCTATATTATATTCCATCAAAATTCCCAGCATATGCCAAATAAATCTCTTTGTATTTAAATCTTCTTGAATTTTACCACCTACTTAAACTTTCTTCTTTTTTTCGTAATCTTTGGAAAAATTATCAGTTGGTATTCTCTGTATAGCTTTTTCAAATCTTTTAATATCTGATAGACAATCTCCATTTGTTTCAATATTTAGAAGGAATGACTCTGCCGAGCAAACTAAAACTTTATATATACACTATTTGGAATAATACCTGAAAAATCCAACCACGTACAAACCATAAAATTGTTTACTGGAAAATGACGAATACCATTTTAAATGGATTGAAGGGGATACGCTACCAAATTATGTCAGCGATTCTCTGAAATCTCTATCAGGTATGTATTTATTATGTCAAATTATTATACATAAATTTGCAACTGGACAACACTGGTACCAAAATGGCCAAAAATGCCTTTTTTTAATGCTTTCAACATGTCTAGAATATGGTCATTTAATATTATATGTTAAATCCACTTGAAATTGGTATATTTCAAATTTATTTAGACTCTTGCAATGAAAAGTGGGTATGGCTGATCTGTCAGATTTCAGTTAATAGCTAGGTTAAGTCTGTTTGTGGTTTTTAGACTTTAATGAGAGATATGTATGTTTAAAATACAGATGTTGGCTTGCTCTTATTACACAAGTGCTGATATTTGTTGACAAAAAATATAAAATATTACAAATTAATTATGTTGTTTACAAAGCAACTAAGCATCCATGTGAGTAATTGAATTGCTGCAATACTTGTCAGTTTAGCAAATATAATGAGAAAAGCGTGTAATGAAAAGATAATAAAGAAAAAGAAGACGAAGCTTTTAGTTGAAAGAAGATGGAAACATTCCACAGCAAATAAAGGTGAAGAATCCTATTATGCTAATAACTACAGCTGAAAGTGTTCTCCCCTGTGTAAAGAAGAAGTTGTAGAGCCACATTACCTTCATGTTGACAGTAATATTTTGAAGAACTTGCTTTCAAGAGTATTGTGTAGTGATTGTAAAGAGGAATGCAGTACTGTGAATTTTAGGTTTTATGGTTTATTTATGAAGAGTGAAGGGGCAAGCCTTGTGGGTATGTTTGTGTGAAACTTTACTCTTGAAGGTAAAGCACCGGGAAACCTGAAGGAAAGCACAATAGTAAAATTGACACATTACTACAGAGCTGCTATAGTTGAAAATGCCCCAGATGTGGATAAAATGAAGACTGCCATACTTGCAACACTATGCCATTGCTCCAGCTCAGATGAAAAACCCATTATGTCCAGTAGGTGTAAGCTCCTGGTGCCTTTAACAGAGCTGTTGCATGAGGTGACAAGCCTAAGAGCCACAAAAATGTGGTCCATACACCTCTAAATGTTGATGTAGAATAGAAAATGATACCCCTATGTAAAAGGTTGTGTTCACGAGAACAGTTAGAAAGATGTACCAGTGGGAAGACTCAAAACGCAAATGAAAGTCTTCATAGTGTAATTTGGAATATTTGCCCTAAAGAATGTTTCAGCAAAAAAGTTGACATGGCTGTGGCAGAAGCTATATCTCTTGTAAATCAAGGACAGCATTTGAAGAACTGGCAAAGAAGTCAGAAATTTCTCCTCTTTCCACCGAAATAAGCAATGAATGTCATATCAAGCAGAGTGTTCGACGACACTTAGATATAGATATTAAAAGGAGAAATGCAACAAGAGTAGCAAATATCATCAAAGAAGATTTGAGGCTGAAAGGACAGGAAGTCTTATATGCCACAGAAGAATTCTAATGGGTGAGTGAAGAGTTATGTTTCCAGTAAGTGTGTTCCAAAACTTTAAATGTCTTTTTCTGCTTATAACAATTTTTGTATTTTTGGGGTAAACTTTTTTGCAGTAAATATGGATGGATAAAATTGAAATTTTCAGGATATGTAGAATATAACTTGTTAAAGAAAATAATACCTTGGTTGGTTTATCACACTCATACATAAATTTTTTTTTTTTTTCTTTGTAATTGTTAGAAATATTTTTTATTCTATTCTTAATAGATAAAAATTAATATTTCTAATAAATATTAATATTTTGGAAAACTAATGTGCACTTTTATTGCACAGGCATAGAAAAACTAGCATACCAAATTTCAGGCCCCTAATTTAATTCTAAACTGCATAAAGTATACCTTTTATTACTATTCAATTCTTTCCAAAAAAACAATAAACCATTTTTAGTTTCAAAATTAATATAGAGCAGTGAAACTTACATCAACAGTATATCATGGCAGGTATAACTTAATCCAAAAATTTCATTAAAATTGATTAATTAGGGAAGAAAGTCCATTTGGTACCAGAGTGTCCTCTTAACACGGTTAAATTATTACAGAAACTGACAAAGAAGGCGATATTAGTCCTCTGATTGGAGCAGCAGTGACAAAGATCATGAAGATATCAATGACGATGAATTTTATGGAAATAATTAAATATTTCTTTGAATCCAATAATACACATTCAAATAACATTTTGTTAATCTATATACAGAATAAGTATGAAAAAGATAAAAATATTTTTATTGGATTTCTTACTATCAAAATAATTATACTCTCCCATCGAAAAGAATAAGTTTTATAAAATATTAAGATTTAAATTGACTTTTTTTTTTAAATTTTCGTAAATCTCCAAAATATTATTGATGTATTTACTAGATTTTTACTTATTTCTTTATTCAAATGAAAATTTTACAAAACAATTTTTTGAAAATTTATTAATTTTAGTCATAATTCAGAAATAATAATGAAATTTTCTCATAAATCAAAGAAAAAAAAACCCTTACTGAGTAAAGGAAACATGCACAGTGAAAGATTACAATAGACCAAATGCACAAATTCACTCATGCTTGCTTGCATGTATATACCCCACGCTTGCACCTACGGTAGAATTTTAATGTGTCAGACAAGGTGTAATAACCATCCAAACTGATTTGACTACTGAGAAAACATCTTCTCATAGTTCAAGTAACATATATAAAATTCAGCTTTTATACTATAACGTAAGTATAACTAAAATTCAATAGAATTTAAGGGGCCTGACAGGGGGTTGGAGTTGTACTAAGTGTCTGACCATAGACGACATGACTTCTAATATTATTCCAAATAAAATATATAAAAACTGAGCTTTTATACTTCAACGAATTTGAGGTGCAGTTTTTTACACGTTTGCTGCATGTTACCTTTCAAAGCCACCGTGATCCAAACTTCATAGTCAGGGATCGGTTTTATCTGTATTAGGAACATACACAGAGAAAGTTTCAGGTTTTATAAAATAATGAATGTCTGATCGTTACGTGCTCTTGGTCTATTACAATGTATTGTCGCCAGGCATTGTTTTGCTGCTGCATAGGCAAACACAGAGAGAGAGAGAGAGAGAAGCAGGGAAAGAATGAGACAGAAAGTGTACCCAAGTCGCGCGCGCTAGTGCTGTACTCTTGCAGAGAGGGAAAGAGACTGAGATAGTCTGGAATTTCGCGCTGCTTCGTGAAAGGCCATGAAACTTCCATAGCTTCCGAGCAATCCAGTGAGTTCTAGAACAATGAGTTGAGGTATATAAGCACCGTTGCTGTCAGAGCAGGAGTCAGTCACGAATGGAGTCGCTAGTGAGCTGTTTATTGTATGTGTAGCGATTTGAAGTATACCGCAGTAATTTCTTTTGTTTGTTTACGTGTGGTGAAGCAACGAGAGACTGTTGGTGTCTGTTACATCATCCTGCTGATTGGAAATAGAGTATTTTGAACTGCTGCAAACTAGACTTTTTATTCTACAAACCCACAAATTCACAATATAAATTAAAATATTTATACCAAATCTGAAATTGAGTGCTTGTTTATAGATGCTCTTCAACTCCAATGACCTCATTGTTCCATTCCATATTGGGCATGAAATACTGCTTAATTTTGCACAAGAACCTGCTTTATCAAGCTTCAGATTCTTTTACATGTCATTAATTTGCGACACATTGCTCATCTTAAAAAGAACATCCATAGCTCTCCAGCAGTTTTGAACCCATGACCTAGGGAACCAGAGTCTAGCGTGTTCCCCCTAGACGTAGGATGACATCTGAACCAGAATAGCCAATTATAGTTGCTGTGAAACTGAAGTTGCCCCCATCATGCTAAGTGTTATCAACTGTGAGACTACTATAGATACAATGTCATCTTCATAAATTAAAAATTGATAACATCAGAAGTTAGGCTTTTCAGTTACAATGTGTCTATTGTTGCTTGTCTTTTTTCTTTATAAAACCTAATCTCCTTTAGTAAGATACGAAGGTGTGCAAATCCAAGTTATGAGGGCGGTTCAGTAAGTACCTGTGCTTGAAAATATATGGTGTTGCTAAAGGAAGTTTGTGTTGTGTTCTGCCATTTGTTATATGTTGTCAAAACAAAATTGGTGCTTATTTTTAGATTAGTTTGTATTTCAGATATTTCAAAAATCTGTTCAATCTGTTTTTGCTAAAATGTAAAAAGTGCACTATCATTCAGTGATTCGCTTTTTACATTTAGATAGGAAAACTTGGGAAGAGATAAAGGTGAAATTGGATGCTGTTTATGACGAACAGACTTCTATGAAAACAATTAGATATTAGTATAACAAATTTAAACATGCTCAAACATCTGTTTTTGACTAGGCGCACCAAGGTTGCCCTGCAGATATGGTTTCCAGGGAAGTTGTTAAAGTCCACGATATGATTCTCTGTGATCGTCAAACAAAATTTTGCTAAGTGGCAGAGGCAGTAGGGTATCAGTGGAAAAGCTGCTGGTCCTATGGGTACTGCATTTGCTCAAGTGAACAAGTGGGTGCTGCTTTCAATTTAGAAGCTGTGTTTGAAGCTGTTTAAGCAAAGTCCAAAGAACTTTTCGCATTGACTTGATGAGACCTAGATACATCATTATACTCTGGAAACTGAGCAACACTCAAAATAATGGGTTGCTTCCAGAGAATCTGCTCCGAAGAAAGTCCCATCAGCCAGAAAAGTGATGGCAACAATTTTTTGGGTTACATAGGGTGTGATACATATTGACTTCTTGAAAAAAAAATGATTACTTGGCCCAATTCTGCATGATGTCGCATATGGCAAAGAAGAAAGTTCTGTTTCACCACAATAATGGCCCAGCATGTTCAAAGTTGCCATCCCCAAACTGCCCAAATTAAGTTACGAATTGCTACCACATCTCCCATATTCTATTCTCAACCGTGAAGAAATGGCTTGCAGGAACAAAATAGAAGTCAAATGAAGTCATCAAGGTGACAGGCATATTTTGCACAGCTTGAGAATTGTGATTTTTGGAGGGGTTTAAAAAATGGCAGATGCGTATGAAGAAGTGTATATCACTAAAAGGGGACTTGAGAAATAAAACACTGCATCTTCATTCCTAGCACGGGTACTTATTGAACTGCCCTCATAAACATTGTGATGTGTGGTTGATGTAATGATGTATCCTGTTCTTTGAGTGCAGAATGTTTGGTATTGTGTTGAAGTAAACCATAAAAATAGTTAACTTCTGCAAATCTTTTTGGTCCATTGTATTCTTTAAAGTACCAGAAGTTGCTTCTTCCTCACGTTTTTGCTGCTTCTGCGAACAAAATTGTGTAAATGCTGGTGAAAGGAACTCTTGTTTCATGTATTCTTAATGGCTGGTGAATATCTCATAACTTTAATTTCATAGAGATATGCTCAAATGGGGAGAAGACCGTATCCTGGACTCAGTAAATGCTACGTAGATCAAAGTTGTTCAAAATCCATTGAAAGCCATCCTTCATGTAAAACTTTGGATATATTCCCACATACTTATTTTCTCTAAAAGAGAAAATTACAGTAGAAGAATGGGGTGGGCTCATTTTTATCAGAAAACTGTATTGCATGGAACAGTTATTTTCCAGTTAAGTTAATTGGGGAGAAATTTATGTAACTGTGTGCTGCATTGCAAAGGGAGGTATCTGGAGGTATCTGCTTAATATTTTGACAAGAAAGGTACATGCAAGATGAACAAAAACCTTTAGCTCTTTTAGAACAAAGTTTGCAGGTTAGTTGCACATATAGCCACCAATTTGAGATCTGCAAAATACTGTTCACATCAGTTTTCTTCCTCTTTTATATTACAATTTTATTTTAGCATAACAAATACAATCCATTGTCAATTTCCATCACAGTTTCATTCTTCCAGGTGAATAATTGTGTTCTTGCTTAAAAGTCCAAGATCTTCAAACCTTAATGGATTGATTCTTCCGCAGTTGCCCTGTTTTTCAATTCTCCCCCCCTCTTTTTTTTCTTTTTCTTTCTAAAATCCTTAATAAGTGAATCAACTCTTTGGCCACTAGACAGCAGAATCACTTTCCTATTTGCAAAATTATAGATGTAATGAATTGGAATTGAGTGTGAAATAATTGAAACTTTCCAGATTTAAAACTTTGTTTAAAATGATGCAAAATTAAGAGTAATTATATAGATGGACCCTAAAACCCATGTTTTACATGCCTCTGGTGTTAGCGTGATGTGTGCCTTGATTCATGGTCATGTAGGCTTACAGGGGAATGAAATAGCGGATTTGACAGCTAAGGTGACAACCATAGAACCCAGTGTTAACATCCCTTTTGTCACCACGGAAGACTTTAGGCTTGGCGTAGAGCTGCTCTGTCATGCTGGTGCAAAGAGTGGTCTTCTCTCCATGGAAACAAGCTTAGAACGGTGAAGGAACTTCCAGTTAACTGGGCGACCTATCGCTTATCCTGTAGGGAGGAAATTAGTTTGGCTCAGTTGCGTATTGGGTACTGCTACTTCTCGCAGAGTCACCTTTCCAAGGAGGATGTTTGTCTGCTATGTAGTCGGGCTCTTTCGGTCCCTCATGTGTTTGTGTTTTCACTAAGCAGACCTATGGGAGTCTCTGCAGCTGTCGGAGATCCTTGCAGACAATAACTCTGCAGTGGAAAAGGTTTTACGCTACATTGCGAGAGTTAATTTTGTTTTTTGTCTGTTATTTATTTTTGTTACATAGTCTATCGCTGGCTTTTGCCATTGTTATAGTTATATATCTGTGTTTTATAAATATAAATATATTTAATATTGTATAGTAATATTTGTGGTTTTCTATAGTCGTTTGAAGTTTGTTTTTATTGTCTTTATATTAATATGTTTATTAATTATCTCCTTTCTATTTTCTGTTTTTATTTATTTTATTTTTTTAATATTTATTTTTAATAGATATATTTCTACTTAGTGTCTAGGTTTATACATGGCTTTTGCCATGATTGTCTTTAAAGAGTACAGATAACCTTGTAGTTGAGTGCCTGTAAACACAAATCACCATCACTTAAAAACTAGAAATTTTGGGCTAAATAGTTAAATTGCTATTTACAGGAGTAGTAAGATCATTTTACTCTTATTTGACATGTACTTAAAATCTCTATAAAATTAAGGATAGATCATAAGGAAAGCCTCTTTAAAAATATAGTGTTAGAAGAAATTTTGTACTCATTCCAAATTTGGTTATAGGTGGAAAAAAGTTTTTTTTAAAAAAAAAAAAGCTAAATAAAAAGCTTAGAGATTTAGCTGTTCATGTCTGAGAAAACTACTTTGAATGTGTTCAGTTTGAATAATTTAATGATTGTTTTTTGTAATATTCTTCCTCTATATTCTTAATATATCTCATTGTTTATGAATTTTAATGTATTTCAGAGCCACCACAAAGAGAATTCCGAGAAGGTCCAGTAAGATACATGGGCCGAGGTGGTCCAAGACCAGTTTATGACCAGCGGACAGATAGAGGAGGAATGCGACGACGTGATGGTCCTGACAGAGTGCCTCGTTTCCGTGAGTTCCTTCGTCCTCGTTCGCCGAAGTAACGGAGCCTCAACTTTACATTACTCTCTTGTCGTTTTGTCCAGTGCCTGTCATGCACTAAGGCATACAGCAGAATTGGCCACTGTGTGAGGGTGATTGTGCTGCAGTTGGAAGTCGATGTTGTTCATCGAAACTCTTCAGAAGGAACTCTCTCACATGCCCTACTCAACATGATTTCTGCACTTTTCAGCAATTGCTGGAATTTGTTTCTGGTAGGATCTTGACATCTACAGATCAACGAAATGTTGCATGGTAAACTAATGGTGAAAATCAAGAGTTCTCTTAAAGTGCATTTCAGTCCTTAATGTGATGAAGGAACAGATTACCATGATTACCATACAACCACCAGAAAGTAAAGAAGGCAAGTCAAAAAGAAACATTCATTGTGCTATCATTACAAATTGGAATATTTGTTTAAGAAAGCAGAATAATTAACCGGGGAGTAGACAATAGGTTGCAGGTAACGTTGCAAGTAGGTTTAACCTAGGATGAAAGGAACTCCCAGTAAAGCCCAAAGTTGGCACCAAGTGCCTCAGAACTGAAAACAGTGCTCTTTTAAGCTGCAGCTGTGAAGACTAAGGAATAATTTGTCACAAGACAGACTTTTATATAACCTATATGCATTATTAGAGTACATATTATCATACATCCATACAAGAGATTGTGTGATGGTATAGCTGATTCTCTTTTTAAGCTGAATTAGATAGCACATAAAAGAAATGCAGGAGACTTATTTTATTCAGATAATCTTGGCCATTTACAGCTGAAGTTTGCATTGTTAATGTATATCGGATATTTCAGTTAATTTGTTCAGTTGATGAGCAGTTTTACTACAAAGTTAACAGTTAATAAAAGTGTGATACATATGTGGGGAACAGATGCCTCCATGTAATAGGGTAGGGTAGGGTAGGGTGGGATGGGAGGGAGGGAGGGTGGAGGAGATCATAACACATCTGTATAAACGGAAAAAACCTGTGCGTGTGTATGTGTGCAGTAACTGTGATAGCCCTTATTCTGGATATAAAGAACCACTAAAGGAAAAAAAAATAATTAAAAAATACTGTTGGTGTATATTATCAGGGATGGTGTGCACATGTGACGTTCCGAGTACTCTTATTACCATACCAATGTATAAGGCTTGTTGGAAAGTTTTTGAAGACATCAGGCTATGTATTTTTTTTTCCTCCCTTTTTCTTTATTGTTGCCAAATAATGGGTGATAATCGATTAAATATTGGTTTAAAATAACTAATTCACATCATAGACACCTAACATAGACCTAGCATCTTCTGAAAATAATTTTGTTTGTCATAACATATTGTTTTTACTTTCCTGCAGTGCCACTTTGCTTAAAAAAGAACCCATCATTACCAATTAACCAATTATCATGCAGTATGAGTGTATAAGAAAGGGGAAAAAAAAGGAACATTGCACAGAAAGTTAGCTCTGGATTTGGCCCTCTTCAGCTGATATTGCTCCTTTATATGAAAGACTGATACAGGCACATGATGTCAATGGCAGATAATGGGAGCAGAACATGGGAGTTGGAATTGCAGTGTGGTGCTTATGATGTTTGAAGAGTGTATGATCTGCACATAATATAGTGTGAAAGTTTGGCAACAGAATCCTCTACTTCATTGTACAGAATAACAAATTTATTTTTGACAACTGTATATAGATTACAGGTTAGCTAAACATATTGTAATGTATTGCCCCCGTCTTTTCTCATTGTTGCAAATAGAAGAATGAAGCATATAAGCGCAGATAGGAAATGTGGTGGTATATGATAGAAGGAAATGTTAAGATGGTGATGGGAACTGCAACATTTGATGCATAAGACTGTTAAGCACTTAAAATGAACTCTATGCAAGCAAGCTGCGGTCATTCCAACCATATATAGCTGTATTTGCATACTTCCGAGCTGTCAAACGAAGAGGGGCTCATATCATACTTGGCATGCTCTATAAACTGGTACAATTGGGTTCTGTTTTCTGTTAACTAAGAATTGATGTGTGCGGCTACTTCAGTTTCTTGTGTGGTTTGTGGTATATTGGAAGTTAACTGGTACTTTTAGCAAAGTTCTTGGTGCTCATGCTGGCCTAACAAATATGCGCAAATTTAAAACATCATCTCTGCTTTAAGTCCAAAAATAAATAGTGAAATATTTTGTGAAATATGAGTTTCTGTTATTGTAGGCATTAATAATGATACAGAAAATAAATAGTAATATAACAGAGAGATTGGAGGTGGTGATGTGGAACTGAAAATGTGTCGTGAGCTTTGAGCGAGCTTCAAATTGCTTCATTTAGTGTTAACAAGTAAACCTATATCTCAGACAACTTTCAATATATCACATCTCTTCTTCCCTTTTTTTATTATTATCATTATTATTTTTTATTTTCTTTTTAAGTGTGATGATTCATACGAATATTGTAGATAATTAAAAGTTGCTTATAAATTTGTTGCAAAGGCCCCAAATCAGGGCATGATTGTAAGATATGTTTATGGGCAGAAAGGGGAATGTTTGTAGGTTTGACTGCCTGCTTCAGTTTTTCTTGTTCTCCACGCTGGTGACACTGCTATGTCTCAGCCATACAGAGGCCTTTTCAAGTTAAAGTTTGATTCCATGGTCCATTACTGATCAATTGAAAGTATTTTTCCATACCTTTATTGAAATCTTAAGTTTAATACTACATAATAAAAATACTCTCTGATACTGTACTATAAACTGGGAATGGTTCATAGCTTGCTTCCCAGACACAAAGGATTTACTTATTGGTAACACAGGTTGGTTGATTGATTGATAGATAGATTGGTTGGTCATGAAGAATTAAGTCTCAGATTAATTTTAGTTTTAAGAAAATGTGCTTCCATTAGAGTAGTAGCTTCCATTGATGAATACAACTCTTGAAACGTAATGACCATCTTGGAAATATGGATAAAAAATGAAATAAAAGATTTAGCTTAGAGTAAATGCACGTTTTCAGCATTCATTACTCTTACCCATTTATATTGCACATATTGGGTAAATAGGTAAGCAACCATCCTGTGCTCCACAGTTGTATACCGTTGGATTATGTGATTATAGTTCAATCTTAAAACAAACTATGTATTATAGTCAATGCAGTGTTATTTATTTGATCAAAATACTAATTGTAATAATATGGCTGGAAATTAATGTGTTTTTGTTATTTTTATCTGTGACAGTAATGAAATTGTATATCAAAAATCTAGTGGTTATCACATCTGTGACATAAGTAAATCTCAGCTTTGTTTCCCCCAAATTTTGGGAAATAGCCTTGTTCCAGAAGGTGGCTAATAACAGGCACTCTGCATGGATTAATTATGTTTAATCTTTATTTTTAATACAGAGTGTGCAGCATGAGAGAGACTTATGTTTTATAGTATAAATATGGTATGAAAGAAAAATAATGCCTCATTTAAAAAGCTCCCCGTTATTTTGTGAGGTGCTGACTGTGCTGCCCATCAATGTGTAACATGCAAATACTGTGCAGAAGAGTAGGCCTTAAATTGAAAATATTACAAGGAAAATGGAAGTAAATTTTTTTCTCTTCTCACCTTTTTCCCCCTGAAGAAAAAAAAAAACTGTTTTTCTGTTAATTTTGGTTGGAAATAAAAACAAAAAGTTTGCATCTGGTTTCCATGAGGCTGATGACCTTCTCCTTTACCACATCCTAAAATTTGTCTCAACATCTTCAGTCTACTTAGAACTAAGTAGTATATTTATGCTATCCATAAAATGTTGCAATATGCTATATTGAATAGTGATGTGCAGTCTTGAAATAGATTTTAAAACTGGTTACACAATGTGAATATTATCAGAATTAATTTTTATTGCATTTGTACAGTTAACAATATTGTAGAAATAGCTGTCTCCTGAAGGAGCTTATTAAGCCTTTCAATGTTGAGATGTTGCTTGATGGTCCTTCTTGCTGAGATATATTTTTAATTTAAAATCTTTCTATTCTTACAATAAAATGCAAAATAATAAGTGCCTACTTAAGAGTTGTAGGTTGATGTAGATAATCCACTTTCTCAAGAACAAAAGAAAAAGAAAACATCCAAAATTTAAATTGAGTCCCATTCAAAGCACAGAAGTCAAAGAGTTATCCACAGGGGCCATCAGGGGCCTTAATTGTAATAAGTAAAATTATCAATCATTAATCATTTTAAGTGCTATTATTTAAAAAAAAAAATAGAAGTATCATCATGAAAATAAAAGTATTTATAATTAGGGTTATCTGAAGTTTTTGATAAATTTATTTCAAATTTGAATATTTGTCTTATATACCTATATAGTGTAAGAAAATATTCATGAAACAATAGTCCTATACTTTGAGCCACCGTTTGCCATTATAATTAAGAGCTTGGTTTGTGTATGGTATGAGCTGTATTCAATATGTATTATATCACATTTTATTGCGTATTGTACAATAATTTAAGTATTAAGAAAGGGTAGAGCCAGACTGAAAAGCTGCAGGATTTAATGTCATGCTGGCACGTTGGCCATAGTAACTCAGTGGTTAAGAGCGGCTGGGCAGAGACCAGAAGATCCGTGGTTCATATCCCGGCTATGGCATCAAATTTTTCAGATTCTACCCTTTCATAGTGTGTCCTACACGACTAGTGTGAAAGAACAATTTCCATCAATTTAGTTATTGGTCCCCATAAGATAGTCCCCTGTACAAAGATTATTTCTTCCATTTTTGGAATGCACTTTGTGGGACACAGGTCTGTTGTTGCATCGTCGTGAATCTCCTGTATGGTTTGAAAAATTTGGGAAACAGGAAATGATCTACTAGGGTTAGGTTTGGAGAATATGGTGGATGTGGCATAACAGGAACGTGATGTTTTGCTGTATAGCTGCAGATAAGAAGTGGCATGTGATTAATGGTGCATTGTCATGCAATATCCAATTCTGCATTTTTGCCATAATTCAGACTTCTCTGATCACCATCTGACACTGTGGCACAATGCACTCATGTTAAGATAATGCCTTTGTAGTCAAAAAAACACAACCATCAACTTAATCTGTGGCTGCGTGATATTTCTGTTGTGTAATAAACATGCTGACTCTTTGCCTACCCACTGCAATAACGACACCTTCTTTTCAGCATAATAGCTAAGCCCATGTTCCTAACCCTTTCATCGATATGGACGTCATATGACGTCCAAGTTAAAAGGCCCCAAACCGATATGGACGTGTATAGACGTCCTGTGCATACATGCATTTAATGCGTATTGACTGATAAATCTTTTAAATCTTATGTTTTACAGTAAATTTAAATGAATTCTTGCCTTTAAAAGTTTTTTCTTGAATGGTACACCTCAAAACAGGGATAAACACACAAGGGCACATCTCCACATTCACGGCAAAACGTACTAGTTTCCTTTCGGACACCTTTCTTGCGGTGCACCAAACATTTTCTGAAGGGATGCAACTTTTTTGCTGTGGGTGATACCCTTTTAGGAAAATGTTTTCCTTCAAGTCTGAGGGGTGCTGGGGTGCTGGATTTTTTACCCCCAGTATGGAGAGGTCCCTGAATTTTATACTGCTCAATTAGGCTGCGAGCTATTGATATGCAAAAGTCCAGGTACGTCATTGTCTTCCGTGGGTTTAGAGCTCTCCAAATTACTAAACAATTGTATATGGTTATATCCAGCTGGTGTAAAAATACTTTTTTATACCATTTGATTGTTTTTCGCAAAGAGGGATATGCGTGTAATACCTGATCTACATGATCCACACCATTCATATGCATATTATATTCCTGGATAATATCGGGCTTGAAAATTGACATTTTGTTCAAGCATCAATTTTTCCAGTGTCAATCGTCAAAATCTTAGAGCTGCATTTGGATAATGCTGTAACAACCCTCCTGTCCTGCCAAGCAACATAGGTCAAGGGTGGGAGCTGATGCACCTGCATTTCTCCTCTTCTTAGAGCCTTCGTATTCACATCTTTTGGCAAACCAATACGATTTGAGCATACTGTTCCAATTGCATTTGTTTTTCTTTTGTGTAAGACCATGAATAATTTAGGGGAACTGTACCAATTGTCTAAGTATACAGTCCTACCCTGATCAAGTACAGATTCCATCAGGTGCATTACTATGGAACCAGATAACCCTAAATCTTTGTCTCTGGTGTTATCAGTCCCTTGGCCAGTGTATATGCAGTTATTGTAAAGATATCCTGTTTTACTTTCACATACATCAAAAATCTTTATGCCAAATCTGGTCCTCTTTGTTTTGATGTATTGTTTCCAACCTAAACGGCCCTTCCAAAGCATCAGGCTTTCATCAATAGTGATCTTTTCACTAGGCACATAATTTTCTTTGAATTTTGAAATAATGTAATCAAAAACTGGTCTGGTTTTGGATAGTTTATCATTCACATTTTCTGTGCAGGTGAAATGAAGGAAGTGCAAGTAAACCTGTTATTTGACATGCATTTCCCAAAAAATGGGTTAGCTAGCATGTCATCTGTAGACCAATACATGTCTAGCGTAGGTTTACGAATAGCACCCATGAGCATAATTAGACCAAGTAGTCTTTAAATCTCATTCATTGTTACTTCTGTCCACTTCTGCAATCTACGCTTAGGTGGCAGAAGTTCTGAATGTGATTCTGATGTTTGAAGTGTCCAAACACATTAGAGATCATTTTGAAACCACTATCGCAGCCTTTCAAAGGCAGCTGTAGTAGTTGAGGAAATGCTTCAAGAGTTCATCCTGGCCTAGAACAGTATGTATATAGAGCTGCGGTAAACCTCTTAACTAGTTATGTGTTTAAAGAAGCTGCCTATTCCCTTGACGGAGTGCTCATTACAGAGATACAATGCCATCTAATGCTCTGCGAGTACAAAACCATCCAGAAGATACTGTGGACTGCCTTAAGAGTGGAGATTGCCAGGTTTACAAGTTCCCTACTTCAAGGATCTGGAGTATTCAGTACATTGGAGACAGAGGGTTAGTGTGTCAGCCCAAGAACACTGACAATATTCAGTACATTGATAACAAAGGGTCTGCCCAGAGAGGTGTGGTGGAGGTAATACACCACACCATTCAGGAGATTGCCTTAAACTCAAACAGCGAGGGTAAGACTATATAACTTGTAGAATCACCATGTCTAGAACATGTTGGCAGTACAAGGGAGTTAGGACAACCATTGCTGAGGAGGGAGTCCTTACCATGGGACAAAGCTAACTGCTGACTGTAGGAAGGATTAGCATGTGCCAGCTGGGCCAAACCTCTTAAACAATAGCTGGGAAGGCGATGGGCATTGTGTACAGCATTGCAACTCTGGAGAATTTTATTTGTTAGGATCCAGAAATTGCACTTTTGATTCTATTATGTTTCTCAGATGGAAATAGCTCTGGACTGCAACGAATGAGATGCATTTGTGTGCTCAGCATTGCCAGGCCGCGCCGTGGCTCAGTGGTTAGACTGCTTGGCTCTCACCAAGGCGGCCCGGGTTCGATCCCAGGCGACCGCAAAGTGAGATTTGTGGTGGACAACACGGCGCTGGGGCGGGTTTTCTCCGGGATCTCCGGTTTCCCCCGCCATGTGCCAGCTGGGCCAAACCTCTTAAACAATAGCTGGGAAGGCGATGGGCATTGTGTACAGCATTGCAACTCTGGAGAATTTTATTTGTTAGGATCCAGAAATTGCACTTTTGATTCTATTATGTTTCTCAGATGGAAATAGCTCTGGACTGCAACGAATGAGATGCATTTGTGTGCTCAGCATTGCCAGGCCGCGCCGTGGCTCAGTGGTTAGACTGCTTGGCTCTCACCAAGGCGGCCCGGGTTCGATCCCAGGCGACCGCAAAGTGAGATTTGTGGTGGACAACACGGCGCTGGGGCGGGTTTTCTCCGGGATCTCCGGTTTCCCCCGCCATCTCATTCCACCGGTGCTCCATCTTCATTTCATGTATCATCAGTGTCACCGCCTGCGGTGCCGTATGTAGTAAAAGCGGGCGTTAAACACTACACATTTCAGCATTGCCACCTCGTTACCCCACTCTTTTCATCTCTCTCGACACTATCCTAGAGCATGCAGATTTCCTTGGTTCCAGTTTTAAGGGAAAGCAAATTGAATTGTATGAACTTTTATAATATCAAAATCAAAATTGCAGAAAGCATATGCACATATATACAATTATAATAATTAGTAACTTAAAACTTCGCTTACCTTATAAGAAGTGATGAAACTTTTTGTATAAATTGATCCTGAAGTTAAATTATTAAAACAATTAAATAGTCCGATAGATTTAATGGTTTGGGAAAACATTTATTTTAAAAAATAAGCATTGTGTAATGAATTGTGAAATATGAGCAGTCAATTGTTTTTATATTTGTTTCATTTTCAGATTTTGGTAGTACGAACAAAAACATAGTGACATCTAGCGATTGTAACATTGATGACAGTGTTGTTTATGACTCTGGCTGAAAATGTGGAAAAAGTTTTCATGAAATCACAATCCTGATCAATTTATAAGAAATGTTTCATAATTCCTTTTAAGTTACAAATAATTATATTTGTATATATTTGTTTGCTTTACTGTTAGTAGCTTCATATTTTACATATTTAGCATATCCACATATTTGCATGTTTTAAATTCTATAATTATAATTATAGTCTATGAATTACCTATTTTTCTAATCCCTATGGAACTACCAGTGGCTCACCCATATAGTTGTAAATGTCACATCACAATACAATTTATCATTGTCACATATTATTTGTTTCCAAAAGTTGTCAACTTGCAGTTTTTCTACATGTCTCCCACAGTTTTTCCGGTCATATTGTGTTACCTTGTCAGTTTCTTTGTGTATAAGTCATTCAATGTCAGTCAATTTAAAAGTATTTCTGTTTGCAACTTCTCCATTTTATTTGAGCCCACACACTCAATTGGATTGTGTTGGCAATGGTAAAGGGGAAAACAGATTACCTCGTGTCTCATTTCATTTGCAAGTTGATCCAGCTGATACACTTGTTCATGGTTTTTAACCCTTTCACTGATATGGACGTCATATGACGTCCAAGTTAAAATGCCCCAAACCGATATGGACGTGTATAGACGTCCTGCATCATACATGCATATAATGCTCATTTAACGCCAATTATTTTAATCTTCCTATTTTACAATAAATTTAAATTAGTTCTATAAGGGATGTAAACGTACCCTTAAAGGTTTCTTTTTGAACTGTACATCTCCAAACCTGGATAAATACCCAAGGGCACATCTGCAAATTCACACCAAATAATATTGGTTTCCTTGTGAACTTCTTTTTCGCAACACACTACACATTTTCGAAATGGTTGCGACTTTTTTGGTTATGGGTGGTATCCTTTTGGGAAAGTGTTTTCTCTCAAGTATGAGGGGTGATGTCGTGAATTTCCTACCCCCCAGTATAAAGAGGCCTCTGAGTATTATAATACTCAATTAGGTTACGAGCTATTTATATGCGCAAGTACAGGTAGATGAATGTCTTGCATGAATTTACAGCTCTGAAAATTACTAAACAATTACGCATGGTTACATCCAGTGGTATAAAAATACTTTTTTTACCATTTAACTGTTTTTCGTAAAGAGGGATAGCTGATCCGCATCACCCATATTTGACCCACTATTTTCCCCAAACAATGGAGTAGCTAACATGCCATCTGTAGACCAGTACACGTCACTGCTACCTATATCCTGAACATCTCCCTCATAATCACACAACAAATCTTCCAGATTTTCTACAGTAATATCAGAAGCCCGTACACATCATAACCAAGCTAATTTATTTGCTACATTACTGGGATAAGCCATGGTTAACATTCAAATTTAACAATTTCAAATGTGCCATTCATTTATCTCTTGATAGCTATAAGAAATCACTCTGAACACAGAGAGAGTATAAATAACTAAAATACTGAGCGAAAACAGCTGCATAAGGCTACCAGAAACTTTGTAATAACAGATGCTGACAGTTTTCTTTCCACCGTGTGTGTGTGTGTGTGTAATGCAACATATACTTGTATTTATCACTTGGTATAGCATAAATAAACTAAAAGCTAAAACCTTGAACCAGAGAAGTCGCTTGCATAGCTATACATTCATTCGTATACACACAAAACAAAATGATTCAAATGTTAGGCGCGTTCGGCACAAAGAATGGCTTTTGCTACAGTGAAACAAAGTAGTGAAATTTCAACGATTTATTAATGTAGTCTCTACTTCTTTGTTACTGTGGATGTATACTGCCTTTAATGCATTTTAAGCCATTTTTTGTTTTGTTTAAATAACTTGAATACTGAAGATATGGAATTGTATTTATGATGCATTTTTACATAATTTAACAATTTAAATGTCTTGTTCTGTTTATTGGGTATCCGTTTCCAGTCCCTGAAGGGTTTAAATGGCCATTGGTGAAGCGGTTAAACAGGAGAACCGTATGATACTGATTTGAGCTCTCTAGAGTAAATAAACAAAGCATTCATAAATGTAAACATACCATGGTATGGCTCACATTCTGCAAATGCATCATTCTACAGCCTAACAGAAAGTGTAGTCTTTGCTTTCTCGAATTTGTCTTGTTCAAAGTAATTCTTTAGGCTTATCATGTCAGTAGTTTACATTTCAGTTCTCAATACACACACGCACACCAATAATGGTCTTTACAATGCATCACTATAAACAGTACTGTCAAAAGTTCTGTCAGTAAAATCCAGACTTGCTCTAGAACCATAATTGCGAGTGAAAAAGTGTGGCAATGCTGTATGTCCTCTACAATGTGACCTTCACTACAGCGTGAGTAACCAGCTGGCAGTGTGCCAGGAGGCACAAGAGAAAGATGAATTGGGGAGTGTACGAGAACCTTATCGTGGCATTATTTCGTTGTGGAATGTGAGCTAAGGACATTTTTTTGATGCTGAAACCACTCGGTATAAACAAATTATTTGTGTTTCGGACAATATCCTGTTTTAAACGAAGGGGTCAAACTGTTGATCGTTTCAGATCGGGCTGTCCTAGGAGTGTATGGACAAAAGAAGTTGTGAATGCTGTTCGTGCAAAGATTCGACACAAGCCTTTGCGTAAACAAACAATTTTGTCTCGTGATATGCATATTTCTCTACGAACTATGTCATTTATTTTGAAGAATGATTTACATTTTCATGCATATGAAAGGTACACACAGCATTTACTAACCGAAAAATTAAAGGAGATACACCAGATTCGAGCCCAGGCTTTGTTGACGACATACATTAAGAATCAGTTTCAAGACATCCTTTTCACAGATGAAACAATGTTCACCATGGAGGAGTCGTTTAACAAACAAAACGATCATGTGTATGCACAGTCCTCCAAGGTGGGCGGTTTCCTGGCGGGGAGCTTCAGAGGTGCATTCTCAATCCATTGGATTATTCTCTATGGCAGAAGCTTAAGGTGATTACATGTCAAAAATGGCACCACAATATTGAGTTGTTAAAAAAATCAGTTGGTCGACTGTGAAAAAAATTCCACTGGACACGATTTGTGCAGCTATTGATGAGTGGTCTGAACATTTTTATTGCTGTGTTGCCGCACCTGGTGATCATTTTGAATAAGAGTTTAATCAATTTGTAGCATTCTCTGTGTTCTTTGAGAATATGTATATCAGTGAGTATGCATTGTTTTATTTAGTAGTTATATATTGAAAGTACTGACAGAACTTATGGTAGTAATGTGTAATATTTTGGTAACTTATTTATATTATAAAAACCATTGGAGTTAAGAATATGGAATTTTTACGGCTATGTTAGAAACATTACTCCCTAACCTTCGTGGATCGCTTTCTGCAAAATTTGAATTTTTATGTTAGCTCAAATAATATGTTAGAGTTGGAATCACTTGAGATTTGTCACACCCCATGGGGAATGTAGTATGATGGCACCTCAGGATTCCAATTAATTGCTGTTCTGGTGACATTCAAGGACAAACATCATCCCATTTGAAAGTTACAGGGTTTAGACACAATATTAAGAGCTCAGCATCATCCAGTGGGAAATTTGTGTGTCAGTAAGTCAGTTGAAAAGTCATTTCAACGGTTAAGGTTACAAGGTCTTCATTGGGTAGTGAATGTGAGTTGTGATTCGATGTTATCAGTTGTGTTGGTTCTGAGTGCAACAGTTCTTCTTTGTTAATAGTTTGAAAGCTGTTATGCAAAAGTAAATATTAAGAGGTCCGTTGTGTTTAATATAATTGACTTGAAGTTTTTCTTAATATTAGCTAATATTAACTCTTGAAATCAGAAATTTTTCCGAAATTCACCTGGCTCAGAACTCAAGAATATTTTATTTTTAATAAAATTTATTTAAACATGGTTACAACCTACTCTTATATCATTTTAGCACTACTAAACAGCTTTTCAAAAAATATGGGTGTATCATCAGTATTGCTTCTGCTGGTTTTATGAAGTTTCATTCATGCAAAGGTTTATTTGACCATCTAAATATGTAATACAAATAAAATATTTAGTGATTCTTTACCACTTATCTTAAGGAGTTGATGACAAATCTTCTATCATTTCTAATTGAAATTAATTTCATGAGCATTTGCCCACATCTTCAGTCAAACACACTTCGTTTTCAAACACACATACATAGTATCCTTGACAACAAAGTGTGTTTGACTGAAGATGTGGGCAAATGCTCATGAAATTAATTTCAATTAGAAAAGATAGAAGAATTGCCATCAACTTCTTAAGATAAGTGGAAAAGAATCACTAAATATTTTATTTGTATTATATTTATTATTCCACTGTAACTAGCTTCATTTTCTGTGTAATCTAAATATATACTTTGTAATACGTTTTCGTATTACATTCCCTCAGTGAAGCGACTTACCTTCCTCAGGATGGAGAGTCAAAGATCTTTTCAGCTTCCTTGTTACTGCGATGAAGTAGTCTGCATAAATTGCCGGCAGCTCTGTTGATGAGCGATGAATTCTGTTATATCAGGCAGTGGTACCGCGCCAGCAACGGAATGGTGGATGGTGGTAACAAAATTGATTTTAAAACACTGCTTCACTTTTTTGAGAATTTATTTTCTTCCTGTATTTTTACACAGCCGATGTTTTGAAACAACATTTGTAAACATCTTTCTTGATTTTAATGGCGTAGTAAATGCAACAGCGTGCCATTCATAATTTAAGTATGCTCTTTTTCGACGCGTCTGTGTCCCAGACGATAGCCATAACACGTCTGACCAGATCAAAAAAAACTTAGGGAATGAGCTTTCTCAAGTGAAAAAAAAAAAATCAAATTAAAATTTTTACTGAACTCGGATTGGTTTATTCTACCATGTCTTGTTGCTAAGGGACCAATACTTGAATTTGATTGGCTTGACGTCAAAGTTTGAATTTCTAGGCAATCTGTTGCGTCACAAACAAAGCCATCTTGATTTAACCTTTTCATAAATTTCAGAGGGCCAGGTTTGCATTACATCTCCATATATGGAAATTTTAACGAATTTCTCGAATTATATGAAAAATCAGCTTCAAAATGCCTCCATTCAGAATTTATTAGCTTATCTTCATAACTGAAATTCTGAATGTTACCCCTGAATTAACATTTCTTTATACACTTTGTTAACTTTCATTTACATTCAAACTAACTAAAAATGTTACAATGAACACAACAATATGTACAAATAACTTTTACACAAATTGTGAAATTTGACATTATACACAAACAAAATAAATATAAATATATATATATATGTGTGTGTGTGTGTGTGTGTGTAGTGATCTAATAATTCAGATTTCAATTGTAATTTAGTGTAACTGTTATTATTTTAATCACTTTTTGCAGTGTCATTTAACTTGGGTGTGTGTCTGGTCTCTTAATTCATATGGTGTGAATTTAGTCGTGTTAGGAGTGTGATTAATTACATTTTCTATAATTTCACAAATTAAACCATTGTTGGTGGTGGAAATGGCACAAGATACGAAAGTAGAACCCAATATCTCTCAGAATTCGTTCACAAGGATTTCCTTGCGGGAAATACACAGAAATACACACAATTTTATGTTTTGGCTTCGGAGTGTTGAAGTAAATAATTTGCTCCGATGCACGGTAGCATTGTCTGATATAACGGACTTGATTTTTCCAAATTTTGGAATCCAATCGTTAGTTATTTTTAATACACAGGTTCTGCTCTTGATATTTTTCACAGGATAAATTTTCACAAATTTTGTGAATACATCGAGCATCACAAAAATATATGTATAGTTATATTGACTGGCGGGCATTTCTCCATGAGCATCAATTGCTACGAGCTCATTTTTATTTTCTCTTACGATTACCTGGAGCTCGTAATCGTATTTTACATTAAGAGGTTTAGCTTTCTGACATAGGGCACAGGAGGATATTAATTTACGTACTTTCCTGCCCAAATGTTTGATATATACCCTATCTTGGATAGCTAAGGAGGTTTTTTCACTTCCCGGATGTGCCAAGTTTTCGTGAAATGACATTATTACTTCCTCTTCGAGGATTTTGGGCACCATTATTTTCCATTTCTTTGGCACACCTCCATGGAGCTGGTACAATACTCCATCTTTCTTAGCTATTGTATTATTCGTTGCATTCTCTATTTCAGGTACTGCTCGTAACAATGGACCTAATGAGGTATCATTGCTTTGAATTTCTGCAATATTCTTGAACTTCTTTTCCAAATTTTTATTCCAATGGAATTCTAATTTATATATTTTAACCTCATGGTGTGGGTGGGAGAGCGTCTCAGGGATTTCATCTCCGATCTTCTGCCGGGATAACAGGTCACTGAAAATATTTTCTTTCCCTGGTATATGACATATCTCAATATCGTACGAAGTAATCTCGTGTATGTATCGAGATATCTTGGAACTAGTTAGTTTGCATTTCTTTATAAACGACAAACTTATGTTGTCACTATATATTGTAATTTTTGTGTTATATACATATTGACGAAACTTTTGTAAAGCAAAGTAAATAGCGCCAATTTCCAATTCTGTGATGCTTGCATTTGATTCTACCTTACTCAGGGTTCCTCGAAGCAGTGGCAATCACATGACTATTCCCTTCATGGTCAGTTTGTGTTAATACTGCTGCATAAGCATGAATACTTGCATCAGTTGCATTCATTTTATGTGAATGGTTCTGTAATGGTGTTTTTAAATAAATCCTTTATTCTTTGGAAAGCCATTTGTTGTTCGTCTGACCATTTCCAAATAGTATTTTTCTTTAGCAATTCCCTTAAAGGACCTAGTTCTTTGGCATAATTGATAACAAAATTGCTCTCATACTGTAAGATGCCCAGGAACCTTTTCAACTGTTTGGTGTTCTTAGGTGGAGGAATCATTTCTATAGCTTTTATTCGTTCTGGATTTGGCGCCATTCCTCTATCAGAAATTATGTAACCTAAAAACTCAATTTTCTTGACTAGGAAATGGGAGCCAAATTTGTCATTCCACTCTGCCTGAATTTGGAAAAAATATAGTTCAGATGCTCAATGTGCACATTAAAATCTTGATCATAAATCAAAAAATAATCAATTTATTGTAATGCAAAATCATTTATAGTGTCACCAAAAATCTGGTATAGTGCACGGAGTAAGGCGTTACCACTGGGAGATAACTCAAAGCCGCAAGTCTTAAATTGATAGATTTTACCACCGAAATTGAAACCTGTATATTTTGGTACTGATTTGTCTGAAGGAATTTGCCAATAAGAACAAACCAAATTGATTTTTGAGAAGTATTGGCCACGCCCCAGTTTAGAAAATAGTTCATCGATTCCTAGAGGTTGTGTGAGGGCATTAATTTTTCGGGCATCAATAGTCATCCGAATTGACCCATCAGGTTTATGAACCCAACACAATGGATGTAAGTATGTGGAATCCGACACTTCTATAATCCCATCCTCCAGCATTTTATTGATAACATCTGTAGCTTGTTGTCGGATCGATATTGGAACAGGTCTACTCTTATGTATGAGGCAACATCTTAACCTTGAACGTATGCGTATACTTGTTGCACAACCCAGGCTTTGAACTGAATGCATCACGATTTTTCAGGATATATGTCTTCAATTTTTCCTTCTGAGCCTCATTAAGATTATAGGTACACTCTAACTTAGCTTTAACAATTTAATTATCAAAATATTATTATTTACTTTAATTCTGAGCTCATGTCTATCAAAATCAATTATACTTTGCCAACTATATAACAAATCGTTTCCAATTATAACTGCCTTGGCTAAATTAGGTATTACCAACGCTATGAAGTTGAAATCTGTTTCCTCAACCTTGGCTTCAATTAATGCTTGATATCTAATACGATCGTTTCTTTTCCCTATGGCTGTGCTACAGTATACATTACTAACATTTAGGTGTTCAATGCGATAATTAGCCATCAACATTTTGAAAAATTCTTCGCTAATTACCGAACAGCTTGCCCCTGTGTCTATTAACACGTTTATTAGCTTGTCCCATACTTGTATGGCAATTTAGGGTGGGTTAAGTAATTCCTAAGTTTCCTTTGCGGTCACGGTAATTCCGATAAAATCTAATATGATTAATTTGACCTTCACGGCCACGCCGTGGCTCAGTGGTTAGACCGCTTGGCTCTCACCAAGGCGGCCCGGGTTCGATCCCAGGCGACCGCAAAGTGAGATTTGTGGTGGACAACACGGCGTTGGGGCGGGTTTTCTCCGGGACCTCCGGTTTCCCCCGCCATCTCATTCCACCGGTGCTCCATCTTCATCTCATGCGTCATCAGTGTCACCGCCTGCGGTGCCGTATGTAGTAAAAGCGGGCGTTAAACACTACACATTTCATTTTGACCTTCACGACCAACTCATTGGGTGTCGGAATTTGGATTCCTGTACCTACAAAATTAAATCCCGTTGGTAGTTCCTGGAGGCATTGCAGTTTCATACCTACGTCTGGAATTATATCCTCTGTCATCTCCTGTGTTTCTGAGATCATGTGCCTCGCCCCTGTAATTATTTCTATAATTATCGATTGCTTGACCTCGGCCAGAGTTCACTCTGCCGTTAGGTTGAACAGCTGATGTGTTCCCATTTGAATAATGTGCTTCGGTCGTATTATTTACATTAACTTGGGTGTTATATAATTCAAAAGAAAAAAGTAATTCTATCACGTCAGAGAAATCCACAGGTCTTGCTACAATCAAATGATTTCTTATATGTGGAGGAAAATGCCTAATTAGTGTATTTACAATCTCAGTTTCCGACATTTCAGGATCTACCAATTTACTTTTATTTGCGAGTTTCAGGAAATAGTCATCGAAGTACCCTTCCTTGCCTCGGTATTTTCCTGTAGCGAGCTCGATTTTCACCCTATTTTGCCGTTCTGTTCCCCAAAATCGGTTTAGAAATAAAGTTCTAAATGTGTTGCACGTTTCGTGTGAGGTTAGGGTTAACCTGAGCCATTCTAACGCATTCTTTTTCAGACTCCTTTTTATTATCATTCGAAACTCATTTGGAATTCGTTTAATACGATAGTATTCTTCCAGCTCTTTCAGGAAAATCTTTGGATTATCCCCAGATTCTTCGTCAAAACATGGTGGACTGATATCGTTTAGAGAACAGTTAATATATTCATTTTGACCATTTGTGTGAATATGTGTGTGAGGGCATGCTGGGATTATTCCGGTTACAACAAACATCATTTTCTGGACTTACCAGATCACTACAGTCACTCATAACATCACAACGGTTAGGATTTACATTTCGAATCTGGTCACCATCATTAACATTTTCAACTCTTCCCATATCTTTAGCAGTACTTATTTCACTGGCCTGTAATGCAATCACAACTTGTGTCAGTTTGTTATCTTTTTCCTTTCCAATATTTTCTTTGATTTCTTGTATTTGACTTATTGTTTCATCTTTTGACTTATTTACTTCACCAAGATTCAATTTAATTTCCTCTTGGTGAGATTTCACCTCTTCATGTTGCAATTGCATTTCAGTTCTAATGATAGCAATTCTTTGATCTTATTCTTCCTCAAACTCATCTTTTTGCTTACCTACTATTTCAGTTTGTTTTTCCATGAATATTTATAGTTCTTTATTCACCTCTAATTTGAATTCCTGTTTTACATTTTCCTGACCTAACCTAGCTTCATGAATCATATCTCTTAGTTCCTTAACCTCAACTTCAAATCTTTCCATGTTTTCCCTACACTCTCTCCTGCTTTCTCTCACTTCTTGAGCTAGTTCAGAACCTATTTCTATCATTAACATCTGTTTTAGCTTAACCTCCAATTCATTTATATCTCTAGTTTTCCTATCAATTTTCTCTGACAGACTTGTTTCTAAATTACGAATAGTCTGTGCAAAACTATCTTTTAAACCTGATTTTACATCGTTTAAAGTAGCTTCCAAATTGCTTTCTAAACTTGATTTTACATCATTTAACTCTGATTTTACTCCATTTAAGCTAGCTTCTAACCCTGACTTCATATTATTCTGCATATTACCCATATCTTGTTTCATATTAGCCTCCATATTAACATTCATATTAATCATTTTCGCTAACCTATCCAACGTCATCTCATCTTTACTTTTCCCTACTTCCTCACTTTGCTTTTTCAACCCCTTCCTCTGCTTTTTTTTTTTTTTTTTTTTTTTTACTTATCTCCTTTCCACCCTCCATTTTTCTAACTATTTTCTGATTTCTCAATAGCATAAATTTACTATAAGAAATATATTGTTTTTCTATCTTACTTGAAATTTGTAGTCTCCTTTCTTCTCTCTTTTATTCGTACACGTACCTTGTTACTGCGATGAAGTAGTCTGCATAAATTGCCGGCAGCTCTGTCGATGAGCGATGAATTCTGTAATATCAGGCAGTGGTACCGCGCCAGCAACGGAATGGTGGATGGTGGTAACAAAATTGATTTTAAAACACTGCTTCACTTTTTTGAGAATTTATTTTCTTCCTGTATTTTTACACAGCCGATGTTTTGAAACATTTGTAAACATCTCTCTTGATTTTAATGGCGTAGTAAACGCAACAGCGTGCCATTCATAATTTAAGTATGCTCTTTTTCGACGCGTCTGTGTCCCAGACGATAGCCATAACACATCTGACCAGATCAAAAGAAACTTAAGGAATGAGCCTTCTCAAGTGAAAAAAAAAGTCAAATTAAAATTTTTACTGAACTCGGATTGGTTCATTCTACCATGTCTTGTTGCTAAGGGACCAATACTTGAATTTGATTGGCTTGACGTCAAAGTTTGAAATACTATGCAATCTGTTGCATCACAAAGCCATCTTGATTTAACCTTTTCATCAATTTCAGAGGGCCAGGTTTGCATTGCATCTCCATATATGGAAATTTTAACGAATTTCTCGAATTATATGAAAAATCAGCTTCAACTTGAAAAGAAAACTTCTTGAATTTTTTACTCTCTCTACAACAGTTCTCTTCAAACCTACCCTTTGCAGTTGTAAGTGGTGCTCCATTGTTTGTATTGTGACTTTGTGGGTTCGTAGAATTAAAAGTTCAATTTGCCAAAATTCTAAATGTTCTTTATTTCCGTAGAGATACATTGTTCAATTCTCACGTAACAACATTTCATCATCAATACAACACAATCTTCCAAGGTCGATCACAATAACAAACGGTGACAGCAGATTACATCTCTACCTCTCGTTACACACCTGGCTGTCTCTCATTTCACAACACTGTTTCACCCTGACTCTGCTTACTCACTCTGTTTACAAACTAACTGTCCTGCTGGCGCTTATATATCACATTCATGATTTGAGAGACTTCTCGAGCATATAAGAAAAACAACTATTCTCTGTCAATCGAGAAATCACTAGAATGTTCCAATTACCTCACTTATCTGTGTCGGCAAGTCTCAGTGATACACAATCCGACTGTTATCTTTATCTGAAGGTGCGGTTTGTGTACATAAAATGTGCTTATCTCTCGTCAACGAAACTTCCGCGCTCTCGCCGCAACACTGCTCCTTCCTCAAGGCTGGTCGTCCCGAACTGCACCATCGTAGCGGGCCATATAATCCAGGTGTACCACCAACATCTTCGCTCGGGACACCCTCTGGATGCGTTAGACCACGTCGTTGATCCTCTTCACCACCCAGTACGGTCCTTGCCACGGCTGTTGAAGTTTGTAGATTGTTCGGTTTGCTCCCAGGTGTCCTTCTGAAGTACCGGCGTGCACTTCCCCCAAGAACTCCGGAACCTTATTTCGGGGAAGTACCAACTGTTGCCTGTGCGTCTCCCCATCGGGCGATTCCCATACCCGGAACAGCACGCCCTCTCTGATCTTCAGCTAGTCCCATTGGGCCCAGTACGACATATAGGTGCCGCTCCTCGGTGTGATGTCCTCCCAGGTTGCTCTTGTCCCTGCCTCCACTTCTCTCAAGAGTGGCCCCAAGTCTGGGTCCGCCAGCTGCTCCCTCCTCAGGCCGTGCTATCCCAGCCATCCGCAGGCACTGCCGTGACTAATCGGACTGCTGCGGCACGCTCTTTCTCTTCCACTCTTGTGCATTGGCCGCACTCCTCTGGGCAGGGTGTTTGGGACATGGCGTCTGCGTCACCGTGGCTCTTTCCTCTACGATGTTCAGAGGTGAAGTCGTACTCCTGCTGCCTCTGGACCCAAGTGTTGTCGCCTTCCAGGTTCTTAAAGCTCAATAGCCAGGTTAGGGCGGAGTGGTCAGTCCTCGGATGGAATGGCTGACCATACAGGTACTTATGGAAGTGCTCCAATGTCTTTACTACCGCTAGTAACTCGCCGGGTGACGCAGTAGTTCTTCTCTGCCTTGGCTGAAGACGCTGGTATCGTCTCAGCAGTTGTCGAACCTTCTCGAGCTGTCCTTGACCTTGCTGTCGACGGGCCCTAAAACACCACACTCCCTCGAGCTGTTCTGCGGTCAGGTGATCCGCCGCCCTTTGCAGTAAGCCTTCCAGCCGGGGCCCCAGTTGTTGCGTTGGCACCGGCTCCAGTGTCTTGTCGATTGCTGTCACGATGACGACGGGCTCGCACATCCCCATCTCCCTTCCGGCCTGGACTTCGTGATCGATGTCCGCTAGGTTAACAGCCTCACTGGCACCTCTCGGCACGGCAACAGTATTCTTCATTCAGTGTCCTTCCAGTCGCGCCGTCACCACCACCTCCTTTCTCGTGGGGACCCACGTCTTCCTTCAAGATGACCCTGCAGATTCCAAGGCGTTCTTCTGGTTGCCGGAGTATGACTTCTTCTCCATTTGGCCGCAGGACCTTCCTGCCATCGTCGACCGTCGCCTCGTGGCTCCTGAGGGCATCCAGTCCCAGTATCACATCCTCAGCCACCTCCGCGACGAACATACACTGATGCACGGCACTCCGTCCCAGGGTCAACTGCAGCAGAGCATCCCTCTCCAAGGGCAAAGTGTCGCCCCGATGCCGTCACTATCTGGTATGATCGGCTTGGTTTCCTCAACGGCAAACCCTTGGCCACGTCAGGTCTGATGATGGTCATGGCTGCCCCGGTGTCTACGAATACGCGGCACGGCTTCCCTCTGACCCAACCGTCCGCGATGAGGCTGTCATCCATACATCGGCTGACGGCGCGCAGTGTCACTCGAGGGGATGGTGGTGATTGCACCGACATGCTCCACGCCACGCCAGTCCTTACTCGTTCCTATGGCTGCTCTTCCTGGTGTCGGTCCTCTTCGCGCTCAAGTTCTTATTTGCAGCTTGTTGTTAATTCGGTCTTCATTTCTTCCATCTTCTCGGTGATGTCGTTCCGCTTCCTGACACCAGTTGTGACTTTGTGGGTTTGTAGAATTAAAAGTCCAATTTGCCAAAATTTTAAATGTTATTTCCATAGAGATACACTGTTCAATTCTCACGTAACAACATTACATCATCAATGCAACACAATCTTCCAAGGTTGATCACAATAACAAACGGTGACAGCAGATTACATCTCTACCTCTCGTTACACAGCTGGCTGTCTCTCATTTCACAACACTGTTTCACCCTGACTCTGCTTACTCATTCTGTTTACAAACTAACTGTCCTGCTGGCGTGCCACAATCGCTTATATATCACATTCATGATTCGAGAGACTTCTCGAGCAAATAGGGATAACAACTATTCTCTCTCAATCGGGATATCACTAGAATGTTCCAATTACCTCACTTATCTGTGTAGGTAAGTCTCAGTGATACACAATCCAACTGTTATCTTTATCTGAAGGTGCGGTTTATGTACATAAAACGTGCTTATCTCTCGGCACCAAAACTTCCGCGTTCCCGCCGTGACAGTATATACAAAAGAAGTTGCATACAATAAGTAAAATGAACTAATCAGATCTGTAATTTATTTAATGTTTGGGGAGAATTAGCTTCTCTCTCCAATTGACAAGAAAGTCTTTGAATTTTGAGATTTTGGAGGAACTTTTGGTGTGGATGTAGAGACGCGTGTTATTTTTAAAACCTTTTACAGCTGTTTGGCTACCTTTACAACAGTAGTTTACAGCAAGCTAATTTACATAGATGGAAAACAAAAGGGAGCCTGAAAACCTAACTTGAGATGCCACTTGAGAAATTTAAAATTAAAACAAATAATTAGTAGTAACAAAGTCGTAAACAGAAGTTAACCCTGCTGCAAAACTCACCAAAGTTTTTAAAATAAAAATCCATTGGTACTGTAAACATTAAGAAAAAAAAATTCAATTTGCAGAACAAGAACCACATAGTGAATTTGAGACACATCAAGATCAAAACAGCAAATTCATCATTCCACACTTATGAATAAATGAATATTTTGTTTATACCCAGAATTTTGTTCCTTGGGAGTTCTTTTTGTGCCTCTAAATCTAGCAACATTGAGCTGTTCCTTTTAAGCACACTTATAAACAATCAGTCTTGTATGTCTAACTGAGCCATCCAGATCAATGACTCCGTTATGATCTCTGCACTAAATGTCACCCATGTCTACATTTAAAGAAAAAAAAAGAAGAAGAAGTTAGTACATTATTAACACTGATTACTACATATGATCTTGCCTATTTATTTCAAGCGAATAAACGTTTCAAAATGCATATTGGTTTTGCTAGGCTGTTGATAAATCTTCAGCTTTTAAAGGGCTATTCAGTTTTGTAAATTTCAGTTTAACTCATTTAAATAGGAGACTAACAAGGCAACTATCAATATGCTCACAACTGTTCGTGCTTGAGAGTTTGATGGCATCATCTCTTCTCTATGTGCCAAAAATCGGATGCAGCTGGAAGTACCCAAAAATGAGTCCAGAATACGTAGGAGCATATAGGCATAACAGCATTGTACAGGAGGGATTGCTTACCCCTGACAGGCAGCTGCCTACACATAGCTTACATAAGGAGCACAGTCTCCCACATCTGCTATAGAGCTGATGAGGTATGTCCAGCAGCTACTTGCAAGTGGTCGCATGCAACACTTTCCAAGCTTCAGTTTTGAGAAGTGAGGCTCTTTTCCACAGCAGATTTTTGGTGCATCGGTTTATATACAGCAGGCATGATACCATCAAATTTTCAGGTGCGTAACGGTATGAGTGCATCAATAGTTTGCTTGTAAGGCCTGTGATAATAAAATTAGAAATTATATAATAGGAGGTAATGTCTTAGTTTAACCCACATGCCAATTTCTAGTATTTAACTGTAGTTTCTGTTCTGAAAGATAATTGGGTGGTGCAAGGCCAATTAATACTCTGTGAGTTGATCAGTATGGGCAATACACTTTTACATTTACATAGCATATAACCAATGAAATGATTTCATAGCACATGTTGGTGTAAGTACAGTGGAAGCTTAAAGAATTTAAAAAGCAGATACTATTAACCATTTCACCAATAAGGATACTGTATGTTGTCCAAGTTAAACCAATATGGACGTGTATAGACATCCTATGTATACATCCATTTAATGCTAATTATTTTAAACCTTATGTTTTACAATAAATTTAAATAAATTCTATAAGAAGTGAAACTTACCTTTAAAAGTTTCTTCTTGAATGGTACACCTGAAACAGGGATAAACACTGAGGCGGTCCGGCCCATAGTGAACCACGTCAAGCTCTCCCTTGTGCTCAACACCTCACAATTAAGGATTGGTGGTATGCAGAGGTTAAGGAAAGGGAGATTGTAACTAGTTCGAGCTGACTTATAGCTCCCGCATGAGAACTCTCATCTATACTTAAAGAGTGGGTACGTCCTGACTGATTGTGGGTTGAATGATGACACCTCGAATCTGGTAGACAGAAGTTTATTGTTGTCCTTAGGCCCTTTGCTTGCCACCGTAAAGTCGTCATCGGTGTAGTTGCTGTGTTTAGCATCACTGTCAATATTGTGATGTGAGGCACGGGGGCAGTAGCACTGCGTAGTCGAATTGGATATATTTATCGTCTTCCCTATACATTAATCTTTGTGCTAACTCTCACTGGAGAGATTGTTAGATATTGCACTTTGTCACTGTGCATGGCGCGGAAGTATACTTGTTAGGCGGAGCCAAATGTGCATCCGTCTCACGTAGAACTCAGGACCGAAGTGCTCTTACTGCAAAACCTACTTTCTGCCATCACTTTGAATTACCCCCATTCTAGGTATTTCTCGGAGTTTGCAAAATCACATGAAAAAATATCAATTTTCTATTTGCTGGTAACTATCCCCACTTGAGATCAGTGTTCAGAATTTCCAGTTTCGGAACTGATATCAGAAACGCTTTCTCTAATGGTCTGCATGCAAAAATTTATGTGGGAGCATGTGTTCTGCGCGTCGGTCAAAATCTTATAGCCTATTGTCAGAAGCACGCATGGATTTTAACAATGGGTTGGTTTCCGACTGGAAGGTTCCAAATGTGCCTTGAGGGCAAGATAGACAATAGAGTAGGGTTGTTTACAGGGTTTGCAAAGGGAGTTTACTGACCTTTGCAGAGTGGTCTTGTCACTGTGACGGTCTCCGGAGTATATGCTAGCATTATGGCATATATCTATTCTGGTATTTATTTATATTTATAAATCTATCATTTATTTTTATTTATTCGTTTATGTCAATGTCTTTCTGATATCAGGTTATATGTCGTCTCAGTGTTCCTTGGTGACAGGGGCTGCGTCAACACAAAAGGGCACATCTCCACATTCACAGCAAATCATACTGGTTTCTTTTCGGACACCTTTCTTGCGGCACACTAGACATTTTCTAAAAGAATGTTACTTTTTTGCTGGGATGGTGAATTTCTTACCCCCAGTATGGAGAGGTCTCTGAATTTTATAGTGCTCAATTAGGCTGCAAGCTACTGATATGCAGAAGTCCAGGTAGGTCATTATCTTGTGTGGGTTTAGAGCTCTCCAAATTACTAAACGGTTGTATATGGTTATATCTAGTTGGTGTAAAAATACTTTTTATACCATTTGATTGTTTTTGGCAAAGAGGGATATGCGTTTAATACCTGATCTACTAGATCCACACCACCTATATGCATATTGTATTCCTGGATAATATCGGGCTTGAAAATTGACATTTTGTTACAAGCATCAATTTTTCCAGTATCAATCATTAAAATCTTAGAGCTGCAATTGGATAATGCTGTAACTACCCTCCTATCATACCAAGCAACATAGATCAAGGGTGGTAGCTGACGCACCTGCATTTCTCCTCTCCTTAGAGCCTTCGTATTCACATCTTTTGGCAAACCAATAAAATTTGAGCATGCTGTTCTGATTGCATTTGTTTTTCTTTTATCTAAGGCCATGAATAATTTTGGGGAACTTGACCAATTATCTAAATATACAGTCCTACCCTGATCAAGTACAGGTTCCATCAGGTGCATTACTATGGAACCAGATAACCCCCAAATATTTGCCTCCGGTGTTATCAGTCCCTTGGCCAGTGTATATGCAGTTTTTGTAAAGATATCCCATTTTACTTTCAGATACACAAAGCTCTTTATGCCAAATCTGGCCCTCTTTGTTTTGATGTATTGTTTCCAACCTAAGCTGCCCTTCCAGAGTATCAGGCTTTCATCAACACTGTCTTTTCACTAGGCACGTAATTTTCTTTGAATTTTGAAATGTAATCAAAAACTGGTCTGATTTTGTGTGATTTATCATTTACATTTTCTGTGCAGGTGAAATGAATGAAGCACAAAATGGAAGTAAACCCGTTATTCGACATACATTTCCCAAAAAATTGGGTAGCTGGCATGACATCTGTAAATGAGTACATGTCTAGCGTAGGTTTATGAATAACACCCATGAGCATGATTAGACCAAGCAGTCTGTAAATTTCATTCATTGTTACTTCTGTCCACTTCTGAATTCTACTCTTAGGTCCTAAATTGCCTTTAGAGATCAGGTCTTCCTTCACCCTGCTCGCATATACATTTGTTTCCGAAACAATGAGAGATAGTAGGTCAGTAGTAAAAAATGTTGTGAAAATGTCAATTGGTTGGCTGTTAGAAGTTAGCTGAGTCGCGGTTGTACACCAGAGGTTGTGCTCGTGAAAGTATGTCAGTGTGTGTTAGAATTCTTGTGACAGCTCCATAATGTTGATTCTTCACAAACACCTGTAGGAAACTGGTAATTTTCTTCCTCACTGCTACCTTTATCCTCAAACACCCCCCTCAAAATCTGAAAACTTGCCATCAGTATTCAAATCACTGTCAAACAGCAAAAAGTCCACCACATTTTCTGAAGTAATTTCAGAAGCCCATACATACACTTCCTACACAAGCTAATTTATTTACTACATTACTATTAGAAGCCATGATTAGCACTGAGGTAACAAGTTCAAATGTGTTTTAGCTAAACAAATCACTCGGAACTCTTGACACAGTCTAAACTACTATATGAACTGAACAAAGAAAACAGCTATGTAAGCCTACCATGAACTTTGATTGTAAAATAGTGTCTTTACATACAGATGCTGATGGAGAGGTTTGTTTCTTTCCTACATGTATGTATAATACAACATATACATAGAATAAAAAGAAATATTTCAGAAAGTGGAGTGCCATTGTTACTAAAATTAGGCAAATGAGTCAAACTTGTATATACTTTTCTGAACTTATAAGTTTTTTAATGACTAGTTTCTGGGAACTTCTTCCCTATCCTCAGTTCTGTGGTTGACTGATGATGCATCCGGTGTCTGCATCAAGCTTGTGTCATGTTGCCATCTGATGCTCTGGTAAGTTTGATGACGTCATCTACAGCGGGAATTTCAAAATTCATCAAGAGGTCCTGTTTCTTCGTAATAAATGTGTTCCCAAATCTGCAGTTCTAGAGGTTTTTTTGCCTGGTTGATCAATTCTATTTCTTGCTTTATGTTGTGATTCTCAGACCAAAAGTGATGTGCTACGGCACACTTATTCATGTGTTTGAATTTAATATTTCTGAAGTGTTCTTTCATTCTTGTCCCTAAATTCCTTTTAGTCTTCCCAATGTATATCTTGTTGCAATCCTGGCTGGTCATTTGGTAAATGTCTGATAATTGAGTTTTGGTTGTGCTATTTTTTAAAGGGTGGTTTAGTAAGTTGCGGATGCTGTATTTGTTCTGAGGGGCTAATTTTATGTCGAAGCTCTTAAATATTGCATGAAATGTAAATTTGCCATATCTGGTGTTTGGGTTTTCCAGTTTTTTAACGTAGTAATGCCCTTTAAGTTTTGTTTCTTTTGTGTCTGTAAATCAACTTTTTGTTGAAATTTGTTTTGTAGTTCAATTTGGCAACCTGGTGTATGTGAGTGTACTCCTGTCCATATTCTATTTTAATGTTGATTAATCTGTGAACCAAAGTATGGAATACTGCATATTAATGTTGTAATGGGTTAAATGGGTTGCATTTAATGTAATTGTTAACATGTGTTGCTTTTTTGTTTATTTCAAATTGTAATCCTGTAGGTGTTATGATTTTAAAATCTAGAAAAGGTAGCCATCCATCCTGTTCTACTTCAATGGTGAAAACTATGGATTTTTCTTGTAGATTTAGCAACTTTATAGTATCATCAGTTAGTCTTCTAGGAACTATAACAAACTCATCGTCGACATATCTATGCCAACATTTGAAAATACGCAGAAAGCCTTTAGTAATGTGTGTTTCCAAATTACACATGAACGGATCAGCTAGTAATGGTAAGAGATGGTTACCCATGGCCAAGCCTGCAGTTTGTTGGAAAATCTTGCTAGAGAATGTTTAGCTGTTTTGTTCAATATATAGGATGGTTAATTTGATGTATTCCTCTATTTTATCATCCGCAACATTGCTTTTGGATAACCAGCCTTTCACAGTTTTAGAAATTCAGCAAAGAATTCACCATAAGGGAACTAAATCATGCCATCCATGAGTTGAAAGATAAAGTATCCTGGACCAGATAAAATACATGCTGAATTTCTGAAACACCTAGGATCAAAGGGAAGAAAGGTACTATTGAAATTATTTAATATATCATGGACCTCTACTGTACCTACAGAGTGGAAAAAAGCAATAATTATTCTTATTCTAAAAAAAAGACAAACACCCGACAAAATAAATAATTACAGACCAATTTCCTTAACAAGTGTCATTGTAAAAACAGCAGAACGTATGATTTCAGCAAGGCTAAATTGGTTCATAGAAAGTAATAACATATTAACAACTGCTCAAATAGGATTCAGACAACATTTATCTACTAAAGAAAATACAATTCAACTATCCCAAGATGTCAAAGAATCTTTCAACAAAAATCAAGATACGCTGTCAGTTTTCATTGACTTTGAAAAAGCATACGATTCAGTATGGAGGCATAAACTTCTTGAGAAACTTTCAAAAGTAGGCATTCAAGATAACATGTTAAATTGGATCACTCAGTTTCTCTCTCAACATTTCTGTGCTACAAAATACAATGACATTATATCCAAATTCTGACAAATAAAAATGTGTTTTCAACACTTCCATGAAAGGATTTTAAATAAAAATGGGCCTACCACAAGGTGCAGTACTGAGTACAACCTTGTTCAACATCTACATCAATGATCTTCCCGCGGCTGTATCAAACACAGAAATAAAGACAGCACTTTTTGCAGATGGCATGATCATGTGGACATCTTCCCCACAAATAGAGAAATCCAAAACTTCAATGGAAAAGGCTCTGATACTATTGGAAAAGTGGACTGACAACAATTTGATGAAAATAAATACTGACAAAAAAACATTCCAAATATTTAGCTTAAAAAAGAAAATCCCTAAACTAAATCTGCAGTTCAAGAAAACAAATCTGAAACAAACATATGAAACAAAATATTTAGGAACAATTTTTGATTCAAAATTATCTTGGAGACATCATATTGAAGCAGTAGTTAACAAATCAACAAAAAAGTTCCCAATTTTGATTAGCTGGAGTCAAGTGGGAAAGTAATTGGGAGACACTGAACACCACATACAAAACATTCATCAAGCCAATACTTCTTTACAATACATAGGTAATAATTACAGCAAACAGTTCTAGCATAAATCACCTAGAAGTATGCCAAAATCAGGCCCTGCAACTAATAACCGGTGCAGCAGAATCTACTCCAATCACAGCAATGCAAGCCTTAACTCGGAACTATCCAATACATCTAACTTTAGAGGAGCAGGCACTAATACAACATGAAAAAATGTTGCGGTTAAAAACAACAAAATGGGAGAAAAGATTACTACAACCAATCAAGATGAAAACACAAACAAGTTTCCTACACAAAGTTACGGAATTAAAAACAGATCTGAATCTTCCTAATTCTAAAGAAAACATTTTAATCAAAGAAAACCCACTAACTTTTGAACCAATTAATATTCAATTAGATTTAGAACAAATAGTTACAAAATCTGAAACGGCAGAATAGTTGTTCCACGAAGCAGTCTGGGATTGTCGTCGCCTCCTGGTTTGGGATGGCATATACCTCCGGCCACTTGGTGAAGTAGTCCTTAAATGAAGTAGTAATTTCACAAATTAAACTTGTGCAAGAGAATTTTGAAAAAGAAAACATTGGGAAACTAACTCAAGTTGTGATTGCATTACAGGCAAATAAGATTAGTGAAAACCAAAGTGCAATCAAATCTAAAAATGTAATATATGTTGACTTACCATGTAATTCAGGTAATATTCCACATAATGTTGAGAGTTATCTGGAGAGTGATTACACTGAGTCATTGATTCCAGATTTTGATGTAAATAGTAACAAAGCAACAGCCAATATGCTCACACGCACAAATGTACACAGTCAAGGTCCCACAAATTTTACAAATTACTTATTACATGACATAAGTCCACCCACTTTCGATGAAGAATCAGGAGATAATCCTGAAGTATTCTTTAGGGAATTGGAGGAATATTTTAAAATCAAAAGGATTCCAAATGAGTTTAGAATGATAAGCGTTGCTTGAAGAAAAATGCACTTGAATGGCTGAGATTAACATTAGCTTGTCATGAAACTTACAGCATGTTCAGAAATTTGTTTATAAATAGATTTTAGGGACCAGAAAGATAAAGAAGAATAAAAGTCAAGTTGGCTACTGGTAGGTTTGAATTCAGAAAAGGGATTTCTATGACAGAATATTTCTTGAAACTTGCAAACAAAAGTAAACTTGTCAACCCTGAAATCTCAGAAACAGAAATTGCTACCCACCACACATCAGGAATCACTTAATCGTGGCTAAACCTATTGATTTTTCGGACATGATAGAGTTGTCTGAATTTGAGGTACATAACCTCAACACCAATGTAACTCCAAGTCAACAACCACAATAAAACATGTTGAACGAGGTCAGGCAAATAGGCAAGAATCACAACCTACATATGGTATTAATAACAACTCAAGTCAAAATTGGGGCAGGGCACCCTCAAGAAATACCAGTTCTGAAAGAAGGAATTACAATCCAAGACGAATGTATGAATCTGTGGTTCCAGGTACTGAAAGAACACAATTATACTCAAAGAAATTTTAACAACAACCAATCGCTAGGAAATGGAACACACAATCAGTTAAGGTTTTACCGGGAGAGCAGTCACAGAACAAGTCATCCTAAAGAGGAACTAGCATATTTAACACATCTTTAAGGGATTTTAGGGGTCCAAGATTTGAGAGAGTTTTGCCAATATAATGAAATTGAAGGTACACAAAACTGTTGGCAAGTAAAGACATACATTCTCAAGGACTCAGTTTGTTGATGTTGTGTAGACTGTTTTATGGTGAACAATTGACAGGCTTTTGTTTTTATTAACAAGTTGCAGTGCTGAAAATGGTTGGCTTCCCTCACCGTATTTTATTGTATCCTTTTCTATGTGTAATTGTATACAATGGATCTTATTACTAAATAAATACAACAGGTTATGGGCGCATAACATTCCCAGTGCGCATAAAGTGTGAAATATTGGAAAAGAAAGCAGTAAATAATATTGTGAAGTGAAAAAGTTGTTTTACCTTTTGTTCTGCTGATTACGTAAGTATCCGTCATTTTTATTTTGCAGAATTGTATATCCAAAAGAAAAGTTTGTAAAAATGGCTACAAATACCAGTGTTTGTCGTATCGAACCTCTAAAGAAAGACAATTATGATATGTGGAAAATGCAAGCACAAGCCGTGCTCACTCGCATTGAACTTTTTGGGTTATGTGACCGGAGAAAAAGCAAAACCGCCAAATGACACCACACCCAAAGACAATAAAATGGGAAACGGACGATTTAAATGTAAAAGCAGAACTAATTCTCATGATTTCACCTCCATAATTTAAACAAATAAAGCATTAACCTCGAAAGATGTATGGGATACGCTGAAGAAGAATTTTCAAAATTCAGGCCCTGCTCGGAAAGCTACGCTTCTCAAACAATTGTACAGAAAATGCACAGCACAGATAGTATACGTGATCATCTCAACAAATTCTTGGATATTGTTGACAAACTAAAAGAAATGGATGTCGTGATTAATGAAGACTTGGTCATAATTATGCTGTATTCTCTACCATCCTCATTTGAAAATTTTCGAATTGCCATTGAATCGAGAGATGAACTACCCATTGTTGAAAATCTAAAAATTAAAATCTTGGAAGAAAATGAAGCTAGACAAAAAGACAACACTTCAAGGGAAGAAGCACACTCTATGCAGGTAATAAAAAATATCAGCAGAGAAGTGGTAACTATCAGAAGAAACAACCGTTCTCAAAGGAAATCTCAAAAACTCTCCCTGTGAAATCCGTTCGAGGACAAGTCACAGTGCATCTGAATGCTGGTCAAAGCAAAGGAATTTAAAGAAACCTGAACACACCTTCATGATAGAACAGTGTTCAGTGACAGCCAGTTCAAAAATTTTAGACAGCTCAGTATGGATCCTTGATTCAGGAAGTACTTCACACATGTGTTATAACGAAAGGAAATTCATGGAATTGTCAGTGTCGTCTGATCCTGATTCATTGAAACTAGCAGCTAAAATTCAATTTACTTCAATTGGTGGAAAAGGAATGGCAAAACTGGACACAAATAAAAGTGGAACTATTAATCTACCAGATACTCTATATGTTTCAGATTTATCCATAAATCTACTTTCTGTTTGAAAAATCACAGAAAAGGGTTATTCTGTTACCTTCAACAAAGAAGAAGCCACTATCTCAGATCAAACTGGATGCCCAATAGTAAAAGCTATGAAATCCAATGGTTTGTATTATATAAAATCTAAAGAAGAAAACAAATCAAATGAAAAAAAACCTACCTGTATTCCGACATATATCGTTGGCATCAAAAGTTAGGACATGTAAATGAAGCTGATCTAAAGTTGGCTCCTCATGAAGAAAAAGTTAAAGGTTTAAACTTTAAGAGTGATAGATCTTTTGAATGTGATGTTTGCCTTGCAGGAAGGTTTACAAGACCTCCATTTCCAACCAGACAAAGTAACAGGTCGAATGAATCACTGAAATTGTCCATTATGATGTTTGTGGACCTATGCGATTTGCATCACATGGGGAGCAAAATATTTTATTACCTTCATTGACGACTATAACAGATACTGCCGAGTATTTCAAAGAATTCAAGAACGAAGTGGAAACGTTCACTGGAAAGAAGATAAAGGCATTTCAATCTGATAATGAAACTTCAGAGTACTGCAACAAAGAATTCAGCGAATATCTAAAAGCGTGTGGCATACAGAGAAGACTATCTACGACTTATACTCCACAACAAAATGGAACAAGTGAAAGGAAAAACAGAACTTTAGTTGAAAAGGCTAGATGCCTTCTCATCGATGCTCATCTACCTGAAAAGTTTTGTGCAGAAGCTGTAAATACGGCCAACTATCTATGCAACAGATCACCTTTGAGAGCTATAAATGATGAAATGCCTTTCAAGAGATGGCTTGGACATGTACCTTCTGTAGGATATCTGCATGCTTTTGGATCAGTTGCCTATATCTTGGACAAAAACCCAAGAAGAGGAAAACTGGAACCTAAAGCAAAACCTGGAATTTTTGTTGGCTATTCAGAAATCTCAAAAGCATACAGAATCTAGATGCCTGATCAAAGTAAAGTAGTTTTAATAAGAGATGTAAAAGTCCTCAACAAAATGTATCTTCAAGAATCTTCAAATCTACAAAATGATGCTTTGAAAAGGATCTTGATTATATAATAGAAACACAAACAGTTGAAAAAGAAATACAAGAAGAAAGTGATGTCAACCAAGAGACATCAGTACAAGATGACTCCCATTTAGGAATAAATGAAGTCACAGCAACACTGAGACCACAACGGAGCAAGAAGGTTCCAACCAGGTTTAATTACTTTGTCTTGTCCATTAAATCAACATGTGATGAACTAGAAATTCAGACACTTAAGGATAGTGCTACAAGTGACAGTTCAATGATTTGTGCTTTTGAAAAAGAATCTTCATCTGATGAATCACCTAATGTCTGGGACAACGCAGTAAAGGAAGAAATAAAAGCTCATTTGGAAAATGATACATGGATTCTTATTAAAAGAGAAAAGGACATGAACATAGTAGGATCCAGAGTAATATTAAAATCTAAATATGACGCTGAAGGAAATCTAGAATGTCGAAGAGCTAGATTGCCTGCCAAAGGATTTATACAATGTTCAGGAGTAGATTATGAAGTAACCTTTGCACCAGTCGCTAAGCTAAGTTCTATGAGATTTATTCTTGGTATAGCAGTGGAAGAAGAAATGGAGATCAATCAGCTAGATGTATCAACTGCTTTCCTGAATGGAGAACTAGAAGAAAAAATATACATGTAAGTTCCAGATTCACTTGAAAGATATCTATGTGACATCATTGTTGAAGAGGCTGACAACCCTCAGTCAACAATATATGTGAAAGCAAGAAACATGTTGGAAGACTTGAAGATCTGTAAAAGTGAAAAAGTCTGTCTTCTGAAACAAGCACTTTATGGCTTAAAACAAGCGGGAAGACAATGGTTTGTCAAACTAGACTCTAAATTGAAAAGTTTAGGTTTCAAACCTCACGCAGAACCTTGTGTATATACATTTGGAACAGGGGGAGAAAAAGTTCTACTAGCTGTATACGTTGATGACATCCTGATTGCCTCGTCAAACAAACTGACTGTGTGCAACCTCAAGAAGGATCTGATGGAAACATTTCAGATGAGAGATCTTGGGCATTTAAAATACTGTCTTGGTATTGAATTCAAGAGAATATATGGTAAAATTAAAACCTGTCAATCCAGGTACATAGAAAATCTGCTCAAGCATTACAACTTAACAGACTGTAAACCTGCAAATACACCGATGGAAGTTGGTCTAAAACTAACCAAAAATGAAAGATAAGAAGAAAATCTTCCCTACCAGAACCTTATTGGAAGTCTTATGTACTTATCTGTAGCAACAAGACCAGATATCACTCATGTTGTAAGTTATCTTAGTCAGTTCAATCAATGTTATGGTAAACAACATTGGACTGCTGCCAAGAGGGTTCTACGATACCTAAAAGGAACCAAGGAACTTGGTTTATGTTTCACCAGAACTGGCAAGCCCATAATTGGTTATGCTGATGCAAGTGGGGATCCTGCCCTGTGGACTACATGTCATACACTGGCTACTGTTTCAAATTTGCTGGTTCAGTCATCAGTTGGGAATCTAGAAAGCAAAGAACAACAACCCTATCAACTGCGGAAGCAGAATATATGACTGTGAGTGATGCTGCAAAAGAGGCATTTCATTCGAAACAACTTGCAAATGTTAGTCAGTGTTTCATCAGTGAGAATTAGCTTTGCATGAAAGGAGCCAGGCTGATTGTTTAAAAGATTTTAAGGTGGGGGATTATAAAGTAAAAGATTCAGACAAAAATTATATGGTATCTGTAACACAAAATAATGAAAACAGTTACTTAAGCGTGCTGCATCAAAATGTGCAGTATTTAGCAAACAAAATTGAGCAATTTAATATACTTATAAATCAAGTAGGCCCTATATTTGTAGTTATTACAGAACATGGACTAAAGGAAAACCAAATTGAGCATTATAAATTAGACAATTTTGTTTTACAAAATAGTTTCAGTAGAAGTAAATTTAAAGGTGGGGGTGTTGCAATATATGCTCATGAAAACTACAACGAAATTGTGCAAATATACAACTTAAATAAATATTGCATAGAAAAGGATTTTGAAATTACTGGGGTTAAAATTAATACTGAAGAGGGTAACATATTACTTTTTGGAGTATACAGATCGCCAAGTGGTGAAATTTCAAATTTTTTCAAAGGATTAGAAACAGTCTTGACAAAATACTCAGTATATAGTAACAAAATTGTAATAATAGGTGATATAAATATAAACTCTATCAATGGAAATAACGTGTATACAAAACTTACAGAGTTATTAAATATGTTTAATATTAAAATGCATATTAAAATACCGACTAGGGTTACTTTGGCATCAGCTACCGCTATAGATCAAATTGCCACAAATATAGATAGTAAAAGAATAAAAGTAGAAGTATTTGACAGCTTTATTTCTGATCATAAGGCACAGATAATGAAAATTCAAAAAATTATTGTTAGAAGTGATAATATTTTAAAATCAAGAACAAGGAAAACCAATTCATATAATATAAATGTGTTCAAAAAGTTGCTAAAACATGAATCATGGGATGAAGTACATGATACTGACTGTGTGAATGAAAAATGGGATAACTTTTACCTCATATTTAATAAACACTTTGATACTTCGTGTCCAAAACGGGTTATAAATAAACGCAAAAAAGAAAGTAATAAATAATCCTTCTCCCCAGTATAATTAAGATTAGGGAATCAATGAAGGACATGTATATATTTTATAAGCAGTATGGTAATAGATTGTATTATGATAGATATCAACATTACAAAAAAGAGTATGAAGCTGCTCTCAAAAGTTTAAGGTCAGAAAATATTAAATATAAGGTAGCTACTGCAAAAAATACAAGTAAGTCTTTATGGGATTTAGTAAATGCTAGTAAGAAAAACTGTAAAAATTCAGAGAACATTGTAATTAATCATCAGAACAAAAGGGTTGATAATCCAGTAAGCATTGGTAATATATTTAACGAATACTTTATAAATGTAGCAGTGCCTAAGGGAAATAAAGCAGTTAAAATGGATAGGAATGAGGGAATAAAGCATATTGGTAGCACAGTGTTCCTAAATCCTGTTACTGAGACAGAATTAATCAAAATTATTACTCAATTAAAATCTAAAAACTCGAGCGGGTGGGATGAAGTTTCATCAAAAATCCTGAAACAATGCAAGGAAGAATTAGTTAACATCCTAGTACATCTAATAAATGCCTCTATAGGGGAAGGAATTTTTCCGAACTGTTTAAAAAAGGGGGTTGTTAAACCATTACACAAAAAGGGTGATGTTACTAATGTGAGTAATTATAGACCAATTACTTTAACATCTACTTTTGCTAAACTACTGGAAAAAGTTATTTTAAAGAGGATTTTAAGCTTTTTGGACAAACATAAAATTTTATCTAATTCCCAGCATGGTTTTCGAAAAGGTTATTCTACAATTACTGCTGCGGTAGAATTTATAGACGAATTAATTAACAAAATGGAAAATGACAATCAAGTAATGGGGATTTTTCTTGATTTATCAAAGGCCTTTGATAGTGTTGATCACCAAGTCTTATTACAAAAATTGGAACATTATGGTATAAGGGGGACTGCAGGTAAATTAATTAACACATACTTACAAGACCGGGTACAAAGCACAGAAATAATATGTAAACTAAACCAAATAGAAACAAAATATGAATCCTCATTAGCAACTGTTAAATATGGAGTCCCACAGGGATCTGTGCTTGGGCCTTTACTATTTACATTATACACTAATAATTTACCTGTGATTAATAATGTTAATTAATAATGTTAAAACTGTATCATATGCTGATGACACATCTATAATTTGTTGGGGAAAAGATCTAGACAACTTAACTAATAATATACATTCAGGTACAGATGTAATACTTAAATTTCTTGCTAATAACAACCTATTTAATAATTTAAACAAGACAAGCATAATATATTTTAAAATTAGTAATTGCATGTACAACAATATGAAAATTAAAATTGGAAATGAAGAAATAGATACAACAGATGATCACTTATTTCTAGGATTGAATATTGACAAAAACTTATCATGGACAAAACATGTAAATTATATATGCAATAAAATAAGTAAGGGTATCTATCTATTAAATTACGTGGCACACTATTTGGATAAACCTAATTTAAAATTGATTTATTATGGAATAATTCATCCTCATTTGAATTATGGTATTGAATTATGGGGTACAATGTCTAAAGAAAATTTCAAACGATTACTGGTATTGCAGAAGAGGTGTGTAAGGATTGTGTGTTCATTAAAATCAAGGGATTCATGTAGAGAAATTTTTAAAAAAGAAAGAATTCTTACAGTGGTTGCATTATATATTTTTAGAGTTATTTTACTAGTTAGGAGAACTACAAATATAAGGAGTAATAGCAATATACATAAATATGACACAAGAACTAAAGAGAATATGTATAGGGAAGCAAAGAGTAAGAAATTTTTTGATAAAAATCCATTTGTAATTGGAAGAACTTTATACAATAAGCTGCCAGCCACAATTAAACAATCAACTGGTTCCAAGTTTAATAAATGTTTAAAAAATTACTTAATTGAGATGGCCTTTTATGACATAGATGAATATCTGCAATTGTAATTTCAAAGGGTTTTTTTTTTTTTTTTTTCCCCTGACACATGTAATTTGTAAATATTTCAATGAGGGTATAAATGGGAGATCAAACTGTCAATCTGTCTAGTAATTTCAACAAGTGAGTATAACCTTTGAAATATATTTCTGAAATCAGCATTAAGTACATATTTATAAATTATTATTCTTATTATTACTATTATTATTTATGTTCAATCATTATATAACAAATAAGAAAATACTAATACAGTTTATTACATCTTCTGTTTCATATTACTGAGATCTTCACCTTATGACTAATGGATAGGAAGAACCGGATAGGAAGAACCGCGAGACCCTCCTCAAAGAAAGGGAAAACCGAAGATTGTTTGTTTTTTTTACCATAAAGACAGTTACATTATTATTAATCTCTGTATAGGCTCTGTAAAATTTGTAAATCTTGATGTATGTAACTAAATATTGTAATATGTAAACTTTTTCAACGAAACTTGAAACATGTATGTCATGTCTATAAGTGAATAAACCATCATCATTACCATCAATTAAAGTAAATGATACTGCTCCTTACACTCATAAAAGTCGACCCGTGCCCATTGCAATTAGACAAGCATCGGAGGTGATAAATAAGATGTTAGAGAATGGAATTATCAAAATTTATAATTCTTCGGCATATTTTCTACGAGGAAATCCTTGTGAGAGAGTGATTTAGGCCTATATTTCAGAGTTGTGTGTCATTCAAACCACCCCGGCTGGTACAAATACTGCAGCATTATAGAAAAGACAATCATAGCCCAAATACCACCACAAGATTTACCCCTACAGAATTGATGACTGGACTACCTCCTGAACCTTTGGTTATAAAAGTGCCTACTACTCTAGAAACAGGAGTATCTTCTATATATGATGAAGAAAAATGTGTGGAGGTATATAAGAGAATAAAAGAAAAAGCAGAGAAAAGGTTACAGAAGGTACAAGGTCAGCAAAATGGGATCCTAAAATAGGTGATCAAGTTTTGGTTAGCATTTCCAATGCTAAACGAAAAATGTATGGTGAATGAACCTTATATATAAAGGTCCATATTTTATAAGGAATAAATTTGGAGACCATACATACGAAGTGAAAAGATGGGAATGACAGAATAATAGAAAGATATCTTAAAGCCCTTTAAAAACCTTGACACTCAAGAACAATTAAATTTTAAAAAAATGTTTATAAAATTAGTTGATCAAATGTTTTGTTCATTGCTATATGTGTTTAAGAATTAATATTTTGTTCATTGTTGGAATATATTATTATTTGGGCATTCTTCAGAATATATGGAAACACATTGTTGGATAAATTTAAAGTTAGTTTATTTTTCATATGTTCCGAAGAGGGGCATTTGTAACAGTAGTTTCGATTTATATTTAGAAAAGGTTTGAAAAATTTATTTAAAAAATATATGTAATTTTGTGATTGGCCGTAGTAATAATTGTATTACGTAATGTGGTGGCGTAGTAGTAAATCGGCCAATCATAAAAGTAATATATGGGTAGCGATAGTAACAGAAAATCAATAATCTTGAAAAAGATATGTTCTGTAATCTTGATGGTGAAAAGACGATACAGGGAAGATAAAAAGTTTTGATAGTGATGAATGGACGTGCAGGAGTGTGCAATTTTATATAATTAACGGAAACTAGTTATTAAGGAAGTAAGGATTTATCGATATGCTGGAGGTAACCTGCAATGATTGACTAGGAAAGAAAGTTCGAGTAAAATGTAATCCAGATTATACAATTAAATTACATATTACGAAATTGGACTTATCCAAAATTTTATTTATTTCACTCGAAACCACACATGAAAACGAGAGATCTCATGACTCTTATTTAAGCAGACACAATAACCGATTTAAACTATAGCGAAGTAACCCTGTTACATCTGGCTTCCCGACCTGGGTCTTCGAAACAGCCAACGTGCATCCCATCTCCAACATAGAAGAGTTCAGTTTCAAATCACAGCTGTACGCGCACCCACCGAGTCCCATTACGACTGTCTAACAACTAACCGTGGCTTTCTTTTTATACCTCTATTTGTTGTTCTAGAAATTAGTGGAATGTTCTCTTTCAAGACGGCACTAGAAAGCGAACCTTCTAGTCATTTATCTTTATCTGTTTCAGCAAGCTTTTATCTCCGCGTTGCACTATCTGTCCCTTTGTGCGCACCGGCTGCGCCAGTCACAACAATGCAATCGGTGACAATATTTTAGCCATTAATAAAATATTTAAACACATGTACATTAAAATAAGAAATTGTCAATTGCATAAAATGATAGAGGTAATATTCTTTTCTTGCATGTTAATGTATGATATAAGTTGCAAGATAGTTCCCATTTACATTCATTTATTTATTTATTATCCAATTTTGTGATTCCTATTTTACTCAAAAGTATATTAGGAATATAGTTAAATTATAAAATGAATATAATAAAATTGCAAGATATAACCAAATACAATACAATATAATCAAGATGACAAACTGAAACATTAAAGTTAATCATTTAGTTTTAGAATTATTTTGTTCAAGAAAGCCATGAAATACTGATGAGTTTTGTAATTCATCAAAATATGCGTAAGTGATTTTGAAAAAGTGTAAGCTAAGGACTGAAGCAGTAATTCAAGTTCATGTCTTTCAAAACAGAAAATGGGACAATCAAATAAAATGCAAGGGAAATAAGTAAGCAGAATATTTGCCATGGCCAAAGAATTGAATTAAATTCCTGTCCATCAGAACGAACATCCTACTTAGCATTTTGATCTGGTCCTTCCTTGCACAACAGAGAACCGTAACTGCCCCTTTATATATTAACTTAAGAAGAGTTTAGGTCCCATGTTGGTCACGGTAAAGCAGTTAGAGAAGTAAGAACTTTTCTAGACATCGGAACGTCAGATGTCTATCTAAAACAACTCCTAGATACTTCAGATTATCCACTAATCTGTTATTTGTATAGAGGGATAATAATTCCAAATTTTTCTTAGTCGCTAGCATAGCTAATGTCTTGCTGACATTAAAGTTCAATCTGTTGGTTACACCCTAGAAATGAATGATAGGAAGGGCTTCATTGGCCGTCGTCTGTAATTTCTGAAAGGTAGTAGAATTGACAAGTAATATAGCAGCATAAGCATATAACTTGCAATTTGCTGATAATAGAACTCAAAAACCTGTGTTACAAATTGAACCTTGTGGACATCCAAAAGTCATGTTTTAATAGTAGTTATATTACTAACACTAAGCTGACTATTTAGGTTGTGAAAATAGTTCCTGACAATCTTATATAAATTATTAGGACAACCTTTCAATTTTAATTGGTGGAGTATATGGCTACCAGGCATGGTCAAACTCACCAGATATGTTTAGTGAAATAAGCACACCTGCTTGTTTTTCTCTGTGAATTGGCTGGATTCAATCAACTACGTTGCAGACCACTGACTCCAGACTTCCCAGGTTTGAAGCCACTAATGAAATTCTTAAGATAGGTGATACAGCATGCGATCAATAATAAGTTTCTGTAAACACTTCCCCAAAAAAGGGAATAGGCTGATGGGAAGATAAGCAGTTGTAAATGTAGTGTTACCCAAAGGCTTAGGAATTGTTTTTACTACAGCCGTTTTCCATGTGTCTGGAAAAAACACAAAATACTAAACATTCCTTTAAAAAGCATACTTAAGCAATATAGAGCGTGAGAGATGGATATTCTTGATATTGTTTGCTGGAAGTCCATATACACCCTGAGCTTTCCGGTCATTAAGGTTTAAGATGACACTTTCTACTTCATTTGAAGAAAAAAAGGCAATCCTCGGTGTTGGCGAGTACTCTATTAATTTCAGCACGGATTAAGCTTTGCTGATCTAAAGTATTATCAGGGAAAAATTTATTAGCCAGAGCATCTAAAGTTTCTCTTATAAATCATCGTGTCTCCACTGTCAGTTTTCAGTGTTGTAAGTACAGTTTTAGGTTTTCTGGAATATTCATTAGCCAAAACGCATGGGTTCAATTATGAGGAACAGAAGGATTTCCAACTGTTGGCTTTCGCTTGTTTTATCATAGTGAGACGTCATGAAAACTTTCCTTGGTGCATATGTGAGGATGGCAGGGGCGGTTCGTCATAAGGGTGCGAAGGAGCGCGCCTCCCTAAAAGAAATCTTATGGAAATAAGTGAACCATGGCCTTTCGACAATTAAGGACAGTTTATTTTTAAAATATGAGAAAGCTTCATAAGGTAGTAAAAGTGATGTCTTCATGCATACAGCATATGGTTCGGCGTGGTAGGATTAGCGCCAGCTCCCGGGATCCCGAGCCAACTCTCTCGACTGGGTGCCTCTGACTGGTGAGAGAGCTAATGCCAAACGCCCAAACTTGACCCTAATCTAAGTTAAAAAAAGTACATGAAACCAAATTCATCGTAAAGCCAAAGCAAAGTCAGAGAGAAGCCTGAGTGGAGCCAGGCCAAAGCGAGAGCAAAGCCAGAGCGAAGCCAGAGTGCAGCCGGAGCTAAACCAGAACCAAGCCAAAGTATAGTTAAGGAATGTTAGAGTGAAGCCAGAGCGATGCCAGAGCGAAACCGTAGCGGGGACCGGAGCCTAGCCAGAGCTAAGCCAGAGTGGAGCCAGAGCGTAGCCAGAGCGGGACCGGAGTGGTGACCGGGGCCTAGCCAGAGCGAAGCCAGTGTTAAGGTACAGAATGAAGTTAGTCTGAGGCCAGAGCAAAGCCAGAGCGCAGCCAGAGCAGGACCGGAGACGGGCCGGAACCTAGCCAGAGCCAAGCTAGAGCGAAGCCAGGGTTAGGTTTAAGAATGAAGGTAGTGAGGCCAGAGCGAAGCCAGAGCGGGACCGAAGGTAGGCCGGAGACTAGCTAGAGCCTAGTTAGAGTGAATACAGAGTGAAGTTAGAGTGAGGTTTGAGTGAAGCTGGAGCGAACCCAGAGCCAAGCCAGAGCGGGATCGGGGGGTAGCCGAATCCTAGCCAGAGCGAAGCCGGAGCCAAGCCAGAACCAAGCCAAAGTTAAGGTGTAGAACGAAGTGAGTGTAAGGCCGGAGCGGGGCCAGAACCTAGCAAGAGCCAAGCCAGAACGAAGACACATACAAGCAAGAGTATAGTTAAGGAATGTTAGAGCAAAGCCAGAGCCAAGCCAGGGCAAAGATAGAGGGATTTTAGAATGAAATCTGAGTGAGGTTAATGTGAAGCGGGAGAGAAGCCAGAACGGAACCAGAGAGCAAAGTGAAGGCAAAGCCACAGCAGAGTCAAAGGAAAGTTAAAGATAAGTTAAGTGAAAGGAAGAATTGTAAAGGAAATACAGTTTTTGAAAGGGCGCTAATGACCATCGAGTTGAACTTCCCTAAATTTTAATCATCATCATCATCATTAATCATCATCGTCATCGTCATCATCAACATCGCACCGGCCTGCTGCATTTCCACGTAACCTAAAGGCATGCAGCTCTGAAGGTGGCAAGGGAGTGGGGGAAGGACTTGCGCCTTTGCTCATCCGGCACGGTAGTGTTCGCGCCTAGAGCAGTCCGCAGAGTAGTTTTATATTGCTAAACTCCACGGCTTTCTTATTTTAGTGTTCTTAATGGAATTAGGAACATTAACAGAGTGTTACAGGTGGCCTTATAAAATCCAGTGATTAAAGAATGATGGATAACTTTGTAAAATCACTAATGAACGTGTAATTTTCAAGGTTGACTCTTGAAGAAAAAGTGGAATTGAAACCTATGGGTAGACCAACGCCCGAATTCTTAATGGGAAAAGTAGAAACTAAGAAAAAGGAAAACCGGGTACTTAAGAGGCACCTTAGTTCTAAGGTCATGTATGAGAAAGGTGACTGGATCTCTGGCTGCGAAATTCTCAAGTCCTTTTCCTTCTTATTTTATATTTAATTGATGAAAATTCAAATCCTACTTTAACATTTAAAACTATTGGACATCAATGATATTGAAGTTATAAATGTTCATATTTTACAGATGCTGAATTTGATTCTTATATAATCCCTCAAAATGAATTAAATCCTTATAATATTCGCCTTCTTGCTATCCGTGTGTTTTGTTTGTTCCCAAATGTGTCAATTGTTTGTGGGCAGTTAAGGGAGTGAGTAATATAAAACATTTAACAGAAAAAATAAACAAACATGAACATTCACTGCACCATATGATTAGTGTGGTACATATGTCACTCCTAGGAAAACAAAACATTGCATCATGTTTTGACTCCGTGTTTAAAGAAAATGTTAAGAAACATAACATTCAAGTGAGTAAAAATACACATATTTTAAAAATTCTTATTTTTGTGCTGTGTTTGAACTAACTTTACGAACATATGATCAATCTGCTACTTCTTCCAGTCCAGGGGTGTACAGGGGGTCTCATTGACTATACAGCTGAACTGGATACAGTGATGAAGGGACATTTAGAAACAGCCACAGTATTTAGAGGAACATCCAAAACAGTGCAGAATGATCTATTAGACTGCATGTTGAAAGTCTATAGGGAGAAAATAGAGCAACAGATACGAGCTCCTGAGTTTGTTCCCATTTAGTGTGATGAGACAACTGACGTTTCAAATCAGTCAGATGGTTTTGGTATTCCGTTACACATATGAAGAATTCGTAAATGAGAGACTTTGGACTTTAGTGAACCATGAAGGAAGAGATGCGGAATCTCTGACAAAGTGCATAAGGAATGAAATCTACCCGCCTCTTGCAAATACCAAAGAAAAACTCATTGCTCAAACCTTTGACGGGGCCAGTGTTCCTGTTCTACATCCCCAGTCGGATGGCATGGTCGAAAGATACATCAAGACCTTAGAGGAACACCTGAGGAAGCTCGTGGCCAGCCATCAGCGAGACTGGGACGTCAAGGTGCCACTGTTCTTGCTGGCCTACCGCTCGTCAACACACGACACCACGGGGATGACGCCAGCCAGCTTAATGTTCGGCCGAAGAGTTACGCCTCCCTTGTGACCTGGCTTTTGGAAGCCCTCCGGAAGTGAAACAGCCAGCGACCGAGTATGTGGAGAACCTGGTGGACCATCTCCACGACATGCACGAGATGGCTCGCCAGAACATCCAGAAGGCGAGCAACCGCATGAAGACCCGGTATGACAGGCAAGCCAACAGCCAAGGGTTCCAGCAAGGTGAACTGGTCTGGTTGTACCGCCCTACCCGGACCAAGGAACGCTGCCCGAAGCTCCAGCAGCCATGGCAAGGACCGTACCGGGTGGCGAAGAGGATTAACGACGTGGTCTACCGCATCCAGAAGGTTCCTCGAGGGAAGATGTTAGTGGTACACCTGGATCGCCTGGCACGCTACGATGGTGCTGTTCGGGACTACCAGCTTTGAGGAGGGAGCAGTGTCACCCAATTATCGGAATTGTCGATAGAACTAGCCGGCAGTAGGGCCAGACGGAAAGCATTCGGACCACGCCTACCCATTTGTCTCGTGTCACTAACTGAGGGGATGATTAGAAGAGCGGCACGAGCCCTGTACCGCCTCTTTCCCCTCCCACCAGACGTCTGGAAATATCAGAATAATTGTGCGAGCCGCGAACCTTCCAGAAACGGCGATCTTCACTATATATGGCCTGCAGTGGACGAGTCAGTTCAGTTCTTGGCGAGCAGCCGTGAGGAGCACCGAGGTTAGCGAACGGACTGGAAGACGGTGTACGTGTATCAGAGGAGTTGTACGTAATTGTGAGCGTGGAATGGACCTGTGACAGACGAACTGGTGGTTTGTAATTGTGTGCGCTTCGTAATTCTGTGTAATTGGCAAGTGTTCCAACTGTAATTCGGTGGAAATAAAGAACATTTTGAGTTTGTGCTATTGGACTTTTAATTTCACGAACCCACAAAGTCACAATATTTTGAAACAGAAAGAGTATTTTTTTTTTAAATAGTAGTCCTTGAATACTTCATTTCGATTGTAGGTCTCAGTCTTTATAATCCCCAGGCACCTCGAAATCACTTTATGCAGCTATAGACATTAAATTGGTCTTTTAAATGGCCTTAGCAGTGGAATATTGAAGCATCCCTTAATTTTTCCCGTCTTAACGTGTTTCAGTTTAAACATCGTATCCCCAAATTTCTGAGTGATTACACACGGTCCGTTCCACAAGTTCTTTCTATGATATTGTGTCCCTAACACAGATGAACGAGGATGATTCTTAATATAACACTTTCTTACTCACTTAGAGATTCCATATTATTATAGCATATTCCCATAATGTTTAAATGCTTTTTGAAACATTTCCCATTCATTTTTAGCTTCTGTGATGGCAGGGTAGGTTTGATATGATGCTGCAAACTGACTCTCTCGCTTGCAAAGTTACTACTATGTATATTGTCGAGCGGCAGGATATGTAATTGGTCACTGTCTACATATACACATTAATTTGTCCCAAGGTAGTGCCGCTTATTACATATCTCAAAATAAATGTCAAAAGTTCCACATAATTCAATCACATTGATTACTTTTGGTGAGGTGAGATGTGAAATGACAAACGTTTATTCGTGCTTTCCGAATTTTCCTAAAAACTTTCCTTTATGCACCGAGACATTATCTAAAATAGATCCCATCTTTAGATTCCCTCATATTACTTTTTTAAATGTTCGATGCGCACTAGGTAATAAGCGATTTCCCCATGGGATAAATTTGTAAGAATTTCGAGAAAATACCTATCATAGATATATGCCTCATTGCTCCCTTTCCAACGGACATTGGACCGTGAGTTAACAGCGTCGAATGCTTTTGGTCAATCTTGTGATACATCCTGCGGAGGTGCATCAAATGTTAAGCTACCTACTTGCCCTTCTGAAATATTTCACACGTGGTTCATAGTGTTTTAACGTTTTACTTTAACCGCGTTCTATAAAAATACTACAGCAAAGGACTATTCTTTCACTTCCTGCGTGTATTAGAGCCACATGATATGCATTGATAATTGGATCCTCCGATTGGTTTTATTAATATGTCGACTATTTAGGTATATATCTCCCCTATAATTTAACCTTACCCCTAATGTTCCTCAAATGTCTTTATTTCCGGCGCTTACTCTAGTGTTATACATAATTTCTCGTGCTCATATTGTGCTTTCGCAGTATTCCTCGTTTCGCCTATTAGCTGCTTGTTTCGACTAAGGTCAAATTGAAGATGGGTACCTCGCTTTCACACTCAGGTAAATTCTTACCTGGACCCAGTTGTTGAAAATGTCACTAAAAGTGTTCTTGCTGCCTAGAGTATGCCTTATTTACAAGACCGATGAGGTTATTTTATGAATGTTGCGTAAAATTGTAGTGCTTGCAAGTCTTGATCAAAGACACGCTCAGATGATTTGTGAAAGCTATTTTTTGCATTGATGCAAAATGTCTGCAGTGTATATAAATCGCTAAGAACTCCTGTACGTAATTCACGTGACTCATTAATTTACGTCCTCCAATTTAAGTCATATCGAACGATGAGTGAATGTATGAATGAAATGATGCTCAAATGAGTCCAGGGTCCATAGGGTCCTGCTAACCTGCTATATATTTTTCGGGGCCAGTAACTTCTGTATGCTTCCTATCCTCTCAGGACTTACAGATACGCTGCCTCCAAATTAAATATCCTGCAAAAGATACTGGGGATAATATATTCAGATTTTTTCTTGTTTATTGTCGTATCAGATTCGTTGTAAAATGTAATCAGAATGCTTAATATGTGTCGAAAGATAGTCAACGCATTGTTTCATGAATAATTGTTTCGTACTGTCACTACAGAAACTGCATAAATTGTCTCAGAAACCACTACGGCTAATCACCATATCCATGGAGCACCTGCCAGAGTAATAGATAGGCCCACCGTGGGTGAAATTTCATTTTCTTAAATTGTCCTTAACTGTAGATATGAATTCCTTAAGGGTGAGGGAGGAAAGCTATTTTACCTCATATTTGATGTCAGATTTCTGTTCTGAAGTTCTTGGGAATCATACGAAGTGATCCAACTACTCTGTCTTTCACATAAGCAAATATCCCTTCGTGCATTATTACAGTCGCACAACGCAACAGGGCAGTTCCAGTTAAACGCACGGCAGTGGCGTGAGCGGACTTCATTGTGAGACGAGAGGTGGTTCCCAGATTTCAACTAGCGTGTGTACTTTATTTTCGATAGAAAAATCCACATTTTAGATTGGCAATGAATGTGTTTGTTTTGCCAGCGTATACCCATAGCTATATCCACTTTCGCTTACAGTAATTAGGAAAAGTATTGCATTACCCCCAATAATTCGATTTCGGATTTCAGTGGAAATACAGCAGAAATAATATCTGTGTACTCGTGCGTGAAGTCCAACACCAAATATTTGATTGTCAGGATTACAATCCTTTTGCTTGGTTTGAATTCAAGCTTAATGACGTCTTGGGACGAGATGTGAGACAGGCTTAGTCATTGGGCACATTAGGTAATAGAACGTAAGTGTATTCCTCTGTACTGTGATGCTGAAAGTCAAATGCTTCTTAAAGGGACATGAGATACATCCGCGAAACCAGAGTTCAACAGTTATGACAGATACAAAGCATCTAACGAGGACTTTCAAATTGCATTGCGTGAACCAAAACAGTAGAGTTCAGTTCAGTTTCGTTTCTTTTCCATCTTGTGAAATTTACTTTACTCTTATTCATGGATAGAATTTTCCAAACATAAGTGTAATTTTTTTATTGGTAAATAAACATTTCTGCACGTAGCTTTCTCCGCGAATTTTAAGCGTAAATATCCTCCTGATGACTGAGAATAAAACACGATTCAGCAGTTTCTCTTATTTCTCCTATAATTCCAGCTTCTGTTATAATCGACATGTCTATTGACCCTACACCCGCTTCTATTTATACCATCACCACCGTTTCGGGAGGCATTTTACGGGGCTTCACAGCTGAAGTATGTATAATAAAGAGGTGTTTACATTTTTGGACATCCAATGGCGTCGTATTTTATGTGCATAACTATAGATTATTCACTATGAGCAATGACTTCAAATGGCAAATTGGCTTACCACATACCTACAAATTTATACCTCACCAATGCACCTCTGCATCAGCTACAGTTATAGAACTTTGGGACCGCATTTTCTAACCCTGTTTAGTCGTTTGCTTGAAAATTAGCAACCATAATATAAGTAAACAAAGTACTTACTGTGCAAAAGTTCAAATCTGTAGCTCAAAATATTTTTCAGATAATACAGCAAGTTTTTGTTTTATTTGGGCGAAAAGTTACATCTTTTTAAATTGTATTGCGCACTCAGAGTTTTTTAGAGAAGTATGATAGTGACTTTTTTGATACTTTAGTAAACTGGAAGGAAGTTGAAATATTTGATCGAAGTAGATATTACTTGCAATCAAATAAGGTTTAGTTTTTATGAAGTTGTTGTGGTTAAAATTCCATTTTTCAGTATAAATTAATTTTTTGTGAGTCAATGATTGAAGCAATCACAAAATCCATATTTGAATCTTTAGATGGAACGTTTGAAATCATGTATGTAAAGTTACAAACAAATGGAGTAAAGCTGACATTTAAGGAATAAACTTCTCACAATAATATAAAACCTAGAGAAAAATACCGCACATGCAGAACGGCGAATTGGGCGAATACATTATTATTAAAGGGGAGCGCACGGATAACTTAAACATGTTGCTTGCCTCTTAATTGGCAAGATAAGACAAAATTTTGGCTGAAATTATTTTCAAGTGTCTATAGAATTATTTATGTGATGTAAATCAAGAACAAAAATATCATTTTCACCTAAACTAGATCCCTAACAACGCCACTGCTTTGTGGAACAAAAGCAGAGAGCCCTCCACACAACTCTTATTGCAATGTACCTAGGTACGCGTTGAGAACGTAAATAAACGACTTCAAATCGAGGATGGCGCCTCGATCTTATTGTTTGTCTAGGTCTGTTCCCCCAGCGGACATATACTTGTCAGATATAATTTTCACATCTTTCTGAAACGAGCATTAAATCCATACTCATGTTTTATAAGGTATCATGGTAGTTGTATTCTGTACCTACTTACGTTCCAAGGTTGATTTAACCACTTTTAACACTGTAGTTGAAACAGCAAATGTATTGCCTGTCTGTATGTCTCGGTGCATTCAAGGTGCCAACAGTGTACCTCGAGTTTATATCAGTGAATTTTGTCGCTGAATAACACATATGGGTGATTTTGCATGTTGTTCCGTTACCTTTTCATATTTAATAAGTTGACTTGTAGAGTGGTAAAGAATCTCAGTTATAAGTGGAAAGTTAACCCTTTGTTTCACGACGTGTCTTTCAAGAAACAAAAGGCTTTGCGCAACTCTTTAATTAATCTATTAGAGCATTTTGTTATTTTTACATTGTACTAGTTACTATACAATTAAGTGAGCTAGGTTAATTTATATTATAAAACTATACTTTTATAGTTAACGTTGTAATGCTTTTATAACTAAAAGAAGCACAATACTCGCAACCCCGCCACCATGCACGAGTGTCATCACACCGATTATTTTACGTGAGCGCTCCCCATTCTTCCACGGGTTTATTTGACTGGGTCTCGATGTTCAATTTGAATGCATTGATTATCAATTGTAAGTACCGCCAAATATTTTGTAATCTGGGGTTTTCAACTAGCAATCTAAGGAGCAAGACAACCTTTTGTGATGATTCCAATCCATCTTACACCTTGTCTTTTAGTTCCGGCAGCAGTAGGTAGGTAAATCCATTGTGTTCAGAAATTTGATCCCCTGACACTGCTACATACCAGGCTATATCACTATCACTGTTATATATCACTACAATCCTCTAAAAGCTCTATGCCTGATATTTCACCATCGCTATATCGGGTTTCACCCTCACTACTGCTATCGGCACCCTTAATTACTACAATTTATGCTCTGTCTTCGATTATGTGTTCTCTTTCCCAGTATTCCATTTTTAATTCTTCTATGTGGTTGCAAACATTGTTTCCATTTATCTTCTCTAAGTTCTGCAAACCTTGCTCAAAAAGAATTTGAACTTCCGCAAGTTCAAAGTTTGCATTATTAACACCCACCCACTGCTTGACATCGTCCCAAATGAGTTCAATAGGTTTAAGATCGGCATGATAGGCGGGAAGTCTCAATACAGAGTGTACTAGCCGCGAATATTTCGTCTACACCTGACTTACGCTATTTAAGTATGTTGTATAATTGGACTTTAAGCAGAGATCCATCAAATGCAATATTTATCTGGCTATTGAAAAACTTGTTTAGATTTCTCTTTCTGAAGTTTACCTTCGCATGTGTTTCTGTTGAATAGTGAATCATTTACTGAATATTATGCCACCATTTCAACGTAAAGAATACTGTTCACACTTCCGGGAGGAGTACTTTACAAGAAGGTAAATCACAAGCAGTATTTGTCTGGAACAAACTTTACCAGGTCCGTAGTCGTGTATACAGCAAATCACGACCCGGTTGCTTAAAATAAAAAATAATAAAAAAACGAAAAAAAATGTTAGAACATGGAAATTATTTGTTCTTTCACCCTAACCGTGTGTAGGGCAAGGTTTTTGAAGGGTAGAATCAAACTGAAAAATTTAATTCCATAGTTGTGATTTCAACCACGCATCTCCCGGTCTTCGTCCGGTTGTTTAACAACTGAGCTGCCATGGGAATATGCCACTATAACATTAAATCTTTCAAATGACCCTATTTTCCCCCTAAACCACTAGGAGGTCTCATATTCAATGAGATATGTATAGTTATCGCCAAACAAGTTGGCATTTGAAAAATTCTTTGGAACTAGCGAACAATCAATCCTATTCCAACAAGGCTTTTAAATATTGTCTTGGACCTCACGCCTCTCACCCTCATTAGGTGCCGGAAACAATTCATTTTAGTTAACCTCCCGTCAGTGAGGACCCTCAGTTACTTGTTGCAAATAGGGAAACTAGCACCTGTTTGTTTACAAAAGTTTGCATTTAGGACTGAAAAAAAAAACGTTGTATACGCTTTTCCTTCTCTCTGTTTCTCTCAAACGCATCACCGGCATCGATAATTTTCTTAAGTCAGCGTATCAGACCTCAATTTTACATTTGGCATAAAACATCTACTGTGTCCAAATGACTTCCAGTGCTGAGAGAGAAAATTGATTTTCAAGGAAACAGCAGCAGGTTACGACGTATCATCTGAGAACTGGGATTTATATGGAAGAGAGCAAGAAATAGTAGACGTGTGTTAATAGTAAAACAGAATCTACGGAACAAAATAACCTTTTTAACTGCGCTTAAAAAGTACAAGGAAAACATCGCCCTATTGTTTATCAAGATGAGACATATTCACAACAGCCATACAACTTCTAAAGAGTGAAACAACGATGGAACATCATGTTTCTAAAAGACGCTTCATCATTTCTCATGCACGCAGAAAAGAGGATTCCTACTTAACGCTTTGCTGATGTTTTAGTTCCCAGCAAAAATCTAGGGACTGTGCTAAGGAAATGAATGATGGAAATGTTTTACGGTGGCTTGGAGAAAGTCTAATCCCAAATTTAGAACCAAATTCGTGCTTGTGATAGATAATGCATCCTAACATAACGTACAGAAAAACAAGGCCCCAACACCGAACTCCAATAAAGAAACAATGAAGAGCTGGTCATGTGCAAGAAACATTGCATTTGAAGGATCTCTGATTAAAGTCCAATTACACGACATAATCAGATTGCATAAGCCCAGGCATAGACGAATTATTGGCGACTATTGCGCACTCTTTATTGAGAGTTCTTCCCTATCATGCCGATTCCTAACCCTGTTGAATTCATTTGGGTGATGTCATATAGTGGCTGGGCGCTAATGTTAACTTTGAACTTTCAACTTCCTAACCACATGGAAAAACTACAAAAAGAATACTGGGAAAGACAACACATAATCGAAGACAGAACGGAAATTATTGTAATCACGGGTAGTGAGAGTGAAAACAGTGTTAGCAATGGCGAAATGTCGAGAATGGAGGATTTAGAAGTTTATAGTGATATATAGCAGTGATAGTAATTTGGTCTGGTATGTAGCAGTGTTAGGGGGTAAACTTTATGCACACACTGGCAGTGGTGTTTAACGCTCGTTTTTACTATATGCGACACCACGGGTGGTTGCACTGATTATACATAAGATGAAGATATGAGGAATGAGATGAGATGGTGGGGGAAACCGGAAATCCCAGAGAAAACCTGCCCAGTGCCGTGCTGGCCACCACAAATCTCACTTTGCGGTCGCCTGGGATCGAACCCTGGCCGCCGAAAGTCGAGTGGTCTAACCACTCAGCCACGGCGCGGCCCTTTCGGTGCTGTTTTAAGGCTATAGAGTATATGTATATGCCCGCCTCGATAGCGTGGTGGTAGCATGTCTGCCTCACGTTCAAGAGGTCCCGAGTTCGAATCTCGGTCAGGGTGAGTTACCTGGATACGGTTTTTTCCGGGGTTTTCCCTTATCCTGAAAGACGAATGTCGGGTAACTCTAAGCTCTATGGACCCTGGACTCATTTGAGCATCATATCATCCATTGCATTCATCGTCCGATATGACAACGTTGGAGGACGTAAATTACTCAACAACAACAAATTATATGTATATATATAATAAGTATATGTATATGCTGGTTAAGAATTATTTATTTTTCATATTTCATCTGTCTGTATGTATACCCTCTGCAATAACTAATGAAGTTTTTTCTTAAATGCTATATAAGATATTGTTGCTGATAAATGAAAGGTTTTCAAGGAAAGCAAAAGTAAACTCCACCCCAAAGCTTCTAATTTCACTACCTATTTCCTCTAAATAGTAGAATTTGTGTCAACCATTCATTGTCTTTTGTGTACATAGGTATATAATGTTGTGTGTCCTGCGCCGAGATGTTGTGGGCTAGGTGTTGTGCTTTCTTTCCCTGACGCGGAATGCGGCCGGGTTCGACTACACCCTGGGGGGCTGCGAATTTTTAAATCCCGGGTATAGGACCGGAGCCCACTCAGAATTGTGAGAAATTTGAGAAGTGATAGCTAGCGATAGCCAAGAAAGTGAAGCTTTTCGGCTGGGGGTAGCGTGACGTGACCACATCTTCTACCCGTATCGGTTGGATGATCGCCCACATCTGTCTTGCGTATGTGAGCGTGAGACCGGCTAGCTTACGGGCTGTTACTTAGTGAATTATTATTACACAATGTTATGTACAGTATGGTAAGCAGTGTAAATCGTGATTAATAATTTTGAGTGAACTCAGTGCCAATAGTTCTGCATATGGTATGCTGCTTTAATTTCGTTTTGTTTTCTCTATAATTTACTGTACTGCTGTACATAATTTAGAAATTCTGTTACATTATGGCATGCTAAACTGCAGACTGCATGAATGTTTAAGGTTATATAGTTACTTACTCACTGGTCAGTACTTAATATTAAAATGCATTTACTCTACTATTAAGACAATGGTTTATGTAGTACACAGTTTTTATCCACACAACAGGCTGTTATTGCACCACAATTGTATTTTAGTGCGTCAAAATCGTTGTTTGTGGACAAGAGTTGTTATAGATTTGAACTTCCTGCTGGTGGCTCTTATGGTGGCTCCCCACCTCTCCTACTGCATTGTACATTTCCGGAACTCAGAAACCACCCCCGATTTGGAGGACGAGGATTTACAGAGAACAAACACCTGTCATGCAGATCGATACTCCTACCGACACTTAGAACCTTGAAATGGCCAACCATAGAAAGTGAAATGAAATCGAGGGACAGAAAATTCTGCGGATACTCTTACAAGTATTCGCCCAGTGATTCGAAAAACTCCATGTGACAGGAAGGTCGATCACGGGAATCCACAACCTCTCGAATGTGAACCACAGATTAGGATTAGGATTAACACGGAGGGAATTCGGCACTTCTTGATCTATGACTCCAAGTGGGGTATCGGCGGGGGAAAGGATGAGGTGAGATGAGACAAAGGGCGGCCTCAAAGGAGCCACACAGAGCAAAGGTCAAGATCCTATATTTTACTTAGATGGAAACCTCCCCTGGTAGGCCACGACAACGGATATTCAGGGTTGAAGTGGTCCCAGCAGTCGGTTCGGAGACCGGCAACCGACCTACCGGAGGAGGAAGTGGTTCAGAGTATACCATCCTGCCATGCACCGCCGAGACACCTGCTGACACTTCTATCCTGAAAGAGACCACCAGATGAGATATAATGTGAAATGATAATGGAGATGGAAATGGAGGGACAGGAAGTTCGGGTGAAGTAATTAACCTAACTGGCTACCTGGGAAAACCCCAGGCAAACCCCATGGTCAGGTAGGCTGGCCACAGGAATCGAACCCGGCCCTTCGAATGCGGGCCACAGACAAAATCGTCTGAGCGACCCCGCTCGGTAAGGATGATAGTACGTGTTGCTGAAATTAATTCACAAAGGTCTTCAAATTAAATGTTTATCTAAAACCCATTAACTATTTCTCACTGCGAATTTTGTATTCCGCGAATAATAACATTGTATGTGTAATTTTTCTTGTTGAAACATTAATTTTCCAACCCATAGTCTTAAAGGTCTAGGCTCAGTGGTTAGACCGCTTGGCTCTCACCAAGGCGGCCCGGGTTCGATCCCAGGCGACCGCAAAGTGAGATTTGTGGTGGACAACACGGCGCTGGGTGGGTTTTCTCCGGGACCTCCGGTTTCCCCCGCCATCTCATTCCACCGGTGCTCCATCTTTATCTCATGTATCATCAGTGTCACTGCCTGCGGTGCCGTATGTAGTAAAAGCGGGCGTTGAACACTACACATTTCATTTTAGAAGAATAAAGATACATAGCATTGAATAAATATCTACTATTTAATTTCAAGATACATTCTTGATGTTCTGGAAATGATGATCAAAATCCCATTTTTGACAAACTTATTTCTTGAAGAAGGAAAAAAAAAACAGTTCCTTCTATGTAGTAAGCAGTATAAAATAAAAAGTTTACTCTGGATTTACAGGAATAACCGAAACTTTGTTTTGTGTCCATACTTTTCGTACGTCTGTAACTTACATTTTAGCCCGCCTCGGTGGTATAGATGGTAGCGTGTCTGCATCACGTTCAAGAGATCCCGAGTTCAAATCTCGGTTAAGGTGAGTTACCTGGATAAAGTTTTTTTTTCCGGTTTTCCCTTATCCTGAAAGACGAATCTAGGGTGGCTCTAAGCTCCATGGATCCCGGACTCATTTGAGTATCATTTTACCAATTTCATTCATCGCCCGATATGACTTAACGTTGGAGGACGTAAATTAAGAAAAAAAAACTTATATTAATATGGTTAAAATTATACTGCGTTTATATTTGAATAAAGAGTAACGAAAATATCAGCAATGATTGCACTTGCAATTTTTAGTTTAAGAGGAGAAAAGCATGAGATTGTTGGACGGAGACTTTTGAGAAAATGTCAGTTATAAAAGCTGACAATAATTTAGTTTTCTTTATTATATTGCGACTTATAATAATGACTTTAAAACACTTATTTGCATATGTGTGCTTACCTACATAGTGTGTAGAATCACTAAGTAAAAATGGTAGCAGAGAAAGTATGTTGACTACTAGAGTAAGAATATTTGAGTCTATTTCACTTTGTCGGTTAGAATGAATACGTAGATAAAGTTTTATTCGCAATTTCCCCATATCTTCAGAAGACGAAAGTCGATAGTAAGTAGGCAGATGAATGGGCCTCGAGTAACTGCAACAGAGTACCGGAAGTAAGCTTTAGTTGGCCCTTTTTGCTTCCTACTTGACTCTTGTGGGTAAGAGATGAAGCGATACCCGAAGGGCTATTACTACGTTAGTATGGACGGGGGTCTCTAACGATTCTAGCGTGGTGCCAATAGTGACACAGGAAACTTGAGGGATAGTCCGCCTGTTAGACCTCTCGACTAAAGGCGGCCCGTGTTCGATCCCAGGCGACCACAAAGTGAGATTTGTAGTGGACAACACGGCGCTGGGGCTGGTTTTCTCCGGGATCTCCGGTTTCCCCTGCCATCTCATTCCACAGGTGCTCTATCTTAATTTCATGCATCATCAGTGTCACCGCCTGCGGTGCCGCATGTGCTAAAAGCGGGTGTTAATCCCTACACACACAGCTCGGGGGATGTTTGACAAACGAAAGTTGGTAATTCTCAAGTTCTTTTAATCCAGTCTCATCAGATAATCATTACCTATTCATATTTAAGATACCTGTCCATAAAAAGGAAGTCACACTAAAATAGAAAGGCATTTTACAATTATGTAATAACGAAATTAGGGAAATGTTTAAGTTGTTTCAAACCCCATTAATTGTTTAATGTTCTTATTTGGTATAAGTTGCTAAGTAAGAATACGCTACGTTTACCTGTGTTTAAAAGCATTATTTTTTTCATCAGTATTCATTTGTGTCGCTCTACTACCTACTGTACGTGCAAATAACTTCTGCTTGACGCAGAAGACGTTTCGTTTTCTTGGGACAATATAGTATAGGACCTGCGTTGACATTCCACATAGGGCGTTTTGCAAGTAGGTAGCACTCTCTAGCGGACGCTGTTGGAGATTAACTCAGCGCATGCTCCCAAAGCATTGCGTCGATAACTGGAATTTCCGCTGACACTGAAATGTTATGATCTTGTATCGATTCTTCTTATGCGCTAAGCATTTCTTGGAACTTGGTAAATGTTTGAAGTTAGTGCGCATACTCAAGAATATCTAAGACCGCGGTTTACGTAAATGCGTGGGTTATGTAAAAGTTTTGGGATGGACCTCATTGCGCCGGTTTACTCTTATGATTTGCAAAGCAAGTCGATTTGACTTACGATATTGCTTGAGAAGTTTTACGAAGAAAATACGCAGCGACAGAATATGTTTGACATTTAAGGAAATTGAGACATCCCATTAAAATGTTGGTTTAAAACTATATATTATCATGTAAAAGATAAATAAATCCCTAATGTTTTAATATTTTGGTGTTTTATTTCCAAAATATGTATAGGTAATTAGTAATTTTGGCTTATGAAGGACTTTACTTCCCCAAATTTGGCAGCATCTCTTGAGTTTTAATATTTTTGAGTTACAATATTAGATTATTGAAATTGAGACTTTAATTATGGATGCTCTTTGACTGCAATGGTTCTTAGCGTCACATTTCACAATGGACCTGACACCTTTTTGTCAGATTTGATGTTTTTACCTGCCGTAAATATGCGACAGCAGCTTTAATTCTCTTTCGAAGAAAGCTATGCTTAGAATCTTTACAGTCCAAAAAATTTACCTATCGTTCTCCGCAAAGGCTAGCAAGTTCCCCTAGACATCATGATGCACAATTTAAGGAATAATGTAGCAATCAAAATATTTGTTCCTCTGAAATCTATCGTACTTTTAGTATCTCAATTTTATTTAGGCTATCAATTGAACGTTTTACATTCCAAGAAGCATGTTCATTTTGTAAATGGAGACGAAAGTAAAAGATAGTCTGTCAGAAGTAACATCGATAACAAAATAGTTGTATCAACCGTGATTTAAAGAAAATATAAATGTAATATATTCATCACAATATGGCAGTATTCATGAATAGAGCGAGGGTATTGAAATTTCTGTGAATAGCTTCTGATGTCATCGTTTACGTTATGTGCATGTGCGAAACCTTGGGAGATAGACAAAGTCTACATATATCAAGAAAAATTTAGATTTTGTTAAATTATAGTTTATGTAACCAAGCGGAATGGTTCAGGTGGTTTCGTCTGTGGACCGCACGAGAGGCCTTGGTTCGATTCCCTTGGACGTCCTACATGACCCATAGGATTTTCGAGCGTTTCCCCGTGTCTCCAGGCGAATGTTGGGTAGGTTAATTATACCCCACTCCCCACCCCCCGAATTTCCTGTCCATCCATTTCACCTCCATTATTACTTCATATCATCTCTCCCCTGGTGGTCTCTTTCAGGGTATAAAGTGTCGGTGGGTGTCTCGGCGCTGCATGGTAGGATGATGTACTCCTCGTAAACATCTTCGTCCTCCGGTGGGAGTCCCGGCCTCCTGAGCCGGCCTAGTGAGCCGTTTCAGGAATGCAGTCGGCGGGTTGCCGGTTGTGCAAGCCTGCCAGGAGTTTTCCGAGCTCAGACATGCCGTCCTCCGCCCTCGGAGCCGGCCTGGTTGACTGTTTCGGGGCCACGGTAGGAGGAATGCGCTTGTACTGCACTGCCGGAGAGATTCAAGCTGGTAAATGGTAAGGACTTTGCCCTCTGAACTGTCGTGGCTCCTTGGGGTTGGCGTCCTCTATCTCCTTTCGCCCTCCCGGAGATGCCCCACTTGGCACTACCTTGACACTACCCACTGAAAACCATACTCTGGACTATGATGTGGTTGAAGGAACAGAGAGGATTAGTGCGGTTCACCAAAGCGCCCACATTACTACGCGGATTCTGCTAACCAGGTACACATTGAGAAATAGGTGACAGTGGGTATTGAGAGGTTAGGAATGAAAGTGTAGGGTTTACGTTGTACTTCTATCGGTGAACCTTGATGTCAATGTAGCTAAGTTGAAATTGATTCTGTTTTATTGTCACCTGGGTCGTGAAAGTTCTGACCTGGTTCCTGATCAGGGCCCTTATTGCATCATCGATCTGATCCAGCTTCTGTTGTATAGCATGAGTGTCAGTGTTGTCTGCTGCTGGAAGTGAAGATGATTGGATTTCTCGAAAACCTTCCTCTAGGGCGATCAGTTTCTTCGTCAGGCTCCGAATGGAGTTTCCGGAGCGGGAACATTCTTCAAGTACCGACCTCTAGGGGGGAGGAGAGCCGGTTATGTCAGCTGCTGTCGGAGGATTTCAACGTGAAAAAGCAGAGGGACACTGCCCTTTGCACTGCCATAACTCTTGATTCGGCCGCCTTCAGTGTAATTTCATCTCACCCCTTCTCCAGCGGAGTGGTCCGTTAGGGACACAAGCACAAAATATCCTCTTATGGTCGAGTTGCTAAGTCCTTCTCTCAACATCTGATCATGTCACCCGTTAAGCGACGTGGCTAAGAGGTACACAAGCTACGGTGCGAGTCGGAGTTGTATAGTAATGGTAGTCCTAAACGTGGTTAAAATTGTATGGGATCAACCAGCAATTTATTTGATTATTTAGAACATAGATGTATCAGACGACTGTGTTTGATTTCATTGGCCCATGATTGGACTAAGAGTAAGCGCCATAGCCTGCCTATCTTAGAAGTCACGTCAAAAGGAACTTGATGACGGGAAAGTGACTTTTTATAAGATAATACAGCAGAAAAGACAAAAATGTGCAAAAAGGAAGAGAGGTAGGAAAGAGAGTGCTGGTTCCATCAATTGTGTATCTGTTGGATAATAATTGTTCATCTTTGCCATACTGAGGTGGGGGAAGGCCAGCAGTCTGGGGAGCCGGTAGTGGTTGCGGTGGCGATATCGTAATCATTATTCAACTTCCAACGCGAATTCTACTATGGATGTTTTTATTATTATTAAAGATGGATTAGTAGTTTCCTGCTTTATAAATTACCCAGAGTACAAGATAGATAAGACAACAAATACATACGGCAACACAAAATAAAATTACAAATAAAATAAACAGAAAACGGCAAATAAATATGAAGGATAAAATGAGATCAACAACCAGTCGCATCCCGCAATAACTTAATGAGATGATCATGGAGACAAAGTCCAAGCAAACTGTCAATATGTTGTCAAGAGATAAGAGCAAGCCTTGTCTTAGACGACCACAGATTCTGGTGGAAACGATACACGGCTGCTAAGAGAAAATTAAACTGCACCAGGAAATGATGTTAACTTGCAAAAGCATGTCTGTATTTGATCTCTTTACTGCCGAACAGACCGATTTTCTGTGAAGTTGTGAGCTGCGCACTAACTATAGAGTATTTAAAGTGATATGCAAGATTGAACCATTCAATCTGACTCGTTTCTCAAGACGTCTCAGGCTTTCAAATTCCCATAATAATTAGAAAATAAGTCGCATGCTATATGTATAAATAATATAAAAGTATACATTAAGTCTGATAATATGACGTGATCATTGTTCTAACACTTTATTCCGCGTCAGTGATTGGCTCCTGCACAAGAATTGCACCAGAAGTGTTTGTGGATGGGGAAGGTTATTATTATATCTGGGGTAAGCACAGGAAAAGTAACAGGGGTGGTGTAAGCAGAGGGAAAATATTTTGCCTCTGGTATTTGCTATTCCTTTTGTGTTTCATGTTGTTGTGCACAGCTAAATGTGTTCTTTTTTACAGCAATAGGGGCTTGGGATCGTATTAATGGATGCTGATGCATTTACATGATCTTCGGTGCACCACAGCGCACATATTACACACTTTGTTGTTTTAAACAATGTAATTTAAAAAATTAAATTTATTCAAATGCTGACACATATATGCGCCTCTTCCGTGCTGAACCCGTTGTGACTTAGTCTAATAGCTCTATTAATGGGTTTTGAGTGCATTGCGAAGCGTCCACGAATTGTAAATGAACTGCTCTTCTCGATACACATGAGTTTGAGTTATCTCTTAGATATACAGGAATTGCGCACAAAAGTTCTGGAATTTAATCCTGACTTCAGTTCAGGATTACTCTGCCCCTTAGAGTAATCGATGTCATACCTTTACTTACAGCGAGCAACACATTTCTATAGTCTATATCGAAAGGTTTTACATCCGATATTGTGTTTTCAAAGAGAGCGGTAAATGATTGCTTATTTTATAATAAAATAATAAATTTATTTTTCGTCCGCAGAGAGTACAGGGCTAAACAGCCAATGATGTTGCACTCGTAAACATGCTTTTGTTTACATCTCGATATAAAATAAGGACGGCGCCGGTGACAGTGGAGGAACGGCTTAAAATTGGAGCCCAATACTCTTTAATAATAATAACCCATGGCGCGACAGCCCTTAGAGGGCCAAGGCCTACCAACCCGACTGCCGGCCTCACGTCCACTTACACACGGCAGAGGTGGACGATCATCCAACCGATAAGGGGAGGAGATGTGGTCAGCATCTCGGCATCCACCACCCGAAATGTTGGTTTCCGTGACCAGGGCCGTTTACCTAGTGTAAGCTCCTCACTTTCCTCACGATGCTGAGTGGGCACCGGTCCTATACCTGGGTTGGAACATGGGTGGGATCGAACCCGGGCCACTTTCCGTGGCCAGGGACCAAGGCATGCTGCCTTAGCCCGCTACGCCACGGCGCAGGATACCCAAACCTCTTTAGCATAACATAATGGACGTTCCCACTTCTTAAGGCAAGCCATCAGAATATTAAGGCTAATCTGCAATAATCAATTTTATTTACTTATTGTGGACTATAGTTCGTGTAAAATCCAATGTAAAATAAATAAAGTAATAATAGCACAAACATATGTATTTGGTGCCTTGTACCGAGATAGTGAACGTAGTTTTACGTCACATTCTACTCACTAATTCCCAAAATCAGAGGTAACACTGTAGTAAAATGTTTGTACTGTCTGCTTATATACTGAAACTTCAAGTTTAACATTACTTCCAAATAAGTTTTTGTATAGCTGAGTCTGCGAATTTATTCAAATCAAAGCCGCAAAGCTACAGCGAAGCTTTCCTCACAAGAGAATTATCACTATGCTCATATCTGTGTTCCCTTGAGAGTTTGATTGCGTCATCTCTGCTCTTTTTGGAGCCTGTGTGCCAAAAATTGGGTGCGGAGTATAACTGGAAGTACCCTAAAATGAATCCAGAGTACGTTTTAACATAAGTATAATAATACAGTACTGCAAGAGAGGGATTGTTTGCCCCTGTGGGCAGCGCCCTACACATGGCATACGTACCATACATCCTGCACAGAGTTGACGAGGAATGTCCAGCAGCTACTTGCAAGTGGTCGCATGCGGCACTTTTCAGGCTTCAGTTTTGGGCGTTGCGGTTTTACTCCGCAGCATATTTTTGGTGCACAGGCCCTACTTAGAGCAGAGATGACGCCATCAAATTGTCAAACGAATACAGGTATGAGCATAGAGATAGTTCCCTTGTCAGTAGAAGGCAGGGTTTGTAGTAATAATAATATATCGGCGTTTGCTCAAGTCAGTTGTGGCTGAAAGAAGGCTTTTAGTTGCTTGCCGAAATCAAAATAGGTTCGCTCCTCGTATTTTTATCACTTTTACCTCGATTAAATTACCCAGCAATTGTTGTGAAAACAGTTGAAGAGTTATTGATTTCTTCACCTCAAATATTGCCCATACCTATATCATACATTTTATTCTCAAATACAGTTTTACCCGTTTTTTAACTTAAGAATATTCTTTCTTAATCCGCAGAATGGTTAGTTCTCTTGCCATTTTGAGCAATTAATGAAAAGCTAAACGAAAGCCTTAAAACAAGTACTTAATGCACAGTGTTCACATATCGTTTACTAAATGTATACTCGTGTAACTCATACTTCAGCTATCTTCTTCAAACGCTTATTAATTTTTCTACTACCTATAATAAGTAGGAGAAATATTGTATACCACCCAAAAATTCGATTCCGAGATTTATCCATAAATACATGTTTTGAGGCCCTTTAAATCCCTCCCCCCAAAAACATTTCTAGGTATAATTATATTAAAAGCCAAATGTGCTATTTAGGTTCAGCATCCTCCAAGGATACGATACGAAAACTTGGGGGAAAAAAACACTCCCTCTAATCCTACTACTCTTTAAATGGAAACTTTTCGAATATTTTTTCTTTCCAAAATATCTATACCGATTTTGATTAAAATCTCTAAGTTTAAAATATTTCTATGGCATTTGAAATGTATATCTTGAATGTTTTGCTAATACCCTCTTTAAGTGTTCTTCAGTCTGAGGTATAACTGGTAACTCGTAAAGCCGTTATTCATGTTTAGCCCCAAATCAAGTGTTGGAAATTAAAAAAAAAATGTTAAAATGTTTTAAAGATTAGTTGTGATTAAAAGGACGAACAAGAGACATACAGTTGACGATGGGAGATTAATGAATAATAAAAGAGAACGGTTACCAAGCAGGTGGATTCAATAATTTTGTGGTGAAAGATTTAGTATCTGTGCATGGACGATGTGTTTGGCAATAATTGTGAATTATTGTATTGTTTAATTCATAAGTTGTGTTGGTGGATTAATTAATAATCTGCAAACAGGCATCAGCATTATTATTTCAATAATTTTGAAACAATAAAATACATCGATCTGAGACCACGGCTCAGAGATAAAGTTTCGTCTTCACCGACTGAACTCAAGGTGGAGAAAGAAAGTTAAATTCTCTACTTAACTATTAGATCTTCAAAAGTAATAACATAATTCAATTCGGTACAACCTAATACAAAATTATCATTTACAAATTGGTGACTCACCATGTAGCAAAATTTTAAAACACAATATCAAGTCTTACTATTTCACCACAACTGTAAGAGATAGATAAAAACTTGCTAAACAAAAAATGTAGATCTTGATAAATCAGTTATTTCATATACATTTTGTGTGGAGATAACCATTTTCGAGATATTCCGTGTTATTGGTTTAAATATACCAAAACTTATACCTTTCTGAAAGGAAGTCATTATACTGGTCGCCAATCTAGAAAGTGATTGACATTTCATACGGAGAGAGAGGCGACGTTGCCGCTTATTGCTGCCACGTGGAGAGCGCGATAGGATTACGCGTGCGAAGGTGATTCAGTTGCGACTGCAATTGGTATTTTACTACTACTACTATTACTACTACTACTACTACTACTACTACTATTATTATTATTATTATTATTATTATTATTATTATTATTATTATTATTATTATTATTATTATTATTATTATTATTATTATTATTATTATTATTATTATTATTATTATTATTATTATTATTATTATTATTATTATTATTATTATTATTATTATTATTATTATTATTATTATTATTATTATTATTATTATTATTATTATTATTATTATTATTATTATTATTATTATTAATTATTTATAATGCTGTACACAAAGACAAGAGTACGGTCGTGGATCTACATGCAAACGCTAGAACATGCAAGAACACATCAATGTAAAGATCATCGTAACAAAAGAGGCATACCTGTGACATTTTGATGCTTATTGAAGTGGGAAAATGCCGCTTACACAATTTTTTCCGGGAGTTTCTAATTTATATCCCAATGTCTTTCTTCTTTAAAATACTTTTCTTTCCCAATCTTAGCCTTAATGCACTTACTGATACCTACAGCACGGGAAGTCCCATCAAGCACTTAGAGAATGGAATACTAGACTCACCTTTCAATTTCTCCTCTTCGAAGTATTCTCTCAGAGCATATTATTTCCCGTGTATGTCCTTTAATTGGAATACCTTTACCACATATGGTTATATTTGCTTCCCGAGCACGTTCAGGTTTTCGCTCGTCACTATATTTAGACACAATTAAACATTCATTAAACACAATTATTAATGATCACAACACGCGCACAGATACACGAACTCACACACATGTAAACCAAGGCAAATTGCCACAAATAAAATGCAAAGTAACTTGCCAGGACAGGATGTCTTAACTGTGAGGGCATTCTGTTTATGCAGGGTTATCAGAAGAGAAATAAAAACCTAGGTATTGTATTTACTGCAGCGTTTGCTTAACTCGCTTGCCCGCAAGTCATGCTAAGCACGTGTTAGAATATCGGCAACCAAGGTTTAACGTCTAACGTCATGGAAACGTCTTGACTCTAATTGGCCCCTCTAATAGTTACCATGACAACCGTTATGACGTACTCATCTCCATTTATTTAGAGCGTTCTTCCATGTGGCTACTAACTGTCAATCACATTCTAGTTTGGCGGCCAGTATAGTTTATGTCCTGAGTGTGCAACCAGCTGTTGTTATTCTTTCCCATTATACACTTTCTGCTATCGTTTATCTCCATTAACACGAAGTAGATGGAAGACTAAGTTTCTTAAAATAGTTTTTACAAGAGTAAGTAGAAAAAGTCATGTGAGTACACACATCAGATATTTTTCAATTTACTTCATGTTAATAGAGGTAGGCATTTGTAAAAATGTTTCATGACCACTTATAGGCAGAGGAAATCAAAGTGATAGCCAAACGACTAAGCTCAGGTGGATATAGCTCGCCTTTAAATGCTATACATTATAAATGTATGCATTATGCCATGTATTATTCCAAAAGGAATTCAGTTTTGAAGGGTCTACAATCACATTTGTTAAAAATAATGAAAAAAATAATTTTTTGAAATGTGGAACAGCAGTTGGATAAACAGCGATAAAGGGCAAATCGCTCGAAATTTATTTTTTCCTACTGTTTTTGATCGTGTAAACTGCAAGTATTTTTCACCTAATTTTATTTTGACCCAGTCTGCTACCGGACATGGGAAATTTAAAACTTACTTTCGAAGATTCCATATAGATTATCCTGATGGATATCTCTGTAAATGTGAAACCGTTGATGAAAGTGTTGAACACTTAATATTTAGATGTGATCTTCATTCCAAACATCTTTCAAACATCCTTCAAACACAATTGATTAGTGTATTCTCTAAAAAATGTTGCACTTCAGCTTTTGAGCACTTTATTGCCAAATATTTAAATCGTTATAACTGTTATCATGTTCAGTTACTTTGATATTTGTATTTACGAGTTTTTTTATTTTTAACTAGAACCTTAACATACATATCTGGTAAAATATGGTTATTTCATTTGGAGAGTAAATAAATAATAATAAATAAATAAATGCCATACATTTTCTGAAACTTCACGAGAAGTATCTCCTTCAAAAAATTCATGAAACAATTCAAATCACTGACCAAAAAAAAAAAAAAAAAAAAAAAAAAACGGCTCAGGGTAAAGCGGGCATATTCCATGTAAAAGTTAGTTAGGATTTTCTTGAAAACGTCACTGTCGCATAAGACAACTGAAATTAAACCTATGCTGGCTGCGGAATTTTAAAGTTAGAAGTTGTGGAGCTGTCCATTCAAATTAGTGATTTTATGTGTACTTTAAACGCCGTGTACAATTCAAATCATGTTTAGTCTTAGAGAAACTGTTGTTGCACGAATTTTATTTACCGTTTAGCTTCATGCCTTTCCCACTGTAGCTATGCATTACTTTGTCATTCATTTTAAATGGCACCTAAGTAATTTAGTGATATTTGTTTTCATCCCAGGTATTGGTTTAAAGGCTGCACCCGCCGACGACAGCGCCTGTGCACTTAGGAATCTAGTCAATTTCCTTCCCGCGCTCTCCTGCCAAGCTATATATGTTTTGGCGGCAAGTGAAATTATCTGTCATGAGTGGCAGCGGTCATAGTGAGCAAATTTACAGGAAACACACAGGTTGGATGTGTAAACCGGTCTTGGTGTCACGTGACTCACCATGCCGTGGGTGAGTCATTCGCTGCCCCACGGTGGCGGTGCTGGACGCACCTGATCTCCCCCAGTGCATCTCTGCTACAGTATGACCCGGAAAATATTACACTATGCATAAACTGTTATATCCAACTTGTGGATAATCATAATGTGACATTCATTAGAACTGTCGCACTGCGACAAAGAGGCACTCATTTTATAATAATTGTGGCAAGAGTCCATTTTATTGGGGACTGTTAGAAAAGATTAAAGTGTTGAGACAATGATATTCCTGATATGTCAAACATTATGGTAATATTTTCAGTATAGCCTTTTTAACGCATATCCCAAAATTACTCTTATTCAATTAATGATTACAAAAAATAATGCTGCTTCAAGTTCTCTTTTACTGTAATTTAATCCTGTTTGGCAGTAATAAATCCATCACAGTATAACATTTATGTGAGACACGAAGGAAAAGACAGGTTCTTTTGTCAACTTAAGTCTACTCTGCCCGCCTCGGTAGCGTAGATGGTAGCATGTCTGGCTCACGTTCAAGAGGACCCGAGTTCGAATCTGGATCAGGGTGAGTTACCTGGATAAGGTTTTTACGGGGTTTTCAATTATCCTTAAAGACGAATGTCGGGTAACTGTAAGCTCCATGGACCCTGGACTCATTTGAGCATCATTTCACCCAATTCATTCACCGTCCGACTTAACGTTGGAGGACGTTTACAAAAGATAAATAAATAAATAAAAAATAAAGTCTACCTGCATCATGACTACACACAAAGCTCCTACATTGCTTTGCTAAATCTTAATTTCTTATTCTTACTCCGTAAGTTGTAAAATTCTAAGAATCGTTTTTCCGTTTTCAGAATTGGCTCAAGTGCATTTTTATGTACGTTGATTTTTGACTGCTAATTAACCGAAACTTGAGTTAATAAGTTTCTTTGTGACTGGACACAACGGAACGCCTAATGGCTTAAACTAAGTTTTATTAATTGCTCTTCAAACAAAGAACGTGCCTAATGACGTCTTATTCATTGACAAAATTGTAAATCGTGCTTCCTGTATTATACATTAAATTTAATTAGTATATGAAAAGTATTTACTGCAAATCTCCTTATGCTTTCTGTATTAATCTTATAAGTCATAACTACATCATCAAACATAAGCTTGCAAAATGTCGGTGATAAAAGTATTGGCAAAAATGTATATTACTCTCATTCTGCTTTCTTTGCCCACAAAATGTCGATATTTTATAGCTATTTTAGATTATTCATGAAGTGTTTACTTTTTTGTCGAACGTAGATCAAATGTTTAAACAGCAGGTTCCTACAAGCGTGCCTTTATATGATCTGTCCAGAAACAGAAGTACGGACTGACATCATTTCAGGAGACTATTGATCAAAACTGTGAAAAATCCAAACGAATGACAGAAATATCTCTTAACTGGTTGAAACTACGCGGGACTCTTGGACACAAAGTTTACCAGTTAAATAAATGCTCTAAAAGTCAATAACAAACTTATTAATAGGAGTATAAAATGCAGGTTTTGCCATGTTAGCATTAACATTTTAATTCATTATTGTTTATAACACTTTTTTAAAAAAAAGTAAAGGGGGTAAAGGAAGCAAAAGCTATTCTATGTAAAGGCTAGTAAGGGATGGAGGGATTTCAAAGTCTGTCTGTTGTATCCTCAAATGATAATGGAATTCAGATTTATCCTATTTTCGTTGTTTAAATAAGTTGTTTCCCCCTCCTCTCACTCCTCACTAACACTATCCCTCTCTTTCTCTTTCACTTTCTCTCACTTCTCGCTTATACTTTCTCTTTGTCGCACACACACACACATTTACCTCTTTGTAAAAATAATTTGATGGTTTTAGGTCACGAAGTATGTTTCCACTGAAATCTCAACTGAATTTTTAATGAAATGCAATACCTCCTTTACCAAAGATAAGTGATAGAGAATATTGGAAACGCTGTATGTATTCACATTTTGTCTCACTGACTGTCCAATGAAGTCTTTAAGTTCCTGGAACTTGCATTGAATACGGAACTGTCCCTAACACAGTATACTCGCTAAGGGAACCGTACCTCTGTTTTCATGATCAATAAAAAATATTCAAATACTTGCTGAAGGTGTTTGTACTCAATACAAAATATTACCTTGCTGAAAAATAAAAGAAATGTGGTCCCTCCATATCCTTTTACTATACCTTTAGACCAAAAAGAGCAAATCAAATGATTCATACTTTTCCACCACATACATTGTTTGCTACATTTATTGAAAACAGCCCGAAATTACGTTGTTCTTGGTTTGAACTTTGAAATACTTTATTCTTTAAAGTGCTAACTCACCTACTACCATTTTCTCTCTTCTGATGTCATACAATAATTATGGAATTTAGATAGCGATTCCGGATTTTAATGATTTGACTACTATTTAAGCATTCTTGTTGCATCTTCATTGAAATGAGTACGAAAATCATTTTCACAAAGTTTTATCTCGATTAAAATAATGTAGAATGAAATACATTTTAAAAAATAGTTCTAAAGGAAATTTAAAAATAAACAATAACAGGTCTAAAACGTTATGTGACGTTAGCACATTACATCTCTACTTTCTATGCCGCGTCCTAAAAAAGTATTGTGTTCTATCCATTTATTCGATATTTACATTTCAATCTAAATACACGTTTTGAGGTCCCTGAATAAAGTAGATGAATTTTACCTTCACGTTTACCAAAAATGGAGAATGTAACTACCTTCGATTCAATAAGCCATATTCCAAATTTCACACGAAGTATCTCTGCAAAAAAATGTTCTCGTATCTTAAATTATAGTTAATTTAAAAGTACTTGGTGATACACTTCCAAAATACTTCCTGCTATTCTTGAATTGTTTCCATGTTTTGTATACAGTGGCTTTCATATGTAGACCGGTAGATAAAGTAGGCCTACTTACGCTAGGCGGGAAAGTATTAATACTTTACAATGACTATGCGTTTTGAAGTCCCCTGGACACAAAACAAATTGTATGTATGTATGAATAGCGCAACTTGAAAATGAAGTGGAAGAAATGTTTTATATATTTTATTGAAAATAGTCTTCATCAGGTACATTAGTGTTCACTTTTCATTAATCTCGTTAAGTTGCAAATCATTATGGATAGACTGTGAGGATTTTCAGAGCGCGAAACGACCATGATGTTGGCTGATACAATTCATCCGCAGCACTTCCTTACCTCTCTCATGTCAGGAATGCCCCTACTTTTTCTGGTAGTTAGTGCTGAGTATTCCGCCTAACCTTAGCACAATTTTATTCACATCACTTTCATTCATGACAAATGTTACCTGAGTTTTATATGGAGCTAATTGCTTTTCTTTTTCCTGTAATATGTAAATAAGGAATATCACACGGTTCAGAGATTCCCTAGGACTTTGTTTGGCACATTACGTTCCTCTGAATAGATTCGCTGATGCTTCGCACTCATGAGTGTTCATACCACTGCCACAAAAAGATTCCGTCACAGTTTGTAGTTTTGATTGTGTAATGTGATACATGAACCCATATGTGATCATTATTATTGTGAAGATGTCAAGAAGATAAGTAATAAGTATAGGTGTAGGCTTACAATTGATACAGAAGTCATGGATCAGTCGAATAAATCAATACATATAATAAAATTAAATATGAATATTTTGGGGGTTTGTATTAACTGTCAAGATGCTGTAATTATGATACACGTTGGCTCGGGATAAGCTGTCATTAAGTAAGGTAATTAACGAGGGCTGGTTGTCAGGCGATTCAGAAAACTGGTTAGGTAAGTTACATTAAAGTGGGCAAGTTACTATCCAAAGTTGCCAGATTAGGTATGGCAGGCTGGCTTGGAATATGTGAGAGGATTTCTTAGATATTTACAGAGAGGCTTTATGATGGAAAGCAGAAAATTTCAGTAATACAGAAATAAAGTGGCAACATCAGGGGAATTTTGGTAGCTGGGTAGGACATTCTGGGCAGTATCTAGGACACTTCTGGACTGATCGCCAAAAATAAGCAGTAAGTATGGGTGTAGACTTACAATTAAGGAGATACCTCATGCACTACGACTTACCGAGATCTATTATTTCTATCATCTCCGAGGAGGAAGGGATAAAATGAAGAAACCATATGAGAAGCCAGGTGGCTCTAACATTTCCTGGAAGACCCGATGCATTAATGAAGGTGCCTAGTTATTAACAAGTAAGATTAATAATTTTATAAAGAAACTATAGGTAGAACTTAGTAATTCCAACAATAACTACGATGTGTTAAAATCAGTCCTGCACTGTGGTGTAGTGGGCTAAGGCATCATGCCTTGGCTCCCTGCCACGCAAAATCGGCCCGGGATCTATCCCACCCACGAAGGTTCGGATTTTAAGTCCCGGGTATAGGACCGGTGCCCACTCAGCATCGTGAGAAAATTGAGGAGCTTACGGTAGGTAAGCGGTCCTGGTCACGAAAACCAACATTCCGGCTGGGGGATGCCGAAATGCTGACCACGTCTCCCCATTTCGGTAAGATAGTCGCCTACCTTTACCTTGCGTATGTGGGCGTGAAGCCGACAGTCAGGTTGGTAGGTCCTGGCCCTTTATGGGCTGTCGCACCCTGGGTTACTGGGTTATGTGTTAAAATCAATGCATAATGTAAGAAGTAATCTAATCATTAGTTAGGCAATGCAAAAGTATACCATGGATAAACAATTTTATTAATAAGCTAAGGCGATTAGAGTTCTAATGGAATCAGCTTGACAAGATTATCATTAGCTTAAAGGTCAGATACCTGGAATTCACTTGTGTTCCTAAGTCAGATTTATGCTACCAAAAATGTACACAAAAGTTATGAAAATTAGAACGGGAATGAAACTTTTAGTATTTAGCAAATCATAGAGTGAAAAATTGTGTTTCATATGCAAATAGGAAGGTTCAAAACCCAACGCAATGTAGGAACTTTGGTAAAGATTCAAAATTACATGCGGAACTTAAGATGATTAAATTCGTGCCTGTTCCTTCGTGTTTTGCGATCCTATAAAATTGTTTATCGTGATCTATTCGAAGCGCCTAAGCACCGCGGATTTAGCGGTCACCGCCAGGGAAATTTCCAATTCACATTTCAGCGACTGACAATTCACCTTCTCATTATTATTATTATTATTATTATTATTATTATTATTATTATTATTATTATTATTATTATTATTATTATTATTATTATTATTGGAAATTAATTGTTCTTTCACACTAGCCGTGTGTAGGACGCACTATGAAACGGTAGAGCCAGAATGAAAAATTCAATGCCATAGCCGGGATTTGAACCACGGATCTTCTGGTTGCCGTCCAGCCGCTCTAACCATTTGAGCTACTATGGCCAATGTGCCAATATGACATTAAATTCTCCAACTGACTCGTGTTTTTCCCGGTAAACCACTAGGAGTTCTCATAAACACATGAGACAACTACCTTAAAGGCGACTTACTATGCTGTAAGTACTTTAAGCCCGGGCTTTATAGTTCGGTACCACTATTAGGTATAATTAATGGAAATTAATTGTTCTTTCACACTAGCCGTGTGTAGGACGCATTGTTATTATTATTATTATTATTATTATTATTATTATTATTATTATTATTATTATTATTATTATTATTATTATTATTATTATTATTATTATTATTATTATTATTATTATTATTATTATTATTATTATTATTATTATTATTATTATTATTATTATTATTATTATTATTATTATTATTATTATTATTATTATTATTATTATTATTATTATTATTATTATTATTATTATTATTATTATTATTATTATTATTATTATTATTATTATTATTATTATTATTATTATTATTATTATTATTATTATTATTATTATTATTATTATTATTATTATTATAAAAATATGAGAGGATTCAGTAAGACGAAGCTAAAGAGAAGCGTTCCCTGACACTATTATAAACCGACGGTGGACACGATCTGGACTTAGAAAAATATACACTTCCAGAGTCTGATAAACCTTTTTTCTTTTTTTATCAAAGGGTGTATATCCTTAGCGTTGTTTAAATCGGCCAACGAAACACTATTCCTGTAGTGTATAGCGAGTACTACACATCCCACAAAAAAATATGGCCCGAGAGGACTAGTATTGTTTATCTCTTCGTGCATCACGTAGACTCCCTCTTACACGTATAACCCTGAAACAAAAAAGCAGATGAAAAGTGAAGTGGATTGAAATGAGGGGACAGAATACTTGGGAGATGTGAGGAAACTTCCCAAAATTGTCTAGTGAACCAATCCTAAGCAGCTCCATGGGTCAGGAATGTTGATCACGGGGATCGAATCCAGCAACTTCCGAATGCGAATCACACTCGCTGCCGCCTGCTTCACCTCGTTTGCTGTATAGCGAGTAAAGGATATTTAATTTTAAGCACGATAACGCCGCTGTTCCTCAATATCCTGAGTTGTAGCCAATTTTTCTTCAGTTCGACGAATCAATCACATATAATCGCCTACCAAAAGAAAAGAAAATGCTTGTTTAAGGGTATTCGGCTCTGAAATTACTAATTTCTATATACTTCAACAAATTTCTTGAATTTGTTGGAACCTTTTTTCAGATAAAACAATTTGGGTATTCTTACAAAAAATCAAAAGCAAAGTAGCAATATTCTCACGAGATGAATATTTAAAAACGTCGATATATTTTACAATCGTATTTATTTACAGCCGGAGTTTAATTTTTATATAATAATAAACGTTTTAAAGGAATATTTAACTATCTAAAAGGCAATCTTGTATTGAGTTATCAAAACACTAAATCCAAAATTATGCCAAATAGCAGAAAAACTCGTTAAATTTGTTCATTCATCTTCAAAGAATGTATATTGAACACTTGCAAGGAATTTACAAAAACTGCATTTAGAGAAACAGTTTAAAATGTAAATATGTTAAAAATAAAAAGAAGAACAAGACAAAAATACATATGTTCGTACTCCTACGAATAAAAATTTAAATGTTCCGGGACCGAGAACCGCAAGCAGGCTAGAGGTTCTAACGTGACCTCTGGGAGAGAGGCATAAGGAGATCCAGACGATGATGCGAGAAAACATGGACGGGGTTCTACCAAAGCCAATCCTGCCCATAAGCACCGAGACTTCTCTGTCCTTCCTAGAATCCAAGGATGTTCATAGAAAATGCGCCTGTTAGGAGTCCGATCTACGTCAGGGAGAAATCTTTCTAGGGGATATCCCCCACCCAACCCCAACACACCAGATCTATAACCCTGTAACAAATGAATGGAAATGAGGGGACAGGAAGTTCTTAGTAAAAATGGAAACAACCTACCGTTCCATAACCGATCTGGGCAAACCGCAAAAAAGTGTCGTGATCGGTGGGCCGGCCCAACGGATATCAAACCCAAACCTTAATAGGTTCGTCACGGGCTACCGCAGAACCCTAGCTCGATTTAAGCAGTGGAAACATCTGTTCCAGCCCAAAATTATAGTCTAGATTTTATCAAAAATACACTTTCGAATGCCTCCCGAACAAAATTAATTTTTAAAAAGATCTACTTTTGTGTTCAAGTACCTGTCAGTTTGTCTATAGAAAAAAATAACACAATGGTTTTTTAAACAGTTCTAAGAATGAACCAACCATTACGAAGTAAAGCTACGAGGGTCGTTTGATAAGTCCGGTAAATTTTGTTGCAGCTTTGTGGGTGGTAAGCTAGTTATTCAAAAGATTGTACTGAAAATTTGAATGTGCTACAATATACAGTTCATTGCTGATAGACATCTGAACTGGTCAATGTGATAGCTGCGACTGAAAATGGAAAAAAATAGAGTTTCCTGCTGTTATTAAACATTATCATTTGAAGGGCTGGATTGCCGCAAAAGTCAAAACTGAATTGGATGAAGTTAATGCACCAATATTGAAGATCATTTGCTTTTTTTATCAATTAATTTAAACATGCTTGTAGAAGCATCAAAGACGAATCGCGCTCTGGTCGCCCCAATTAAGGTCACCACAGAGGACAGCATTGAAAAAATCCCTGATCTGATTATGCAAAACCACCGAATCAAAATTCGTGTAATTGCTGAGACTGTAGACATCTCAACAGAACGAGTGCACAATATCCACATGAAAAATTGGCAATGAAAGAGATGTGTGTAAGATGGGTGCCGCGATTGCTCACAGTCGACCAAAAGCGCACCCGGAAGAGCACTTCTGCCGAGTGTCTGGAGAAGATTTTTTCCGGCGATTTGTGACCGTGGATGAAACTTGGATCGGCCATTACACACCAGAGTCAAAACAGCAGTCAAAACAATTGACAAGACTGGTGAAAGTGCACCAAAGAAGGCAAGGACCATTTTGTCAGCTGATAAGTTAATGGCCACTTTTTTGTGGTGGAGGAGGAGAGGGATTCTCAAGGAACAATTCTCATAGACTACTTGGAAAAAGCCTTAACCATAACTGGAGCTTATTATGCTTCATTGTTGGATCATTTGCAACATGAGTTGTCTGAAAAGAGACCGAGATAGAGACGCAAAAATGTGCTTTTTCAGCAGGATAATGCACCATTGCACACATCAGCAATCGTAATGACGAAGGTGATGAGTTGGGCTTTGAATTGATTCCTCATCTACCTTATTCACCAGACTTAGCCCCAAGTGACTTCTTCCTGTTCCCAGACTTGAAAATTTGGCTTGCTGGTAAGAAATTTTCATCAAATGTAGACGTGATAGTCACCGAGAACGAGTATTTTGCGGACCTTGACGAAACCTATTTTTCCAACAGGATGAAAACACTGGAACATCGCTGGACGAAGTGTATGGAGACTATGTCGGAAAATAAGGGGAAATGTTCACGAATATGTGTGTGTGTGTGTGTGTGTGTGTGTGTGTGTGTGTGTGTGTGTGTGTGTGTGTGTGTGTGTGTGTGTGTGTGTGTGTGTGTGTGTGTGTGTGTGTGTGTGGATCTTTACCAGACTTATCAAACGACTCTCGTATAGACCCAATTACAAGTTCCAAAATAAATCGAACTTTGCATTAAAGCGAAAGCGATCATTCGAACATATTCATTATCGGCTCTAAAGCAGCGATCTGATTGTGAAGACAATGTAATAGGAGTGCTTATAAAATACCAGAACTTGGAGCTTGTTTAGAGTTTTAAAGTTCCAATAAAGGGCTGCTAATTTAATTATATAGTGCACAGAAATGCACGACATTAACAATTTAGCAATGAACGAGTATTGTTTCGCCCTTTTTTTGCTGTAATTGAAACCTAAAACCAAAACTATAAGCTCTTTCTTGCTCCTGTGTACGTTCGCTAAGTTTTGAGTTATGACTAGGGCCCAGAGTTTTAGGTTTTAACCTTATTTCAGCTATGAAAACCTAAATGTGGGTTTGAAACCTAAAATAACCTAAACAGCTGCTTTCCCTTTTTGAAACGAAGAATGTCATTTTAAAATTTAATTTGAAAGGTCATTCGAGGGTAAATTAATAACACATGTGAAATGCACCCTTAAATGACATTCATCTCAATAAGGAAAAGGTGTAGGGGCAAATCAGTCTGGTCGAGCTTCGATTTCGTTCTTCCGAAATATCAGGCAGTAGCACACATTGGAACACAACAGAAACAGGTGAAATCCTTTGCAGCTATGAGATATAGATACGATACAAAACAGAAAGGCGATGTCTTTACTATTGAAACTCCCGTTAAACGCAGCACACATGACATGTGGTGACCCCCTATTGCAGCTATTAGAAGCGCAGGAGGAGCATAACCTTCTTAATGCATGTTCTTTGTTGTTAGATTATTCACCTGCCTGCCGTGCTAGGGGTGCCGGGTTCGATTCCCGGCAGTGGGGGTGAGGATTTTTCTCCGACCAAGATAATTCCCCATCTTCCCCAGAGTCTGGAAGTATGAATGGGAGTGTGAATGTGTGCGTGATCTAATGATTAAGAACCAAAGATAACGAGTTAACACCTTCAGTATGTTTCAAAGCAGAACGGCCGCCGATATGACCATAGCAGTTAAAGGCGGGGTATAAAAGGAACAAGGAAGGAAAAAAAAAAAAGATTATTCAACGAAGTCCTGGTTTTGAAGGCATGAAAATTATAAACTCAGTATTGCAGGGAGAAAAGTATACAGGAAAGCTATACCTAGATCCATCACTAATGCACTTGGTATCAATGGACTACGCTCCAATGATGTCACATTCTGTTGAAAGAATGTTTTCATCATACAAGAATGTCTTCCTTGACAACAAAAAATCGTTTACCCCATACTGCAATACAAAAAAAAAAAAAAAAAAAAAAAAAAAAAAAAAAAAAAAAAACCTTAGAAAGCAAACAGTAAACTATTTCGTGCGTTCTTTGATGCATATCTTTGACAGCGTAAACTTTTGTGAAATAAGTTTATGAATAATTCTTACAAATAAGGAGCAGAAAAAGAAAATTATAAGTGCATGTACTGATAAAATTTTAGAAACCTATTTTAATCAAGAGAACCTCAAAAAAAAAAAAAAAAAAAAAAAAAAAAAAACACTATTTCACATATATAAGAAACTTAAAGTGAAGAAATATTCCACCTAAAAACCCGGGCCCAGTTATGACTATCGCAAAGTGTTTGTAAGATGGTAAGAATCATGCAAGTAACATTAGACCAAAGAGTATTTTGTTGTCACCGATATACAAACACTGAACATTTTGTACCTATACTTAATAGTTATTTTGGTACAATCTTATTTGAAACGGTGTGCCGAATTAATCGGCACTGTTATTGAAAAAATGACCGATTGAATATGACTCCACCATAAGAGCGTGAGACTCGCATTCGGGCGGCTTGGATTCGATTCCTCTAGACAGCCACTCTCTCCTTGGTTTCACCTATTTTGTAGTTTTCCCTTAGGTAGGCGAGTGCTGGTGTGTTCCTCTTCTATTAATATACTGAGCGCGAAGATACACTCCGTGTCGCCGATGCTGTGGCTACGGCCACGTCGCCACCTCCTGCGCTGCACCTCCCAGGTGCCACTATTGCGGGGCACCGGGCTTGACGTCGCAGTGCACCAGTCACGACCTCCGCCACCGACGCCGGTACTGCGCCACCTGCAACGGCTTAGGCCACTTCACAGGCCAGGCGCAGTGCCCTCTCTACCCTCGCCGACTCACCACAGAGATGCCTCCAGCGACACAACAAACACCTGCACCACCAGCTACCGCCGCTGCCGCACCCGGCGAGGACTTGAGGACCATTCTACAGAGTCTTCAAGAAGAGGTACAGAACATCAGCAGACGCCTCACCTCGCTTGAGACCTCGACCGCCGCATCCGCCCTCACCGATAGCCTGCAAAGCCTACACACCGAGGTCAGCAACATTGCACCATCACTTACAACGCTCCAAGACACCATCACGACTGCCATTGCCAAGAACCACCGAGACACACAGAAACATCTTGCAGCAATAGTTCCCAACCTCACAGCACTAGAAGGCTCCCTAAAGCAGACAATTGAATCACACCACACTACACAGGACGGAATCAACAACATCGGAGCAAGACTAGACCATCACCTTCAACTTACCGCCGCCTGCGACAACAAAATGCATCGCGTGGAAGAATACCACAAGATGCTCGACGAATCTCTCGACCAGATCTTCATTGAACTCCAAACCCGACCAAATGACTCAGCAATACGCCAACGCACCGGTACCGGAACGCCCTCTCGGCCCGGACCCTCTAGAAAATACCGCTAAACAACTCCGCCACCGAATTCCCAGTTTGGCTTCCAGGGCGCAAGCCATGCCTGCCATCCTGGCCTTATACTTTACGCCAGGCAGCAAGATAGTTGCTGCTCAAAATAAACGAGAATTTCCAGAGTGCTTATAGCGGGATCTGCTCAAACCTACCCACACTTTCCCTCACCTAACCCCGCTTCCACATAAGAAGCGATGATCCTTGTTTTTGTTTCAATAAAGCTTAAAAAAAAATAAAAAAAAAATAAAAAATATACTTCTAATAATGTATTTTATGAAAATATTTTATATACCTACATCAAACACCAATTAACTTGATTACTAGGTATTTTTAATGTTGTATTTGATGAGGCTACTTTTTTAACATGGGTAATTATATTAATGAATGAATCCTTTTATGTTTCAGGTGATGATGATGATGATGATGATGAATTTGTGTTTAAGGGCGCTCAACTTCAAGGTCATCAGCGCCCGTTAAAAACAATTGTGGCAGAAGACCTGTATTAACCTAAAGACTACGTAAAAATATATCTATTAGAATAAACATTTAAAAGCGGGAAAAACACTTAAAAAGGAACTTAACACAATAATTGAGAAACACAATACAAATGTAAATATAAAACAAAGATATATATATATAACAAATATTGGCATAAGCCAACGGTAAACTATGAAATAAAAAATATATATAAAATAACAGACTATAAAAACAAACGACTAAATCCTAAACTCAACTCTAGCGGTGTAACGTAGGACTTTTTCCACCGCAGAGTTGTTTTCTGCCAGGTTCTTCGTCAAGCTGACCGGCAGCTGCAGAGACTCCCGCAGGTCTGCTAGGTGAATACACTCTAGCAGCACATGACGGACCGAGAGGGCCCAACTACACAACACGCAAATAGGAGCAGGGACCTTCTTTAACAGGTGACTGTGTGGGAAGTAGCAGTGCCCAATACGCAACCGAGCCAAATTTACTTCCTCCCGACGAGATAAGCGACAGGAGGTCACCCAGTTATCCGGAAGCTCTTTCACCCTTCTGAGCTTGTTATTACGCAGAGCAGACCACTCATCATGCCAGCGCGACAGTTCAGGATACGGGGACAGAGATGGTGGAATTTGCCTTATAGAAATATCTCTCTGCTGGGTGCTTGGCTGGGGCCCCTACCTGGAAGAGGTTCATTTTATTTCGGGATCCCCAGGTTGAAGATGTCTAAGGATAATGTCGGCGTCAAGACTACTGTCACTCTGGATCACCAGGGACCCTATCCTTGCTAGCGCACATCGTCGTCCGAATCTTGCCGACCTTCAGAGTAACCTTAGAATCACAAAGAGCTTCTTGCTTATATGCTTTCTATGATCCAATAGCTGGAACCCTCTCCGGTGCATTAATTTTAATTTTACTGACAAAATAAGGATTTTCTCTGCCTCCACTATGAACAACATAACTCATTAATAAACTATAAGATAAATAGATACACTTTATATTTAGTCCAGAGTCTTTCATGGAAAATGTAAGTCAAAACTTTTTTGAAAATTTTCTCATCCCAAACTATCCCTTATAATGAAAAGTAAAATGATTATTGAAGTCATTTCGGCTAAATTACTTTAGGTTCTATTGTTTTGAAGATATTGGCATAAAATCAAGGTGAGTCTCGAAAACATATATGAACCGCTTTATATATGAGTTAAAAATCTTACCGTTTGAAACACATTTATCGATACATTCCAAATTTGATTAAAATCGGTACCTATAAGAATAAGAATTTTATTGAGGGTTCACTAAGTTTACGAGTTTTGATCGAAACAGCAAGTATAGAGTTAAAATGTAACGTATTATAAGAGCTAAAAGAACATTTAACCATCCACATATGTTGAAATCTGCAAAAATTAAATTTATCCACAGTAATATATATATATATATATATATATATATATATATATATATATATATATATATATATATATATATATATATATAACCATTGCTTATTTACTTCCTCCACAGAGTCACCGCAGGTGAAATTTGAAGTTGTGTTATATATTTGCAATTTCTCTGAACGAGTAGTTGACTGAAATTCGAAGTAATTTCTAATACTGGTAATCATTTTACATTAAGTAGTACTGCGGAACGTTGTCTTTCAAACGCGCTAAGGTTCACTCTGTTCACACCCACCTTCCTGGAAACTTTGGCATCAGCCTTGTTAAATCACCATTGGCTTCATAGCTTGAGTATCGAACAAGAAACTGGTGTTTTTTCCGGTAAGCGATTAACCGGTGAGGTGCTTTTCTTCCTTTTTTCTCCCCCTTTTTATCTGGTGCATACGTTCAAATGTTTCTAAAATCAGTAATCAAAGTACTAAATTAGCTTAGTGACAGAAATTATTCTTGTAGAGAATTATTACAAAAGCAAATATATTAATGGATTATAAGTACATTGACTTAACATCTCCAAACCATAAACTAGTTATTTTACATAGTTAAAACATAAGTTTTACTTCTGATAAAAGCAGTATCGAATATTTGCATAGAACACAGTTCTAATTTTACTTCAGAAATATTGGAAAGAGTAATATATATATATATATATATATATATATATATATATATATATATATATATATATAAATTTGAAAATTAGAAAACAAAGAAGAGAGGAAGGGAGGGAAGGAGAGAAGGGAGGAAGGAAGGAAATGAGGCAGTGAAGCATGGGAGGGAGGAGGCGGAGCGGAGAGGCAGGGAAGGGAGGGGGAGGAAGTGATGAAGGGGATGAGGGAGGTAAGGGAGGAAGGGAGAAAATTGAGGGAGGGGAAAGGAGGGGAGATAATAAAGGAGAAAGGGTGGGAGGGAGGAATCTCATAAATGATTATCGCCACAAAAAAGGCATAATTTGCGTGCTTTATCGAGATTTTAATTTTTTTTATTTTTATCTGTCTCTTTACCAATTATTCAGTCATTGAGAATGAAGAAGACTTCGGAGGCTACTCTCAGAAAATTCAAAACATGCCCTTTATTTGGCATCAAACATCATTTTTAAGAAAATAAAAAAATAACGAAATATTTTTCATGTTAAAGTAATTTGGAATGAGAGGATTTTCTGGAAAATCGTACTTTCGCATGCTCGGAAGTCGCTGAACTAACCTACCAATAATCAAACACAACACAGACACATACACCAAGCCGTTTTTCTAACCATTCTTTTTCTAGATTCACATATTTCATGTGAAATTCGAATACCGAATATTTTGGCTGAATATAATAGATCACAAAAAGAAGTTAAGTAGTAGAGAAAGTGAAAATTGTATTTGAAAATCTGAAAGAACAGCAAAGCATTTCTCGGAAATCGTTAGCGCATAAGTATATATGGCAAAAGTTGCGTGTTTAACGAGATTTAGAGCAATTGTTTGGGAAAACATAAAACAATGGACATTTTTGCCCTAAAGGATGGTTTAGGTTCAAAGAATTTCTTGAGTCATTGTCAATTTAAGTAAATGCATGGCATTTAAACGAATTTTCTTTTTTTATTAAAGCTGCAACATGCTAACGGGAACATAGAAATAAAATAAATACATATTTTTGTTTGTTAACGGCACTGTCAATTGCCAGAATCATATCAGCATAGTCGTATACGAGTTTCGTCCCGCAGTTATTTTACAATCCAGGAAATCTACTGACATCGGGGTGTTAACTTTAAGCTCACCTAAAAACCGCCGGACATGAACACTAGCGCGCGTGCAGGCGTGTTGGGTTTGAAGGCCTCATTAGGTGTATTATTTCCGGTGAGATCTCTTTATCGTATTTATTATGAATGGACAGTAGAGAAAGTAAACGTGTGAAATTTTCCATGTCGAATGTTTTGACTTTCGTCATGTATAAAATCTCAACTCAACGATTGGCGAGCCCCTCAAAATCCAACCTCTGCGGTCCTCGTCCCGAGGGGTGGGCAACAGGAAGTAGGGGACTGACTGATGGGGTGATGGACGGTGGGGACTTGGTGTACCCCAGGACCGCTACGGCTGCCGAGAAGGCCCATCAGTAACCCCGAAAACTGGCAGAAGAGGCTCTGGTATTTTTCCCCAGAGACCTACTACGGTAGGTACGGGATTGGCGATCCCGGGGTCCCTAGCCACTCACCCCCAATTCATCCCCTTCATCTCCATCAACTGTGCCACGTTGAGCTACTGCTTGTCAGTAAGCATCACATTCTTCCTCTTCTAGTTTTTATTATTATTATTATTATTATTATTATTATTATTATTATTATTATTATTATTATTATTATTATTATTATTATTATTATTATTATTATTATTATTATTATTATTATTATTATTATTATTATTATTATTATTATTATTATTATTATTATTATTATTATTATTATTATTATTATTATTATTATTATTATTATTATTATTATTATTATTATTATTATTATTATTATTATTATTATTATTATTATTATTATTATTATTATTATTATTATTATTATTATTATTATTATTATTATTATTATTATTATTATTATTATTATTATTATTATTATTATTATTATTATTATTATTATTATTATTATTATTATTATTATTATTATTATTATTATTATTATTATTATTATTATTATTATTATTATTATTATTATTATTATTATTATTATTATTATTATTATTATTATTATTATTATTATTATTATTATTATTATTATTATTATAATTATTATTATTATTATTATTATTATTATTATTATTATTATTATTATTATTATTATTATTATTATTATTATTATTATTATTATTATTATTATTATTATTATTATTATTATTATTATTATTATTATTATTATTATTATTATTATTATTATTATTATTATTATTATTATTATTATTATTATTATTATTATTATTATTATTATTATTATTATTATTATTATTATTATTATTATTATTATTATTATTATTATTATTATTATTATTATTATTATTATTATTATTATTATTATTATTATTATTATTATTATTAGCACGTAAGGCCTTAGGTTTATAACTCCTGTCTCACCAGCAGGGATCTCTCCTATCTCCGTGGTTCTGTCCCACGGTTTTCAGCGCGGCTTCCGACATGTGTGCTCTCCGGAGGTCTCAAAAGTGAAGGTTGAGCGGACCCTTCGCACTGCCCCTATGTGTAGCCTTAGGTGCGGAGCCCGTCCACACCGTCAAGTACACCCACGTAGCTCCTTGAGGGCCCGGTCTGTGTTAATCTCCCGACGGCCGTGTTGCCGTTGGGTTAGTATCACGGACCGGACGTGTTACCGCTGACCGAACCCCGGTGTAATCAACCACAAGTCCCCTGAATCCGCGTGTGCCTATTAAACGCAGCGCGGCCTAAAGTGGGGAGCCACAGGCGGTTATTCCTGTGGTAGGGGCATAAAGCCGGGGTGTGCGTGGTGAACGGTTTACCCATACGGACAAGCAGTGGATATTGAAGGGTAGCTTTTCTGAGGTACAAATGAGATCGGTCATGGGTGGGGTCCCCATGACGGCACAGACCGTGAAGATTCGGTGTCTTTCTTTCTTTAACCCCCGGATGGCAGGCTGACGCCGACGGTTCCGGATGGGGGTCTATATGATCATGTCTCCGCGCAAAACCTCCTTCATTGAGCCTTATTTATTGATGACCTTGGCATGTGATGGCAAAACGTTTAAGGATATTAGCCCATTCTACATAAAGCGTGAAATAGACAAAATCAGTGGCCCTGTCAAAAACGCTACGCTTCTCAGAGACGGCAACCTACTATTAGAGACCACAACTGCAGAGCAATCTAAAAAACTGCAAAAGGCGACTTTGTTGGGCTCCTACCCGATCCGGGTAGCCCCACACAAAACTCTTAACACCTGCAGAGTAGTCACCACCTCCAGCCTAGATGGTCTAGCGAATGAAGAAATAGTAAGTTGCCTCTCTGACCAACTTGTCTGTCAGGCGTACCGGCTTACCCGAAAACAAGATGGCAAGGAATACCCCTTACGGACAGTCTTTCTAACTTTTGCTGGAACTAAGTTACCTGATTTTATCTATTGCGGCTATGAACGTGCTAGCGTCCGCCAGTATGTCCCGAACCCCATGCGCTGTTTCCAATGTCAGCGGTTCGGACATACTAAGGTCACATGTACCAATCCTGCTCTTTGTGAGCAATGTGGCCTACCGAAGCACGACGATCCAAACTGCAGTCGAACACCTTGTTGCGTGAACTGTGGTGGCAGTCACCCCTCCAGTTCGCGACAGTGCCCTAGATTCATGGACGAAAAGAGCATTCAGGAGCTACGTGTAAAGGAACGCCTGACTTTTCCAGAGGCACGACGGCGCTTTGAGCAATTAAAGCCTGCTACTACTACTGGATATGCATCAGCAGCTCGCCGTACTCCCAACACCACTGTTGCTGTTCAGCACGTCCCTGTCGCCCACGCATCCACCCAGACTGACTTTCTAGCCGTTAAACCTACGTCTCAGACAGTTTGTATATCCACCAGCACTACATGTGCTTCAACCGTACAGACTCCAGCCACCAAGCCATCAGCGGGTAACAACCATCCCGTGGTAAATGTGAAAAACCGATCCCGACCACAACATAGATCGCGAAGTCGCTCGCCTTCTATTAGATCCCGGTCTCGTTCTACGAGCCGTAGGAGTTCTGACTCCCGATCATCAGCGGAGTCACAGGAGGCTAACGATTTTCGAATCGTAGGGCCCAAGTCAGCCAAGGTCAAGAAAAAGGTTAAAACGGCCCATTAAAAACTCTTTATGGAAATAATCCAGTGGAATGTCAATGGTTTTCGAGCTCGTGCTCAAGACCTACAACATTTAGTTTCTCAACGGTCACCGTCAATAATTTGCCTCCAGGAAACCCACTTACATCCCAATCACTCGTTACACCTTCACTCTTTTTCTGCATTTAGAAGCGACTCTCTTGCAGGTATGCGTGCAAGCGGTGGCGTTGCTACCTTAGTGGCGCCTAACATTTCCGCAGCCCACGTTCCTCTCACCACACCATTGCAAGCTGTGGCCGTCCGACTACAGCTGGAGAGCATCAGTTTTACCATCTGTAACATATACCTGCCGCCGCTCAGTATAGTTCCAGAGCGGGATCTTCTAGCGCTATTGGCTCAGCTCCCCTCACCACTACTCCTTGTGGGAGATTTGAATGCCAAGCACACGCTCTGGGGATCAGACACAGATGACGCCCGTGGATGCCTCCTCGTAGACGTCTTCGATAAGTCTGACCTGCTTCTGCTAAATACTGGTGACCCGACATTCCTATCATCCGCTTATGGTACACATTACGTACTAGACCTTTCTTTCTGCAGTCCGTCATTAGTACCACTACTTGAGTGGTCAGTACTTTCCGACCTCTTTGGCAGTGATCATTACCCCATTAACATTCATTTTTCTGGCCGCCAATGTGTACCTTCTCGACATCCTCGCTGGATTATTTCCAAAGCTAACTGGGGAAAATTCCAATCCCTCATACACCTCATCGACGATGGTTTCGACACCATTGACGAAATGGTCGAATATTTTACTTGCTCGATCCTGCTCGCAGCAGAATCCAGCATTCCTCGAGGTTCACCTACACCACGTCGTATCCCTGTACCGTGGTGGTCTGAGAAATGCAGTTTGGCTGTCAAAGCACGCAAACGTGCTTTGCGCGTGTTTCAGCGGCACCCGATGGGAGGGAACTTCGTCGCCTTCAAACGTTCTCGCGCTAGGGCACGCTTTATACTGCGCAACGCAAAGCGTTAATCCTGGGAAGCCTATGTGTCTTCGCTTTCCCGGCGCAGTTCTACCCAACAAGTATGGTCAGTTGTTCGGCGGATGTATGGCAAGTATCGCCGGACGGTAATTCCCGGCCTTGCCATCAACGGTTCCATGTGCACCACCGAGCAGGACATGGCTGAAGCCCTAGCTACCATATTTGCTGCTACTAGCCAAACTGCCCGCTATGACGCTCTCTTCCTGCCTATTAAGCAAAAGGCAGAGCGGGTACCACTTAATTTTAATAGTGACTGCACCGAGCCGTACAATCAACCTTTCACCGCAGCCGAGCTCGCCCATTCTCTGGCGTTAGCAAAGGATTCTTCTCCAGGTCCCGATGACGTACACCGACAGATGCTGCTACATCTTCCATCTGAGGCGCTATGTTTCCTTTTAAACATCTATAGCCGCATTTGGCATGAGCGGGTTTTCCCTTCCTCCTGGCGAGAGGGTATTGTCATCCCCATCCCTCGACCCGGAAAGGACCGCACGCTACCATCTAGCTACCGCCCCATTTGCCTAACGAGTGTCATCTGTAAGACGTTGGAGCGAATGATAAACGCTCGGTTGAATTGGTGGCTAGAAAAACATAACCATCTGTCCAACTTGCAATGCGGTTTTCGTCGCCATCGCTCAAGTGTCGATAATCTAACACGCCTTGAGGGGTATATTTCCGAAGCGTTTCTACTGAAACAGCACGCCGTGGGCGTGTTCCTCGACCTGGAGAAGGCTTATGACACCACCTGGCAGTACGGCATACTCCGTAACCTACATGGTTACGGTATGCGTGGTCATCTACCCGAATTCCTATGCAACTTTTTAAAACTTCACCGTTTTCGGGTTCGCATAGGAAACACGATATCACGGGAGCGGATACAGGAGTACGGCGTACCTCAAGGGTCAATTTTGAGCATCACCCTTTTTGCCGTAGCGATTAACGGCATCACTAGTGCCGTTCGAAGTGGAATTCCATCATCCCTCTAGTTGACGACTTCGCAGTTTATTATAGGTCTGCCAACATAGATCACATTGAGCGCCAACTGCAGCTGACCATTACCCAGCTAGCAGCTTGGGCGCTTCAAACCGGCTTCCGTTTTTCAGCTGCGAAGACGCAGTGTATCCACTTTCACCGCCTACGAGGTATTCACCCGCCTCCTGATCTTCATTTGAACGGCACACCCCTGCCATTTGTCTCGCACCTGAAGTTCTTGGGCCTCTACTTGGACCGACAACTCAGTTGGGAGCACCACATTCGTCACCTTCGAGCCTCTTGCGATCGTTCTCTTCGGGTGCTGAAGGTATTATCTGGAGCATCTTGGGGGGGGGGCGATCGTACGGTAATGTTGAGGCTGTACCGCTCTCTGGTTCGGTCCAAGCTGGACTATGGCAGTTTTATTTATGGCGCAGCGACTGCCTCTAAACTTCGCCTTTTAGACACCGTGCATAATACTGGCATCCGCCTTGCCACAGGAGCTTTCCGCACCAGTCGAGTCGACTGCCTGTATGCAGACTCAGGCGAACCTCCACTCCATATTCGTCGCTCGCTGTTACTCTGCTCATACGTCTCGAAGTTGGCAAGTTATCCCAATCATCCTTGTTTTAAACCAGTTCTGTGTCCAGATTTAGTCCACCGTTATATGCGCCCTGGTTCTCGGACACGCCCCGTGGGAATAAGATTTCGGGATCTCCTACATTCCCATGGCCTCCGAATGCCTCGCGTGGAGAGGTCGTCCATCTGCCCTTATCCTGCATGGCAGCTCAATCGTGCGCGATTCGATCTAACACTTTCAAGCAACACTAGACTCGCTACCCCACATTCGGTGTTCCAACAACTTTTTGCCGAACTATTGGGCCGTTACCCTAACTATGTTCCGGTCTTTACAGACGGTTCTCAGTTAGGTAGCACTACGGGTTGCGCGTTCTTCATTAACGGTGAGGCTCTTAAATTTCGACTTCTGGACTCCACTTCGGTCTTCTCAGCAGAGCTGTATGCCATCTACTATTTGCTCCTTTTTATTTGCAAGTTAGCCCCTGGCTCTTTTATTGTTTGCACCGACTCTCTAAGTGCTCTTCAGGCCTTGCAACAGCACACTGCCGCCCACTCCCTTGTTTTAAAAATACAGGCCCAGATCTCGCAAATGCTCGGTCGAGGATACCATTTTGTTTTTACTTGGACCCCAGGCCATGTGGGCATTTCCGGGAACGAGGAGGTGGACGCGGCTGCTAAGCCTGGTTGCCGTTTGCCCCGGAGTTTAACAACTACGGTGCCATTCCAGGATGTGCAACGTTTTTTCCGTCGCCGGCTCCTATCTGCTTGGCAGCAATCCTGGACAGCTTTAGAAGGCACACAACTCCGGGCAATAAAGGAAAGCGTACAACCCTGGCTAACTTCCTGCAGGGATAACCGGCGAGCCGAAGTGATACTCACCCGGCTGAGAATTGGGCACACACGAGCAACTCATGGCCATCTGCTAAGAGGGGAACCGGCCCCTGTGTGTGCCTCGTGTTCAGTACGCCTCACGGTGCGGCACGTTCTGCTTGACTGCCCGCAGTACGCCCGCGTTCGCCAGTCTTTGGGCTTGGGGACTAACTTGCACGGTGTTTTAGGTAACGACCCAGTGGCCGTGGACAAGGCACTGCGGTTTGTTTATGAAATAGATTTTAATAAACAAGTCTGACTTGTGTTTTTATATTTATTGCTTTTAGAGATTTTAAATTATTAGTCTTTACATCGTTTTTAATGTCTTTTTAACATTTGTGTGTTTTTATGGTATTTTACCTTTTTAACTAAATTTTTATAGTTATTAGGTTTTAGTGTTGACTTGGGGCCCAAATGACCTTGTTGTCGACGGGCCCTTTAACGCCACACACTCACTCACTCACGATTGGCGAGTTGTTTGATGTGTTAATACGCGGGCGGATGGACACAGTGGTCGAATGTCTGGACATATTAACTCCGCTGCACTTCCCATATCTAAAGAGAATGGCTTAACAAGAACAGAGTGATTGAACACTTATTTATGATCGGCCTGTAGCCGTGTTGTCGAACGAGAGTTTCAGTAGCAAGAAAAAGCTCAGTAAAGTGAATGTAAATGTCTTAATGTTTTCCTGTTTGATATGTGCATTAATATTCTGTCTGCTAGACGATGGCTCATAACAAGTTCTGATGCTATTATTATATGCTGGATTCATCCAGTGATTGCATAGCCTTGATCTGAAGCAACTATAAGCATAAGACAGAATTGATTTCACCTTCACTACATTGTGATACTAAGATAGCAAACGAGGTATTCCACTCCACATAAAAATTATATGTAGAACCTTCCTAGATTCCAGAAAAAAAGAAAACGTTTTAGATTTATTTGTGTGTGTGTGTGTGTGTGTGTGTGTGTGTGTGTGTGTGTGTGTGTGTGTGTGTGTGTGTGTGTGTGTGTGTGTGGTGTGTGTGCAGAGGATAAGTAAAAACGAAATGTTAAATAAATACCAAATTTGAAACATAAGCATTCTATTTAAAACGCCACCTGAGTGACTAGTAAAATGAGTATATTGAATTTTTGAGAAAGGTCCAGGAACACTTCTTTATTCTTAATAAATGCTGTATACATTTGCGTAATTGTTAAAATATGACAAATATTAACTGCATAAAAAATGTAGTTTGTATCAAATAATAGTAAACAACAATGTACATATGTATTTGTTTCATAAAGCATTTGCGAAATATTTATTGTTCTTGGTTTGAATTTTCTAACACTTTATTTTCTAAAGTGTTAAAAACTGCTATTTATTTTCTTCTGATGTGATACAAAGGTATGGAATTTGGACAGCGACACATATTTTAAAGATTTGACGATTATTTCAGCCTCCTTCATTCTTGTTGCATCTTTATTGAAATAAGTAAGAATACCATTTCCACAAAGTTTTATCTCGACTAAGACAAAGTAGAATTAGAAAGTGGAGAAAGTAACTAAGTTCCGTTCAATAAGACACTGTCCAATTTTACACGAAAAATGTATTCTCTTATCTTAAATTATAGTTCATTTGAAAGTAATTGGCGGCACATTTCTAAAATACCTTCTGCTATTTTGTTTCCAAGTTTTTTATATATCTAGTTCGTTTGATTACTATGGTAAAAAACCAAGATAACTTTTTTTTCCGTGAACATCTCATCTTATTTCTCGACATAGTTCCTAGCCAAATTTTCAAGTTTAGGAACAGCAGAAGTCACTTGGGGCTGATTCTGGGTTCTACCCTTTTCCAAGTAGTGTATGAGGATTATTCCTTAAGAATCCCCCCCCCCCAATAGCTATCACCTTACCAGTTAAGAAAATGCTCCTTGCCTTCTTTAGTGCACTTTCACCATCTTTGTCCACTGTTTTAACTGTTGTTTTGACTCTGGTGTGTACTGATGGATGCAAGTTTCATCCACGGTCACAAATCTACGCAGAAAGTCTTGCGGACGCAATTAAACATCACCAGACACTCGGTAGAAATGTTCTTCCGGATGCGCTTTTGATCGACTGTGAGCAATCGCGGTACCCATCTTGCACACAGCATTTTGATTGCCAATTTGGCAGGATATTGTGCATTTGCACGGTTGAGATGCCTACGGCCTCAGCAATCTCACGAATTTTGATTCGACAGTCTTGCATAATCAGATCGTGGAATTTTTCAATGGTGTCCTGTGTGGTGGCCTCAATTGGCGACCAGAACGCGATTCATCTTCGGTGCTTCTACGACCACGTTTAAATTCATTGATCCAAAAGTAAACGTTCTTCAATATTGGTGCGGAGTCCATGTGAACTTCATCCAATTCAGTTTTGACTTTTGCGGCAATCCAGCCCTTCAAATGAACATATTTAATAACAGCACGAAACTCTCCCCCCCCCCCCCATTTTTCAATCGCAGCTATCACACTGATGAGTTCAGATGGCTGGCAACAATGAACTGTATATTTTAGCACATTCAAATTTTCTATACAATCTTTTGAATAATCAAGCTTACCGCCCACAAAGTTGCTACAAAAATGTCCATCCGGTCATGGAAATTTACCAGACTTATCAAATGACCCTCGTAGTGCTCTTTAAAATGTCAAGTGACTTTCTTATGTAGAGCGGTCGATAAAGTACTCCCGCTTACTTAAGCAAAGAAAGTGTCAACACTTCAAAATGACTGTTAGATATGTTTCGAAGTTCCACATATAAAACAAATTGTGTGTATGTGTGTGAATATTACTATTCGAAAATGAAGTGTAAAAATATCTTTAACTTTGTATTTAAGTCCAGCACCTTTCAATAATCAAAGATTTTGGTAAAAATAAATAATATGCTTGATTAATACAATGTATATTTTGATATTTTTATAAATAGTCTGCAAAATGTTATTTATTCTGACTGCATTTTTTTTAATTTTCTTTAATTGCGAGAACTTAACTTATGAGTGAAACTTTAGAGCAGATTAAAATACGCAGTTTCTGATTTTTTTGAAGGCATTAGACGTTTTCATAATCTTTCATGTTGTATTTTTCATCTATGAGGGTGTTATCAAATGGGACGTTTTTAAGTTTGTAATTATAATGTTTTCTTTTTTATTACAAAAGTTGATTACTGAGAAATTTGAATTTTTTCCTTTGTGTTTGATAGTTAAATGTAGTTAGCTACTTTTGCTGGATGTATCTAATAGTTATTTTGTTTCTGTGAGCTTGTGCAAACATTCTGTAGTGTTATAGTTCTTGGATGGATAAGATGTTATATCCTATTTGCACGAGTTCATGAGAATCAAAAGAATGACTACCCAACTCGTATTAAAATTTCTTTCTAACGAGACCTACATTTTGTTTCTATATATCTCTTATTATTTTTCAATTGTATACAGTTCGATGAAAACAAAAAGTGGTTTGTTTTGGGTGGAAAGAATTTCCTCAAAATCTTCACGAATTATCCTTAAAAGACTTGACTAGTTACGATATTCATAGCTATCTGCTGATCTTTATCCATTATAGCTTCATGTAATCCTTACATCGACCGTCTCTGAATAACACCAACTACCCTTAGTGAGTTGTCTAGGACAAGAAACTTTTTCAAGAGAACGCTGGAGTTTCACATTTGTTCAGAATATTTTTGGAATATATAAATTAAGTAGTCCAAAAGCCATGAACATAATGTGGAAAGACAATATGAGTCATATCTACTGTGAAACATTGACTGCCAGGGCGCCCGGGTAGCGTGTCTGCCTCACGTTCAAGAGGTCCTGAGTTCGAATGTCGGTCAGGGTGAGTTACCTGGATAAGGTTGCTCCAAGGTTTTCTCTTATCCTGAAAAGATGAATGTCGATTAACTCTAAGCTCTATAGACCCTGAGCTCATTTGAGCATCATTTAACCCATCCCATTCACCGTCCGATATGACTTAACGTTGGAGGACGTAAATTACAACAACAACAAAAAGGAAAATAAAACTGCCAGGGCGGTCCTACCTAACAATTCCAAGAGATGTTTTACCTACGCTATTGGATGTAGTGCCACTACCGATTCGGCATGTAATGTGGCTGCAACACAATGGAGCTTCAGCTCACTTTGATGCAAATATGTGGAATCGCCTGAACATTAAACATTTAAAATCGATGGTTTATAGAGGAGACCAGTTCCATGGCCTCCACGCTCACCAGATCTTACACCCCCTCTATTATATTCTGTGGAGCACAATGAAGAATATTGGTACAATTTTCCTGTAACGTATGAGGAGGACCACATTACAGAAATGCATGAAACGATAGAAACCCTTACTCCCACACCGCGCAGTTGGCTCATCTCCGTCAGTCTCAACATCCTCGATGTGTTTGCATCTAGAAGCTAGACGATTTTGTAATGCTGCTCTTGTTGAGGTTATTCCCAAAATGTGGAACGGACTCTGATCATACCCAAACCATTTTCAAACGTCGACGCTCTACAGCGCCCAAACCGCAATTTTCCTGGATACGAGTTCTTTCTTCAAAAATGACCCGTTTGCCGTTGTTCGTGTTGTTTTGATACACCCGGTACTCTATAATATTCATACAAAAAGCGACTATTCTGTCTAGGTTACGTTTTCACCACGACAAATTTCTGGGTAGAAGTAATCTTAGATTAAGCAACATAGATTTGCTTACTCAACCTAAAGAAAAACAACAATCCGCTTACTTGAATTGTTACTAATGAACCCATTTCGGAAAAAGAAGAACAAAATACTTTATACAAGCTGCATGATAGTTCAGCCTGCAGATACTTAAAGATTAACAACAAAGATTAGAAAGTGGTTAATTATGTTTATTTCAATGGTTCTGCACATTTTGTGTGGAACGGTTTTGTCTATCTTTTATGTTTATACAAAGTTTATACATAATAAAAAGCATCGCAAATTATTCATTTAAAAATTAAATATACTGGTACACTTTATTAATAATGTACATATCTTAAACTTGTATTTTAATCGCAGTCAATCCATTTTTAGAAAACTAAAAATACAGAAAAGGTGTCCATGTTAGGGGTTCATTAATGTGGAGGGATACATTTGAAAATCTTCGTGTTGTATCCTTGGAAGATTCTATACCACATTTGGGGTTCATCCGACTTCTTGTGATGTGCACATATGCGGCACGGACGCACACACATTCTAAACAAAATGCACTTTGAAGTTAAGAAGATATAATTTGTGTTTCTGGAGACATTTCAACGTTGAAGTTTTAGGTGCAACACTTCCTCTACCAATCGCTGCGGCAAAGAAGATGAACATGTAGTTAGATTAGTCCGCTAGGCTGTATTATTTATTTTGTAAATTTATTTAAAAATATAGGTTGTATGCAAATATGGATCCCGAATTTCATTGCTTTAATAGTGCAAGTGACATTTTATTTTGAACCTCGAGTTTTACTTATATCTCTTGAGAATATTTCTCCGTAAGGTACAACTGCAACTGTACACGCTAACTTTAGTCGGTGTAGATTCTACAGAATAACACAATTCAGTCTGTTGACACCGAGGTCGTAAGCTGGACGTTTAGTCTGTAAGCCAACGTCTTGCCATGTGACACATCTGAATCATTGAGGTAGAATTTAAAACTTGTTTAGGGGAAAATTTTGAGGACCAATAAAGATAAAATCTATTTCTCACAAAAATGATTTAGTATATTTTGAACAACACAAAATGCCTTAATATTATTTATGTAAACTCTGGAGCTCATTCATGTGTTATGAATGGTGCTGGCATATAATGCGAAGTATCATTTCGTGAATATTTCACCAGGCATTTGGTCTGATCCATGCCCCGTAGAATTAGGGCAGTAACACATACAGAGGGTTTCCACACCCGATACAAGGTTAATTTCCATTTTTATTTGATTTTACATTTAGGAATAAAATATTATTTTCAGTTAGTTTAAAAACAGAGTAGAGTGTTGCACATTTTATGCGTTAGCATAAATCCCATAAAATCAAGTAAACCTTAGCAAATATGAATCAATTATGATACTCATTTTTCTCACACTGTAATGTGTGCAAAAAGGGAAGGATTCCCTATGTGAATATGATGAAATATATGAAACAACACACAATGTGTGAACATTATTATTATCATTATTATTATTATTATTATTATTATTATTATTATTATTATTATTATTATTATTATTATTATTATTATTATTATTATTATTATTATTATTATTATTATTATTATTATTATTATTATTATTATTATTATTATTATTATTATTATTATTATTATTATTATTATTATTATTATTATTATTATTATTATTATTATTATTATTATTATTATTATTATTATTATTATTATTATTATTATTATTATTATTATTATTATTATTATTATTATTATTATTATTATTATTATTATTATTATTATTATTATTATTATTATTATTATTATTATTATTATTATTATTATTATTATTATTATTATTATTATTATTATTATTATTATTATTATTATTATTATTATTATTATTATTATTATTATTATTATTAATGAGAGGATTCAGTAGGACGAAGCTAAAGAGACGTATTCCGTGACACTTGTAAACCGGCCGTGGAAACGATGTGAACTTAGAAAAACATACGCTTCCAGAGTCTGCTCACTTTTCCTTTTTTTTCGTTTCTTTCTTTCTTGTTTTCTTTTTTCTTTTTTTTTTTTTTTGTGAAAGGGTGTATGTAAGCAGGAAAAATACATCATGGGTTGAAGGAAATGTCTGAATAGACAAAATGCCTATTTAGGCTAAATGCTCCGGAGGCAGATTCTATTAGACGAAATGTTGGGTAAGGACTACCCAAGTGTGATTTGTAGTGCTGCACAAATGGCAGCTTCAGCGGTGTTGTTTGGTGATAGATCAGTACTGGCAACAGGGTCACACACAACTGTAGATTTTTACACGCGCGTGTGTGTTTTCCCTTTCGCTTATTTTAATAACACAATTCCCTTACCATTATTTCCCTTTATTCCATTTTATAGTCTTTCAGGGTGTTATCAGACTCAGTATGCATGAGAAGACAGACAAATGGCGCGGATGTTTGCGCATTCTAAATGTCGTCTCGACGCTGGACGGATTGTGAGGGATGACGCTTGTTGATACCGGCAGCGCAGCGAGTCCTGGTGACGGGATGAGCTCTCAGTACTCGTTAGGTACTTCTGTGCGTCTCTGTAGTCTGTCTGCTTGTTCCCTCATTTCATCCCTTCCTCCTGGAGGCTGTTAGCCGCAATGGATCATACGCGATGTGTTCCCTTGAGTTGTCTTTGTTCTAATGTTTCCACTTTCCAGAATAGTGCCATACACAAGACGTGTAAAAATTGTGTTAGAAAACACTTTGGCTCATTATTATTGTACTCATATAACTTCCTATACTAACTCTTGAACAACTATTCTTATAAGCGCTTCTATCTACGTCATGATAATCGAGATAAACAATCGCAAAAGCTGCTTTACTCCTTATTTCCTGGTAGAATAAACGGGATTAGTGGAATACGGTAGAGTTTAAGCGACAGAACGTTTAAAAGTGGATCGCTATGTAATGGCTTTGAAATTCTATTCTGTTTACATGGCCAAGAGAGAGAGAGAGAGAGAGAGGGGAAGAAACATGTCTGTCCCTTTGAAGAAGGTATAAGTGTTTTAGAATACCCCCCCCCAAAAAAAGTGTATAAGAAATGGTTAACCACTTCAAATTATTGGACCTAAATTGTGTGCTGTAACGAGATATAAATTTTCTCTATAATAAGGTTTCGTTTTTTTTTTTTTTTTTTTTCTTTTAAGGTTTACTATTTATGCAAAAGACATTCAGAAGGAAGTGTACTTCAGATGGTATTCCCAGAAAATTGAAAATGTACATTTCGTTCGTGACTAAAGTATTTAAACATACAGTACGTTAGAGCTTTGTTTTTATTTAGAAAATTGAAGATTTCGAAAATGTTACATGTAAAGGGTAGTTTGAGATAGGAGGTTTCTTAACTACCTTCGTATCACACACGCAAAGATGGACTTTTTCTTTTAAAAATGTTTTGTTTGGGTTTAGGAGTGTCAGAATATGTTTCTCCATTGAAATTTGAATTGGTGGTGTAAATGCGTAATAGAGAAAGAAAAAGATGAATGATGAATAAATACCAGAGGATGATCTCTCAGCTGGCTGTAAGAGAAATGGGAATACCAAGATTTTTAGATCACCCGGTAACTTTTAATGGCTTTACGGAGTTTGACTGGCAGGTTAACCATGTTAAGTTCTTAGGCGATACAGAGGAGGGGGCCTTCTGTGTTCTATTCTTTCCCAGTGCACAGGTGCCTAGGGAAGAATCGCTGGAGCGTAAAGGTAAAGAGGAAGTTAGCAGGTACTAGCCGATGTCCCTCCTCCCTCGCGTATGCAGGTATATTTCAAGGACAGTGTTTTGTTTAGCTCTGTTCCGACCGTCTACAACAAAGAACTGACAGAAATAGGGTTGGAAAGAAGTCCTTACAAAGCTATAATTTTTAATGTTCCGCTGGCGTTGATAAATAGCATGTCAACGCAAATAAGAAACCAACTGGTCAGATTTTGTTTCCTTGTAGGGTATGCTGAACAGGTGAGTCGTGTTACAGAGAAACTTCACGACGTGCTCTTTTTCATAAATTAAGTAATCATTCGCTTCATTTTCTACTGTATGTAGATCTAAAATTGGAAGAGAAAAAGCATCTATCTACAGGATTTGTTATATCTACAGGACATTACCCGGGGTTGCCCCTTCATAGACGAAGAAAAGGGGACCATTGTGACCCCTCAAAACAAAAACGAAATCAAAAGAAAGCATGGCATTACAACATTTATAGGGACGCAAAACAACCTGAAATTGAGCTGTAATTTTAAAGTATTTACTCTCTTGTTAACAGTAGATATAATTCATTACATAACTAAAGTTTTACTTTTGTAGTGTTATGTATAATTTCTCTATCGCCTAGTTTAGAAGCCGGTAGAGAAATATGAAGATATGACATTTTATAACACAAAAACATGACATATAGATTTCACCAAAAATACACGTTTTAAGGTTCACCGAAACACCTCAAACTCATTTAGAAAAAAGACCATTTACGCATGTATGTCTGCGAACAGGGTAGGTAAAAAAAACTACAGGTTGGATAAATATCGAATTGTACTTTGATTAGACATCACTTAAGTATGCCAGGGGAAGAAGGTTTTAAGAAAGTCCACTCTTCCCAAATTACGCCCATGGCAATTCTTTTTAATATATTTTTCGTGGTCTCAAAATGGCACTAACACTTTGGCTTATGCATTTGAAATTGGCTTTTCTATAGTCTGTGAATTCCTCTTCATATTGACTGATTTTAATATAACTTTGTGTAATTGTAAATCATACGAAACATAAACTTATTGCAGAAAAACGAAAAAAAAAAAAAAAAATACAATTCTTTATTTTTCCTTCCATATCAATAGATTGTTACATCATAATTAAATTATATGCTGTTTCAGAAAGCTATACGTAACAAAGAATATTCTATATAATTTGAAAACATTACTAAATGAACAAATATCGTGAATAATGTGATACGGTGGAAAACACATTTTTATCATTACTGTAACGGATATGCGAATATGTCACGTGTAGAAATAGTGGCAGGAATGTTCAAATTAGTTTTCGCTAGAAGGTTTGTTTTCCTGATTACTTTCCTCTTAATGGAGGACATATCCCCTCAGGATTTGCAAATCAGCGTTTGGAGTCAGTTGGCTGCTGAGGAGCAGATGGATTCTGGATCACAGAGAATAATCCTAATCCCGGATGAGTGATCAACCCAAAGCTCGGTAGAGACTGAGAAAGTAGAAGATATGAAATGGGTGAAAGGGAATCGAGCAGCTTGTGGAATGAATGGCGAGACACCAAATAACCCGCCCACATCGACCCTTGGCGAGAGACGAGCTTAGACCATTCGGCCAGGGCGCCGTGTCAGAAAGGATTAAATTATAATAAACATAGATTACAAACGAAATATATTAATTTTTTAGTTGCAAGTCTGCTAACAATTTTGTAGAATATTAATATATTGCTACATTTTTTTTCTTCAAAGAAGTTTAAAAGACGAACATCATTTCGCCCGTGAGCCTACCAATTTATTCCTGAAGCGCATCTTTTATTTTTTTCTTCTTCAAGTTTGCATTTTAATATGGTAGATTATATAAGACGTCGAATTAATATAATGTACGAGATGATACTCACTACGGATTCCATGGACCTTAAAGTTATCCGACATTTGTGTTCTTAAGATAAGGGAAAATATCATACAAAAGCCTTATATGTATTACACACGCACATGTTGACAACGTTATGGAACACTCGATCTAACAAAAATAAATTTTTCGGAAGTAGCTAATGTTACAAAATGCTTCTATTAAGATAAAAGTAGCGGTAGTAATATAAGTGGAAAGCACTCGAGCGAATGCAGTATTGGCATATGCTAATTCACTATAGTAAAATAATTTTATCAATTCATTCTACAATAGCTTAACTTGGTTTCATTTGCATACAAACAAAAATATATTCAATTCAGTTTTATTAATCTTAAGTCGAATCGTAGGATAAATAATTTCACTATAACTTTAAGGCTTTACAATTAAAATGTAATGTTTTATTTTAAACGATGCATATAGTTAAGTAGGTATAGAAGATACGGCTACCACCTCCAATGAGGAAAGGATGTAGTGAAGGAACCAAAGAGGCTACAGACCGCAGGCACAGAGACGCGCGGAAGGCACCGACAGTTCACACTGTATACCTTGCTCTGTCTTTCTAAAACCCATCCTTTACTTCCTGAAACAGGCCACAGTTGTATTTATTTAACTTGTCAGATATGTCGGTCTTCTTTATATATCTATGATAAGCATCGTTTTCACTTGATTTATTGATATTTATCAATAATTTCTGTTCCTTTTGGGTTTCATGGTTGTCATGAAATGCCATTAGGTCTGTTTTATTATATGCTACTTATAGATTATACCTAAGTCGAATATTGCCTTTAGTAGTCTGTCTTCCTTTGACGTTTGTTGCGGACTGCGGCGTGGCTGAATGGTTAGACCGCTCGACTCTCACCAAGGCGGCCTGGGTTCGATCCCAGGCGACCGCATGTGACAACACGGCGTAGACGCGGGTTTTCTCGGAGATGTGCGGTTTTCTTCGCCATCTCATTCCACCGTGCTCCATCTTCATCTCATGTATCATCAGTGTCACCGCCTGCGGGGCCGCATGCAGTAGAAGCGGGCGATAAACACACACATTATATTTAAGGTTTGTTCTTTCAATTACAGACAGATACAGGATGAAGGTCACGTCTTTGTTCAAGACCATTTTTTCTAACTAAAGCAGTCTTTTGTAATTAAGAAAATACATTATCTGTTAAATGGATATCGTAGGTTATAAATAGAAATTGAAATCCGGTGTTTTAATAGATGTTAGTTCATTCCCTACTTTGAAAGCAACTCCTCTGTTAGGTTTATCTAGCGCAATTGATAATTTAAATGTTGTAATAAATGTGGTCTTGTGGGTGTAAGACATCAAATTAACTGTTAAGCGGATATATTAATTTATTAATAGAGATCACAAACCACAAATTTGGTCGGAGTGGGTGTTAATCGTTCATCTATCTTATGATGCTTTTATTAAGACGCAATGAGTTTTCAGATTTAATAGCGCTGGTAATTCAGTGTTTGACTTACATTTACTACACGCATGGATAAATTATAAAATGTAATAGGCATACTGATAGTTAAATGTTTCAAACTAAAGCAGTCTTTTGTAGGTCAGATGGTGATTACCAAGAGGAACCTTAAGCAGAAATTTGGCTCCTGAGTGGGTTGTTGAAAGGAATGCTTCTGTAGAGAAATCAATGGAACAGACAAAAGGATGCCCTAGTGTGAAATAATTGTTGTAGAACGAATAGCGGCGACGACTCGGTGGCTGGCCGACTGCGGCTCAGTTATAGCGTCGCAAAACTGTTATTGATCGGTGTTGTTAGGGCGCCCTAGCTCTAGACGCCGTCTATATGTCTCCAGTATCGATTGTAAGGACGCCGCATAATCGAGCATCGACTTCCGAAGAGTTGTGTTGCCGTTAAAAAGTAAACGCATCATTGTAGTACCGCTGTGGTAATCTTCTACCTGACCGTCCTCCTACCAAATCCTGGAACACGTACCATGACGTAATGCTTGTCTGTGACTGTGACCGCCGCAAGAGCGCACTACCTGTTCGCCATATTGCATTCTTGTCCAGCGACAGCGAGTGACGGTCGGAACGGGAGTTAGTTGTCACGTCTGGCGGTGTAAGCTAATTTGCAGATTGAGGTAGGAAGGAGACATTACAAGAAAGATGGGTAACAAGAGAGAGACAAATGCACATCGGCCAAAGGATGGGGCAACAGACGCTGAAAAGTGAAATAACCTCCGTTTGGTGCGTACATGTGCTATGTGTGTCAGGAGGACATTACTTTGACAGGAAGCCTAACAAAGGATCAGCTGGACGTATCAACATTACATGTGAAAGAAGTGAATACTCTCAGGTCAATGATCGATTAACAGATGAGTAGCGCTTTGCTAACTCCGCTTTTTAGAAATCCGGTTTGATAAATAATAATCGAGTGCTAAGTGAGTGCAGTGTATACAGTGTGAGAAAGAAACTTGGTGCAAATGGTGAGAGGGATGTTGAATTGTAAACCTTAAGGGCACAGAATGCACACTCCTGTGGGAACGATGGAGTGCCCGCAGCCTCCTACAGCTTCAGATGGAACTTTGTCCACTAGCAGAGACGATGTTGACAATTTCACTAACAGGTAGGCGACATTCAATGTAAACAGATTTTGACAGGAGGTGAATGTTTACTGTATCAATTTATACGAAGACTGAGTTAGCAAAACTATGGTTCTCTGTTGGTATTCTTGGAGTACAGGGAAAATAGGGGCAATTTTAGACCTGAGTTTACGAGGTTATTATAAATAATCTGTTTGCAATATGTTGCACTTAGTTTCAGACCATAAATGGGCACACAACGGCCACTACCTGTTCAGCAAGGAATGCAATAATAGGTCATAAGGCTCGAACACAACATCCTTCAATATAACCATATGCTTACTCGTATTTAATATTACATTTAATTAATACGAGTGTTTTACTTTAGAATTTCGCTGTTTCACTGCCTTTTCACGATTGATACACGCATACAACTAGAACTACATAGAAAATAAACTTATACCTATGAGACGCACGTGTGCGCGCGTGTTTGTTTGTGTGTGTGTGTGTGTGTGTGTGTGTGTGTGTGTGTGTGTGTGTGTGTGTGTGTGTGTGTGTGTCGTATGTATTGAGAGAGAGCAACGAGAATTTCTTTGATATAAGGCTTCTTGGCTGGATTAACGTACATAATTCATGCGTTTCTACAATATTTTTGTCACAGTTACAAATTTGTCAAAATTTTTTTAATTTTTAATTTTATTATGTTTATAGCTGTATTTGTATGCTGCTTAATTAGATTTTAATATCAGCAACTTTAAAGTCACAAGTTATTAAATTGATCATGGGCATTTAGATAAAGCACCGAGTTGAATTTTGAATTCCATTTCTCCCAATTTTTTTTAGATGTTTTTGCTATTCAAAATGCTTCCTGGACCACAATTAAAGCTTGAGGTTTTCAAGAGAGCTTTAGAAATTGTTTAATTAAAATTTGATACGCGCGCGCGCTTGATTTATCTTCTATCACTTTCGTTAACAAGTTGAAAATTTTAAACATGTATATAAAACACCATTTTAGGAATGTTTATACAGAAGTGCGTTTATGTTTACACACTAAGTTCAGCCCGCCTCGGTAGCGTGGTGGTAGCATGTCTGCCTCACGCTCAAGAGGTCCCTAGTTCGAATCTCGGTCAGGGTGAGTTACCTGGATAAGGTTTTTCCGGGGTTTTCCCTCATCCTGAAAGACGAATGTCGGGTAACTCTAAGCTCTATGGACCGCGGGCTCATTTGAGCATCATTTCACCCATTCCGTTCATCGTCCAATATGACGATGACGTGATGGAGGACGTTTCAAAATAAACTTGGAAAGCGATACGGTAAAGCGTAAGAGAATTTCATATCTACGTATCGAAAATCGTTAATTATGAATAAAATAAACCACTGTCTTGCTCCTTATATCTTTTTGCGCATTATATGGTTTATATTCTAGTATGTGGTAAAAAGTCGAAGTAATCAAGAAAAGTAATGGATTATTGGATTTTCATAGATACTTTGCCTCGGATATTATTATTATTATTATTATTATTATTATTATTATTATTATTATTATTATTATTATTATTATTATTATTATTATTATTATTATTATTATTATTATTATTATTATTATTATTATTATTATTATTATTATTATTATTATTATTATTATTATTATTATTATTATTATTATTATTATTATTATTATTATTATTATTATTATTATTATTATTATTATTATTATTATTATTATTATTATTATTATTATTATTATTATTATTATTATTATTATTATTATTATTATTATTATTATTATTATTATTATTATTATTATTATTATTATTATTATTATTATTATTATTATTATTATTATTATTATTATTATTATTATTATTATTATTATTATTATTATTATTATTATTATTATTATTATTATTATTATTATTATTATTATTATTATTATTATTATTATTATTATTATTATTATTATTATTATTATTATTATTATTATTATTATTATTATTATTATTATTATTATTATTATTATTATTATTATTATTATTATTATTATTATTATTATTATTATTATTATTATTATTATTATTATTATTATTATTATTATTATTATTATTATTATTATTATTATTATTATTATTATTATTATTATTATTATTATTATTATTATTATTATTATTATTATTATTATTATTATTATTATTATTATTATTATTATTATTATTATTATTATTATTATTATTATTATTATTATTATTATTATTATTATTATTATTATTATTATTATTATTATTATTATTATTATTATTATTATTATTATTATTATTATTATTATTATTATTATTATTATTATTATTATTATTATTATTATTATTATTATTATTATTATTATTATTATTATTATTATTATTATTATTATTATTATTATTATTATTATTATTATTATTATTATTATTATTATTATTATTATTATTATTATTATTATTATTATTATTATTATTATTATTATTATTATTATTATTATTATTATTATTATTATTATTATTATTATTATTATTATTATTATTATTATTATTATTATTATTATTATTATTATTATTATTATTATTATTATTATTATTATTATTATTATTATTATTATTATTATTATTATTATTATTATTATTATTATTATTGTTATTATTATTTATTAATTGTTATTTATTATTTATTATTATTAATATTTATTATTATTAATATTTATTATTATTATTATTATTTATTATTATTATTATTATTATTATTATTATTATTATTATTATTATTATTATTATTATTATTATTATTATTATTATTATTATTATTACTATTACTATTATTATTATTATTATTATTATTATTATTATTATTATTATTATTATTATTATTATTATTATTATTATTATTATTATTATTATTATTATTATTATTATTAATCGTGCCTAATTGACTCATTATAGCACGAGTGCCAATATTAGCAATGTCACATTTCTTATAGCATGAATAATATCGGTATTACAAGTTATTGCGGCTTATACAGAGATGTAATTATTTTGTTATACTCTTTCCTCGGACCAAAGGAGATAAAAATAAAACATCTGCACATTGTTAAATAGAGAATAATTAAGTTATGAGCTTAGAATTGTGTCATATGCTGTGCGACATCACAGTCCGTAACATTTGCTCACTTCTTTCCTGCATGTGACTGGGCCACCTTCCACCGCTCCAGTACAATAAGTAGTTAACAAATGAAATTAGGGAGAAAAGCTAACCTCTCATATGTGAAGACATTCTCGCTTATGTTAGCTATGGATGCGAAATTATTTCATTATTTATTTCGTACAATTTATGACAACATGACTTGCATAAAATATGTCCAAGTTATGGATAGTCATAAAAGGCATTGCTGAAAATTGTTTTAGGAACTGACAGATTCACTGGTGTCATAATAATGAAATTTATCTACTTGTATCAATTGTTATAAAATACCCCAAAAACATTGGCACATAATCCGCACTAATAAAAAAATAGATCTTTGATGTTTAACAACTGAACCTTTAGAAAGGAACTTTGAATTTTCATATTCTGACACTTTTCCAAAATTATTTTGTGAACACCACAAAAGTGGTATAGTTAAAAATTGGTGCAATTTCAGAACAAAAGTATGAAACGTATAAAATTAAGGATCTTGAAAAATGCGGAACACGTAAACTATTTTTTTCTGCAGTTTAATACAGATTTCTCTCCGTGAATTTTTGAAGTGGATGCAAATACATTCTGCTTACATTGTGTATAATATCACCAGAAAATCATTGTTTTCAGGGAAACTATTTTATAAAATAATGTCTGTTGTATTATTCAAACCGTATTGTTTCTAAAGGAAGATGCATTTGATGACTAATTGGTTTCGAAATTTGACGCATTTCTTTTGAACACAAATGATTGGAAGCATATTAATTTCAGTGCTTAGTGAACTTGTTCTGCAAATATGCTGCATATATCACAAGTTGTACCTTGTGAAATTTCACTTTCATTTCTACGCAATACTCAGTGAGGAAAGCATCTAGAAATCTTTGAGATTTTGCAGGAATTTTTTTGAGGTTCCCCGAACCACACAAAAAGCAGTTTTACAAAAATATTCATCTATATCTGTTTCTCTCTGAGTCTATATTTGTGAATAGCATTACTCAAAATGAAAAGTGGGTTAACCAAACTGGTAAGTGATTTCTGTTCGGGGTCTATCAAGATGCGATGCAACGCTTCTCAGGAAACCCGTCCACCCCAAACTACCTTTTACATGGGAAAATTAGTTCGTTAGTTTTTATTTTCTGAAAATCTTTCTTGGTAATATTTTGTTTTGTGTATGGAATCTGTAAAGTATTGTTTGTTGATACAGAAGCAGCGGTCATTGGAGTCGAGTTCCAGCTCAGCGAACTTCAGGAGTGAAAGTGAGAAAGTAACTGCTAACAGCAATAATGCCTGCTTAGTAATGTGTGGGAAGTAAAGAGAAACGAACACTGAACAGAGGAACTCCCATGGAGTTTGGTAAATTGGAGCGCCCTGATGAAATATAAATGGCATTCCTGCAGGCACGTTCGAATTAAGGGGATTTCCCCTCTCGTCTAGTAATATTACCAGCTCGTAACGGGAAATTTTGCAGGGTAAATCGCTAGTTGGAATACCAGAATTCAATGAAAAGCTAAAAGTGACAATTTTGTGTAGATTTCTTCTTAATAAGCATAAAATATTTCTCCCTCCTAAGAATCCTTAATTTCAACTATAACTTTTGGTGCCGTAAGTAATAAGTATAAACGTGCTAAGCGGGAAAAAGAAAGGGACAAAAGCAACTTTTACCAAAATATCTGGGATATTTTGGTGCCCAAGCCCAATGTCAGTAATGAAACTTGGAACACCGATGGGAGAATACAAAGGCTTCATATTAATTGCACTCTAGAGTACCTGTAGTGGTAGTATTAATAGGAAAGTGGGTCCTTCCCCATAGCTCTATATAAAAACTGTGGGTATACCAATCTTTGAAGCGAAACAATCCACCTTAACAAAGCACATGAATTGAAGTCAAGTAATTTACCCTTTGTACCCATCACGTTATTCTCCAATACGGACAATATTTAAGTGAAAACCACGGATATTACTTTTGACGCTTTTAGAAAATCTATTGTAATGCACTGTAATACTAACTTTGCAACCATGAAAACATAAGGAATATGAAAAGGACCCCCTCCCCCCAGAAAAAAAACTTTAGGAAAATGAACACTATATTTTACAATGGACATTTGGTATTTCTGTTATGAATACTACAGATACACTAACATGTATTTATAAGTGAATTTATTAACTAAATTTACATTTACACACATTATTAATCGGAGTAGTTTAGCTTAGGGTCCCATACAGCTTAACACCCTGGTTACAATATGTGAATTGTGACCCTATCCCCTCTTCACTTTCCGTATGGATACGTTTAATTCCTACTTTTTCTCTATCTCTACATGATGGTCCCTTTTTTATAGTCATTGTTTTCCATTTACTTTTCTGTCCTGCGCTAGTTTTTCTTATTTGCTAAATCTTATCTATCCCTTTAAATTGTTTCTATTATTTCACTGTAACTGTAACAGTATTCACTTAACCACACTTTTCAATATTTCTCACTTACACAATACTCCGTTTCTTGCGTTTCCTCTTCCTATTCCAAAGTATTTAACTTTAATAACAACTACTTTCAAACCTTCTTCCATTTAATCTATCGTTTCACCACACTTTCTCGAAAGGTCTCCTCAGCTTCTCAAAACCCCGTTGTTCTAATCTCTCTCCCCAGTCTGCAATTTGCACTTCCATATCACTTTTGCTCGTACCTTTACCTCTCACGGTGCCATTCTATTTCTTCCTTTCTGCAATTTACCCATAATAGCCATAGTTTTGCCTTACTGATATGCCCCTACATCTCAATATCTTTACCTAATTCTCATCGCTTTTCTTAAACGATTTAATCCCCACACATGTTTCACACTGCTTTTCCCAGATCCCTTGTATCCCTAAGCTTGTATCACTCTACATGTTACATGTATTGTAAGTGTAGCACAAGAAATGGAATTGTTCTGAAAATATACATAGGTATAGTAAAAAGTGTATATATATTATCCACAAATTACTTATACATAAATTTATTTATCTGGGTGATCAAATATCCAACCAAGATACATGTGCATTAAAAATCACCGAGATTATATTGAAGTATTTCCAAGCATGAACATTGAGCTACCATGCGAGTGTTACGTCGTATTCATGTCGGTTTGTTATGACTTGCCCTCCCTCCCCCTTAGTGACCATGACAACTCAAGTGCAGTAAACAAATCTGTACTTATGATATAATTTCATCTGTATCATCGGTGTCCAAATTTGGCTGTCTCGTCATTAGATTAATGCACTTAGAGTAAAAGATATGCAATATACATTGCTCTTACAATTTCAATTTTCCATCTAGACTAACTAAAACTACAATCTACAATGAGACTGATTACAATTGGTTGTACGGCAGTGTCAATGAATTTATCAAATTTAACACTTCTCAAAAAACTTTTTTTTTAAATCAGCATTTAAGATATAGCATCTAATACAGGTGTAAGCATTAACATACGTTCGAATAAAATATATAAATAATGAATTTACTGATAAGTAGTTTGTTGGTAAACCCTGAACACTTTTTAGATGATAAACGATTATTAAAATATAATAGAATTTCAGGACTTACCTTTTTATCTAGATGTATTCCGAGAGTTTCATTTTTGACCACGTATATGACACAGTGATAAGTACAACGTGCTAATGAATTGGAGGCAAAAGTTTATGAACATGTCTCCTGAATATAATTATAAATTCATGTCCTGAAAGACTAATAAATCAGAACACACGATACTGCATTATAGTTTAGTCCTAAGACATTTGTCAGGTTGTTATTGACAACACCGGTGTAAATTGGCACAGCTATTTGCTGGAATGTCCCGTCTCTCCTTTGCAGTTTCTCAAGCATCTCAATTCACTGCAGCGCAGCAAGGTAGTGTGGACAGCCCGCATAGTTGTCAAACAGCAGGCTGGCATTCGCATAATACAAAATTGTAATTTTTTAATTCATGTCCACCAACGTTAAGTCATATTGAACATGAATAAAATGGGTGAAATGGTGCTCAAATAAGCCCAGGATCCATTGAGTTTAACCCGATATTCATCTTTCGGGATAAGGGAAGAAACCTTATCCAGATAACTCAGCCCTTACCGAGATTCGAACTCGGAACCTCTTGAACGCTACATGGCGGGCATGAAATTGTGGTACAATATTATGTATTTTCATTGATTAAATTTTTATAAATCTTAATTGAGAACGGTTAGCCTCCCCAGATTAAATGCCAGCAATAGAAATTCGTTGCGTAAACCCGCCCTACTCTCTTCATGTACACACACATGCATAATATCAAAGTTGCAAACTAAATAAGCCAAATAACTGTGACATGTGTTATTATATGACACTACTCGAACTGTAAAATAAACTTATTTCGATTCCTTCTCACACAAGAGAATTCGTGACGTTCGGCAGCACGGCAGGCAAAAGTAAGGCGTGCGTTTAATCTCTTCTTACCTATTACTCCAGAATAACATTATTTTCATCTGTAAATTGTGCTTAAATATACGTAGATAAGGTAAATTTGTCTGTAGAATGCAATCCTGGATAGTAAGTGCGCACATTCTGAACACTAGTTAAAGATCACAGCCATGTGCACGAAATATAAATGCTCGTATTATTGATTGAATAAATAATTTTTATTTTCATACATCCAATCAACGGGACTGACTGTAATTTTAAATATAGAAAGACGGAGAATACTCTTATGTAAACAATTTGATTTTTTTATGAACGCGTGCAGCGTGGTTACTTACATTCTTGAACTTTCAGTGTATAATAACTCAACGACTTTCACACCCGCTCCAAAATCTAGTAACTACATTGTATAAGTAGTTGGGGCATTGTAAACTTCCGCAAAATACACATTACTACCTACTGCGTAATCTTAATCAATATTCCGTCTTTCCCCTTTCCTCTTATTCCCGCTTTCCGTTTTATTTACTTTGGTCGCTGTCAATACATAAAACGGATACCTGGAGGATATCTGCAAGAAGTGGAGTTATGTGAATTCGTGCAAAATCATAGTGGATGTCAAAAATCTGTGAGAAATGTATATATGTAAATTACTATGAATTTGGAGAAATGGGACGTGTTCTTACATTTATGTAGATTTGCGAAGTATTCTGAGCAATCTTAAAGGTTGATATGGATAAAAATGTTATTGTTGCTTACAGCTATAATATTGTCAAATGGCTAAGTATTAACGCTTGGTAAAATGTTTAACATATGTACGAGTCCATGCAGTCTATGACCTCAAGGAATAAGCTGAATTCACCAAGTGACTACTCGACCCATTTCTAAGGTGGAGACACCCAGAGGACAGCGTCCGAAACCTCCGATGGTAGAGTGATTAGCTTTCACCGTAAACTCTGAACCTTGAGGATGCTTTACATGACCCAGTCAGTGATCGACTTAAAATCGCCACTCCAGAGGCGGAATCGAACCACGAATGTTCAGTACGAGATCCTGGACGTAACCACTGAGCCATAACGATCCCCTGAAACAAGTATGACGAGTAATAATGTAATGTCAGTTATGTCTTCATGAAGAAACTGCAATCCAAAGATGAAATTCCTACTTCATTTCCTCGAGCTGCTTAGAAGAAAAACTTACTGCACAGTGATTATCTCAGCCATTTATTAACCTCCCATAAGCTTTCATTATCATGTTAGTATTTTTTAAAAATGTGCGTCCTCCAACGTTAAGTCATATCGGACGATGAATGAAATTGGTAAAATGATGCTCAAATGAACACACAGTTCCCACATTCATCTTTAAGGATAAGAAAAAACCGCGGCAAAACCTTATCCAGATAATTCACCCTGACCGAGATTCTAACTCCGGACCTCTTGAACGTGACAGCTTCCGCCTACACTACAGACACTACAGAATGCGGGTCCATGGAAGTATGGCTTAATGCCTTGTTCAGGATCAGATAAACCGTTAAATTCATTTTATAATTATATTGCTGAGATTTATTAGAAAAGAAAGTGTGGGGTTTGTCTTCTAACGCTTCGTATTTCTAATTTTTATTGTTACATTTTTAGAGGATTTGAGGAGCATGCAGATACATTCACAAAACGACGCTATGGAACAAATATCATCTTATTTAGAGAAAAGAATGTATCAAGGAAAGAACATTTTCTAGCAGAAGCGTTGAATTAATGCTTATGTGGGCTTATCACAAAAATGATTGCGTTAAAATGGTGCCTCCAAAAATAAAAGATTAGAACTTCACATATTTTTCTAAACGTCTTACTAAGGGTATAATGTCCAGCTGTTTGACTAGTGTTATACTTTTAAACAATTAACAAAGATAAAATTTATAGCTGTAGAAAGTCGCCGAATCCAATTTATTTACCTCGGGTTTTATTTACCATTTTTGCATTGTCAAATCACACATTAGGCGAAGATGCACGTAATTTTGGAGGGATATATATATATATATATATATATATATATATATATATATAACGTGGGAGTTTTTGTTGGATTTTAATTTTTTGTATCCCGTAGTGACGATTTCTTATCTTCTTTGATACGATGGGCGCTAAACAGCCATGTTCATTATTTGAGTAACTTAAATCAAACTTAACTTGAGTGAACCGTGATTCAAAAGTGCTGGTGTATACTACTATCTGCCTGCTAAATTAACTATTTATTCCGCTCAATGTTTACAGTAACTTCCTTAAACTCCTTCTCTCTGGTGTATAAAGCGCAAGAGTTTGATTCTTAGGTTTGTAGGGCAGAACGTTCTAGTAACCTACTTAATGGCAGTTGAAGTCAATGTTCAAGGCTTTCTAATGAAGAAAAAAAAAACAGTAACTGCCTTAGAAAAAAAAAGAGAGAGAATGTGCTGATTTGTTTTTTCATTTATCTGCAGTATATATTATCGCTTCATTGATGGTAAGGTGATTCTTCAAAGTGTAAAATTTCAACAAAAGTCAAAAGAAAAGTCAAGTAACTTTGCGAGATTATTCTCCCAAACCGTGCCTACACAGGTTGATGGTAAAGAGTAGGTTCAACCTATTTAGTCTTGTTAGTTTTATACGGATCTGTTTGAGAACCGTATTGATATAGCTTTTTCTTTGTGGTGTTCATAAAAGCATTTTCCATGATTTAGCAGAGTAAATACCTTAAATTGCGGGAAATGAGTTTCCATTCTACAGAGGAAACAAATGTCATAATTTATCTATGGTTTTAATGAACATCCTCATTAATGCCTCAGTATTAACGTCTTCAGATCAGTTTAAATCATATGTGGGTGACATTGTCAGATATTACATTAAAAATGTTTCTTTTAACTACAATTGTGAGCACCACAGAAGAAACGTTTGAGATTCCTGTACAGTTTTCAAAACAGTATAAAACGGATGAATAAATAAAACGCCAGAGCTGGTAAACTATATTATACTTTGTTCTTTCTGCATATTAAAAACAATAACTTTTTCATTCTGAGCTGGGAAAGAAGTATTGCATTACAAATTGGAAATATACGTTTTACTGAGTATAAATGTTTTGGGACCTCCTTTAAAAAATAAATAAATATACAAAGAAACAAACAAACAAACAGACAAATAAATAAATAAAAAGGATAAATAAAATGATAAATAAAAGGATATAGCAGGGTTTGTGTATTCATGTATGTACTTTTTATAGGTAACCATTTTCGATAAAGTGGCTCTAACGATTTTGTTTAATCGTATCTTTACTTAACCGAGTGGGATGATTCAAGGGATGGCACCCTCCATTCTGGAGATCGTGGGTTCTGTTCCCACAGTTGACCATCCTGACCCATGGCTTTTTACGGGCCTCTCCCGGGTCGCTAGGAAATGCTGTAAAGGGTAATTAAATCCCTAGAATTTGTTATCTATCCATTTCACCTCATCTCTCATTTCATTTCACATTTCATCTTGATTCGCTATTTCAAGTTGCAAATGCCGGCGGGAGTTTTTACATGCATCGCTCTCTGTAATCCCTCCTCCTTAGAATCGGGAGACACTAGAGTTCCAGGGCGTTTAGGAGATGTGTAAGCCCACAGGAAGAGCCGGTTATACGAACCGCCAACGGAGATTTCAACTCTGTAGTTGTTAGGGGCCCTGCCCTCTACCGTCGAGCTTGAGTCATCATTAAAACATATGTATAACTGAATTTTTGGAAGTAGCCTGTGAAGTCTCCTTTATTCGAAAATAACTTGGTATAAAGGATCAGCCATAAGGGATAGGTAGATAAAACTAACTGAACCCACAAAAATGCAGATGTGTTTAAATCCTGAAACTTATTTAAAATAACTTTGGTGGCATTAACCACTTACGAGGTATTCGTTACTATTGATTGAATTTTTTTCAATATTTTGTGATTCTATTCAGTTGTTTCTTATAATGTCTAGAAAAGAGCCGTTAGCATCTATGCTTTAAACATACCTACACCCATCTATCTGCTTAGGGACCTATAACGTATGTGTAATAGAACATTTCTGCGAAGATTATCGATTAAATTGAAATTAGTAGAAGTAAGCCGTTTGTAAGAATGGTATGAAGAGCGTACTTATATATAGATGGAAAGATGCTTAGGGTTTCAAAACAAAAGAGTTGTTAATTATTTAGGGAGTGACATGCAAAGTATGCGTTATATAATTCTAACTAGCGAATTGCCTACATCTTGATTAGGTCGATGGGGAAGATATTTAAACAATATATAGTTGAAAGATATAGTTGAGTTTTCAAACAAGCGAATTGCCTACATCTTGATTTAGGCGATGGGGAAGATGTTTAAACAATATATAGTTGAAAGATAGATATAGTTGAGTTTTCAAACAAGCGAATTGCCTACATCTTGATTTAGGCGATGGGGAAGATGTTTAAACAATATATAGTTGAAAGATATAGTTGAGTTTTCAAACAAGCGAATTGCCTACATCTTGATTTAGGCGATGGGGAAGATGTTTAAACAATATATAGTTGAAAGATAGATATAGTTGAGTTTTCAAACAAGCGAATTGCCTAAATCTTGATTTAGGCGATGGGGAAGATGTTTAAACAATATATAGTTGAAAGATATAGTTGAGTTTTCAAACAAGCGAATTGCCTACATCTTGATTTAGGCGATGGGGAAGATGTTTAAACAATATATAGTTGAAAGATAGATATAGTTGAGTTTTCAAACAAGCGAATTGCCTAAATCTTGATTTAGGCGATGGGGAAGATGTTTAAACAATATATAGTTGAAAGATATAGTTGAGTTTTCAAACAAGCGAATTGCCTACATCTTGATTTAGGCGATGGGGAAGATGTTTAAACAATATATAGTTGAAAGATAGATATAGTTGAGTTTTCAAACAAGCGAATTGCCTAAATCTTGATTTAGGCGATGGGGAAGATGATTAAACAATATATAGTTGAAAGATAGATATAGTTGAGTTTTCAAACAAGCGAATTGCCTAAATCTTGATTTAGGCGATGGGGAAGATGATTAAACAATATATAGTTGAAAGATATAGTTGAGTTTTCAAACAAGCGAATTGCCTAAATCTTGATTTAGGCGATGGGGAAGATGATTAAACAATATATAGTTGAAAGATAGATATAGTTGAGTTTTCAAACAAGCGAATTGCCTAAATCTTGATTTAGGCGATGGGGAAGATGATTAAACAATATATAGTTGAAAGATAGATATAGTTGAGTTTTCAAACAAGCGAATTGCCTAAATCTTGATTTAGGCGATGGGGAAGATGATTAAACAATATATAGTTGAAAGATAGATATAGTTGAGTTTTCAAACAAGCGAATTGCCTAAATCTTGATTAAATTATTGAGGAAGATGTTAAATCCGATGTCTGTTGGTAGGCAATCTTTACATTAGCCATAATATTTTCTTATAAAAATAATCACAATTTTTGTCGTCTTCCTCTGTGTTGTTTTGCACATTCACACTATTTAAGCATTCGTCGCAGTGCATTGTGACTTTCTGCTCTCAGTTCACGCTACCCTTACGCTAAGTGGAGTACTCGTAAACCCCTCGAAAGTAGATCGATACTGTTGCTATGTGCACGGTGGAAAATGTGAAAGGGGCGGTTGTTTCCTCGGGGCATTAACTGCATGAAACACGCCAACGAGTACTGCATGACCAGTGCAGTGTTAGAATTATTAAAATATGAGAAAAATGTTGTACGTGCTTATTTCACTTGATATATTTTCTAGATGCTGATCTTAAAAGCTTGTTTTCTATCCACTCCTTGTTGTTCCAGATAAATACTCGTACTTTCGTACACATTTTGTTTTAGATATCATAAGAATACAGTACAGATATTTATAAAGTGTATCACCACCTTTAAATTTTACATCTTTTCGCGATCACAAGAATAATGACTTACCACATGAAGTAAACATAAACATTTAAAAAGTTAATCCAGTAACAGAAATGGTTAACGCCATAAATGTTTTTATTTTGTGTAAGTTTTGTCCTTTAATGAGATCTATGTTATTTTTAGTTGTGTGCATGCAGTTACTTTCTCAATTATAGAAAAGTCATTCAAACGAAGAATAATTCACAAGCTATTTACAGAAAATTGAAGACATATCTTATCTGCCATGCAAATATTTTCGGCCGCGCCATGGCTGAGTGGTTAGACCGCTTGGCTCTTGGGATTTGTGATGGACAACATGGCGCTGGGATGGGTTTCCTCCGGGTCCTCCGATTTTCCCCACCATCATTCCATCAATTGCTCTATCCTTCATCTCAGGCGTTGGGCCGACCCCTCAACACTGATTTCATCTTTTTTTTTTTTTTTTTTTTTTTTTTTTTTTTTTTTTTTTTTGTAATTTACGTCCTCCAACGTTAAGTCATATCGGACGATGAATGAAATGGATGAAATGATGCTCAAATGAGTCCGGGGTCCATAGAGCTTTGAGTTACCCGACATTCGTATTTGAGAATAAGGGAAAACCCCGAAAAAACCTTATCCAGGTAACTCACCCTGACAGAGATTCGAACTCGGGACCTCTTGAACGTGAGGCCGACATGCTACCAACACGTTACCGAGGCGATCTCAGGTCAGATGCTTCGGCTTCCTCGCTCTGAGTGAACCCAAGCACCTCCTAACGTCAGCATTGACGAGAAAGGGAGGGAAAAAATAAACAAAGATCTTCAGAATATGAAGTTTCATCAAAATCGTTCAAACTATTTTTGAGAGAGAAAAAAACGACAGTTGTGGACAAGCACCTTTTTGTTTTTTCTGAAAATGAATGTGTAAAAATGATTGGCTTTAAGTATAACTTAATTTTTTGTAGTCAGTCATAACATTTATGATTGAATAATGGTTAGAATTTTCAGATAGAATATTTGAGATTATTTATGTAAATTTGCATACCAATCGAAGAAAAACTGAAATACAAGAAAGCTAACGTTCAATCTATTTTTGAAAGGAAGAAGAACATATTGTAGACAAATCACTTTTTGTTTTTATGACATTTTATGAGTTAAAATGATTTAGTTTAAGTTAAAATTTTGCAGGGCAATGAATAAATTATTCATACATTTTATGATTGAATTAAGATTTCAGTTTTTAGATAGAATGTTTGTGATTATGCAAATGTGCAGCATACTAACCGGAGCAAAACTGAAATACAAAGAATGAATTTCACGCACAAAAATGTAAATTGGAGAAAAAAACGCATAGGCATACATAGGGTCCTTTGTAAATGGGAGAGGGGCTGCTTTAAATTTGTTGCTGGTATTTTAAAATGAAGGATCGTGAAAAATGTTTCTCTCAATAATTCGCAAGTTATATATTCACATACAACTCAGTCCGTACCCTTAAAGAAAAATACATATTTATGAAGTACATTTTCGTCTTCCACTTAACGTTTACTAGTTGTGTAAGATACTATAAAACTCATTTCTGATGAAGAGGACTTAACTGGTTATTTTCAGAAAATAAAAGATAAACATGTTATTTGTTTTGATACGTATATGTTATTTTAATTAAACTTGTTAGAGCCATTTTTCAGAAAATCAAAATTTTTGACGTGTGTTTCAGGTAAAGGCAACAGTTACTGTTGCGGAATTTTCTTAAAAGCCTGCCTATTTTCACTTTGGAGGACGCTGAACTAACTTAATACGAAGTTTGGTATTTATGTGACGTTTTAGTTAAGCTATTTTATATCATAATATGCCTACCTACACCATCTTCAAGGGACCTTTTTTCTAAAACTGCATTTGTTCGATTCAGGGGTCTCAAAATTGTATCTTCAGTGAAATTTTGGTATCGAATTTTCGGATGCAAGACTATAGTCATAGAGAAATTAATATTGTGTAGTAAAAAGGTTTGTAGAAATTATTATAAAACTAAACGATAGTAGATAGAGGAGGTCTTTTGAATGTAAAACATCAGGTTGTTGTTTTCCATTTACGTATTGTGCCTAGGTCTCATTTCCTGTAATACAGATTTATAAATACTCTACTGTTTAGAAAATGATAGTGGCGACACTATCTGATGAGGCTTGTGCATTCAGAAAGGTGCGGTACATAACGGAAACATTTGCAGTTGCGCAAAAACTCGGTAAGGTGAAGTAGGACAATCTGCGCAAACTGATTAACAGACGTAAGGATTCCTAAGCACAAAAATTACAAGAGAAGAAAGTAAGGTTAAACTGACACTAGACTAAAAGAAAGAACAACATATGTATTATTTGCTACTCGAAAGGTTAGTCTGGCTTTATGTCGCAAAGCGAGAAAGCCTATCAGAAAAAATTCGCAACAGAGATGTTTACCTCAGCTTAGCGCACATACACGGCGAGTCCAGTATAAGTATACTCTGTTCATACGCATAACAAATTCCATGGTTTCTCTTGCATGTTTTTTGTGTTACGTAAACAACTCCTTAGTGCCCAAACACATGCCCAGTACACGCCTAACGTTTACTGTTTAGGTATGCATGCATTAAAGAAGAAAAATTCCTATGCAAATCGCTTGTGGTTAGTATTAGTATATAGGGACGGAATACTGCAATCGAGGATTATCCTCAATTTCTTCTTTCCTTTCACAAACCAAGGTCGTCAGGCTTTAATGTTATTAAAGAATGTGAAAAGATAACACCACTTTTCAAATTATGAGTAAAATAAGAGATGGATATGAATTAAAAATCATAGAGATTTTAACTTGTACCCATTAGGGCCATATAATAATACTTCTCCTTAATTCGTACATTGCCGTGTTTTACAGCAACACTAATTTGCAATGCTATATACGATAAATGAGATAAATCACAATATTGACAGTTTTAAATTAATAATTATAATTAACTATTTCGGGTTCACATTTTCAATATCTTTCCAATGTACAACCGATCTCTAGTCATTACTATCGACCGACGATTTATATACAGTAAGAATTTCCAAAATATTCATGCACCAGAAATATGTTAAAATTATACACTTGAGTGGTTATTAAACCCATAAGTGAGGAATAATTCACACTATTAAACTAAGCTATATATATTTACTTACATCATTTGTTAACGATGCTGTTAATTGCCACGATCATATCAGCACTTCCAGTGTGCCAGAATTTCGTCTCTACATGTCAGTAAATATGTTGACATGGAGCTGCTCGCTCGTCGTGCTGGCTGACTATTTAGCCAGAAGCCTTTGCTGCGTACCCACCCGTTAAGGGTTTTACCGCAGGTAAGGTATTGAATTTGGGATGTTGTGGGATGAGATGTAGGTTTTTAGGTTTGTATTATTTTATAAGGTTACAGTATTGTATCTTCGGGTTGAAAAGGACAGGATACAGTGCCTAGCACCCTGGCATTTTTTGTTTCGGTTAAGATTGGGAAAAATTTAGATACCAAACAGCTTAGGAGAGTTATGTGGAGCTCAACATTAGCTGCTGATAGGATTAGCTCCTGGCCTTTTTAAGCACGCTTATAAAGCATTGGTCTGCGCCGAGTTTAAACCCGCTACTTTGTGATCAGTACGCCAACGCCAGCACCAAATGAATCACCCAGGATATTTAAATAAAGATTTAATAGAAAATCAGTGGTGGAAGAATGAAGAAGACATTGAAATAATCGCGGCTGTTCTGCCATGAAAAAATAACTTGTTTACTTTTAAACATATGCTTAAAAAAACTTTTGTTGCAATTCAATTCCATATCAGATGTATTTCCTAACATTTCTGTGAGAACTAATACCTTTTTTCAGTAAGTAGACGTCTGTAAGTTAAAATGAAGAAATTGAAGTGTTCAGTATCGTAAATGAGGTAGACTGAACTATCCATCATATAATCCAATCTCTTTGCCCTTTAGTAAAGATTTCATTTTTTTTATGTCCTGGAATTTTGCTTTTAGCCCAACTTCTTCTTTGGCATCTGAAAGTTATGCAATTATTGTTAACCATGTCGCCCATAGAGACATTTAACATTAATTTATGCACTTTGATTGTGTGAAGTGGAGCATTCAAAAATCAAACGAAGTATCGTAATGGCCTACTTTACGCTCTCAGTGCCATAAAGTTAAAATGAATTTAATGTATATTTATATGCTCCCATAGTTCGCGCAGTTCTTTATCTATCCTAATGACCTGGTTTCGTACATGGCCCTCTACATCTATCGACTAGAAAATCAATGTAGGTATATAGCCATTATACAAATTTTAAGAATATATATATATATATATATATATATATATATATATATATTAACAAAGTAGCTAGAACGTCATACATCACAGTGCTCGGCTGATTATGATCAGACTCGACCTACGGTCTGGTCTGACTATATTCCAGTCTCGTATTGTAATTTAATACACTACGATAATGTTCGTAAATAACTAGAGCTCTGATTTGTAAGCATAATCAAATGGTGAAATAAGCAACCATATACGCACGAAAAATTAAACCAATAAGCACCAAAACTAAGCAAATAAAAAATAAAAATTTAATCAATAACATATTGTATAGTAGAATTTTTACCTTACGTAAGCTTGTTACAATACACGGGTGATGTTATCTTGAGATTTTCTTATGTGAAGCTCCTGCGTTTGTCAGTGAACAAGTTTTTATACAGTGAAAAGGATCTCTCAGCGTCGCATGACGTTACTGGAACATGTGAAAAGTACCACAGATTCTCGAGTGAATTCCTCTTCGATATACGTTTCTGTACCAGAAATATTTTTAGAAATTTTACACAGTGTTTCGTAACCAGAGATTTTCGTTAATACCTTACTGAGTTTCTCAAAGGCAGTTTTATCATCACCGCGAGTCTCTGAAGACAAGGATCTATCAAAGAAAGTGAATGCTCAAAGGTATTATTTCTAGCTTCCAACTGTATTATAATAGCAGGTATTTTGGAGAAACGGCTATGGGCGTACTCTGTCTCATCTTGGATGTCAATATTAGCAAAACATTCCTGTGCTGCGGCAACCCTGCCTACATCTTCTGTATCTAAGGAGTACAACATTTCTTTTATTTCATTGAAATGTTCTGGGTAGTGTGACACAGCCTTTAACCAAGAACCATATCGAGTTAAAACTGGTTGAGGAGGTAAAGACAAATTTGGAAGGACTTCGTAAAATTTTTAACTCTATTCGGTGACGGCACAAACCCTTTCTTTACGCTAGAGACAAGAAGATCCACGTCTTTATATTGGCTCTTAACTGTTTCAGCGAGACAATGTAAACAATTTGAATGATAAAATGATGGCTAGGAAAAAAAAAACATTTGCTTTTAAATTTACATAATTTGAATAAAACAAGCTATTTTGATTAAAAAGCATAAAATAAGTAAGCAAACTCCGTATTTCAGCTAAAAGCACTTATAAGCATTTCGCTTAGAAATCCGAGCTCTATAAATAATTATTACATAGCCGTAAGCAGTATGGGTGACTATCTTGTTCATATACCGCGTATTTCATGTTGACCAATAGCGTTTAGAGTGGCCTCGAATATCGACCAGTCACGTCGTTATCTTAAAATATACATACCTGCAAGGATGTGATTTATTCAGATAAAATGTCAGCGCGTTACTGAACCGTGAACGTGTCAGTATGCACTTCACTCATATCCATCACCGAAAACCAACAGATTTCTTCAACTTGAGTTCTTAATCCATGCCACAGGATCTGGGATTTAGGGCTTTGAGTTACCAACATTAATCTTCTCAGTGGGAAAAATCCAAATAACTCACCTTAACCGAGATCTGAACCCGTGAATTCTAGAATGTGAGATAGACACGCTACCCACACACCAAGGAGATGGGTTATTTTAATTTTAAGATTAATAATTTTTCATTCCACTGTTGGTAACACTGATTAGCACTCCGTAACAATAAGACCGTATATTTAGGTGGTACCTATGCTGTGATTTGACATTTGACACAACGGTGAAAGGATTTTAAACAACACGAATAAATATTATGCTTATACAATCTGCTAGAGTTTATAACAGTCATATTAAATCTCAAACGAGTTTATGGATGCTTTTGCATTAGCGAAACCATCGATAAGCTCGTAAATTATTGTGGAATTACCTGTAATAGTTCTAAGAAATGAAATATGTTTGTTCGTCTTATATTGTATTCTATATATAAATGAGATAGAAATTTTTATCACAGCATGCTAAGTGGATTATTTTCTGGTTGTTGTATAGATATTTTATTGAGAAGTATGCGACAAATATGGGCGTAACTCCAAAATCTAAAGATTCGTTTATTACACTTGTCAAACTTATCTGATAATCCAGTGAAACTATTTTGGGAACAACTTTAAAAGATTGTTTCACAGAAGGTGAAACAATAGAACAAGAACCAGTGGTTAAAGTTTAATGTATTTTGCCAAAAGTATATAACACGAAAGAAATAATCTTCCTACATTTGAAATATTTCTGCACACCTGTTACAGCAGGTTTATGTAATTCTTTTGAACAAAAAATAGTTTTTGTAGATTAAGTTTTGTCCATATCAAGGTAAATACTGCAACAACAAATCAAATACAATTAATCACTTTAAGTGACATCAGTACATAGTTTCAGTATCCAATATCCCAGAGTATCTGAGTTTGCTACCTGGGCTGTACTTCCCACATCTTTTCTCTTATTCTTAGTAGGTTAATTAAAGCTAAATGGATTCTTCTTTCTTTCTCTTCCCAAATTTCCCTGGGATCGCTAGGCGAACATAATTGCCTATCCAAATTGTCTATCCATATCTACCAACATAAATTTACTAAGCCAGGTGAGTAATGGGAAGCAAAACACAGTTAAAGCCTTAATTTTCATTTGTTTAATTAAATAGCACATACAATAAGTGCCATACTTTGAACAAAATAACATAGGTATGTTCTTTCAAACATTATTGAAAATTAACTGTAATTAAAAATGAATGATTCGATGTTTTTCAGGAATCAACATGGCAGTTCCATGGCACTTGAATAATTCTCATCCTAATAATCCCCTCACCAACTTCAAATTCTTCTTAAAATACTTGGTATCTTCATATAACTTTCAATGTGCCTTAAGTCACACCATCAATACCTAATTGACTCGAAGTCTTCTGAACCATAGTAACTTAAGTACTAAACCAACGCATGGCAACATTGCATTATCGGAAATCTGAGGTAAGATGTTAAATTCATTATAAATGTTTAATAATAATAATAATAATAATAATAATAATAATAATAATAATAATAATAATAATAATAATAATAATAATAATAATAATAATAATAATAATAATAATAATAATAATAATAATAATAATAATAATAATAATAATAATAATAATAATAATAATAATAATAATAATAATAATAATAATAATAATAATAATAATAATAATAATAATAATAATAATAATAATAATAATAATAATAATAATAATAATAATAATAATAATAATAATAATAATAATAATAATAATAATAATAATAATAATAAATTATTAAACACGATCCTACAAAATTTTGTGAAAAACATGTTTGTGAAATACAGAACGGAATCTCAGAAATATGAAAGAATGGACGACTTACTTTTCAAGTTATTCCTCTCTCTGTAATAAAGCACTTTTCACACTCATATGTCAATACATTATTCCAAATTGAATCAAGGAGTTATGGGACCCTTGCGATCCTAAATTGCGGCTATCCACTTGTGAAAGTAGTAACTTCTACACTTTGCATTTAATTAATCTGGAAGTGTTACTAAATAGGAATGGTATCTTGATACTACATGCCAGATTTCATCCATCTAGAACAAATATTTTAAGCATCCATTTTTTTTTTTTTTTTTTTATCTTTTAAATACGAAGGTCGGCTGATAAGTTCTGGGCCTCACAATAATTTTTTTTCTTCTTTATTTCGCAACATAATTTCCAGAAAAGTTAATACATTTGTCATATCGGTGTTCTAATTAAACAAACCATCTCTGTAGTGCGATTTATCATGATCCTCAAAATAGCTGTTTACCGCATCAAAGACCTTCTCGTAGCAGAAACAGGTTTTCTTGTCAACAAATGGGGCACCCCTCTTGCACAGACCTTATGAAAACATTACTTAAAATATTATCTGCACGTTCTTTTGATATGATTACAGCCTGTGCTATCTCAGACAACTTTAATCTCTGGTATCCAAGGACTAAACGATTAATTTTTTCAATGATCTTTGGAGTTGTGAATTCCACAGGGCGTCCAGAACGAGGCTCAACCCTGTTGCTCATACTAAACTCATTTTTATACTATTGCTCATACTAGGCTCATTTTAAACTCTGCAACCCACCTTCTAATCATTGTATATGAAGGGACAGAGTCTTTCAATGTACTCTCCATTTCCTACTTGATTTCTTTAGGCGTTAAGCCTTTCAAATGGAAGTATTTAATCACTGCTCGTTTTTCCAAGTCCCCCATTTTCGTGAAATCTCTACACTTATCTTGTTTAAAATGATGTCATCCAAAATCAAACAATTGACCTGTAACTATGGATACAAGCAAGTCTAGAGTTAAGCTATATGATGCTATATGTCAAACTGGCACAGTGGCACCATGTCTATGTGAGGCCCGAGATTTATCAACCGACCTTCGTAATTTTGTAAGGATTTATACATTTGAAAATTGACCCTTTAAGCAAAAGTTGTATTTAGTGAATAGCATTTGGAATATCTGTACAACACTTTTTGTCATGTGTATGGTTCACGAAAAATGTTATTCGTATACCACAACTAATTACTTCTTATTTGTATTAAATTATACATATCATCTTTGGGTTCCCTTGCTATAAAATTAAGAATGGCATATGAAAAAGAGAATTGTGCGTCTTTTATTTGCCTTTCTCTGGAAGCATACTGAAAATTTCCAATTAAAGTGACTTAAAATTGCATTCAGCGGTACATTTTATACGCTATAAAATGCAGCATAAACATATACAGAAAAATCAACTTCTAATATTGTAATATTAAATATCTACCTGTATTTTCTACTACTGGTCTCAGAATTTCCATTTAAACTGCCACCTAGAGACCTTTATAAGATGTTCTGACCAAAATTTCCATGCACCTATGATTTTTAGGTGAGAAACTACAATTAAGTGCAAAAGAATTATAACGTTTTAGACTTTCGGCCAAATTTCACATCCTTAAGGGAACACTGAATATCGAAACTTGCCCAGCAAGCACATTTTAGTTCTTTTTACGCAGTCTTATAAATTGGAAGTTCTTTAATGTGATGCGTATTTCGTATTATAGTTATAATACCTATGTTTTAAATAAAATATTGAAACTTCATACTTCACAGAAAAACTAAATCCATGACTCCTATACATTTTATAGTAGAAAGGTAAACTTCAGCCAGAGGTTTACTTTACAATTTGGTACAGTTAATCACCACAGCAGCTTTTGTTTGCTCAAGTCGTATAGTTTCTTTCTTTGCATGTGAGATTTTTGTAGCTCCGTGTTTGCGTCGAGTAGTTGTTTTTTTTTTTTTTCAGTCATGTTCTGGTACAATCTACCTCAGTGGTTTTCCAGGCATTTCCTACATTACATAATGCTACCTACATTAGATAGGTAAAATAAAACTTTTACGATGATAAAAGTATCTCTGAATTCTGGTGTAGATTTCTTCGGCGATAGTAAAATGATCGGTTAGGTGTTTTTAAATAAATAATTTCGAAAGTTTTTAAACAAAAGATGTGACCAAGCAGAAACTCCTATATTTCTTAACTTATTACAGAAAAGTGGGTCAGTCGATTGTAAGGCATGCCTCTATATCATGTAAAAGCAGTTTCTGAGATAGTGGTGATGAGTTTAGCAGATATAACATTGGCGGGCTAGAGATCTTAATCCACCCTTAAATCTTGCAGCATCCTTAGTTAAACAGTATGTGAGCAGGCCACAAATAATACACGCAGTGCACAGTGCATTTATGGTAAAAGAATATTAAATGATAAAGCTATAAACAAATTTGTTTTATCGGGTATGTCACTTGTGCATCCAGGAAAAATACCTTTTGACTAGCACAGGAAAGAAAAATAAATATAGGTGAGGTAAGCTTGCATTCTTTTGATTCAGCTTACGTAATTGCCCTTGATGGATAAGGAAAAGAAAATAAGACTGGTATGCAGACGGAGAGGGAGCGATGGTCCAGACTGGAGGACTGCCTGGAATGCATGGGGAGGACTTAAGACCAGTATTTGCGAAAGGGTATTCAGGGCACGTTGGCATTCTTTAGACGTTCTTCATTTGACCCCGCATTCCTGTAACAACCGGTGATGGAGGGAGAACACGTTGCCCTGACCAAATTTTTAAAATTCCATTACCATGATTGTTCAGCAGTCCTTTTTATTCTCACATTCAGCATCTCGGTGAAAGCGGCGATGTCTGGGTCTTCATTGCAATCATTCAGAATTTAATACTTCTTATTATTCAAGGAAACATTTTGGCAAGTCACATCTGATTTTGAAAGATTACATTTGTATTATTATTGTACGATATTAATACAATTTTCAGATATTTATTGTTATTATAGGTAAGAGTAATCACTGATGTTCTGCGTCTGATGACCTAAAATCTTGAAATTATTATTAGATGCAAAATTACTCTTAATTTTTATTGACATAATAACATAAATCTCAGAGTTATTAAAATCTTTAAAATTGGTGTACAGAATCTCCTATGGTTATAGCTGCTATACAGTTAGAAAAGGTAGGTATAGGAATAACGACAAAATGACAGAAAATTAGTTGTAAATACAACTTTGTACGTTCTTGCTTGAAGAATCTCAAAAGAAAAATAAGAAAATTGTTTTGAACCAGATCTTTAATTCATTTTAAGTTATCATATTATAAAAAATTGATTGCGAGTTAAAGAGTACAACATTGTTTGACAAGAATATAGCAACTTGGCTGTACTCACATATTAACGCGAAAAAGGGAAAAGTGGCATGTTTATCTCTAGTTTGGCATAAGAATTCAAACTGTAATATCAGCGCTCTTGGTAATAGTCACCTCTTTACCCTCAAGCACTCCCCTCTCCAACAGGGAATCGAAAACAGGACTATGAATTTGAAGGTTAACATGCTAGCCACAGAGCTTAGAGGCAGTCTAATTTGATTTTATTTCTCAGGAATGGTGAAACTTATGATGACGCTTGAGGACCTTCCTTATGTAAAGTGTCACTAATATAAAAACATTTATATACACAATGTGCACAATTGCAACAAAATGTGTGATGAAGCAAGGGGTGGTAACATGACAAAAAATTACGTAAAATAAAGAGGAAAAATCCTGCATAGAAAACAGAACAAAATAGCCAGAAAAAAAGTTCATAAACATGCATTTTCATAATCTGGGCCCCTGATAAGCATTTGAGGCATTGCCACGGGAAAGGTCGTAACTGCCAAAATGTGTGTTTTTCATTGAGAAGGACATGGACTAAACTGTGCCAGACTTCCAAAATTTCATAACTAACATGACATTAATGTATGTCTTCCATTTGAACCAGTTTCTGTTCACCAGTTTCTGTTGGTGAAAAAGTGCTCATAAATGTGTGTTTTGCTTCACCTGAAGACAATTTTGTGTTTAGCCGTTACTACCATTCCCATGTCAACTCCAGTGTGACATAAACATGACTATGAAGAAGAATTCGGTAGTGGTATTAACTTAATTTTGTAATGATGTACTCACTATTACTATTGTTTCTAGCCATTAAGCCAAAGCCATTTCTATTACATCTTCATTCCAACAAAAGTGTTATAACTCTAATGAACCAGGAAAGTTTGAATACTGGTTTATAAAGCCAGCACACAGGATGCTCAAATTAAATTCGTGTTGGATTATTACACTGTAATCTGTTATTCTTGGCAAGAGACGGCTCCTTGAATTTTGAAGCTTTTCCACACAATGGGGGTTGTTTCTGGAACAGTTAACGCTTCAACAGAACTCATAAAATGCATTTTGCACTATTTGTTAACAGTAACTTGTGTTCTTCTCCTGAATGGTTTGTGGTCGAATGCAAAGCTATTTAGTTGCTAGACTGAAAAACTGGAGTTTTATTACGGTCTACATTCGACATCGTCTTTGAGTTCAACTTCCACTAAGGATAAGAAGAGTATACTTTTTCCCCACCTTTTTGTGTGTGTGCATGTGTGCGTGTGCGTGTGTGCGTTCATGCGTGCGCGCGTGAGGTCAGACGAAGAAAGAAAGCAACACACCATTGAAAAGGACACATATCTAGCTACCAATTAGCAAACTATCTGCTGCTTGTACCTAATACCTTGTATGTTTTAATTACACTAGTCAACATTGGTTTTGCTACAGACAAACTACATATAAAACATAATTCTATAGTGTAATGTGACATAAAATGTGAAATCAAAAAGTGTCCATCACGTCAGGATTAAAATGTATGACTTGCAAGTTATACAGGGTGTTACAAAAAGGTACGGCCAAACTTTCAGGAAACATTCCTCACACACAAAGAAAGAAAATATGTTATGTGGACATGTGTCCGGAAACGCTTAATTTCCATGTTAGAGCTCATTTTATTACTACTCTTCAAATCACATTAATCATGGAATGGAAGCACACAGCAACAGAACGTACCAGCGTGACTTCAAACACATTGTTATAGGAAATGTTCAACATGTCCTCCGTTATCGAGGATACATGCATCCATCCTCTTTCGCATGGAATTCCTGATGCGCTGATGCAGCCGTGGAGAATGGCGTATTGTGTCACAGCCGTCCACAATACGAGCACCAAGAGTCTCTACATTTGATACCGGGGTTGCGTAGACAAGAGCTTTCTCTTTCAGGAGAACGTGGAGGCCATGGAATTGGTCCACCACTACCAATCCATTGGTCACCGAATTTGTTGTTGAGAAGCGTACGAACACTTCGACTGAAATGTTCAGGAGCTCCATTGTGCATGAACCACATGTTGTGCCGTACTTGTAAAGGCACATCTTCTAGCAGCACAGGTAGAGTATCCCGTATGAAATCATGATATCGTGCTCCATTGAGCGTAGGTGGAAGAACATGAGGTCCAATCAAGACATCACCAACAATTCCTGCCCAAACGTTCACAGAAAATCTGTGTTGATGACGTGATTGCACAATTGCGTGCAATTGTCTGCACGAATCATTTCAATTTACATTTAAAGAGAAATACTAAAATGAGCTCTAACACGGAAAATAAGCGCTTCCGGTCACATGTCCACATAACATATTTTCTTTCTTTGTGTGTGAGGAATGTTTCCTGAAAGTTTGGCCGTACCTTTTTGTAACACTCTGTATAACTTAGTTGAATTTACCGTATAATTTTTAAGTGCTTTGTGTTTGAAAGGAGTGTGATAAAAGTTAGTCAGTGATCTCTTTTATTCTTAGCTTTAATGTGAACTACATTTTAAATGTAACATATAAGAGGGGATTTCTATGGAGTCACAAATTAGGAAGTTAATGAATGATAAGAACTTCGAAAAAAAATTAAGTCAGAACTTGCAGCCTGGCGTTCTTTTAAGGATGTCGTTGAAGGTTTCTTAGGGAATAAAAAAACAAAAAACAGTGACATATCAGTGGGAACTCTTTTAGAGAACTATAAAAATCTTGGATGCAGAATGTCACTAAAAATGCACTTTCTTCATTTAATTTCTTTCCTACCAAATTGGTAGCAGTGAGTGACGAACACGGAGAAAGGTTCTATCAGGACATTTTGGAACGGAAAGCCGTTATAAAGGTAAATGGAACCCTTCAATGTTATGTGACTACTGTTGGTTTTTGAAATGAGAAGGATATATATCCCACAGAAGGAAGTTATCATAAAAACTCAACCCTCCACCATCAACATCATCATCGAGCAAATGAATGTTGCAATATTTCTTGTAAAAATGTGCATTAGGCCCAGGGCACTAGATTAACTTAGTTTTATGTTATTAAGTATGTTATATATTGTACAATATAGTGTACACCACCCCTCTGTTTTTAGATATAGGAATTTAAAAACCTCCATAGAAAAAAAAAGGAAAATCTACGAGGGTGGGTCAAAAGGTAATGCCTCCTATTTTTCCCCCTTAAATAAGTTATATGAAAACTTCGAATTTGCCGCAATTCCTTCAACCTTCTTCTCCAATCCCCTGCAGTAGTAACTTCCTAAGGCAACAGGTGGCAGCACTGCATCCTCTTGCAAAATGGCTGACATCGACATTCGTATTAGACAGCGTTCTGTGATTGAATTTTTGACTGCGGAAGGTGAAACGCCAAATCGCATTCACGAAAAGCTAAAAAATGTGTATTGTGATGCAGCGGTGGATGTCAGCACTGTTAAACCATGGGTTCGTCGCTGTAACGAAGCTGAAGGGCAAACACCATTGGCAGATGAAAACCGAAGCGGCAGGCCGGTGACTGCAGTGACTCCATGCAACATTTAGCGAGTCGATGACATCATTCTTGGTGATCGCCGGGTAACAACAGGTGAATTGTGTCGCATTACCTTCCTCAGTAAAGGCAGTAAGATGACGATTATTCAACAACTGCGTTACTCAAAAGATTGTTCACGTAGGGTACCAAGAATGTTAACCGCTCAAAACAAAGAAACAAGGAAAACAATAGCCTCCGAACACTTGCAGCACTTCAATTTGGAGGAGAGGATTTTCTGGAAAAAATTGTTACTGGAGACGAAACGTGTGTTCATTTTTTGAACCTGAATCAAAGAGGCAGTCAATGAAGTGGCATCACACAACGTCACCGAAGGAAAAAAAAATCAAAACTCAGCGGTCGGCAGGGAAAGTTATGGCATCAGTGTTTTGGGATGCAGAGGGCGTGCTTATGATTGATTTTTTGGAGCAGGGATGCACAATAAATTCTGTCCAATACGTCAGAACTCTCAAAAAGCTGAAATCACCTCTTCGCCGAGTTCGCCCAACAAAAACTATGGCGGATGTTCTTCTTTTGTATGACAATGCAAGACCACACACCAGCCGTTACACCACTGCAGAATGTGAGAAATTGGGATGGCAAGTCTTACCTCACCCCCCATACAGTCCTGACCTGGCACCATCAGACTTCCATCTTTTCGGGCCACTAAAGAAAGCTCATCGTGGGATTCATTTTGAAGATGAGGAGGCCGTGAAAACGTCCGTGCGTCAATGGCTTAGGAAGCAAGACCGTGTGTTTTACCACACTGGAATACATGCCCTAGTTAAAAGGTGGACCAAAACTGTGGAAAAGGACGGAGATTATATTGAATAGTGACAAATTAATCGTCAATGTTGTAGTTTTCAAGCTCTGTAAATTGAATTCAATTTTCTTGGCAATTAAAAGAGAAAAAGATAGGAGGCATTACTTTTGACCCGCCCTTGTAACTGGCGAAAGTCTAACAGCATTTTCAGAATCAGTAAGTCCAAATTATTAATAGTTAGGTCCACCATGAATTATCTCTGTACCTGATTTTTTTGTTTTTTCTTGCCACTGCTATAAACAGACGATGGCGGATACCGTGAGTTAAAACTAGCTTGTGATATATGTCATCTGCCGGCTAAACAATCGCCAATTGATGCGGAATTCGGATTTTCTTTTTCTTTCTATTTTTTTAAATAAGTTTATATTGCAACGTAGATCATATGATATGGTGCTCAAATGAGCTCAGCGTCCTTAGAGCTTAGGGTTACCCGGCATTCATCTTCCAGGATAAGGGAAAACTTCGGGGAAAAGCCTTATCGAGATAACTCAACCTGACCGAGATTCGAACTCGGGACCACTTGAGGGAGGCAGACACGCTGCTATCACACCACAGAAGGGGACGGAATTCGAATTGACGTTTAGTGTAACAGAGTACAAATCCCACGATTCCTCCCCCCCCCCCCATTTATACCCCGCCTTTAATTCCAGTGGTCATATCGGCGGCCGTTCTCCTTTGGAACACATCAGTGTTAACTCGTATTCGTTGTTGTTGTTGTTGTTTTAATCATTAGATCACGCACATAACCGCATTCTCATTCACACTTCCAGACACTGGAGAAGATGAGGAATTATCTTGTTCGGGGAAAAATCCCCACCCATCCCCCACCGGAAATCGATCCCGGAACCCCTAGGATGGCAGGCAGGTGCTCTACGACAAAGCTACGGGGCCTGCCCACGATTCTTTGTATTTAATATAAGTTGAAAAAGTGTTATTCCGAATTAATTCAGTTTATAAGTTAATGGGTGGCTAAAATACCTAGTACATGTCAGGCAGGTTGAAAGATATTTTATTGTTTTTTCGTAAGTATACAAAACGCGCTTCGGTTCGTTTTTATGCACATTACTTCAAAATAAAACGTAGGTTTTAACACGCCTATACTGTACATATGGATTAACAATAGAACTTCACAAAATATTTTCTTCCATTTTCGTACTGAAATTCATGATGTAACAGCTAATATGAATGATTATAGTACGAAGGGCCCGAGTTCGATTCTCTGTTTTGTAGTTTGCCAGATTATGTTCTTTTTCGGCAGTTTTCCTTATATGCAAAATAGAGTGTGGTGTAACTTTCAATTTGTGAATTCAGATTTAATTTATGTATACAGAAGACAGAGAAAAGGAGAAAATTCCACAATTATGATTCTTTAACTCAACAATATTTTGTAAGACTGATTGTATTCGTGATATCTGTAACTCCTAACGTGTACGTGACGTAAGATTTGGGTGGATCCTTTTGGCCCAAATTTCTCTTTTAAGGCTAACAGCTATCTTCGTGGTATGTTTACAAATAGGTGGGGTGTTTAGAAATAAATTTGGACCAGTCATGCCATCTTACGGTATATTTAAAGGAATTATAGACCTGGAGGTTAAAGCTAAAATGGTGAAGCTACAAGAGAGGGAGCAAAATTAAATTGTTCACAAGGAAGTGCCAGTATCCCTGAATATTAGCTAAAGGACAAGCATTTTGTGCCACCCATGTTTGAAATATCACGGGGTTAAAGAATACTAAAAGTATTTTACTCCAGCATGCGTTTTCTGAAGAGACCAGTAGTATTAAAAATGGCTATCTTAAAATACTCTAAAATAAACATGTTTTAATCGTGAATACGGGAAAAAAGTTCTGAAAAGTTGTTTTGTATTGCGAGTAAATAAATTTAAGTATATGGATACTTTGTCTAATTATGAACTGTTTTTTCACCATTCTAAAGTTAGAAAGATAGAATGCCATGCCATTGGCGGAATTTTAGCTACAAAGCTTTGAGTTAAAGGTCTCTGCTCCAGTGGTGGCTCCTAAAAGAGTTTAATAATAATAATAATAATAATAATAATAATAATAATAATAATAATAATAATAATAATAATAATAATAATAATAATAATAATAATAATAATAATAATAATAATAATAATAATAATAATAATAATAATAATAATAATAATAATAATAATAATAATAATAATAATAATAATAATAATAATAATAATAATAATAATAATAATAATAATAATAATAATAATAATAATAATAATAATAATAATAATAATAATAATAATAATAATAATAATAATAATAATAATAATAATAATAATAATAATAATAATAATAATAATAATAATAATAATAATAATAATAATAATAATAATAATAATAATAAATACTGTATTTATCACGAAAATTTACAAAGTGAGCAAAAGCTCTGTAAACTGGTGACATGTGAATGAAATACAAGATAAATATTATTTCCATTTATGCAGGTGTTTACAATTGATAGTGTACAATATTTAGACAGAATGCCTTTACTAAATAGAAAGAATACAATTACTGTTTATCATATAGGTTGTCGAAATTTATATGCATATATTTGCAAAGTTCCAGTATATATTGCGATGGGAAAGTTAAGATATCCAAGTTTTTGAATAGTGGTCTTGAAAATTCCTTTAGACCTGTGCATATTATTATGGGGATTATTTTCTTTTAGAATTTAAATATTGATTCCCAGCCTGTTGCATGAGCCCAGATAATTATTCCATACGTCATGACAGAATGAAAGTAACTAATATATACTACTTTCCTAGGCTCCAAGTTTGTAATTTGGGACAGGCAGAATTTAATATTTTGGCTACCAAACTTCACTTTTTTCGCTGCAGAGTTTATAATTTTGGAGTTGAAACTCCAAACCAACTCTCAACCTTGCTTACCACAGTCTTCTGAATGGAGATAAATGCAATATATATTGTAACGATCTAACCAAAGATGGTAATGAATAATTAGCTTATAGCCAGATCGTACACGGGGAATAACTGATTAGGTAGGATTCACTTGCTTTGCGAGAAGGTTGGGGCTTTATATGAGGTGTAATTAAATAACAGCATACCAAAAACTACAATTCTAGACAAGAAAAGGTTTAGTTTAGGTATAAAGAAAGATACATAGTTGGCCGCACTGGCCGGTTACCTGCCCCTCACACGCTGTGGGTACACACGTCCGTTCTGGACGACAGTTGCTAACAGAGAGTGCGAGAAACTAGCGTGAACAAACTTTACTATCATAAAGAGGGAGGAGAGGTCATGTGACATGACGTCACACACATAACTAGTCAAAAGAAAATCTTAACGTATTATTTAAATTAAATAGTCATTAGTGACAATATATAGGTAGGTTCAGCAGTTATCAGAAGTTTTGTTGTGTGAGAAGTGTTCTGCAGATTTTTGTTCGAAATGAATTGGAGTAATAGTACAGCTCCAGAAATATTTCTGCAGTTTGGTTGTTGGTACAGTACCTAGAGCTCTGGAGAAGAATTTCTTTAAAAGATCATCTATAGAATTCGCCATGATGGTTGCATAATATATACGCGAATTTTCGAAATAGTAGGCACACAAGGGGGAGCTAGACGGATCTGGACAAGTGCGATTAGCCTTTCCCAGAGAGGCGACGTTGCCCAGTTTGGTAACGTGCTGTCTAGTGCAATAGTTGTTCTTCTCTTGCTTCCATCAATGGCTCATTGTCATAAAAGTATTTCATTGAAAAGGGCTCGAAATCTTGAACTGAATGTAAAAGAACCAACACTTTAAGTGACTTATACCACTACATTTATACTAATAGGAATATCATTGAATCGCGATGTCAAATGCCATGTTTACATTTATGGTTATTTATTCTTAGTCAAAATTATTTTCTTCTAAAGAATGTAGAAATGTCTCCGGCAAAATACTTTGTGTATAATTATGTCATCAATAAATTTCCGAGGCGTCTGCGTTTTCCCATAGGTATACTGCACGTGAAATGTATTGTTTTCGCTCGCGAATGTAAACAATTACAGGTACAGAATGACCATAACAATGCCTCACTGCGAGAGGAAACAAAACAGTCGCGTTATACTATGCCTTGGCCTTGCATCTGAATACACTTGAAAGGCAAATGCTTCACTAGTTCGCAGAGTATTGTGTTACGCTGTTTTCGAAGTTTGCACATTTAATGGTCGTGTTGTACATCTGATATTCATACTATGTGTCCAGTTAACTTGTATGGCATGCGAGCGCACACCTCTCCGGCCTTTAGTCGGCTACTTATATTAAATGTTAATACACTATAAAAGTGGAAATCAATTATTCTTCCACACTTGTGTTAGAACAAGGTTTGGAAAGGTAAAATCAAATATAATTTTTTTAAGGCCATAAATTGAAATTTGAAGTAGACTACAAGATATAAAGTATGTAATGGCATTTTAAAGCGAGAACTTCTTTTAACTGTGCACGCCATATGTTTAGCATCTTCACTGCTATCTGTGGATATGGCACGAGTACCTATTACTCCTCTCTTATGCCATACATGCCTTCTTATTCCATGCGTACTCTGCCGAAGACTGGCTGCGATGTTTGCAGCACGCTTTCAGCGTGCAGGAATGGCGTCACATCCAAGTATGCGCAGTCCCTCCTCTGTGTGGATCGAACTGCAGCTGAAAAGAATTTAAAAAAATGTTAAAAAGATACATCTTAATTCGGTCTACATTTAAAAGCGTACATGTGTGTGTGCGTGCGTGCGTGTTATTAACAAGAAAGCTTAATGAATGGAGATATGTGAATTCATCAATTTCTATAACAAAATCACAGAATTTAGTGGAGTTCCTTTTCTCCCGATTTATTTATTTCATTGTGTTTAATAGTGGTTAAGATTAGTAATTATAAGTAATCAAAATTTATATTTCAAGTATCCCAAAGGAAAAGTTTTGAAAAGTGGTGAAGGCCCCCTTTATTCAATGTGTTCATTAAGTTTTGTAAGAAGCATCCGGAATTAGGCATTAAAGACGTTAATTCAATATACCAGTATACTGGTGTTTCCGAAAAAGTGTCAACTCCATTGGCGTGGAAAAACACAAAACGGGAAAACTGCTGTCATATTATAACAGCGACGACGCGAAAAAATCTGTGCTTGGCACGAAATGTGATGTCTGCAAGAAACGCTATGGACGGTAAAGTGCGTAAGCTTTACTTGGACAATGAACCGCCAACTATTGGGAAAGTGCTAGTGGCTATTACTGGTGACACAATTTTTCTGACTTTAAAATAATAAAATTTGGTATTGTAATGAAGAAAATTGGATTCGAGTTCGTGAATTATTGTTCAGAAGTAAATACCGCTGATGAGTATTTATGCCCATCAAGTGGTTCAGGTCAGAAGCACGTGTCTGCAGTGTGCAGTAACACAATTTACAGATCGTATTTCGTGCGCTTTTGGTTTTATACTTTTATTTGTCTACATCAGCTCCCTTCACGCAGGAGAAATTATAGCTATATCTTAGAAGACACGCTACAAAACCTATTTTGTTCATTTTATTTGAATACCGGCTCCCATTCGAACAAGGGGGTAATTTTAGTGTAATTTAGTAAACCTGCACAGGTTACTAGCCGCCCCTGATCTGCTCTAACCGAGTTACCAGGGCAACGTAATATTTCCCAGCTGCCTCACATTTTTGTCGGTAAATAACCAAGCGTTTTCACTTTCACGTTAAGATAGACTCCCATTGGCGACCTACAATATTTCCTCAAAATGGAAAGCATTAGGATTAGGATTACTACGGAGGGGATTCCGCAGTGCGATCAGTCTTGATAAGTTGCACCCAAGTGGAGCATCATCGGGAAGAAGGATGAGGCGAAAGGAGACAGCGGGCGGCATTCCCAAAGAGCCACGACAGTGCAGAGGGAGGGTCCCTACATTTTACTTAAATGAAAACCTCCGGTCCCAGCAGCCGGTCCGGACACCGACAACCGACTTACCGGAGAAGGAAGTGGTTCACTCAGAGCATATCATCCTACCATGCACTGCCGAGACACCCGCCGACACATACAACTTGAAAGAGACCGCCAGATGAGAGATGTGAAATGATAATGGAGATGAAATGGAGGGACAGGAAATTCGGGGGATGTACCTACCCGGCATTCGCCTGGCGATCTGGGAAATCCCTCGAAAAATCCCATGGACCAGGTAAGTCGACCACGGGAATCGAACCAGCCTCCCAAATACTGGCCACAGACGAGATTGCCGGAGCTGTTCCGCTCGGTAAATGGGGGGCTCACTTCACCGTAAGTAGATATATTTGTAATAGTTAATTACAGTTTTATCCGCTGTCATGTGAAGTGATAGACTGAGAGTATGTGGTTTACCACGCAAAGCAACATCCAAAACTTCATGACCTCAACAACGTGATTTACTTAAATACAACTCACCACTTCAACCATGGCATTCCCTTATTTTAGGAACCCTTCTTTTGTAATCTCGCCACTGTGGAGCGCATCAAAGTAACATCCTATTGGTACCGACGCGAGCAAATGTATTCCGATGCATGCAAGACTGACCTATGGGAGGGAAGCGAGTTTCTTATCAGGTAGTTGTGCCAGGACGGTTCAGTTTCCTTATACCTGACCAGCGAGTTCGGCGCACAGTGTATTTAAGCCTCAAGGGAAAATAAACACAACTTTGCACATGAAACGTAGATGGTTTTATATAACTCTCCAGTATCTCTCTCTGCCCGCCTCGGTAGCGTAGATGGTAGCATATCTGCCTCACGTTCAAGAGGTCCCGAGTTCGAATCTCGGTCAGGGTGAGTCACCTGGATAAGATTTTTCCGGAATTTTCCCTTGTCCTTCAAGGCAAATGTTAGGTAAATCTAAGCTCCATGGACTCTGGACTCATTTGAACATCATTTCACCTAATTCATTCACCGTCCGATATGACTTAACGTTGGAGGACGTAAATTAAAAAAATCTCTCTTCCTCTCTCGCACGCACATACCTCAGCCATTTTAATCTCCCTTTCTATTTTTAAATGCATTTCCAATGCTCAAACTTGTAGTTTTATCTCGAACCAAATACTTCTACCTTTCATAGGTTAGCGATAATTAATATAATATTAAACTGCGTGGTACTTAGAATTAAGTGTATCTTGTTCTGAAAATAAATACGTTATTTTCTTTGTTACAGTTCTCAAGAACAGATTATATGAACATACTTCTACAATACAGCCACCAAGTTACCAAATGATTTGACACCAAATGACTTAATGACCAACAAAATAAGTAAAATAATTATTTTGTTTGATAATGACAGTTCATATACAAAATCACACTAGCGTCACCTTCATGTCGGAGGTTTCACCAAGAAGTTCTTTGAGTGTCAGTAAAACTGATATGATGCATTTCACTTTTAGCCTTCACGTAGAAACCATCGAACTAGACCGGGTCTGAACTCGCAAACTTGGGATCAGAATGCTAGCACCTAAGTCATCCTGGTCAGCTTTTATCATCATCATCATCATCATCATCATCATCATCATCATCATCATCACATCATCATCATCATCCACAGAAAAGATTTAGAACGAAATATGTAGTTTGTGAAATTATTATTATTATTATTATTATTATTATTATTATTATTATTATTATTATTATTATTATTATTATTATTATTATTATTATTATTATTATTATTATTATTATTATTATTATTATTATTATTATTATTATTATTATTATTATTATTATTATTATTATTATTATTATTATTATTATTATTATTATTATTATTATTATTATTATTATTATTATTATTATTATTATTATTATTATTATTATTATTATTATTATTATTATTATTATTATTATTATTATTATTATTATTATTATTATTATTATTATTATTATTATTATTATTATTATTATTATTATTATTATTATTTCGTTATCACTATTTCACAACTTTTGTTGCATTGATGCTGTTACGAAGAATTTCATCTTATTCAGCAGCTCAAAAACTTTCTCACAATGTGGCATGTTTAGAGTAGTATTTTTTTTTAATTTACGCCCTCCATCGTTAAGTCATATCGGATGATAAATGAAATGAGTGAAATGATGCCCAAATGAGTCCGGGATCCATAGAGCTTGCAGTTACCCGACATTCATCTTTCGGGATAAGGGAAAACCCCGGAGAAATCTTTATTCATATAACTCACCCTGACCGAGATTCGAACTCGGTACCTCTTGAACGAGGGGCAAACACGCTATCATCTACGTTACCGATTGATTGATTGATTAGTGATGTTTTAGGGCCCGTCGACATCGAGGTCATTTGGGCCTCTACGTTAGCGATGCGGACGTTTGGAGTATTGTTGCTCGTTGTATATAGCTGATTATCTTCACTGGAATTCCGATGCCTTGAATGTTCTCTGCTAAGAACGTTGTGACAACAGCTTCCACCGATGTAACTATTGGTATAATTTTTGCACTTTGTAATTTCCAGATATTTTTGATCTCTAATGCCAGGTACTGATCAGTTAAAGTCAAATCTGTAACTCCATATACGTTGAGTATCTCCAACTAGGTGTTGGCACATCATTATACTTTGTAATGAGGAAAAGTGTTCGTATAACTTCCATGTTCATCTCTGTAGTTCATTTTTCCCTCCTCGCTAGTTATTTTCTTCTAACAGCAGTCTTGAAATCAGGTTGCAAGTTGGAAGGGGCAGTGTATTCTTTCATCACCTCTGGGTTTCATGATTATCATCATCACCATCACCCTTACTTATTATTATTGTTATTATCATTACTATTGATATTATTATTTCTATTGTTGTTGGGGCGACTGCTAGGCAGGATAATTCATTGTCACCTGCCTCCAGTGGTCGGTGGAGGGTAACGTCAGTGTTGATAGCAGGTAAACTTGACCTTTGCTTTCACTAGTCTAAACTAAACGATCATAGAATTTTGTTCCTCTTGACTTTCCAACCCCCTCGTCCATCAGAAAACTTTTGCACGCGTGGGTACATCCACCGTCAGTTCATTATTATTATTCTTAAACTGAAGAGAAATTAAAAGCAAAGGGTTGGACGTAATTTCTGAAGGCATTTATTGAAGAATGCAGAACTTTGATTTCTTTACAATTCTTTACAGAACTTTGCATCTCCAGAAGTTAGTTTCCAACCTTATTTTTTCTCTGGACTGAAATGATTTACGTGTTGTTAGTGTGCACGCAAGATACACCAGTCTCTTCCGCTTTAAATATGATTTCTAAATTAAATTAATCGTTTGATGTACCTACACCATGTTTATGAAAATAATTTGTAAACTTACTTCTTAGTTAAACCTGTTGCTCTCTGGAAACCATTTGGTTGCCTTGATGCCTCTTCATAAAGTCTTATCGTTTTAGACTCAAAAGTTCAATTTTATTCAATGACATCAGTTGCCTGTATGGAGTTGTTCATTTTCTTGCTCATCTATGAATGTGTAAAAGTACCCTAGTTTGATGTGCAACCTTACAGCATGATAACTTTTACAGGTTTAACAGTTTTAATGTTATCCCCTAATGGATGTAGTTTTACGAACCGAATAATCTCGCTAGCCTCTCGAGCGCTGTTGTTTTCTTTTTTCTCCTTGTATGTATTTTTTATTCATTTCGGGCACTGTCCACTACCAATATGTTATTTTCTGCTCAAGGTCTTCGTTTCTTGCCTGTTTCAGTTAAAATATGCAACAAAACTATTATAAAAATTATGAATGATGAACTGAACTGCCGAAACCACCAGCCAGCTTCATTTATTACCTAAGGCATTGTTATTTTTAAAACGAAAATCATTTTAATTGTATAACCAAAAGTAATGTATTAATTAAGATGTACAAAACTGAATATCACACACATCTGATGACTTTATTCCTTGATAAAATTAAATTCTGTGTTAATGAAATACGAAGGCAGAACTCACTGCCTTCCACTAGAAACAGTAATACTCGGTTTAAGCGACGCTGGTGAACACTTAAGATTTTGGAAAAGGGGAGAGCATATTAGTTTGGCATTTCGCTTCTAATATCTGCCCCAGAACAAAACTAGGTTTGTTTGATACCATTCGACGTTCTCCTCATTCAAGGCATATGAATTCTAAATCCCCAAACTTACAGATGTTTTCAACAAGGAACCATGGTGATTTTTGCGTAGAGGACCAGGTGTCTTACCTTTGTTAACTTGTAAAATCCGTGATCCACATCTAATAACAAAATCCGCTTGCTTTCCGTACCAGCTATTACCACTGTGATAACAATCATTTCTTCAAATGTCCAGGTGCACCATCCTTGGTAATAAGATATGGTCGTTGCGTAAAGTAATTACGGCCTTCCGTTTTTCTGGGGAGAGAGGTTCCCTTCTTTAATCCTTTGTTAGACGTTTAATATCTAAGTTTAAACAAAAATATAAACTAGTGAGCCAAGTATTGCAGAATTATTTTAGGGGCAGGAGCAATAGCGGACGGACAAATCGTTCTATGTTTTACGCAATGCCCGGATTGATGGCCAAAAATATTCGAAAATATTTATTTATAATAAATAAATAGTAAATAAATGGCCAATCAATCCCTAAACAGCAAAGGCCTCCTGCTAGTGCAGGGAGTTGCTGCTATGAGCTCATTAGGGTAGCAACTCTCAAGAGTCTCATGCTTGCTTGTCGGTACCGCCTTATCTATTCTATACACCGTGTACTTAGATCTATGTTAGATTGTTTCATATCTATGTTCTATAACCTATGTTCCACTGAGCTTAAGATGACGGATCTGTGATATTCTATAATTTCAACTCTACTAAATTTGGTGATTCATCATAAGTTCCCTCTTGCGCAGCTTGATTTTTGTTATTTACATTGATCCTACTTCTCCTTAATAGCACTTCAACTTAGCACTGCCACTAACACTAACATAGGTATTTCTGTTGCAAACTACGAGGTGGTGTATTTGTGTGCGGCTGCTCTTTCCAGGTTTCTCCGCGTTTGTCCTTAGCTTGTCTTGTCCATAGTGTTCCTGCTGTCCTCCTAAAGTCGTCTGCCCACCGTGTCTTCGGTGTCCCTATCGATCTTGGTCCTATTCTCGGACCCCACGTTGTTCTTTGGATCCATCGGCCGGGGTCCATTTTGGCGACCTGCCCTCCCCATCTCCATTTCAGCTCTTCCGCCCGTTATACCGGAAGCACACAGGTGTCTATTATTTTCTATTAATATTTATTAACCTTAATTTAAGGGATCTGTGTTCTAAGTACTTATAATATTACTTTAACATTCTTTTAAATGGCATAATGATTATAAAATTACCTAACGAGATATTTACTTAATTAAAACCAGTGTACAAAAGCCATAAATAAATTTATACACAGATATGAGTAAAACTACTCTACAAGGATAAAAGGTAGATGTGATGATTTGTTATATAATAGTTTAATATATAATACACTCTTTGTAATAAATGCTGTATAATAATTGTAAAGTGTAATAATTTAATTATATTTGTTCTACCTTTTTGTTTAGATATCGAAAAGAAAATTAAGAAACTTGTTTTTGAAGCTAGTCTTACAAATTTATCTAGCAGCGGCTTTGGAAATTATGAATTTGGGTGTTCAGCGGAGTTGATTTTATGAAATTTTGCTTCAGAGATGACAATTGTGAAGTTTAGTTTAAAGTAATTCAATATATCTCGGAGGAAAATGTAGCATGAATAGCAGGAATAGAAAAAACCACTTTTATGCTATATATAAGAGTCACACATGTATGAATTTGCAATATGTAGAGAAAACCTGCGAATGTATATGTATTACATATTACATCCAGAAATATTCGTAAACCTTAAAGCAATAGCTAACGTTGCCTTATGAAGGTGATGGAACTAAAAGTTATATAAATGAGACGGATTGTCCATGCTGCTCTAAGGGTAGTAGTAGTACAGCTATATATGTATATAATCGGCGACGTGTTAGTTATAAAATAAATAATAACTAGTAAAACTATTCTGTTTTCATAGGCAAAGATGTCTTCGGCTAAAATATAACATGCAAACGTTTGCTGTAATGTTTACAAGTTAGCAGGCTTCTTAACTTTCTCTGAGACCCTAGTACATTATATAATAATTTGTGCATTAGTCTTCCAGGAATAGCGAGAGTTTGGCAGGAGGTAAAAGGAACTAGAGGTAAGTAATCGTCTTATATAACCGTAAGATTCGCGTGAGTTAACGTTTTTTCGTATTAAGCTCATTTGCAGAATTAGGATCACTCATGTTTGGAAACTAAGGCTGGCAAAATGAAATTAGTCTGTTATGTGTACTGCTTCTCCTGTTAGCAATGCGCCGCGAAGGAGGTGATGCGTTTATTGATTACCTCTTGTGGTCTCTGACCCTTTCACATTCCGCTGTTGTCCATCATGAATAATTTTGTGCATTCTGTAGTTGCTCCCGTGAATTTTTATCCAATGTACTGGCAGCCTAAGGTCGACTTCTGCACAACTAAATTGTGTTATACTGCTTCCGTCTTAAAAAACACACTTTTTGTATTACTCCGCGCCCACGTGCACAAGTGCGACAGACAACAGTAGCACTTTCGCCCATGTGTTACGCCATATTACATTCAAAAAAGTTGTTTGCACAAGAGTAGCTTAACAGTAGGTTTTGTTTTGTGGGTATTGTTGGAAAGATTGCTTATTAGGACGGCAGGAGTATAGAATTGTAGCGAAAAAGAACACTTTAGTTGTTTGAAAGAGAAGAATAGAATATTGAAATTTAAAAATGTTCTTACTATGAGGGGAAGTGAGAAACAAATGTAATACACATGTAATCGTACATGTCATTTTATGACTTTATTACTCACTCTTCTGAAAGCGTATTCTGGTATTTTTTTGGATATCAGCGAAACTGGTGTATCGTATATTTACACAGTAAAGATTATAGCGTGCTATAATAGAGTTTTAAAAAGAAGATCGTTTCTCGATAGCTTAATCCCATGCTGTTTGCATAATCTTAAAAAATTGACTCCCACTTCTCGCTTGAAAAAGTGCGTGCTTGAAAATGTAAACCGCTAACTATGAATCTCAAACATGATTAGCGCCATGAAAGAATATGTACAGAGAATGAAGAGGATTTCACAATCTATTCTCACAAAATTCAAGATATGCATTTTACTTGTCATGTAGGTAAATATCGTAAATAAATGTATTTTGTCAACATCGTTTGAGCAACTTATGAGAAATTGAAGATTATTGAAAAATACTCCATCTAAAGGATAGTTTAAGGTAGGATGGTTTTCTGAAGAGGAAAAAATCCTGTCGTGTCTTTGAAAAAATCTGAACTTTAATACTAAGTTGGTATTTCAACTGTAGTTTTACTTTTTGATTTGTTCACAGACCACTCCGCATGGACCTTTTTTCTAAACATTTGTCTAGGGATCAAAGAGCCTTAAAATGTTTATTTCAGGTAAAATCTCAGTATGGAATGTGTGGATCTAATATTAAATTTTCTCTTCTTTTATAGGGAAGTAGTAGAGAAAATAATAACCGGTCAGCCAGTAACAGGATAGGATATAGAGTATGTACGAGTGGGGACACCTCGTCCACTGCTACTTATCATATCCATCATGATGGGATGAAGAGAGGCCTACGGTCGGGTCACGGAGACGCGCTTAACTCCCAAACAGTTCCTGGTTCGAAGACTCGTTCGAGCAAAGATCCTTATCCGGCTCGTCACAATCCACAATACTTAGAAGCACTCTTCAAAAATAAGAACACTGAATAAAATGGAAATGAGGTAAACGAACTCGTAGTAGTTGAGAACACAACCCCAACATTTGCCTACCGACCAGACAAAATAAAAAAAATAACACTAAGTTAGAATAGGCGATTGATGGGAATCGAATCCGGGACCTCTTGATTGCGAACCTCATAGTTACACGGAGCCATCTCGTTTTGTCGAGTAACAATGTTCTCGGAAGTAACAAAATTCATTCCACTGGCAGATATTTAACAGTCAGTTTTCGGTCTTATATAAGCTACAAGTTAATAAATCCAATACATTACCGAATAAGAAAGGACTAGCTTGATCCTTTACGATCTGTATCAAATGGAAGTCCTCGAATCATGTAATAATCACAAAAAAGCCATAATTGGAAATGGAGCAATTATGGTCCTATAGTGTCTGTACAGTTAACTAGATCGTAAACGTCAACACAACGTTCTCCGATTACAGTGTCAAAAGTTACGACATTTTTGAGCAAAGGACCATTCGGAAAACACATCAGATCAGCATTCATGCCGAAACCCAAATGCTTTCCCTGGTAATGAGTGCGAATGGTTTACAGGCTAAAATCTCCTACAAGAAAGAAACCGTCATGGGTAAATCCATCAATAATTGCAGGGATACTTTTCAGATAACAAATGCTTAGTGACATTTTTTGGTGTCGGAGCTGTTTTATTTGCCTCATAGTATAAGAAAATAAAGGAAGGACAAAGAAAATAAAATGGTAGTATATGTGGTAGTATATAGATGGCTTCAGAAATATAGGTACAAACAAGATGAACAAAATTCATTGTAGCCATACTGGCCACTCATTGCAATTCAAGTTGATACCGAGAGTGTAGTTTATAAGGATATCTGGTTATTGCACTAACGTTTAAATAAAAAAAGGCTAGTAAGTATACACGAAATTTCACCTACTTTATCATATTTGATGCGAAGCTACTTTGTTAAAATAATATCATTGCTAAACTTAAATACCTGGCTTAGCGGTCACTTTAAGTAGGTAGATATAATAACGATCTTGCTTTCCTTAAAACTAAAGTAATTCAACGCCTTTTCGGCATGCCTGTTGTTCGAAAGTCCTAAACATGTTATTAAAAAAAAAAAAAAAAAAAAAAAAGTTCTAGTTGAACCTTTAAATTACACTGCTTAACATTAATAAAGAAAATTACCAAAGTTATTAAATTGGTAAGATTCATGCTTTTCGGGTGTATTTCCTTTCTCATGCTGATATAGTCGTCATAGCGAGAAAAAGCACAGAAAACTTAATATAAGCCTAAATGACTGGAAAGTGATGCCACAGTGAATCGTAAGTAGGCTAAAAAAACAAATTCTTTGTAAACCTTTATACGTTTTAACACATCTTCTAAGGAGTCAGTGTCAATACTATTTGGGATCAGGTTCATTCTAAGTAATTCTAATATTATTTCCATGCAAGTTATTCAAATAGTTATACCTTTTCCCCACGAAGCCGATTCAAACCGCACAGGTTCGCTTATAGATATGTTAACCTTATAGTTAACTCTTTTTGGAAGGGAGGTCTTTGGTCATCAAGGGACACTTGGACGTCGGAACCTATTTACATTCATACTTCCAGATTATAATGAAGATGGATAATAATCCTGGATAACACAAAAATCCCAGCCTCCAGACTTCCAGTCGGAAATCGAGCTGGGTCCTCTAGATTTGAAAGCTAGCATGCTAACCACCATACCCACTCACTCTCTCCCACTCACTCTCTCCCCCTCCCTCTCTCCCCCTCCCTCTCCCCCTCCCTCTCTCCCCCTCCCTCCAATTTTCACACTGTTTCTCCCTTCACCCTCTCTTTCTCTTCTAATTCTTTACACTCTTCCCGTTCTCTGCATTGCCCTCATCTAGATATAATTTGCAGGATTTCCAGGAAACTGACTCTTAAATTTGTTGTTTTCTATCGACTGAATTCACTAAAACCCAGAATACCTGAGGTACAGCAGCTGATACTAATTGGTTTTACCTCAACCGTTAAATTGCCTCAGTTAATTGCTTTTTCTCATTACAAATCTTACCTCATGCTTGCACATTACGAATTGATTTTAACATAGAAAATTGTGTAATTTGTTATAGTTCTGCTTATGATTTCTTTATAAAATTACCAATATACCTATCAGTAATTAGGTATCAAACTGAAGGTATTTGAAACTTTGAATAAAACAATGTATTTAATTGCTAATAAATATGGAAATGCTCTATTTAAAACTGCAAGGAACATTTCCATTTTCTTTAGACTGAGTTGGAATATATTGATCCAATAATACTTTTTCAAATATTATTGGTTTTTGGTTTCAAGCTGATTCTCTGAGAAGTGGAAGAAACTATTGAATAAGATTAAGGTTTGCGGTAAAAAATAATTTCTTACATGGGCGAAAAGTATTTACTGATTTGTTGTACAACTAGCTTTTTCAGTTTATATTCACGATTTTGATTTGTTTGTATCTGCGAAATTGATGTAAAATCTCTTCGTAATATTGCATGTTCCATAGATAATAGATTGTGTAATACCGGTAACTCTGACATCACAAAAATACGTTTTACCACAATGACCCTGACCGCTACGTAGGTATCATTGTATAGTTATCTGACTTCCTCGTTTTGTCCCGTGACTCCACATGCTAACCTTCTTTTGATAAACTGAAATGTGTATGTCAAGTTGAATGGCAAAGTAACTGCCTTGGGATCCCAAAACTTCCGTTTACGTTTTCATCACAACACTTCTCCAGTCGTCTTCTTTACGGGAGTTAGTTGCACGAGAGGTTTTTTATTTTCATAATAAATGTATTACAGTGCTTAGTATATGAGTATAGTGAATAAAACTAATATGATTTGATTCGAGAATGGAAATCAAGAAAGAAAAAAAAAAAACAGTGGAATAAATGTTAAAACACTTATTTGGGTGATTCATTCTTTGGAATTGCAGAAAGCATGTTTAGCTAGCAGTCTTAGCATTCATACAGCAAAGTATAGATTTAAAGATCTCAAATGCAGAAATAATAAATAGCCTTTGAATATAAACACATAAAAGAGCCTAAAATAATTTTTAACAATAAAACACTAGAACAATACATTAAAAATAAAAGTAATGGATTTAGACATACAAAGTACACTATAATACATTTAACTAAAAGTAAACAAAAAATCATTAATTTAAGTTTATTGAACAATAGCAGTCGCAACACTAGCACAGTACTATACGATAGTTTGTAACAAAAAATTAAAACAATAAAGGCCTTTCCAGTTTGTGGAAACCAAACAAGAGAACATACACACATGAAATATAGGTATATGTCAGAGAGAAACTAAAGATATTCAATGTAAATAGCGTGTAATAGATAATAATAGATCAAACTGAAAAAAAACTTGTTAGCAGAATGAAAAAAAGAAAGACAAAGGCTAGCTGAAATTATAACATAAGGAATATCAGAAAGAAAAAAAACAAGCGGACACCTGAACACAAGGCGTAAGTCAGAAAGGGATACTCGGAATGTCAAAAAAATAATATTTCGTGATCGTTATTTACGTAAACTAATGCCAGTCTACTAATAAAACAAAGGGTGATAGTAACTACGGCCTTGTTAGATGTAAATTAGTGATTGGAAATAGATAATATAAGAATTAATGGCCTATCGATATTTAGAGGTGGAAATAACTCTACTGGTAAATTATGAACTAAATGCCGTAATTTATCACTTAATTTCCCTCCCCTCTTTTTTCTCGGAAAATTTGCTTAAAAACACTGAGGAGGGTGCTTCTAGGAATTCAGAAAGGAAGGGAAACCATGTAGTATTATGTAGAAGTTATATAGATATACAGTAATTTATGAATTAACTGGATACATACCAAGGTTTCATTGGGCCAACAATGTATTGTTCCATTGTTTCTTTTCTCGGACTATTCTGTGGTTTCACTTTCGTCACTATCATCACTATTTTCATTTATATCTGGCTCAGATAACACATCATCATTTTCACTATTCAAGAACCACTCCGAACCATCAATGCCACGAGAAATTCCAGTGATTTTTAAATTCTTGTTAACAATATCGACAGTAATTTGCTCCCCGCACGGATTATTCACTCGATCATCATCGGTATTGAGGGCTTCCTTATCTTGCCTCCTGGAGTCAGCTGATGAGATCCCGCCACCATCAATTTCAGGATATTTTCCTGTTTTAGGCCCACGGAAAGACTTGTCTTTGCAGCCTTGAGTTTATCTTTTTGTCTCCGCCGATATCGTATTGAATTAGGATCAACGGAGAAATGTCTTCCTGCAGCTTTCACCCGTTTGCATTGGCGTAAGATAATACATTTAATTTAAATTTTGCCGTGTAGTTTGCATATTTCGACATTATGACGACTTGTAACAAGCTGACTTAGAAACAAGTCTCAACTTCACTTTTCAACTTTACGGTACGTTGTGGCAATGGCAATACGAGTATTGTTGTGGCAAGCACTGCGTACATTGTTGTCCGTGACAAGCACCGCTACGTCGATTGCTGTCCATTATCAAGTCATTTGAAGGCCGCTCCAATAAAAACGAACCAGGAGAGGTAATTATGCGATGTTTAATAGGTAAATAATTTTTAGTGATGAAAAATCATAGGGGTGGGAAATATGCGAGGGTGGGGGGCTTATGCAATAAAATACGGTGTTTTCATAAGTGATAAAAGAAAATCTGATATTTGGTATCTGGTTTCCTTAATGATATCCGAACGTAGGTAAGGAGTCACAAAAAATGCTGCAAGACAAAATAAAAATAAAAATGATCCACGGCGTAACAGCCCGCAAACGAGCCCAAGCCTGCCAACCCGACTGTCGACTCACGCTCACATACGCAAGGCACAGGTGGGCGATCATCCAACCGAGAGGAGTAGGAGCATTTCGACACCCCCAGCTAGAAGTTGGCATTCTTGACAGGGATTTGCTTCTCAATTTCCTCACAATATTGAATGAGCACCGGTTGTATAACTGAGACTTTAAAATGGGGTCGAACTGTGACGTATTCCGTGGAAGCGAAGCGGAGCACAACGCTCCAGCCCACTACACCACGGCGCAGGACCAAGATAGCATATTTATTCGAAATTGAACCATTGTATACAAATAAATTATTAAAACCAACAGAAATAAATCCCAAGAAAAATAGTGGACATAACGAAACTGATAGAAACAGCAACAAAGATACAAAGAGGGCAGATGCAGAATACAGAATATTATGGAATAGGCAGAGAAAAGAAAAGAGAATTGAATGATATTTATAGAATGCATTGGATATTGGTAAGGATATTTCAGAATAATATTTCATAAAGGTTAAAAGGTGCAGAAAGATCAAATTCAAGAGAAGCCATAACGGCATACTCATAGCGTATTTGCGCTCACTGCGAACTCTGTGCCATCGCTCCAAGATCTGAACTGAAATAGCTCCTCATCTACCGCACCCTCCTTCATTATCTGCTGTTAAACCTTTTAGAGGATGCTATGGTACTGCTCTGATCTTGGTTCTACACCCATATAGGAGAATCAGAGTAATGCCTAATCAGTACTTACCTAAGCGAGTACAGAGTAGTACAGTAACAAGCGTAAGCAAATAGGAAATGATTTAAGCACAAGATAGTGCTCGAAGTCATTTAAACCTTCCGTCCCATTCTTTTTAGCAACATGGGTTATATAGCAGAAATTAGCGCTGTATTGAAAGAGAAGGTAGCAAAATGTAGCTAGGTACTCCAATGTTGCAAACTTTTGAAAACGTAGCTAAAGTAAGTTCAAGTATGACATTTATGAGGTTAGATGACAAGTGGTTTTATAACACATCCGCCAGACCTTTCAATATTGAAAGAATTATTAAAATCGGTTGCACGTTTTTGTAAGGTTACCGCACATACACATTCACAATGTTCTTTCTTTGTGGCATTAATATAGGTTGAATAATAATTTTGTTGGGTTTTTAATATATGTTACAAAAATAATTTGTCTAGAGAGGTAAATAAGAACTCCAATAAAACTAGTATTTTTTTTTAATTTACGTCCGCTCCAACGTTAAGTTATATCGGACGGTGAATGAATTGGGTGAAATGATGCTCAAATGAGTCCAGGGTCCATGGAGCTTAGAGTTACCCGACATTCGTCTTGAAGGATAAGGGAAAACCCCGGAAAAAACCTTATCTAGGTAACTCACCCTGACCGAGATTCGAACTCGGGACCTCTTGAATGTGAGGCAGACATGCTACCATATACGCTACCGAGGCGGGCATAAAACTAGTATATCGATCACAGATGGTTCCTTAGTAAGACAAATAAGAGTTAAACTGCTCTTCCATATTTATCCAAGCATTTCACATTGTGAAATATGTATAATAATAATGATTACAATTTTGACCAGTCATAAGGATATATCTCACTAACATTACAGATATTGGTTTATAGATTTGATGCTTAACCGTCTCTTGTATCTCATTTTCGTATATTTTGTATTTATAAACAAACTAAAACGACGGGAAGATATTCCTATGTATTGAACAACAACACTACACGAATACTATGCGATGCTTTTTAAAAGCAGTCATACCAAGTATTAAGAATGTTAACGCAGATAATTAATGCACTTCTTGCTTACAAAAACACTTAGTAGAAGAGACAGCACTGTTCTGCTACCTATATTTAATCTAGATTATCTCTGTTCAACCATCTGTGATCATATTATGTGATGTTTACTGAGATAAAGCGTAACGTTTTTTTAAAACATTTTAAAGCCCCATCGGGAGGAATAAGTATCAGAAAATTCTAACTTCCTTGAGCTCTGGACCCCATGTATATGATAACGTTCTTATTCATCACTTATTTCATCTCTTCTATAAACTTGAGGGATAACAAAGGACAGAAAAAGTTACTGTCGCCATAGGCTTATGAGTACATATTAAGACATTTATATTCAATGATTGCTCTCTTTTTCAGGGCAGCTGTTTCGATTCCTGACCCTGAGGTGGCGATTTTCAGTCATCCTATCCAAATCCTCATCTCTCACTCGTTTTTGTTAAAAATCTCCAAGACCCAATTGGTCCGAAGTCCGTGAAAAGAAAAAGTTTGGTTCTCTCGTGCCATCGCGATCCTCATCGCCTTATCACTACCCGACGTCTTACTGGGTTCAAACACCGCCCTGTGGAGCGAGATTTCCCTAAATATCACTGACGACAGTGATATAGCAACAGTGAAGTAGCAACAGTATGAGCTTAAAGATTTTTGTAAATGAAATATTTGTAACACAGTTTTTTGTTTAGTTTAGGCGAATACTCACTCAAATAATAGTTGAATTCCATATGCTGATACCTGCAGTCATACATATATTTTTTATCTGAGGCTCAAATATTTTTCATTATAAATAGGAGGCTTTTGTAGCAATTTTGTGGATTCGGCAGTTAATGGATATTGGAAAAATATTGGAAAAATTCAAATCATGGCTATGGCATTGAATTTTTCAGTCTGATTCTACCTTTTCAAAACTTTCTCCGCACAGAGTTGCATGTGGAAGAACAATTAATTTCCTTTAATGGATATTCTGAAACAGAATTGGTGCTTCCAGTGTGTTCGGGGCGTGGGCGTGTGGCGATGACGTCAAGCGAAAACTAGAAACACGGGATGGGGGACATGCGAAGTTTTGTGAAGCTTGCGTTCTCACTGCCTTCTGTTAAGTTCTACGCCTGTAACATAGGCATACCATATAGCGCAAAGCAGGTTGCTTGCATCTAGGCGTTTGTGCAGCGGCATTCGGAGCATGTTCTATTGATTCACACTTCCAGCCGTACTGTTGTTATGAATGATAAAAAGTCTTTGCCTTACTGCTTCTTGATTAAATTACCTTTCGTTAGAAAATATTTGTTTGGACTGCTGAAGATTGTGCTGCTTTTTAATTTCATGTATACACTTTGTATAAATAGTTTCGCTTAGTATTCTATTTTCAATGTTTATAAGGATCTCAGAAGTACCTGGAAAATGTAGAAGGCTTATGTTTTTAGAACGTATTCTTCCTCTACGGTTACATTTAAAGGTCGTAAGCTAACCTTTAGGCAATTTTAGACACTTTTAGGTCACATTGAAAATATCTCCAATGCATTCGACAGCATTGCAAGGTTTATCTTTTGATAAGATGTGAAAACACATATCGATTGCAGTATAGATGCTTAAAACTCATATAATTTACACGACATCATTGGTCCTTCATAAAAAAGTAAGAAATTACTTTTCAAGAAAACGTTCATTGGGGTGGTCAGGAGTATCTTAAATGTTGTCACAGTGTACCGTTTTCTTTTTTAGAAGATTCATTTCTGAGTTAAACAAATGTATGGTTTTTATAACACATTTTTAGCTGTGTTAACAGATCTTTGTATTTAATACGCATCCGTGCGTAAAAAGGTGCCTTTCACCTAAATCGTTTTCTTTCTTTCTTTCTTTCTTTCTTTCTTTCTTTCTTTCTTTCTTTCTTTCTTTCTTTCTTTCTTTCTTTCTTTCTTTCTTTCTTTCTTTCTTTCTTTCTTTCTTTCTTTCTTTCTTTCTTTCTTTCTTTCTTTCTTTCTTTCTTTCTTTCTTTCTTTCTTTCTTTCTTTCTTTCTTTTTTATTTTATTTTATTCGGGAGTCTAAATTACTTCTAGTGAAGTCATGATATAAGATTTCTCTTATAATAACAATATTTATATTTGTATACGAAACATATATGCTCTATACTTGCTAGTCTCTTGTTTTCATTTAATAAGTATATAGTTATTTATCAGGATGATACTGAGCTGATGTCTGCATGTGTTTGTCACTGTATGAGATATTAAATTATTTGCAGTGAGTACTTACACCAGAAAAGTCAGTTTACTGCTAAGTTTAAAAATTGCAAATATTTCAGAGGAATTACCCTGTGTTCCATAAATGTTGGGTACAGACGATAGAATGTAGAGTGAATGTAAGGAAAAGGGGATATCTTCTTAGAAACACGTATTGCGATGTTTTTATCTGAGGCTTACGGTAATTTTCACCGAATATATTAAAAACTTCTTATTTCTCGGAATAATACTAATCGTACTTTGTTATTTGCATGTGTGACTGCCAGTAATACAAGTTATAACTGCCAACCTTTTCCGCAGAAGATAGTAAAGTAGATTCAAATACCGTATTTCTAGTTGATTGACTTTAGCAGTCTTGCCTCCACAAAAAGTTCTGATGTGTAGCTGATGTGCATGGCGAATCACCTAAAACTTGCACCGCCAATATTTGCGAAATTAAAAGTGCTATTGATGTGCGATTTTCAAAGTATTGTGTGGTAGTTGGGTAGTAGTTTTAGCCTATAAATAGATTATAATAACATTTATATGGCGTATTTTAGGAACATGCACCTTTTTAAATGGAACAATCCCTGATTACGTCAACAAGTCAAAAGTACTGTAAATAAGAATGTTAACGGTGTTTTCTGCAGGATTCTAGTGCCAGTAGTTCACGAGATTACTTATTTTGAAACTTTTACATATAGTCAATAAATTATGTGTTCCAGTCAACCAGCTTAGTCGCTAGATACAATGTTGTTATCTTTTGTTTACACGTGTTTGCAGTTCATTTGTGCATTGCGACGTTCTAGTCAGTGATCAAGCAGTAGTTTGTGAATGAAGATGGGATTTATGTACTAATGCAGAAAAAGCCGACATGATCATGGAGTACGGAAAGTGTAGGAAAAATGCAGTTCGTTGTTGTATGGTGTATGCGGAAATATATCCTAATATACGTTAACCATCTCGGCAATTATTCATCAACCTCTTCAAACAGTTACTGGAAGTGGTAGTGTAACACCAAGAAAACGTAACAGAAACAAACAGGTGACTGAAGATTTAGGAGAAATTAATGTTTTGGCTGCTGTTGCAGTAGATCTGCAAATTAGTTCCCACACAATCGTACGTGGAAGTGGAATGAGTTAGGCAATTGTACTTCGCATTTTCCATCGACATAGATTCCATCCCTATCACAGCTCTCTCCATCAAGTGCTGCGTGGAAACAATTTTAAGAATCGTGTTAACTTTTGTACATGGGTATTAGAACATGATTCTCCAGATTCATCATGTATTTTGTTTAGTAATGAAGCAGCATTTATCGTGGCCAAGTAAACCGCAGAAACATGCACTATTGGTCTGCTAACAATCCCCTTTGGCTTCGTCAGGTGGATCGTCAGCGTCCATGGAGTTTAAACGTGTGGCGTGGGATTCATTCAGTGTACCATGAGCTCATAGACCCTTTTTACATAGAAGGAACACTAAACTTGCACAAGTATGTCAGACTCCTAAAAGACTATCTTCCACAGATGCTAGAAGACGCTCCTCTACAGACTAGGAGGAACCTGTGGTTCCAGCATGATGGCTGTCCATCCCATAGTGCACGAATTGCTACAGCTGGTCTTCAAGGATTGTTTTCAAATCGATGGATTGGGCGAAGGGGACCTGTACATTGGCCAGGCGTTCACCTGATTTGACTCCGTTAGACTTATTTATGTGGGGAGAACTGAAAGGCACTGTCTTCAAGGACATACCAATTACGCCAGATTATATGAAACAACGTATTACTACTGCCTGCTCTGAATTTTCCGCTGAAATGCTAGAACGTGTGCAGCAGTCTTATCATGAGGGATTGGAAGTTTGTATTGAAGCTGTAGATAGTCATTTTGAACACCAGCTTTGAAGGTCAAATGTCTCTTTACTTGTCAGGATCCACAGAAGCAGTGCACTCCTTTTTGCTTTTCTTCAGTTTGCGCTAACACAGAAGTACAAATGTCGGTGTGTAAACGTTTCAAAATAAGGTATCTCGTGAACTACTGGCACCATAGTCCTGCGGAAAACACCATTAACATTCTAATTTACCGAAATTTTAATTTTTATGTAATTAGGCATTGTTCCATTTGAAAAATTGTAGGTTTGCTCCAAAAATACACCTAAGTGTTATTAAAAATCTATTTATATGCTAAAACTACTTTGTCTAAATAGGGATTAGAAGATTCTATTATTTCCAAAAGGCATAAAAAGCTATCCATATGTAGGATTTTCCTAAATAACAAGCATACGATGTTTTTCTACTAAACCTGCCCACCCCAAACTATCTTTACATGAACAAATTGTTATTCTTAATTTTCTCCAAAGTATTACGCGTTTACAATATTTTGATTATTCCGTCTATCAGATGTTCACAGATTGAGTAACCATAGTGTATATTTATAGTACTTTACGATACGGGGTTGAAAGTATTTATTTACAGAATCAATGGAAAGCTTAAAATACGAGCAAAGCGTTAGTTTTCTCTTCGAGAAATAATTTTAAAATATTCATGGCATTTGTTGCACTGGAAGTGCATCAAACCGTGATTGCTGCTTTAAAATATTAAATGAATCGAGCAGAAATTTTGAATTCTAAAAATGTCGCAATAGGTCTTCTTAAGGTAAAGTACTATTCATTCGGTATAAAATGTTGACATCGAGATTGTTATGGAAATAGAAATTTTGAAATAAACTGAGTCTAAAAATACACTGTTGAATGAATGGCAGATTATGGGAATTTTTGCGCATTCGTGAAATTTATTATCCGAAATGTAGTTGTAAGCAAGAAAACAAAATCTATTTTGTAAACGGTAATGTTCAGTAATTACTTTTGACAGCATTGAATTTAAAACGGCCATTTTTCACACCCAAGACGAACTGTACTGTAGAAAATAACCTATGATTCGGTTTCTCCTACCATGATAGAGCGATAATGCTCTTCTGAGGAAGGAGACAAAGGGAAAGAAACAGTAAAAATTTGGATTTGAAAGGTAAACTGACAAGCGAAAGAAGCAAAAGGAAAATAAATGTTTGTTTAGCCTTCCTGAGTTCACTAACACCTAGATATGAATCAGCATTGGAATGTCATAGTGCTGCATGGATGCCTCTAGGGAATAATTCTCCCGGCTTCCCGAATCTCGTGGGCGAGCATCGATCCTCCTCTATCCAGTACTTCACCCCCCTGGTGCTTGTGATGATGACTCATATACTACATGTTCTTACACCGCTCGATTGCGTAACGTGACTGGATATTGTCACTTGCTGGGTTTCTCTGTACATCACGTGATCTGTAACACTTTATTTGTTAATGGTCTTAAAACCGCAGAATACCGAGAATTGCGGACAATTTTCAAGGAACAATAGCCTAGTCAGCGTTTTCCTGACTGTTTCAGGTCAGCCTAATCACGTCACGTTTTGTTTGTTTATATTACTACACGTGCTCATATACGATGCAGGACCTAATGTCCACTGCAATTTCTTATAAACACGTATTTTATTTGAGTTTTCAACAAATTTAATACTTTCATCAGAGTAGTTATAGTTTACATAGAACAGCTGGATTTCACCGAAGCAATTTTGTTTGAAATGACACTTTATTCTTAGCACATATCTACAGTCCAAAATGCCCAGGGAATATTATAAGGAATAATATATATTATTAGTGATCTGCCTTTGTAAAGCGAGGTGTCCAGTAATTTACGGGGGGAAAATAATATTCTTTTATCGTGTGTGTGTGTGTGTGTGTGTGTGTGTGTGTGTGTGTGTGTGTGTGTGTGTGTGTGTGTGTGTGTGTGTGTGTGTGTGTGTGTGTGTGACAGAGAGAAAGAGAGAGAGATAATACCAAACTCAAAAACAAAACAATTGATAATTATCAAACTTGGTATTTAAATTCAGCATTTTCCAAACATGGTAGCAGATCTTTTTGAGCAGTTGAACAAGCTAAAAGATCGTGATTATTACATTGTTGAAGTGTGTGGTGTGGTGAAAGCACTTACCATAAATGTTTCAATGCGTAGCTGAAAGACTGCAAGTTTCATTATTTTCTTTGATGTCACTTTCTAATTCTAAAATATTTTAATACTGCTATTTCCTAGAAATTTTACCGGCAGCATTTACCGATAGACGGTTTTGTGATTTGCAAAACTTTTTGGTACACCATTTGAAAGTACGGTAGGAGCTATAATTTCAGGTTGGTGATCTTGAAATCGGCACTTTTATAAAAAGTAAGCTTAAGAAATATGTTGCTCTAGATGTATTCAGAATATTGATGCCTATAAATTTATATAAGGTATAATAATCTATAAGGAGAGAGATAAAAAGGGGCTTTAATATTAAAACATAAGAATTGACTACCAATTATTTTGAGTTAAGTATTCACGTTTGCGATCGTTTTTGTTAGAATCGCAGTTATGAATATCTGTGTACGGTTTTTTCCTCCTAAATTGAACACATTAAAATCCAGAATAAGACGTTTAACTGATGTCAATCTTTATGCACAAATTATTTATGGAAAAAAAAGAATCAAACTTTGAGAGAGTAGTTACCGCTTCATAGTGAAAAAAGAAATAAAATAAATGAATACGCTAAAAAGCAATGTTCAAATAGTTTGCAATCCTTTATTGTTATTTCTTTGCCATGACTTTTATTATGCAGTATGTGCGATGACTTCGGATCACACGCCACTGCTATCTCGCTTAGTGCGCCCACCCCTGTCTTCATTTTGTGCGTGGTGGGTAGTATCTGTATTGCGTCATGACTTTGTGACGTTTTGCTGCTTCTATTCTAGGGTGAAACTCATGGCACTTCACGCTGGCATGGAATCGTGACGTCAAAGTATGCCATTCGAAAGACTTTCGGAATGAGGAAGCTATTCTGATGATGTCGCCAGAGCGTAAAAATCTGACTTATGCGCTCACATGACTTTCGCTATTCTATCTCGTGAAAATATTCTTAATACTGGTGGTTCTTCTGTTTATTACGCATGTTAATTGAAATAAACGACTTTTAACATTTCCTAATACGTACAGTAGGAATAGGAAACTGCAGTAGACTTAAGCGAAAGTGAAATCTTTTAACAGCTGGCCGCTGTGTAATGGCTTTCATTTTCTGCATGGCGAAGACATAAAAATGAATAACAACTTCCTGTTTGAAAAAAAATATAAGATTGGAAAATTCATACCAGTAAAATAAAGTACCTCAAAAATGATTATCTCTATATAAAATTTATTTTACATGAATTGTGTGCCGTAATGAGATTTGCATGCAGTAAGATTCTCTGTATCTCTTCAATTTACCAGTTATGCTAAAGACATCCAGAATTAAGAAGGCTTCTGAGAACATTCGCAGAAAATTAATTATTTTTCATGAAAATATCTTAAAACATGTGGTATTTTGTTCAGAATCATATAACAATCATATTTTTTTTAGAAAATTAAACATTTCTAAAAGTGTTCCATGTACTCATAAAGGGTTGTCTGGGATCGGGGGATTTTCTACAAAATCTTCGTGTACCATCCTTTGAAAATGCTGAACTTAAACACCAGTTTGGTATTTCGTTTTTGAGTTATGCTGTTCAGTCTCTTTCTCTCTAACATACATACCATCACGCACGGTTTTTCTAAAAATGGTTCCCTTTAGTCGGAAGAGTTCAATGTTGATATTTCTAGTGAAATCTGGATACTGAATTTTGTATTTTGAACGTTCTTCCTGTTAGGGACATGGTGGAGAAATTAAAAATATTAAGGAAAATACTTGAAAAGATGTTATACTATGGTGCGTGCAAACAGGGAGAAAATGTGTTAAGATTTTCTATAAAAATAGTTTTGAAGGTACTAAAATTAGGGAGCCAAAACAAATTACTGATGAGAATGTTAGGTCAGTTCACAGCAAATTATTTTTTTAAATATACATTATTTCAATTTGTCTCTAAGCATTAGTTCGAAATGGACCATGGTCCTCTACACATACTTAATGCTTGAGAACAGCAAAGTTGTTTCTATTACGAAGTCGATTTCTATTAGGAAAATAAAATGCTTTATGCACTTTTACATTTGGGTTGAACCTCTAGGCAAATTTACAATAATTCAAATATAGTTTCCTTATAAAAATAACACTCCAACAAAAATTTTGATAACAAGATTTCACCAAAAATCATATTTTAAAATCAAATAAATTTGAAAACGGAAATTAAAAAAAGTATAGGCGTGTGTTTGTAAGGAGCTACGAGGGTGGTCTGAAAAGTTTCGGGCCTAATAAAGATACAAGACATTTTTTACAGATTTTTTTTTTTAATTTTTATTTTTCAACAGTCTCCTTGTAAATCTACACACTTCTCCCAGCGATGCTCACATCAGTGTAACCCTTCCAAATAGTACTCGGCGTTTTTATCTGCAAAATAATCGTTCACGGAGGTGATTGCCCCTTCATTTGGCGAAAATCTCTGTCCTCCGAGCGCAATTTTCAGATACAGGAACTAAACGAATTCGCTTGGGGCTAGATCTGGTGAGTAAGGCGCATGGTCAAGCAGATCAAACCGTAATTCGTGGATTTTCGCGATTGCAATTGTATTGGTGAAACAGGATTTTCTTTTTCTGGAAATGTGGCCTCTTTCAGAAAGTTCTACACTTAGCTTGTCAAGTAATGATGCGTAGTATGTTCGTGTAATGGTTTTTCCTTTCTGAAAATAATCGATTAAAATATCTCCATGACTATCCCAAAAACAGTCACCATCTGGAAATGTTCATTCGAACACGTTTTTGGTCTAACGGGAGCAAACGAAGTACACAACGCTCTGACAGCTTTCTCATGTCTAAATGTTGATTTAATATGTGACAAATACATTTTTTGACATGTTCATAGCCTCTGCTATCTTTCTCACTTTAATTCGGCGGTCGTCTAGCATCATTTGGTGAACGTTGGCTATTTTTTCATCGGTAGTTGCAGGTTTTGGACGTCCCGAACGTTCATCTTCCAATCTTTTACTGCCACGTTTAAATTCAGCTATCCAAAATATCACTGTGGTAAATGATGATGCATAACCCTCCATACACATAATCCAACTCATTTTTGATTTGCATAGGCATATTGCCTTTTAAAAACAAATATTTATTGACAGATCGATACTCGATTTTGTCCATTTCCATAAAAGCACTTACATCAACTGACTCAAACGACTGTTACATAACAACTTAGCGTCCAAAATGGCTGAAATTTTGGTAACTGTCAACAGATGAACAACGAAATTCACTAGCTTTTATTTACGGGTGCTGCCATCTTCATGTTGAGATCGGAAACTTTTCAGACTACCCTCGTAATTTAGGAGCCAAAATTCAAATAAATACCAAGTTTCCTTCTTAAATTCAACTTATTTTAACGATGTGACATGATTTTCTAGAAAATCCCTTCACACTACGTTTTGCATGGAAATATTTTCTGGACATTTTAATTTCTCATAAATAAGTGATGATTTTTTAAAATACATAATTTTAAGATATTTACATTTATATGCAGTATTTTTATAACTGGTAAAACCTAAGAGAGAGTGATAAAAACCTACACATAGTAACGTAGTTATATTTAAAACACGCAATTTATTTCAAAAACTTTTAGAGGGGGGAGGCAATTTTTAGATTGCTTTTACTGTTGTAACTTTTGTCGTTGCCAATCAGTCTTTTTTTCAGAGAGTTTTTTCCATGGTAGGAGAAAAGAATCTCAAGATTCAGCATAATGACTGGCTTTTTAAGTTGTTGACTGTCCTTACAGACCCAGAAAATATGTAATAAAATTAGGGATTTCCTAAAAGGTTTATTTCGATAGTCATGGCTTTAATACAATAATAAACTTTTACACAAAAAAGAGTTAGTAGAAATGATAAAAATAAATACAATATATTGCTGGAAGTCATGTAATTTAAGGAATCAAATGTTTTATGAACGTTTCTGACTACTGACAATAAGAACAATTTGTGAAATAAGGCAGGCATTAACCACATCCTAACACTACCAGTGCTTGGAAAAGATGAAGAGGGAAATCGTATGAGAAAGAATAGACAAAAACCGAAAAGAAAAGAAACTGGATAAAAGCTGGATAGGATGATCGATCAATCCAATTTCTGAACCCAGGTACTCTCGTTTGTGAGTCTAAGACTATAGTGCTGAATATGTCCCGCTGGATCTCCAAAGACATTTGGCAACCCATTTGTTGGTCGAGTTTGAATTTAATAACAGAGCGGGATTCTACTGCAGTCATCTGGCAACAACCTGAAGAGTAGTTCACAGGAAGATTTTTTAAAAAGGCAGCTCTTCAACTTTCAAGAGCCAATTAATATTCACAAGGCTGCAGCTCTGACGAAGTAGTTGCTTTTGTTGAAGATTTCGAGCGTTAGGGCACGAGAAATGTAGAGAAACGAGATGAAACTGCATAAGTACCTACACCTCGTGCGTGTTTGTCCCTTTATACCGATGCACGTATACTTGACAGAAATAATAAGGAACTTAGTACTTCTAATAAAAAGTTACTTTCGTAAATACAGCAAATAAATAAGTAATCTTCAGTTTAAAGTTAATTTCTTAGGATAATAATAATAACAACAACAACAATAATAATAATAATAATAATAATAATAATAATAATAATAATAATAATAATAATAATAATAATAATAATAATAATAATAATAATAATAATAATAATAATAATAATAATAATAATAATAATAATAATAATAATAATAATAATAATAATAATAATAATAATAATAATAATAATAATAATAATAATAATAATAATAATAATAATAATAATAATAATAATAATAATAATAATAATGAATATTGTATTCGCGTAGCTTGTTTAGTGCAGTGGAATGTAACCTTTGATCGATTACTTTTGGCTACATCAGTACTTTTAATGATCTAAAAGTCCACGTACCGTTATTAATGATTAAAGCTAATGTGACACAGTGAATTGTTTTGTGTCGAAAGCAGTAAACGTAACAAAAAAATTGTGTGTGCTTAAGACCACACGACAGAAGTGAAAACTTAAAAACTATTCATTATAAATTATTCTTAAAAATTATTTAAAATATTTAATGTTGACACTCATTCTTGCGCAAAGAGGCCAGTTGAGAGCTAAACATTTCATGCCTTACGCTAAGTGTGCTCGCAAATGAAAATACTCTGAAAAAAACTGAATGACCACGGACTTACGACCGTGCGAAGAGGGTTATTCATAAAGGATGAATAAAGAAAGTAAAATCAAATCACATAGTATAATGTTTTACGTGTATTTTATGTTTATATTAAAATATATGCTATTTCACAATCATTTGTCATACTTTGTTTCTTGCTGATGCACATATTTCATTGCATTTTTTAAATTAAAAATACAAGTTCATACATATCTTATAACATAATTATATGATATTTATTTGCTTATTTACATATTTTTTGAATATTAGGAAATGTTTGGTTAAGTATACATTTTACACATGTTATTATATATCCGTACATATACTCATCACTCCATACCTACATATTTTCATACATATTTTATTACATGTCATATTTCATTTCAAATGTTTTGTCACAATTGATACTGTGATGTTTTTGTTCGATGTTTTTGTCCGATGTTTTGTCTTTAAATTTATATTACAAACTAAATAATATATATTTCAATATTTTTCTATAAAAATCAAATTTATATATCAAACCTTTTGACCCTCGGTCGGTCTTTCAGTTTGGGAAAAAACATAACCTATAAGTTGTACATGAAAATAAACGCAAAACGTCATTTTAATATGTGATAATTTTATTATTTACGTGTTATTACATTTAATTTATTGATGTTTTACTACTCACAATAAAGAGAAACTGTCAGTAAAAATAACCAGTTCTTAAATGAAACATCTCTTTCACGAATTCCTAACACTTTTATTTCTAATTAGCATACTCGTTTTACTTTTCGTTATTATTGTTTTAATTATTCAAATAACGAACTTCGGTGATATTATCTGTTCCTTTTGACTATCATTATTGCTTAAAGTGGAATTTGGCATGTTGTCGACTTGTTAAATGACAGAAGGCTATCTGACCGGATCGGTTACTGGCACTTGACAGACGTTTGTAAGAAAGTCCCTAAGACAATTCTTTTTTTAATGAAACTCCGGTAGGGTTTCTGAATTTTTCATGGTATTTGAAATATGTAAAAACATACCTGGATGCGTGTTGTTGATACGTTGTTGAGTGCTACAGAAAATCTATGGTGTATAGCGGTATGGACAACATAAGGCTGAAATAAGTGTGGGGGTTAGTTTGGATTGAGCCGACTTCACCCGAATGAGTGTCACATATTCCAGCGTGACGGCTCAGTTTAATTCACTGCCCACTAAAAGTGCTAAACGCGCCTAAAGAAGTTTTCACTCCAGAAACCAGATTAGGTGCGCTTTCCTCAATGTCAGGCGGTCTCCTTTGCTTTCAGATTTATTTCTCTTTCCTTACCAACATATATATATATATATATATATATATATATATATATATATATATATATATATATATATACATAATCCTTTCAAGCACTGAGGAGCTACACCATATTAGGGTCGCACCAAACTCTGTTTAGATAAATATCCACACTTTCACTATATATGAAAATATCTCAGAATTAGCCGAATAATCTAATGGGTGAATTGCTCTACATATACTGTCACTCGTTCAAAGCCATTATCATAAACAAAAATTTGCCAAATGGTTTGTGTTTTCGCCCTTTACCAATTTTCGCATCCACGTAATCGAGTCAGAATCTAGCTATAGATGAACTCTTAGCAGCATTACTTCCTAGGATATTTTATAGTAGTGATAGCTCGTGAAATGTGCGAACTGTTAACAGCCTAACTAGTACAACAAAATAAAATATGATAGCCTCTGTGGCCGAATGGTAACGTGCACGTTACGCAACCAAAGTACTGCGACAGGAAGTTGGAATCTGCCCGTATCTGTAAAAGTGTGTATATGAGAGTGAATGGGGTATGTTCTAAAGCAAAAAGAGAGATCGATAATTTAAAACAATGTGCTAAATTCTTAATGCGTTTTAAATTAGCTTTTTTTTTCTGTCGTATACGTTGACAAAATTCGTATTGTGTACTGCGAGCACTGAATCTTGGCTGATGATATTAGAATTCTCTACAAGGAAAATGGGCTGCAGCTTTCACTTGCGGGGAGCCTTTTCTTGGAAGCAATATGAATTCCCAGATATTACGATTATTTATTACCCAAAAGTCTTGCTCTGCTGCCTTGATTTAGCGCTTCAATAGCTGCATCTGTAAAGCAGAGTTCGCATTGCTTCTACAACTTCTTAGAAATACACAATGGACGGATTTTAGGCGGGTAAAGCTAAGTTCTCGGAAAAGAAACTGCAGGAAAAACAAGTGTTCGAAGGAATAAAAAGATTATTCTCTGCTTCAGGTATCAGACTTCAAGCATGCATCCTTATCTTATACACGAAGTTCTGCACTTGGGTCAGAGATGGCTCCCATCCTCACTAATGGCCGCCTGCCTGTCGGCATGTATGTTTTCCTGTGCCTAGAGTTTTAGTTCTTTTTGTTTTTGTACTTTTTTGTAGTTTTTAAGGCCCGTTTTTACTACACGTGACATCGTAGGCGGTGACATTGATGATACATGAAATGAAGATGGAGCACCGGTGGAATGACATGGCGGGAACAACCGAAACACCCGAAGGAAACCAGCTCCTGGCCGTTTTGTCCACCAAAAATTTCACATGCGATTGCCTGGGATTGAACCCGGACCGCTTTGGCGAGTCTAGCACTCGACCAAGGCGCGGCGATAGTTTGATGTGCCTATTTGTATAGCAAATGAGAAGGTACTAAAATACAAGAGTTGTGGAATTGTTTAAAACCAGATTTGTATTTCCTGTGCAATTGTTAGTGACGTCACATTAGTTGTGACGTAATTGTTTATAAATAGAGCCTGGATAGATGTGTATTTAAAACCGATAAATGCATGCGTGTGTGTATTAAATCTTAAAATATTTAACAGAACTATTAAAATATAAAATACCAGAAATATGTAGCATAATAGAATTTCTCTCTGGTTTCTTGAAATGCTTAAATTAGGCAAACTGGAAATCTTATTGTCTTAACACATACTGTGTAATACTTCCAATACTAGAATAAGGTGTAATAATCTGGAGTTGGGATAGCTCAAAAGTGAGATGAAATGATGCTGTTTATTTATTAATTTTTCAAATTACAATCTCCATAGCAGTAAGGAACAAACGTGTGTTTCAAATTTTCAAACATGAAACTACTTCTTGTTATCATGTAAGACGGCTTTGTACTACTAAATGATCATTCGTTTTCACTAGAAGTAATGAGTCTCGTATACAAATTGCAAATATTTTGGAGTGTATTCAACTTCAAAGATATCAGTACCACCTTCATTTAACACTCTGCTTAAATTCTGGGGTTTTCTGCAAACTGAAAGATGGCTTATTCTTCACTCTTGCTCCGAGTGGCCCTTGCAGAGTTTCCAGAGAAGTGACTCAGAGGAAACATCATCAAAACTGAGAGTTTTGAATATGCATCCAAAATATTTAATGGCAACGCATAAATGCAATAGAAAAATTACTCTGGACTAGACAATATTATTTTTATGCTTCACAACACTAAATGCTTTGTTGTTTCTACAAAATTATATCTTGGGAATCAGAATGCTGGAGAACTTGTTTTACAAAATTAAAATTCTTCATTGCAAGCCTATAGTACCATCCCAGCTTCCCCACCTAACTGAAATTGGCTGAGAGGGGGAATGGAAGCTCACAAAACTCACATTTGAATTATCTACTCTGTTGAAAGCCTAAAAATACTTTGCATTCGAAATCAGTTTGTCAATATTAGAACATTTAGATAGAACCAATTCTGTTATGCGATGGAACGCATGCCCAAGACATGTGAGATATTGCATTTTAGCAAAACTATAGCAGTTTTGCACATGTATGGTGCTGCATCATCATTGAAAGAAAAACATTTCTGTCACATTCCATCGAGCCACTTAAGTTTCATTGCTTCATTAAATAATTTGGGAGTGTTTTGTTTGTTGCACTTTAGTAATATTATACATCTCACACAGGCTGGCTCGCTTCATTATCTTTCAACACGCCCACTATCACATTTCCAGTATGTCATCCCTGAAAATCGGTTGTTTCATTTGAGACTCAAACGGGACTATCACCAATTTCCAGATGAATTAAGTTGATTGTTTTCATACATAAGTCAGCTACATAGTTCTATCTATTCTAGATCCATCTGGGAGAGTTTCATTTAAGTGTTTCTCAAAAACTCACATAGCGCTAGAGTTTTTAATTTCAGATAGGTGTATCTGTGCAAACCACTGCACTGCGCAAATCAGTTGCAAACCGAGATTTCTAAGATCCTGGAACTTTCGTAGCTTGAGGTTCAGTGAGTAATAACTGCTCTTTTGAGATGTTATCTTCGAAGCACGGGCCCGATGGCATGCAGAAAAGTGTTGCAAGAAATGAAAATATTACATCAGGCATATTCTTTCTAAACTTGGCAAAAACGCAACTTTCAATTAAAAAAACCAAGGTCAAATTCTGTGTAAAGTTTAACTTGATAGAGTGAGGTTTTTTCCTTCAGCATCTTTTAGCACAATGTTTAACTCGAACTTAAATTTTGAGGTTGCACAATACAGACTTACTGTTCAATCTATGTACGCCGGCTGATTGACACCTTTTTGGGCAGGCTGTGACAAGTTGCACATCGTCTGACCGACTCACCTGCAAACAGAAGTAATTGGACAGTGAGGCTCAAGACAGATTTTCTTACCGTTTCACACCAAGGCGTACACTTTAGGTACATGTTATAAATGAATAAAATTGCAACTAAGCATGGAAATATTAATAAATATATAAAAATAATATCCAAGAGTAAAATATGCGATAATGTATACTTGAGGGCAAAATATGCAAATATACTTAGGTCACTCAATAATTAGTGGTAACATTTGAATTAACAACAAATAAAACATTTTTGGAGCAGTCACATTATTGCAGTGTTTAGAACTAGTCTCCTTCAACATGAAGAGCTCGCCTCGACACATCAGGGAGCCGAAGGATGACATCCACAGTGTCTTGCTGTCCTAATATTCGATCAAAGAGCTCTGCTGCTGCTGCTGCTGCTGCTGCTGCTGCTGCTGCTGCTGCTGCTGCTGCTGCAATAATTGCTGGTCTGATTCCAAAGCGAACCCCTCTAAGTGGTAATTTCATTTTCGCAAAAAGGTCGAAACCACATGTGCTCATATCTGGGGAGAATAGAGGATGCTCCAGAATTTACCAGTTCAATCTGCGAAGTAAATTAACAACAGGGGCAGAACTGTCAGACCGAGTACCATCATGTAACACAATGGCATGAGAATTCGGGAAATTTGGACGTTTACGACGCACAGCTGGTCGTAAATGGTGTTCCATAAAGTGCATGCACCATTCACACGATTGAGGAACAGAATGAATGATAAGAATACCGTCAAAATCATAAGCAACAATGAACATGTCGTTAAGTGGATCCTGTTCTTGTCGATACTTTTTGACCGCGGTGAATCAATGTGCCGTTATTCATTTGACTGCCTCTTTAATTTTGGTTGGTAGCATCGAACCCAGGTTTCATCTAATGTCGAAGAAAACGCTCGCCTTCACGTCCACAGCGTTCTAAGTGTAATATCGCTGTTTCCATCCTCTGCCACATTGTTTCCTAGGTGTGGAAGCCATCGGACGCAGATTTTCGTCATCTTTAACTTCTTAAGTATGGGGAGAGTCGTATCAGGAGCAACTCAAACTTCCCTTGCTAGTTCATTACAAATCCAACAACGATACTCTTAAAACAGTGCTCTAACAGCATTCACATGCACATCATCACTTGCTGATTGCGGTCTCCAGCTTCACGTTTTTGATGACAGTCTTCTCTTCCTCTACGAAATGCATTCGCCAACCTAGCCACGGTACGATATGGTAAAAGTCTGTCTACCACAAACTTCCATTAATTCTGTATGGCATTGGAGAGCATTGATACCTCTTGCAAACTGAATTTTAATGAAGATCTGTTCGTATTTACTAAGCACGTTTAGATACTAAAGATAGCCTACAATGAAACTTATTAAAATGTCTTATTAAATAAAATTATTGCCTTCAAACTTACTGCTAACAGACATTAGATACTCTTGTTTTTCATTGTTGTCAGCTTGCATGATTTACTGCTGATAGCGCCAAATGCTGACAGTGCTGCCACTAATGTTTGAATGGCCCATGTATGTATATTCATGCCTTACTAACTCTATTAGCATGAAGAAAATTACATAATGTTTTAAAAAAACAGGTACAGTTATGTAATTATATGTATTTGTTCTATTAACGTTAAAGTTTCGATTAATGATATGTAGAAATTTGATGACTAGCCTTTGTCATTTATGCAAAAAAAAAAAAAAAAAAAGGAAAGAAAGAAAGAAAGTCTTTTGAATTGTAAATCTTTTCATAATACATGCTCAGAGAGTAATGAAAATTTGTAATAAAATCACTGTGAATCAGAAAGTCGAAATCACTGTGAATCAGAAAGTCTGGAATGAGATCAACCTCAGTTAGGTTCCCCAGTGACACTGAAAACACATCACTTGGTTCTGCGAAGTGTAGAGCTAAATCCTCAGCAGAAGAATTGCTCAGAATAATGTTCTCTGGTAAACGGCTATTAATTCTTGTGGAGGTAGAGAGACTGTTTGCCGAGGGGAAAAAAAAGAACACTTTGTCTATCAAGCGCGACTCCGGCATTGCAGCACAAGGCTTATTGCGCGTCAGACTCCAGGAGGAATGAGATGAAAGTACTCTGTAGATGCCATCAAGGCGACACTACAGCCACAGCGCGTTCCTAACAAGTGTAAGCAGTGTAAGCCCAGCGGAGTTCCAGGTCACCAAACAGAGCTGCCACTAGACAGTCAAGCCCGGTTGATCTATCAGTACTGAAGAATAAAGTAAATGTAAAGGAAACACGAGCGGGATGTAACAGCATTGGCTGGTGGATATTCCGGTATTCTTCCACAATATAGTTCCGCAGTTTATTAAGCTACTTGGTTTACCTGTTTCAATAAACAACTCGAGTTGTTATAGAGGTCTGTTCGAAAATTATCACGAATTTTGAATTTTCGCGGCCTTCGTATATTCGATTATTTTGTGTCGTTATGTTGGTACTCATGTCCCTCACTTATGATGATAAGCTCGGCCATTTTGAATATTCCGTTAATTGTTGATAGCTAATTGGCTTGGACTTCAATTTGTGCCTATTCAAAAAAAATGGAACAAAGAATCTGTATCAAATTTTGTGTGAAAAACAAATTAAGTGCGCGTAAGTGCGCGGATGCATTCCGAATGTTGATTGAGGCATTTGGCGAGGCATTGCTACCTTGGACCAAAGCAACGTTTATTGATGGTATAAAAGGTTCTCAAAGGGTCGAGAAAATGTGAACGACACAGAGTGTCCCGGACGCCCGAGCTCGTCAACAACAGACGAAAACATTGAAGAAGTGAAGAAAATAGTATTGGCCAATCCTTGAATCATCATTAGAGAAGTTGCTGAGGACCTTAACATATCGACTGGCTCTTGCCATTCGATTTTGACCAATGATTTGAGCATGAGACGGGTCGCCGCAAAATTCGTACCAAAGTTGCTCAATTTCGACCAAAAACAACATTGCATTAACTTTGCTAAGTAGCTGTTGAACTCTGTCCGCGCTGACCCAAATTTACTCCAGAGGGTCATAACTGGTGACGAATCATGGTTTTATGGTTATGACGTGGAAACTAAAGCTCAATCATCCAATGGATGCTGCCACACAAGCCAAGACCGAAAAAAAGTGCATCATAGTTCTTGCCACAGCGTAGTAGGGTCAGTAAAGAATATTATCTGCAAATTATGCGCAATTTGCGCGAAGCAATCCGCCAGATCTGTCCGTATTTTTGGAAGAACAAAAATTGGCTTTTGCATCATGACAACGCGCAACATATCGTTGCTTGTGCGCATTTTTTTTTTTTTTTTTTTTTTTTTTTGCCAGAAACAACACAATTGCGATGTCGCAGCCACCGTACTCCCCAAACCTGGCCCCCTGGGACCTGTTTTTTGTTCCCAAAACTGAAGAGACACATGAAAGGACATGTTATGCCACGATTTAGGAGTTAGATGGCATCGAAGGAAGAACTGAACAAAATCACAAAACAGATTTTATAAAGTGCTTCGAGAATTGGACAAAAACTTTGGCGCAAGTGTATAATATCTGTTGTGGATTACTTTGAAGGGTACAATAGATATTCATGATAAATATATACTTTTTGAAGGAAAAAAAACACAAAATTCGCTATACTTTATGAACAGACCTCGTATAGAATTAAAATTATGTGATTACTGCAACCAAAATATGGCTCTCAGATGCTCAACATGCACTGCTTAATGTAACAACAAAGACAGCATTTAAACTCAGGTGAAAGCTGTATCTGGTGCAGATATTTTGTTAACCAGTAGCAAACTAGAGGTGGACCTCAGTGCGAAATACAGAGAAGTACTTTATTCTAACAGCAAATAGAATATAGACCATAGTGCCTTCCCTTAGTCGAACATCATATTTCCAGAATGTAACACTATCGGCTACCTCACTGACTTGCCACCTGGAAAGACCGAATATAGAAAATGAAATGAAAGGAAGTGAAACGGGGGATGTAAGGTAAATATACTTCCCAGCATTTCCTGGTGATCCAGAAAAATCCCGGAAGAAACCTCATGATCAGGAAGATGGTCGGGGGAAACGAATCCGTTATCTCCCGAATCCTGTTGCCGCTCTGAGCCATTCCAGTTGGTTACTATCTCTACCATACGCATAGTAGGGACTGCATTCCACTCGAGAATTCGATACCGAGATATCACTGCAAATATACGCTTCAAGGTACCCTGTATCCGTTGTGGGGAGAGAACCACACGTGTGTGTCCATGTCCGCGAACAGCAGAACTCAAAAACTTAAGTCGATTAAATATCAAAAACCCGTTATTTAAGTTCAGCATCTTCTAAGGACATACATATCACGGAAATTTTCAAGGATATACCTTTTCAGACTATATACCTTTAGGCGGAACATTTTTGACATTTGCATCGCTTCCAAAAATGGCTTTAACCATTTTGGTTAAATACCATATGCTTAAGATGTTTTATGTGAAAAATGAATATCTTGAATTTTCTGGGAATGTTACCATAACTCCTTTTCTTTCTACAGGAACTTTGCATAACTGGCAAACCGGAGAAATACTACACAAAATACACGGATATCTTTAAAACACCCCTTTATGTGAAACAAATTTTTATGGAGGCAACATTTTCTGAGATATGCGTTATTGTTTAAAATTTTCAAATTGTAACATTTTTTTACTTGCCCACGCAAAGAGAATGAATTTCAAAACCTTCGCATACCGACTAGCTCTTGAAAGTTTTGACTATCCCTTAAACCCTAGTGTTCCCATATTCTCCTTGCTTCTGCAATAAGTTTGGGAATAAAATAATTTTTATCTCAATTAACATAAAGCAGATAAAGGAATAATCACCTTTAGAAATCTTAGTGTCATGTCGGCATATTGGCCATAGTAGCTCGATGGTTAGAGCAACCGGACGGAGATCGGGAGATCCGTGGTTCAAATCCCGGCTATGGCATTGCATTTTTCAGTCTGGCTCTATTCATCCATCTGTAGAAATAGTTTGTACAGAAATACAGGTAACGTCTGTGTGTGCAGCAAATCGGAAAATTTGTATACCTACCTGCCTACCTACCTATCTACCTACCCACCCACCTACAGAACCTACCCAATCTACCCAACCTACCCTACCCAACCCACCTACCTTACTTTACTTACCTACTTGAAATGTTACGATGTAACGGAGCATGCAGTGTTAAATAAATAAATAAATAAATAAATAAATAAATAAATAAATAAATAAATAAATAAATAAATAAATAAATAAATAAATAAATAAATAAATAAATAAATAAATAAATAAATAAATAAATAAATAAATAAATAAATAAATAAATAAATAAATAAATAAATAAATAAATAAATAAATAAATAAATAAATAAATAAATAAATAAATAAATAAATAAATAAATAAATAAATAAATAAATAAATAAATAAATAAATAAATAAATAAATAAATAAATAAATAAATAAATAAATAAATAAATAAATAAATAAATAAATAAATAAATAAATAAATAAATAAATAAATAAATAAATAAATAAATAAATAAATAAATAAATAAATAAATAAATAAATAAATAAATAAATAAATAAATAAATAAATAAATAAATAAATAAATAAGTACATAGCACACGAACACACGAAAATACGAACACATACACGCATATACGTGGGTCTGAACATACATACTATGTACTCGTATTTAACTTTTTAAAAGGCACCTACTG